>CAMZMU010000035.1:73225636-73825636 GCA_947311845.1 Poa pratensis | reverse complement strand
TCTATCATGGGATTCCTTTACTCTAGAAAGTTCAAGAGCAAAAGTTTCCTCAAGAGTCTCCTTGGTGGATTGTTCTTCTTCAAGAGCTTCCTTGAGATCGGCGATCTTCCACATACTTGTATTCGCGGTTAAGGCTTTCATCAATGTGAGCTTCCAACTCCTCAATGGTAAGTTTGCGCTTAACAAGGGTAGACATGATTTCTAAGAAGTTAGCACGAGCATTTTTATTCTTTGAAAGAGAAAGAATAACCATTTTACCCTTCTCGAGTATGGAAGCATCATTATCATTTTTTTCATTCTCCTCATCAATATCATCATGAGATATATTGGGATCCAAGTAGTAGATACCTCGGAAGCCTTAGCCATAAGGCAAAAGTGAGTACAGGATGATGACGATGAAGAATTACTTGAGTCACCATTTAAATCCATATCTTGTTCCATGGAGTGTTCGGTTTTCCCTATTTTTAGCCAAACAAATACTAGAGGAAATAGAAGCATTTTTTTCATGACAACAAGGTATAGAGAGCATATCATCACAAGGATTAATCAAGCAATTTGTACACAATATGCAAGGACTATCAACACAAGCATGTAGATCATTTTTTGTGCTAGATGCGTTTAAGTCCAAAGATAAATCATTGCAATAAGATAGAGGAGAAGTATCATCAACAATAAGCTCACTATCATTATTGTAATATCTATCACTACTCACCATTGCTTTACTTTGTGGCTTGCCACATGTAGGTGAAGTAGAAAAGTTGAGAACTCATCACGGTCGGAAGTGGAGGGACAACAATCATCTCCACAATTCTTGGACACATCATATTTATCTTGAACCTTGGTCCAAAGCTCATGAGCATTCCGAAAAGGAGAGACCGACATAATAACTACATCGCTCAAAGCATTGAATATCACATTAGAAGCTTGAGCATCTAGATAGGAATTATTCTCATCCATTAAAGATAATCTTTTGGGATTCCTTGGAGGAGAATAACCCCTATCTAGAATTCGCTCTATGTATGGGTCAATGACCCGAATAATATCAAGAATGCGAATTTTCCAAACATCATAATTTGTGCCATCTAATATAAAAGAAGCATTGTGCACTAGTCCGCTAGACGACATCTTTACTCTCTAGGCGGTGAAGCTTAATAAGGAGAGAACCCGCTCTGATACCAATTGAAAGGACACGGATGTCGCCTAGAGGGGGGTTGAATAGGCGATTTAAAATTCTTTACGGTTTAGGCTTGAATAAATGCGGAATAAAACAAGCGGTTAATTTATCAAGCGCAAAACCCAAACAAGCTAGGTTTACCTATATGCACCAACAACTTATGCTAAACAAGATATACAACTAGGTGATAGCAAGATATATTACTTCAACCTCGATGGCTATCACAAAGTAAATTGCATAAGTAAGAAGCTCGGGTATAGAAATACCGAGGCACTTGGAGATGATGATTTACCCGAAGTTCACTTCCCAATGGAAGCTAGTCTCCGCTGGAGCGGTGCGGAGTCACAAAGTGATCCCCGAATAGCCGTCAAATGGCACACCGTAATCTCCTTCATGCATCCACCAATGCGGAGTGCCACGAACCACTATGGGACACTGAAGGGTGGTCACCGAACCTGTACAAGGATGAGGCACACTCCACAACTTAATTGGAGGTTCTCACCGAATTCCCGTGGCTCCCAAAGCCACAAGAATCACAAGGTTGGGGCGCGACTCCACAACTTAATTGGAGGCTCCCAACTATCCCGCGAGCCACCAAAACTCCGAGATCAACAAGGACCGTCTAGGGCACTCCAAGAACCCAAGAGGACAAGCTCTAGGGCACCCCAAGTACCCAAGAGTAACAAGCTTCTCAACTTTGATTTCCACGTATCACCGTGGAGAACTCAAACCGATGCAACCGATGCAATGGGCAAGAACACAAGAAGTGCTCAAAATCCTTCACTCTCAAATCCCACCAAAGCAACTAATGCTATTGGGGGGAGAAGAGAGGAAGAACAAAGAGGAACACCAAATCCCTCCAAGATCTAGATCCAAAAAGCTTCCCTCACTTAGAGGAGAGATTGATTGGTGGAATGGTAGATCTAGATCCCCTCTCTCTTTTCCCACTAATTAGAAGCAAGAATCATGGAGGAATAGAGAGTTCGCAAAGCTCAGGAAGGTCAACAATGGGGGAAAACACGAGCTGCAAGAGTTGGCTGGCCGGAGGTAGGTGGAGGGGTATTTATACCCCTCCCAGAAAAAGAGCCGTTGCAGACAGAAACATCGGATATTCCGACATAAGTCACGATCGGATAATCCGACTGGATCGGATAGTCCGAAACACAAAGTATCGGATAATCCGGCACAGCCGGATGATCCGGGTAGACCTATATCGGATATTTTGAAAAACTCCAGTACACCACAAAACAGGCTGCAAGAAGCCCTTAGCCAATTTTGAGAGAAAACTTGAGAATCGGATATTCCGAATCAGCCTTGATCGGATATTCTGAAAAACTCCAGTATGCATTGTTTTTAAAGTCCTTAGCCGAAATCGAGCAATCTTGAGAATCGGATAATCCGAGTCGGCTAGGACCGGATAATCCGATTCCCCTGTTTGAGTAAAACTTGACAGAAACAGCAAAACTGCAAACTCAATAACTTTCTTGTTTAAACTCCAAATTAGGTGAAACCAATTTTGTTGGAAAGGTAACGACAAGGAGAAGGCCTACACATGGGAAGGTGTGGAACTTTCCTCGCGGGTAAACCGATAATATTTCCAACACGAAAATGCAACAAGTTTTCAAACCAAAATCCGTTTTCGAAAAACTTGGGCTTGTCATGAAGATCACGACAAGCACCAAAAACCAACAAGGAGAAAAGTCAAATAAGAACCAAGAAAGATGATGAAGGCAAGTATGCAAAGGTTTGAGATCTCTCCAACTGATACGCTAAAACTCAACCGAGAGCCCCTCTTGATAGTACGGTGTCTATCCAATAACCCGGTCTCCCTACTAACAACATGAGACCGGTAATAGAAACCCTATCAAGATCATACCTTTGCCTTGCGCATTCCACTTGACTAGATGATGGCGATCTTGATCTTCTCAAGTGGGCCACCTTTCTTCATTGCGCTTCGCTTGGTGAAGATCCACATATTTCTCCCCCATACACCACTATGGGAGAGCCTCTTATCGGCATATCTTCACATGACCATTACCTCCAAATAGGTGGCAAGCTTCAAGCATATGATATCTTTGACATACTTCTCTTGAACTTGCACAACACAAGCTTGATGACGAACACCACTTGACGTTGATCAACCTTGTATCTTTTCTTCTCTTTTCAATAGATGATGTCTTGAAGATAACCATGAATGATCACATAATCCTTTTCTTCAAGACATATTTGCGATATGCTCAACTCACATATGACCAATCATCGGATAACTCCTTGAATACCAACTTGGTCATCACATACTCTTCTTCTTGATCATATCAAGTATATATCCATACACCTCGATGATCTTGATGCCAAATACTTAATTATATCAATATATTCATGGCATCAACCTTGAATCCAACATATGGAGTTAAAGCATGGTCTATGAACAAACACTACAAGTATAACTCAATGCAACCATTAGTCCATAGGGATTGTCATTAATTTCCAAAACCACACATGGGGGCGCCATGCCCTTTCACTAAGCATTATTTTATCAATTGCTCGCAGAGATTATAGCATCTTCACTCGCACTCCCAAAAAATGTTTCCCCTTTGGAGGTGCTTGATGACCCACAAGTATAAGGGGTGTATCGTAGTACTTTCGATAAATAAGAGTGTCGAACCCAACGAGTAGTAGAAGGTGCTGACAAGGAGTTTCGGTAAAGGTTTCACTGTAAATGCTAGCAGACAAGTTTTTAGGGGTTTTTGATATAGCAGGTAAATAAAATGCGAGTAAGTAAAAGACAGTAATAATAATTGCAGCGTGTGGCCCAATCCTTTTTAGAGCAAAGGACAAGCCGGTTGGTTTACTTATGATGGCAAAATGTTCTTGAGGACACACGGGATTCTAGTCAAGTGCTTTCGCTTCACATAGTTGATTAATCTTCATTGTTTTGATAAGTGTTGTGCGGGTGAACCTATGCTAATGCACCACCCTTACTTGGACTAATACATACTTATGATTATACCCCTTGCAAGCATCCGCAGTTACAAGAAAGTAATTAAGATAAATCTAACCACAACCTTAAACTCTGAGATCCTACGCTCCCTTGTGCACCGGTATACTAACTGGGGTTTAGGTTTTTGTCACTCCGGCAACCCCACAATTAGCAACCAAATACACAATGCATTCCTCTAGGCCCATAAAGGTGAAGTATCATGTAGTCGACGTTCACACGACACCACTAGAAGAATAGCACCACAACTTAAATATCAAACCATTAAATATTACTCAACATAATTCCACTACTAACAGCGTGACTTCTCCCATTTCCTCAAGAACTAAACAAACTACTCACAAGACATCATATGGATCATGATCAGAGGTGATATAATGATGAATAACAATGTGAACATATACTTCAATTCACCGATAAAACTCAATAGCATCAACCACAAGGGGTAATTTACACCGGGAGAGTTTCCGCTATGAACTAGACAAAGTATAGCCCTAGATGTTACAGCGGAATGATATGGTGCAGCGGTGATGGTGGTGATGGTGGTGGAGATGATGATGATGATCCCGATGAAGTCCAGCGCGATGACGATGAGGATGGCGATGATCTTCTCCCTCCGGGAGGGAATTTCCCCGGCAGATTTCTCCCTGCCGGAGAGCTTTTCTCTCTCTGTTGTTTCCGCCTCGTGGAGGCGGCGGAATATTTCTTCTCGCTCCCCCCGTGTCTTAGGGTTTCTGGGGGATGAAGTACGCGAAGGGGGAGCGCCTGAAGTGGGCCAGGGGCACCACACCTGGCCAGGGCGCGGCCAAGGTGGGGCCCATGCCCAGGGGTGGTGTGGGCCCCTCCTGGCCCATCTCACCCTCCCTTTTGGCTGACACCATCCTATGATAAAATAGGAACTTCTGTCTTCTTGCAAATATTTTTAGAGCTCCAGAAATATGGTGCCTTGACGGTGCTTTTCCAGCTGAAATCTTACTCCGACAGTTAATTATCCAATGATCATCAAACATGCAAAATAAGACAAAATAACATAAGTAACTCCTCTTAATATGAAATATATCAATGAATAACAATAAATTATGCTATAAAATAGTGATGCAAAATGGACGTATCAACCCCCCCCCCCCCCCAAGCTTAGACCTCGCTTGTCCCCAAGCGAAAGCTGAGCTCAGTAAACTAGAACAAAGGTTTATGGAGTTCACAAGGACCAATTTCATGCATAATTTCTTTATAAAGATCAAAAGGAATAGCACTAGAACTTGCACCAATCTCACATAAACCATAATAGCAATGTTCTCCTATTTTGACTGAAAGCACAAGAACACTTGCTTTCTTAGCTCTACTAGGATGTGAAACAATATTAGAAGCATCTTCACAAAAGATAATATGTCCTCCTTCTACATTTTCAGTTACCAAATCCTTTACTATTGCTATTGTGGGTTCAACCTCTATTTGTTCAGCAGGTTCTAAAGATTTCTTTGCACTTTTATTAACCACACTAGCTATTATAGAATGTTCTTTAATTTTAACAGGAAAAGGCGGTTTCTCAATATAAGGTTCTGGCAAGATACGATCAATAGTATGCACTTCAATGTTTTTAATAATGGCAGAATTAGTATTATCTTTGTAAGGCAAGTGATACTTATTGCAACTTTCTTTAGGAACATCAAGATAAGAGGCAAAAGCCTTGTAACAGTTTGCAATAACTTGAGAATCAAGACCATACATATCATAGAGATTACGAAAATTATCAGTATTCATAAAAGCTTCAATGCATTCATAATCATACTTTATACCTGATTCTCTACCTTTGTCGTTCTCCCATCCTTCAGTATTTTCCTCAATCCGATCAAGAAGGTCCCATTTAACTTCCTCTTTATTACGCGTAAATGATCCAGCACAAGAGGTATCCAATAGAGTTTTATCTTGAAGAGAAAGCCTTGCATAGAAGTTATCAATAACGACATTACCAGGAAGCTCGTGAATGGGGCATTTGAGCATTAATGATTTCAATCTCCCCCATGCTTGGGCAATACTTTCTCCATCATGAGGCCAAAAATTATATATATGATTCCGATCTTGATGAATTTTACTAGGAGGATAGAATTTAGAGTAAAAGAGAGGCACAATCTCCTCCCAGCCAATAGAATGACCATTCTTCAGCATCCTATACCATTTCGCAGCTTTACCTGTCAACGATATAGAGAACAATTTCTTCTTGACCTCTTCCATTGAAATACCTGCACACTTGAACAACTCGCATAATTCATGAATAAATAGTAAATGATTTCCAGGAGGGACAGTTCCATCTCCTGAATAGCTGTTATTCGTAACATGTTCAACAATTTTCATAGGTATTTTAAATGGAATTACTTGATCAGGTGGTTCCTCTTCTACTACCGTAGCAGTGTAGTAGTATTTCCGAACAGGGATTCAAATGGAGATCTCTCCATGATAAAATAAAGTAGCAAGCAGAAATAAAAACAGCACTTACAGTAAAAAATTTCCTTACCAATTCCACTCACCAATAGCGCTTCACGCCCTGGCAACGGCGCCAGAAAATAGTCTTGATGACCCACAAATATAGGGGGTGTATCGTAGTACTTTCGATAAATAAGAGTGTCGAACCCAACGAGGAGCAGAAGGTGCTGACAAGGAGTTTCGGTAAAGGTTTCACTTTAATTGCTAGCAGACAAGTTTTTAGGGGTTTTTGCAAAATGTTCTTGAGGACACACGGGATTCTAGTCAAGTGCTTTTGCTTCACATAGTTGATTAATCTTCATTGTTTTGATAAGTGTTGTGTGGGTGAACCTATGCTCATGCACCGCCCTTACTTGGACTTATACATACTTGTGATTATACCCCTTGCAAGTATCCACAGTTACAAGAAAGTAATTAAGATAAATCTAACCACGGCCTTAAACTCTGAGATCCTACGCTCCCTTGTGCACCGGTATACTAACGGTGGTTTAGGTTTCTGTCACTCCGGCAACCCCACAATTAGCAACCAAATACACAATGCATTCCTCTAGGCCCATAAAGGTGAAGTGTCATGTAGTCGACGTTCACACGACACCACTAGAAGAATAGCACCACAACTTAAATATCAAACCATTAAATATTACTCAACATAATTCCACTACTAACAGCGTGACTTCTCCATGTCCTCAAGAACTAAACAAACTACTCACAAGACATCATATGGATCATGATCAGAGGTGATATAATGATGAATAACAATCTGAACATATACTTCAATTCACCGATAAAACTCAATAGCATCAACCACAAGGGGTAATTAACACCGGGAGAGTTTCCCCTATGAACTAGACAAAGTATTGCCCTAGATGTTACAGCGGAATGAGATGGTGCAGCGGTGATGGCGGTGATGGTGGTGGAGATGATGATGATGATGATCCCGATGAAGTCCAGCGCGATGACGATGAGGATGGCGATGATCTTCCCACTCTGGGAGAGAATTTCCCCGGCAGATTTCTCCCCGCCGGAGAGCTTTTCTCTCTCTGCCGTTTCCGCCTCGTGGAGGCGGCGGAATATTTCTTCTCGCTCCCCCGTGTCTTAGGGTTTCTGGGGGATGAAGTACGTGAAGGGGGAGCACCTGAGGTGGGCCAGGGGCACCACACCTAGCCAGGGCGTGGCCAAGGTGGGGCTCGCGCCCAGGGGTGGTGTGGGCCCCTCCTGGGCCATCTCAGCCTCCCCTTTTGGCTGACACCATCTTATGATAAAATAGGAACTTCTGTCTTCTTGCAAATATTTTTAGAGCTCTAGAAATATAGTGCCTTGACGGTGCTTTTCCAGCTGAAATCTGACTCCGGCAGTTAATTATCCAATGATCATCAAACATGCAAAATAAGGTAAAATAACATAAGTAACTCCTCTTAATATGAAATATATCAATGAATAACAGTAAATTATGCTATAAAATAGTGATGCAAAATGGACGTATCAGTGTTGGGCACATGTCTGACACATTTCGTGGTGCTAACAATTGCTGCACCCCCAAACGGCTGACCCTATTGATTTTTTTTTCAGTTTTTCCAAATTTTTATATGAAAACATAGGAAAATGATTGCATACTACAATAATAATTTAAATATAGGACAAATATAGTTATTACACCGGTTAAAATTTAAATATAAAATAGAAAACAACAGACTCATGTGCTCGGCGCGCTCACAAGTGCACAATTAGATCATTCTAAATTGTTGATGCATGGTGAGGATATCACAAAATTCGGGTGTGGCTCGGCAAGGAGTCCTGGTATTCATATGGTTCATTGAACACCAGGTTAGCATCACGCTCACTCTCGATGATCATGTTGTACATGATAACACAAACATTCATGATCCCCACATCTTATTTAGGGACCACACGACATTGAAGGGTACCTGACAATCGCAACCCGTCTTAGAGCACACCAAATGCTCGCTTGCTTGCCTGCAAAGTTAGAGTTTGTCTCACCAACATGGTTGTTGATGGTCTTGTCAAATATCGACCAACGAGGATAAATGCCATGTGCTAGGTACTACCCCTTGTCATACTCATGACCGTTGATCATATACTTACTCTTCGGAGTTCGACCTTCAGCAATTCTCGCAACGGCAGGACAAGCTGTGGGGGCGCAGAACGACAGGCGACGTGGGCGACTTAGTGGGCGGTGTGAAGTGGCGGCGACGACGTAGCGCGAATCGTCGGGTAGGGGAACTGAAGAACGAGGTGGGGTGCAAATGACTTCCGGCCTACATCGTCCTGTGTGTTGACATGCAGAAGCTGTGGTAGAAGACGTTGTCCAACAGCGCAAAAGTATTCCAATTTCCAGGGGTGCCCGATAGAACTAGGTGTCGCTATGGCCGTTTTTCACCCAATCGTATTTTTTTGGTGGAGGGTGCCGGTGAGGGGAGGTGCTATTTGCCGCATTCAGCGGCGCGCGACGCGCCCGCCGCCTGAAGGATATCGATGTGGGCTTGGCCCATTTACATCCTGATTGCTAGTTTTGTTAGCTGCTCAGCTTTTTTTTAGCGACCATCGACTTTTAATCTGAATATTTCTCAAATTAATGTGAACAATTTTTTGAGTCTGAACAATTTTTTTAATGTGAATTTTTTTCCATTTTGAACAATTTTCAGATTTGAACAAATTCCAATTTTTCAAAATTTCATATTTGAACAATTTCGAATTTGAACAATTTTTGAATTTAAATAATTTTTGAATTTAAACAATTTTCATATTTGAACAAAATTCGGATTTGAAATTTTTTCAAAGTGTGAACATTTTTCAAAAAAAATACAGAAAAAGAAGCAGAAAAACAAAATGAAAAAAAAAACAGAAAAGAAAGGTGAAAGAAGACAAAGAAAACAGAAAAAGTCAAAATAGGCCTTGCCGCCGGTGAGCCCTCGTTATCTCCGCTCGTACAGTCGTACTACTCCTGACCAACTGACCAATTTGGTCGAAACACGCACTCAGGAGTCAGGACAGACAGGACTCATCGTTCACTCTCATACTGTACACGTAAGCGGCGTCAACGGCGCCGGCCCTGTCGGAGATGGCGAGGGGCACGACCACCATGGAGGTCCGCGGCGACGGCGTCGCCGTCATCACAATCTCCAACCCGCCCGTCAACGCCCTCTCCTACGACGGTATCACCTGACCGTTCTCTGCACACGCAAATTTCTGTGTTCACTTTCCTTTTCTTGGCGGCGGCGCCGCCGCCGGATTTGGCCTATATGGCTAGTTTCAGCCCTACCCGCTCATGTGTTTTAGCAGTTGAAGAGCGCGATTTCTGCAAATTCCGCGCGGAATTTACATCGCAGGGAGCGGCGGGGATCGCTTGCTGCAGCGCGCAGCGTGCTGTTACTAACGCAATTTTGTTGCACATAGGAGAATAGTTCAGTTAAATCCCCAGGTTGTGGGGTTTTCTGATCGGATCTATATACATCACATTGCCTGTAGCCCCAGTTTGTTGAATCTTTCTAATAGTATTGAATATGATCGGATCTGACTGAAGCAAGGCAGTGCCTTTGTGCCTGGTGCCTGCTAAATATTACTTCCTCCAGTTTACAAAGACATCACGTTTACTTTGACTACTTGTTTTTTCTTAAATATTTATTTTGGACGGAAAATCAAATGTCTACATTTGTCTTGAGAAATTACTCTGATAAGACATATAAAACTTATTGAATTTGATTTATACTACATCATAATGAAAGCAAATGTCCACTTACTATGTTTAATTCGGCAAACCGATGATTCAGTGAGCAATAACTGTACATTCTGCGTTCATGAATGGCTGCGTCTCATAGGCCTCTCTTTTCTGTTCTGCAGTCATAGCTAGCTTGCAGATACACTATGGAGAAGCTCTAAGAAGGAATGATGTCAAAGCAATCGTTCTCACTGGTACTTTACAGTAAACATCCTGTCAAGCCTCATATCTTAGCGCAGTATTTCTGATGTGTTACACGGTGTCTAGGAGCCAAAGGGAGGTTTTCAGCAGGATTTGATATAAATGCATTCCAAAATAAGCAGAGTAAGGACAAGGCAGTCACTGTATGTTCTTTCATTTCTCACTTCCACTGCTAAGTTTTGTATGCCCCCCAGAAAACGACAAGCCCTGGGCCCTGTCTGTTGATTTTTTAACTGACATAGTAGAAGGTAACTTGTGATACGCTTGCCCTTAACCAAGTTTGTCAACCAGTTGACAGTTTTTAACTTCTCACCATTATGTACTTGCTGCTGTCAGATGCTCAGAAACCGTCAGTTGCTGCTATAGATGGCATTGCTCTAGGTGGTGGCTTAGAGGTTGCAATGGTATGTCTAGGTTGCATTAGTCGGATTATGCATAATTATTTTGGGTGTTAGTTTGTTCAACATTGCGACTTCTTTTTGTGCAGGTTTGCCACGCTCGCGTTTCTACACCGTCAGCTCAATTAGGACTACCTGAACTTCAACTTGGTATCATTCCTGGAATGGGAGGTACTCTCTAGTCCCAGCATAATCTTTCATGTGATACCCTATTTTCTCATACTCTTCTATGCGTATTTTTTTTTTGTTACATAGACAAAAGTACAACGTTCCCTTGACCTGTGTCCTTTCTAAAAGAGGCTACTAGATTCTAATTCATGATTTCATTACTTATAAGATACATAGAAATATAAAAGAATGGTAGATGAAAATCCACATTGATGTCATATGATGCAAGAAATTAATCCCGACTGGCAATTGACCTGTGCTGGACACAGTGGAAGTAGAAACCTTTTCAATCTAGGTGCACCTGCAGCTTTGGATAGTTGAGCATAATCAGCATACATACGAAAGGAACTAGGAAAATAGGAAACTTCGTGCAGTATTTCGAAAACACTCTTGTTGATCTCTCTGTTGTATCATGCAGCTAAATTATTATGTTTTAAAGGCAAAATTAAATACAAAAAATGTTCCTCTTCAAGGTCAAGAAACAGCCTCTTTCATGTTGGCTTGTCTGCTAAAGCATAAGCTGTTCTATTTTCTCTTATTGTTTTATGTTGTCTTGTTTGAGAGAATTTGCACCTGCTGCAGGAACACAACGATTGCCCCGCCTTGTTGGCCTGCCAAAAGCTCTTGAAATGATGTTGGTATGGCTGACTTATCCTTTACAAGTTGCAATGCATGCACAGTTCTTTCCTCGCGTTGGTCATGCAAGAAAATTATGAGAAGAGTGTTGATTGTTGAATATGACTTTGTACCGGTATCTTCTCTTAATAGATGTCAAAGTATTATGAGAGAGTGTTGATTGTTGAATATGACTTTGTACTGATATCTTCTCTTAATAGATGTCAAAGTCTATAAAAGGAGTAGAGGCTCACAAACTCGGTTTAGTCGATGCTATAGTTCCAGCTAATGAGTTGGTCAACACCGCCTGTTCGTTTGCTCTGGAAATCCTTGAACAGAAAAGACCATGGTTCAAGAGTCTCCATAGAACTGATAGACTTGGAGATCTTGGGGAAGCAAAGGAAATTCTTAAATTGGCGAGAGTTCAAGCCCAAAAGCAGGCTGCTAATCTTCAACATCCATTAGTTTGCATTGATGTTATTGAAGAGGGAATACTTTCTGACCCTTGTGCTACCCTCGTGAAGGTAAATCCCTAGTTAATACTACCTTTTGGAGCATCTATGACATGCCTAAGTGGTTATTGTTGCTTCTTAGTTATTATTTTTTGGAAAATTGACAGGAAGTGCTCTCTGGAAGAATGCTCCAGCAGTCTCAAACAAGCAAAAGCTTAAGGCATGTCTTCTTTGCCCAACGTGCGACTTCAAAGGTTCGTGGAAGGCTAAAGATTTAAAATACATATTCTCATACTAGCTTTTATCCTATTCAGAAATTAGTGTGAATTAGTTAACCTTCCAGTAAAACCAAACCAACAATTATTATTATTTTTGTTGTTGTACTGTTATTACTATTATTATCTGCTTTTGATCTAGTCAGTTGTAGGTCAACACATAGTAAGTGGAGTACATTTATTTATTCATGCTATAAGATGAATAAACTTAAGATCGGCGTGCCAAATTTTCTTAATGATTGTGTTGTGATTTCCCTGATCACAACTAAGCTCCTTTTGGATCCCTGATAACAAATGTTTGTACCCTTTTCCATGTATATGATTTTTAATGAAAACATAGGATCTTCTTGGAAGTTGAGGCTTAATGTGTCATGTACATTCATTTATCTGACAGTCTCAAGCTCTAATAGATTCCAAAGATTACCAACTTGGGTTTGATGCCACGGAGAATACTGAAGGTAGCTATTATTGGGGGAGGTCTAATGGGATCCGGTATTGCAACTGCACTGATACTCAGCGACATCTTGGTAGTCTTGAAAGAAGTTAATGGGAAGTTTTTGGATGCTGGTATTAACAGAGTTAAAGGTGTGTCCTCTTTTACCACAGAAACTTAAATTGAGATTGTCTTTAAAGTTTATCATATGTTCTTTCTATTCTGTTCAGCCAATTTGCAGAATTTTGTCAAAAAGGGACGAATCACCAAAGAGGATTACGAAAAGAAGCTTTCTCTACTGTCCGGTGTTCTTGACTATGAACAATTTAGAGATGTAGATATGGTCATTGAGGTACATTCAATTTTCTGCAAGTACTTCTTTCTATGATTTTGTTCAGTAGGTAATATCACTGAACAATGATCTAGTGCTCGTTTCATCTTGCTCCTCAACAATAATCTATAGAGAGGCATACAACTGCTGATATTCAAGGCAGCTACTTTGATTTCATGGCTAAGAAAATCCGACAATAATCCTACAAGGAAAATAAAATCGGCTAATATGCCCCCTCAATAATCGTAGAAACAGAAAGTCCTGCAAACTCTTAGCATAGACCAAGAGAAAAGGAGAAGCTGCATCTGTTATTTTTCTAGGGAGAAGTTACAATGGTCGAGATTATCACATATAGATAATAGTGATGTATAAAATGTACAATTGTATCATAACATGCAACTACGCTGCACGAGTAATTCCCCTGGTTTGTGATTACTTCCAACATAGTTATAAAATCAGCTCCAGTGTCAGAATATTCATTTAACAATATTTCCCCCGTTCATTAAAAAAAACACTTAACTTAGGGCCAAAGAGGCATGGGCTGTGATGGAAAATTAATAAAATTCTTGACAATATATTGTGGAAGCAAGAAATATTTTATTATTTCAAGTACTGCGAAAACATTTGCTTATGTATATCCATATGTGATGATCTCAGACCATTATGTTCGTCACAACTTTTGAGTCAAGCAGTCTGACTTGCTCTAATGTATATGCTTAGATGACGGAGAACACATACTGATCTTGATGGCTGCTTAATAAAACTTGCAGGCAGTTATTGAGGATATATTGCTGAAGCAGAAAATATTCTCTGACCTCGAAAGGCACTGTAACTCTAATTGCGTATTTGCCACAAATACTTCAACAATCGACCTGCAGTTAATTGGCCAACAGACGGCTTGTCAAGATAGAATTGTTGGTGCCCACTTCTTCAGGTATTCCGTAATGCACATTTCCAGAGAGCACTTCCATTTCTTATCTTTCTCAACTCAAGTATCTAATTTTCGTATGCTTGCAGTCCAGCTCATGTCATGCCACTGTTGGAAATAGTTCGTACTCATCAGACTTCCTCACAAGTTATTGCGGATTTGCTAGATGTTGCAAAAAAGATACGGAAAACACCAATTGTTGTTGGGAGCTGCACTGGGTTCGCTGTCAATAGGATGTTTTTTCCTTACGGCCAGGTGGCTGGTTTGCTTGTTGATTATGGTTTGGATATATATCACATAGATCATGTGGTAACACAATTTGGAATGCCAATGGGACCTTTTCGGTAAGAATATATCATATATTGTCCGCTGGACTGAATTGGCCAGTTAGTTTTCATACTCAAGTAGTTAGGCAAAGACTTTTACTAAATTACCACAGAGCATAATGATAGAAAATTTTACCCTCGTTTTCTCATTTCTGATGCCACTGGAACCAACTAGATTGCCACAGCTTTCACAAAGCATTATGGTTCAGTGTTGACCGTAGATGAATATAGCTCATTTAAATTTTAGCTTGCACTTCTAGTGTTTCCTATTGATCCTCTGTCATTATGTTTGACCTGCTTAGTTTGTTGGATAGGATTTGGCCACTGAATTTTACGTCTATTAAGTTAACAAATCAGACTAGCTGCTTCCTTTTTTATTTCTGTAATGGCTGCCAGTGCTGTCTTGTTCCTCTTTTGGCTGCTTTATACATTTTGTCCATTATTTGCTTGATGTTGGTGGTTTTATTGTTACTATCATATTATTAGTGTAGTAACATTGTTTTCATGAAATCTAGTTCGACTTCAGATTAATGCAGAACATCTATGCACCTTCGTGTTTATTGATGGAACATTTTCATATCTATGTATTTGTCTAACGGTGGTATCTATTTTATCTTCTCTGTACAGATTAGCTGATCTTGCAGGTTTTGGTGTCGCAGTTGCCACCAGAAAGCAATATTATCAAAGTTATCCTGAGCGATGCTATAAATCGTGGCTTACTGAAATTATGCTTGAGGACAACAGGACAGGTTCTTTCATATTGAAAATACATTAGTTTCACTTAATGCTTGGTCTTGTGAAGCTGTATCTCATGATTATATTTAACTTGTGCAATTCTGGACAGGTGAATCTTCTCGTAGAGGCTTTTATCTTTATGATGATAAGCGGAAGGCTTCTCCAGATCCTGATATCAAAAAATATGTTGAGAAATCAAGAATCATGGCAGGTGTCACACAAGATCCCAAGGTCATGTTATATCTAACATAATTATCTTCTTCTGTTCCAGAGAAGGTTTTGGAACCAAAGTTATCTTGTTATTGATACATCCCTGCCTGGACACATCCCATTCTTGCAGATGTATTTGTTTTACTTCTCACAGTACCCTTTTCTTTCCCTGGTGTATTATGTCTTCTTTTCTGCGCTCACTTCTCTGGATGATCTAAAAAAACATAAATTGACTATTCTGTGTAGCAAGGTGCAGACTAGTGTATGATATAAGTGAATAGCGTAGTGAGTTATTTTGGACAATTCTTGTCTATTCGTGCATCTATTGTGTATGATTTTGTACTGAGAATACCGCTCATTAGAGTGTAGATACTAGCCCGTGGGTACATTCTTTCACTGTTTTTGCTCGAACGATCTGACGGAAGATTGCTTTTCCCTCAGCTGATGAAACTATCAGACAAGGACATCATAGAGATGATCTTCTTTCCTGTGGTGAATGAGGCCTGCCGAGTGCTTGACGAGGGAATTGCTCTAAAAGCATCCGATCTTGATGTAGCATCCATTATGGGAATGGGTTTCCCGTCTTATAGGTCCAATTGCTTACTCCTAGACCCTAATTTCACAATATTTTCCTTTGCATGTTTATCCTAACTGATCAGCCTCCTGTGCTCGTTTTACAACAGGGGTGGAGTGATGTTTTGGGCCGACTCTCTGGGCACAGAATACGTGTACAAGAGACTGGACGCTTGGTACAAGGATTACGGGGAGTTCTTCAGACCCTGCGAATATTTAGCCACGAGAGCTCGTCGAGGTGCATCCTTGGTAAGATCTATATAGCATGCTTACATCTTTAACATTGTTGTTCTGGCCTTGTGATGTCAGATGGCACATTTTCCTGTCGTTCTACTGAATGTTGTGCCGTTAACGTCACCTGATCATATATCCCCTGAAAACTGCTGCAGGCTGCCACAGTTGCCAAACCGCGACTCTAGGCCGTCTCCTGTTTCCGTGCGGGGTTCTGCCTCGTTATCCAGTCCGAGATGAAAGACTTGACAGGAGCTTTGACTGGTGTGGATGTAAAACTTGGGAAATGATAGGTTGGTTTGTTTGTTCGTTGGTGAATGGGGAAGTATTGCTATGTTGCTTTGTTGGTGAACTGGGAACTACCAGCTATGTGTATGTTGCTTGTGTTGCCGTGGTCATACACACGGCGCAGTAGTTTTATGCATCGCGGCTCTCCCTGGCATCTGTTAGAACATGTCCGCCGAACTCCTCCATCTTATCAATTCTGGAAATAATATACCAAGCTTGTCGGAAAATTCAAAATTCCAAACAAAAAATTGCCGCATATATCTCGGCATTCTAGTGTAAAACGGACAAAAATAATATTTCGTGAAAAACTTTTTGTTAGCACCATTTGCACATGACATACACAATGTCGGTTTCACGTGATATGACTTCGTGAGCAAATAGAATGTTGAGATGCGAGGAAACTTTTTTGTATGAATTTTGAGGATTTCAAAATGCGTTTACAAAAGGCTTATGTTCATTTCAAAGACTAGTATCTGGTTTGAACTTTGAAGGGTGACATTTTTGCTGCTGCGGTGCTGGTTCATGTGATGGACGATGCTCCTGGGTATGTGACAACATCTCATTGGTAGGGTATGTGACAACATCTCATTGGTACTTGCTGTGCACATTCGTGTCTGATCTCAGAGTAATATTATCTGTCTGTTCACCTGGACACAATTTAGTGATGTTTTTTCTAACTTTCGCACATGAATTTACGGGCTGCCCCTCTATTAGAGCATCTCCAATAGTTACCATATTTTATGGTCTAACTGTTTTTTAGATATTTGAGTCCAAAAAAATTACTCCAATAGTTGTCATGGATGTAAATTTTGTCCAAATTTATTTTGTGCAGTCTAAAAAAATAACACCAAGTGTTGCAAAATACAATTTGGGTTGTGGCTATATAAAAAAAAGGTTAATGTGGGCACGCCAAATGCCAATTGTAAGTCTCATGTCGCCTTCCCGCCTCTTCTCCCATGGATTGGACTCGAACCTGGCAGCTCCGGCCACAACTCAAACCGATTCGGCCACGAATTCACCACCACTGCTTGAGGGCACGGTAGGGATTCGACTTTGAGGATTGTTGTCTCTGCCCTCCCGCGCGTCGCCATCATCGCTTCCCAGATTTCGTAGCTTCAGCTGGCAAGCCACCCGAGCGGCACTTCTCTTCTCCCCTTCCTCACCGTGCCTCCTGCTTTCCTACAAGCACGCGTACGAGCGACACATGCAAGTTCTGCCTCTGACTACACCTCAGCTAGCCCCGCCTCGCACGGCTCCTCCGCCACCATGCACCAGCCGTGGGGCTTGCATATTTCATAGATTAACAAAATCGATATTGTTACTTTTATATTATATGGTTTATACTGCAGATAGTAAACCTACAATATTTGGCTGAAAAAGTTATGAACTTGTACATAATCGTGTATGGCCAACTAATATTTAATCAGACCACATGTATTGATCACCGCAAATCCGTAATAATACTCTCGGGCGCAGCAAAGCAGCATCATAGACCCTTCTACTCCCTCCGTCCATAAAATATGTCTCAACTTTGTCCCAATTTTTATGTATGTACACACTAAATTATGTCTAGATGAATGCAAATTTAGATAAAGTTGAGACATCATCAACTGAGGGAGTGGTAGTGTGGTACATATGTACTTCCTCTCCGTTATGTTTTACTCCCTTCGTTTTTTATTATAAGATATTTTAGGTGTTACACATGTTGTTTAGATACATACTAAAATGAATGAACATGCACACTAATACATGTCTACGTACATTTACGTACATGTGCATATATACTACTATTAAAAGATTGCCTCCATGTAGAGTACCAAATAGAGAACTTGCCTATGGCAAGATGGTTAGGAGGGTGGTTGTACCCCCAGCCCACCAGAGTTCAAATCCCAGATTTGACGTTGGTGTTTCTCATTTAGGCGGAATATTCTTCAGTGGGAGGCGACGTTCCCGTCGACAGCGAGGCGCCCGTGGTGACTTCGTCAATCTCAAGACTCGACCCGCCGACTCGGTATTACGGAGGTGCTCATAGGGGTAGGGTGTGCGTGTGTGCGTTCATAGGGGTGAGTGTGTGCACGTGTATGTGAGCGTCTGTGTTGTACTGTGTTAAAAAAAAAATGTAGAGTACCAAACAACTTTGACTAGGTCAAAACGTTTTCTGTGGTTCGATCCGGAAAAATAAGAAACGCAAGCGTCTGCTAGAAGTCCTAATCGGAAACGATTCGTACAGAGAAAAGGAAAAAAAAACGCAAGCCTAGCAATCCTGATTGGCCACGATCGGCCCAAAGCAAACTCGGCTTCCTACCTGCGCGCCTCCCGCCTGGACGCTGCCGTCCGCGGACCGGAAGCCAAAGAAACGGCGACCATACGGTGGCAGCGTACATGAAATCGACCGCCGGGGACGCCATGAAGGTGGAGCCCAGCCGCGCTGGGCAGAACGCTGCCGTCGTGGCCGGTATGCTCCATGGATTTCTCGGCGTGCAGCACCGCCGCTCCGAGGCCTACTCTAAGCTCCAAAGATATCGCTGCCCGGCCCGGTTTAGCGTCACACGTAACCTGAATGAATACGCAGTTATGATCATGTGATTTCCCTTGAGCAAATCATGTTTGCCCCCTCAGTTTCTTAGCACGATAAATCAGTGGCTACCAAGAACATGGTTAAGGGTTTCAGACTTTCAGTAATGTCCAGAAAACACCGCCCAGATCTAGAACATCTGAACATGGGGCAAAAACTGCGAATTTTTTCTGAGTTATCCATGAATCAGCTCTCAGTTTGTTGTCATCAGAGGCTCTGTACATCCCCATGATGGATCATTGCTCCAGCGGTGTTAATTGTAGCTGATGTTTCTTTGGTGCATTTTAGAGCTGAGTTTACGTGGTGGGATGTTACTTCAGGGGAATCCCGTCATACTCAGGACGAGGCCGAGGTCATACCTGCTCAGCCAGAAGATGCCAAGCGGCAATGTCACATGTTCGAGGCATTCGAAGTACAAAACAGAGCATTGTTTCTTTTTTTGCTTGATTATCAAATAATTTTGTGTTTAGTTATTGACGCATGTTAGTATATCCTTTTTCTTAGCTTCATCTATTCCAGATTTCTATGAGGTTATTTGTTTTTATTCCTTTAACTTGCATGGATCTAAGATAAAGGATTCCAGTATCTGGTTGCTTATTATGGCTTGGTACGTTGGGATAAAGCTTCCCCCACACGTATTTCCTTGAATTTGTCATATTGTCTCATAGAAACTATTGTGCCTAGCAAATCGTATACATACATGATTGCTGTTTGATTAAGCCGCAGATTTTTTTAATCTCTTGGGAGACAGAGGCTGCGGTACTAAATTATTTATGTTCCTGATTTAATAAAATCACGGCAATATTGAAACTTATGATCTAAAGCTCCTAAAATAGCATATGCACGTCAGTCCATGGCAAAAAAATCAGCACTTGCACAACAGTTCCAATGCTAAGTATACGAGTGTGACATTAAGAATACGACAAAATTTGTATCGAGTGTCCGCCCAAGAGCATGCCTTCATAATTTGTGTCGAGAAGCCAGCTCTGTCGGTGTGAGGTTTGTGTGCTCCGAATAAAAAAGTTGTGCTGTATGCGTGCGTGGAGAAGCCGGCCACGCAGCTCCATCAGGATTCATTCATACTACCACTCTCTGCCCAAGAGAAGAAATATTTACTCGGCTCGTGAGGCGCGCGTGCATGTGCCGGCCCGGCCCACGCGGCCTCGTGCTGTCCGCTCGCCTCGTCTCACCAAAGTGTACAGGAGGCCGGCCGGAGGAGGAGATGCGAGGCGGCTGCTATGTGATGGTGTGGCGTGTTGGTGGCGGATCTGGCCACCTCCGGTGATGTCGGGGATGTAACCCCGGGTAGCCCAAAATTGTTGGTTCTATGGAGTTATTAGAAGAGAGAAAAATGAGTTAAATAGGTAAAGAATAAAGGAAAATGAGAAAAAAAACAAACTGGACCGACACTGGGCCGAATCAGCTCTTATCTCGGATTGGGCCGAGGTTTCCTTTACTCGGCGAGGCCTGCTTGACCGTCGCAGCGTGCGGTCCGAATTGCCTAACCCGGGTGGGCTCTGCTTACCTCGGATGGGCCTCTGCCAGGCCGTCATATTCCAGCCTCGGAATGGGCCAGCATTTCCTGCTGCCTCGGACCGGCCTATCTCCATCCCGGGCAGGCCAAGGTGCTTCGGGCTTGGGCATGCCGCAGCCTCTTTACCTCGGCTGAGGCCGAGTCGCTAGCAGGCCAAGGCCGCTCCACGCCCCGGAGCAGGTCGTGAGCTGCTTGTCTCGGTCGGATCGATGTTCCCGTCTCGGAATGGGCCGAGGCCACACCTCGGACGGATCGTACGCCCGCAGGCCGGGTTGGATCGATGCTTCGCCACGACTCCTTCGACCGAGGGCGCGTGCAGCTGCTTTGACCGAGACTCCAAGGTCGCACCCGGGATATACGATGCTGCATCTCGGAGCGTGACCGAGATCCTCTCGCTCGGTACTTTTGACCGAGGTATCCTTGCCTCGGACCGGACCAGCGCGTGCTCCATCGCTACCTCGGTTTGGACCGAGGCCAGGCGCTTCCTCGACCACCAGGAGCTGCCCCGACATATCCACACCTCGGAAGCCACCAAGGGACAGTGATGCCTCAACCTCTGCACCGACGTCCCCAACCTCTACCTCGTCCAGTACATGATACCCTCTGCCATCTCCAGGAGACAAGCACAAGTGGACAAAGACGATGACACAGGCAGCGTGGCTACAGTGCCCAGGATGTGACAAGAGTACAACTACAGTGACGCTGCTACAGTGTGACAAGACCCCATTGGTCACATCATGAACAGTGTACCGTGAACAGTGTTGTTTGTCTCCTTGTCCCCTGCATGTCCCCTGGGCTCTCTCTATATAAAGAGCACCAGGGGGAGGAGATGGGAGGAGCCGAACACCCACGCTGTCTCATTTTCCCCCTTTGGCCTTAGCTTCTTCTTCTTCCTCCTGGAGCTCCTCTCCATGGTTAGCTCCTCATAGCTCGAGGAGCGTTTGTACACACCGCATATACAGAGGGAAATACACAAAATAGGATAGTGCTGCAGTAGGGGTTTTACCTCCTCACGAGGGCCCCGAAGCAGGGTAGATCTTTGTGTTTGCAGTGTTCTTCGTGTGCGACTCCATCGCGCAATCCCTCCCCGAATCCTCAAGCGTACGTTCGGCCCCAGACTAAGCCTACCCCTAGGCATCTGCGTGTTCCCACCACGACAGTTGGCGCCCACCGTGGGGCTGATAGTGGCGCTTGCTGGATTAATTCGGATGGGACCTTCGTCATCAACGCGGGGACTCAACTTCGACATCGTCCCCGTGTGTTGACTCATTTTTCGAGTTGGCTACTGTGCGAATCCGAGCTGTTCTGGAATCCGAGGTGTTCTGGAATCCGAGCTGATTCTGGAATCCGAGCTGTTCTGGAATCCGAGGTGTTCTAGAATCCGAGCTGATTCTGGAATCCGAGGTGTCCTGGAATCCGAGCTGATTCTGGAATCCGAGGTGTCCTGGAATCCGAGCTGTTCTGGAGTCCGAGCTGTTCTGAATCCGAGGTGTTCTGAAGTCCGAGTTAAGACTTGGAAATCCGAGTTAAGACTTCTCCTACAACCTGACCGTGTAAGTATCATTTATATGTCTGCCCATGCTTCTAGATAGTCTCAAACAGTACTCGGGGACTGGCCCCTCGTTTCTACCTTGCTTTGGTTAGTTGTTCTACCCGGGACAAGATGTCTTGACCCGGGGACTGGATAGCCAGTCTGTTTTGCACCTCCTCCTAGATAAGAAAAGTAACTCGGGGACTCGGTTGAAACCGAGTCTAGTTTTTTGTGCATAGTATCTGCTGTTAGATTCGTTTTCTGTTAAGTGCTATAGCTGGTTTGCCTCGGTTAGTATAATCGTTGTTGTCGCTAAATATTCTTCATGATATGTATGTTGGACTAACGTTGAAAGGTGACATCGGTTTTGTTGAGAATGTTCGTTACTGAGGTATCCTGGAAAATCCGAGGTATATTGGTGATCCGAGGTATATTGGAAATCTGGGTCATATTGGTGATCCGAGGTATATTGGAAATCCGGGTCATATTGGTAATCCGAGGTACATTGGAAATCCGGGTCATATTTGTAATCCGAGGTATATTGGAAATCCGGGTTATAACGGAATTCCGAGGTGTAATGGAATTCCGAGGTATGGTGGAAATCCGAGGTATAATGGAAATCCGAGGTATCATGGTTATATTGGTTATCTCAATTTACCCAAGGTACCCTGGCATTACCGGTATTCTCTAGATCGCCGTTTGTTTCGGTTTGCCATAGTATCACGGCATCATTTCATATCCCAAATCACTGTTTATTTCGGTTTGTCACAATATCCTGGCATGATTCCATATCCCAAATCATCGTTTATTTTGTTTGCCAGTGTATCATGGCATTACCTGTGTACCAGATCAGTGTCTATGTTGGTTAATCAGAGGCAACCTTTGAGATATGTTTTTGCAGGTTTTATGTTAAACCAGCAGTGGCTGGAGACATCTATGTCGGTATACGCCCGAAGTGGCTAAAACCGGCATTCGAGACATGGTTATGTCAAACCAGCAGTGGCTGGAGACATCTTTGTCGGTATACGCCCGAAGTGGCTAAAACCGGCATTCGAGATATGCTTATGTCAAACCAGTAGTGGCTGGAGACATCTATGTCGGTAAGCGCCCAGAGTGGCTACCGGGCATCCGAGATACCGAGACATATGTGAAAGGCCCAGAGTGGCCGAGGTACCGAGACATATGTGAAATGCCCAGAGAGGCCGAGATACCGAGACATGTGTGAAATGCCCAGAGTGGCCGAGGTACCGAGACATATGTGAAATGCCCAGAGGGGCCGAGATACCGAGACATGTGTGATATGCCCATAGTGGCCGAGGTACCGAGACATATGAGATACATACTTGCAGGTTTATGTTGGTCTAACCGACGCTGGCAGCATCTCAATTCGGTAAAAGCCAGGAGGGCTAACCGACGCTGGCGGCATCCCAATTCGGTAAAAGCCAGGAGGGATAACCGACGCTGGCGGCATCCCAATTCGGTAAAAGCCAGGAGGGCTAACCGACGCTGGCAGCATCTCAATTCGGTAAAAGCCAGGAGGGCTAACCGACGCTGGCGGCATCCCAATTCGGTAAAAGCCAGGAGGGCTAACCGACGCTGGCGGCATCCCAATTCGGAAAAAGCCAGGAGGGCTAACCGACGCTGGCGGCATCCCAATTTGGTAAAAGCCAGGAGGGCTAACCGACGCTGGCGGCATCCCAATTCGGTAAAAGCCAGGAGGGCTAACCGACGCTGGCGGCATCCCAATTCGGTAAAAGCCAGGAGGGCTAACCGACGCTGGCGGCATCCGAGTTCGGTAAAAGCCAGGAGGGCTAAGAACCGGCATATAATGGTGACCATTCAGGCAACATATTTCCAGTGCAAACTGTCCATCTCGTCGTTGATTCGGGTGAGCTCGGTCAACCGGATGTCGCTGTTGGCCTGGAGGGCATGGCAAAGACGACCGAATTACTATGGCGCCCATACACGCAGGAGGTCGTGTACATGGAGGTTTCGATGGTGGCATTTATTTTTGTAAGTCTGCGCGCGACTCTGCGAGTCCCCCGCAGCCTCGGGGACTAATGTCGGGGATGTAACCCCGGGTAGCCCAAAGTTGTTGGTTCTACGGAGTTGTTAGAAGAGAGAAACAAGAGTTAAATAGGTAAAGAATAAAGGAAAAGGAGAAAAAAACAAACTGGACCGACACTGGGACGAATCAGCTCTTATCTCGGATTGGGCCGAGGTTTCCTTTACTCGGCGAGGCCTGCTTGACCGTCGCAGCGTGCGGTCTGAATTGCCTAACCCGGGTGGGCTCTGCTTACCTCGGATGGGCCTCTGCCAGGCCGGAATATTCCAGCCTCGGTCAACCGAAGCAACCCAGCAGCCTCGGAATGGGCCAGCATTTCCTGCTGCCTCGGACCGGCCTATCTCCATCCCGGGCAGGCCAAGGTGCTTCGGGCTTGGGCAGGCCGCAGCCTCTTTACCTCGGCTGAGGCCGAGTCGCTAGCAGGAAGAGGCCGCTCCACGCCCCGGAGCAGGCCGTGAGCTGCTTGTCTCGGTCGGATCGATGTTCCCGTCTCGGAATGGGCCGAGGCCACACCTCGGACGGATCGTACGCCCGCAGGCCGGGTTGGATCGATGCTTCGCCACGACTCCTTCGACCGAGGGCGCGTGCAGCTGCTTTGACCGAGACTCCAAGGTCGCACCCGGGATATACGATGCTGCATCTCGGAGCGTGACCGAGATCCTCTCGCTCGGTACTTTTGACCGAGGTATCCTTGCCTCGGACCGGACCAGCGCGTGCTCCATCGCTACCTCGGTTTGGACCGAGGCCAGGCGCTTCCTCGACCACCAGGAGCTGCCCCGACATATCCACACCTCGGAAGCCACCAAGGGACAGTGATGCCTCAACCTCTGCACCGACGTCCCCAACCTCTACCTCGTCCAGTACAGGATACCCTCTGCCATCTCCAGGAGACAAGCACAAGTGGACAAAGACGATGACACAGGCAGCGTGGCTACAGTGCCCAGGATGTGACAAGAGTACAACTACAGTGACGCTGCTACAGTGTGCCAAGACCCCATTGGTCACATCATGAACAGTATACCATGAACAGTGTTGTTTGTCCCCTTGTCCCCTGCATGTCCCCTGGGCTCTCTCTATATAAAGAGCACCAGGGGGAGGAGATGGGAGGAGCCGGACACCCACGCTGTCGCATTTCCCCCCTTTGGCCTTAGCTTCTTCTTCTTCCTCCTGGAGCTCCTCTCCATGGTTAGCTCCTCACAGCTCGAGGAGCGTTTGTACACACCGCATATACAGAGAGAAATACACAAAATAGGATAGTGCTGTAGTAGGGGTTTTACCTCCTCACGAGGGCCCCGAAGCAGGGTAGATCTTTGTGTTTGCAGTGTTCTTCGTGTGCGACTCCATCGCGCAATCCCTCTCCGAATCCTCAAGCGTACGTTCGGCCCCAGACTAAGCCTACCCCTAGGCATCTGCGTGTTCCCACCACGACAGTTGGCGCCCACCGTGGGGCTGATAGTGGCGCTTGCTGGATTAATTCAGATGGGACCTTCGTCATCAACGCGGGGACTCAACTTCGACATCGTCCCCGTGTGTTGACTCATTTTTCGAGTTGGCTACAGTGCGAATCCGAGCTGATTCTGGAATCCGAAGTGTTCTGGAATCCGAGCTGATTCTGGAATCCGAGCTGTTCTGGAATCCGAGGTGTTCTGGAATCCGAGCTGATTCTTGAATCCGAGGTGTTCTGGAATCCGAGCTGATTCTGGAATCCGAGGTGTCCTGGAATCCGAGCTGATTCTGGAATCCGAGGTGTTCTGGAATCCAAGCTGTTCTGGAATCCGAGCTGTTCTGAATCCGAGGTGTTCTGAAGTCCGAGTTAAGACTTGGAAGCAGGTCAAGTACTGGTTTCCTCTTCGTATGAATACAAGTATGAAAAAAAAGCCTGTGCTGCTGGAGAGAAGCTGTCGGAAACGCTCAACGCGACAGCGCACTCTCGACTCTCGAGTACGGTCAAGGTCCCCTCTCGGCGAAGTACTTCAGTTTTTATATGTTTTCCGCGTTGCAGAACCGAAGACAAGGTGAAATTTTACCTGCCACTTGTGACTATACCCTTTTACCACTAGAAAAATATTTGAAATGTCAAAAAAAAATCCGAGTAAAAATTGGCCCACATACATCTTGATGTTTTTATGTGCACACTTCATATTTCAAGGAAAATCCACTTTTTTTTGTGGCCTGTAAAAAAGACAACATAATATCTAGGTAAAAGCCTTTTTATAATCGAATTTATGTTTCTACAACACACAAAAATGTAGCTTTTCGTGAAACGACTCTGTGAGGGCATAGAATGTCATGATGTACATGCGATTTTCTATGGAGTTTTACATATTTCACAATGTGTTTACAACAATACCGTGAGCATATGCTTACATTATTACCACATCTCATTGGAAGAGGGGGAATCTTCGGCACGGTGTACACATGACAGGTATCTCCACCTGCTTCGATGCCGTATAAAACAACTAAATATGGACTGATTTTTTTTATTATGGACGTATCAAGTTAAACGTATTTGAAATACGGAATAAAAAAGATAAATCATCATGGACGTATCAAGTTAATATTACATGTATTAATATTGTTTATAACTTGACAAAAGTTAAACTAATTGTTATAAGACAAAGTAGATAGGCTTTATTTTGGTGACAAAGGTTATTCACCTTTTAGTTCAAAGCGTCTGAACAAAAGAAAATACAAGAAATCTCTTTTGATATGATTTTCTAAGAACAGTACAAAAATAGAATGGGTTTGGTCGTTTGGATCTCTTTATGGAATTCTTACGCACAAAGTATGAGTCTAGTAATATTTTCATTAGCATACTCATATTGTTCTAATGTTTTCATATCTTTAGCAGTATCATATTGTTCTAATGTTTTCATTTGGTTTGATCTATTAAGAATCCTGTGTTTTGATATTCCTATGAACTTAACCTGCAAGTTTACAAAGTTTCTAGCTTGCATTTCTGTCATACTCAAGTATTTTCTCTCACTATGTTTCCAGAATCATGTGAACCACAAAGTCTCAGAAATGCATCCACGTGTAAATTATGTGGAAAATACGACTATAGATGTATCATACAAAAGACAAAAGGTTTCCTTAACTAAAGACAACATTTTTCTTTTACCTAGAAAGTACAAAATTTTGGATAGCACAATTCAATCATATTTTCGTCTTTGTTAGCAGGTGCCGCTAGCAGGTTCGCTGCTCGTGGGATCCTAGTCATAAAACCGGCCCATCTCCAGATCTCTTGTGAAATGCCAAAGCATCCAACTACCTCAAGCAATCTCCCGAAGCCACCGCTGAAAAAACAAACCAAACCACTCGAATCCGCGATGCTTCCCCTCCTGCTGCTCCTCCCCCTGCTCGCCGGCGCCGGCGCCGACACCGCCGAAACGAAGCCGACGGCGTACGAGGCGCTCGCGACCTTCGACTTCCCCCCGGGCATCATCCCCAAGGGGTCGACTCCTACACGCTCGACAGGTCCACCGGCGACTTCACGGCGCACCTCAACAGCTCCGGCACCTGCGAGTTCTCCATCCAGGGCTCCTACTCGCTCCGCTACAAGCCCAACATCAGCGGCCGCATCTCCGTCGACCGCCTCACCAACCTCGAGGGCGTCTCCGTCAAGGTCCTCTTCTTCTGGCTCAACATCGTCGAGGTCACCCGCAACGGCGACAACCTCGGCTTCTCCGTCGGCGTCGCCTCCGCGGACTTCGGCCTCGACAACTTCCTCGAGAGCCCCACCTGCGGGTGCGGCTTCGACTGCGACGACCTCCTGCTGCCCGCGGAGCCGAGCCTGCGCCTGCGAGGTGCGTTCTAGGATCCCACCCACCCAATACGTTCTCCGAGAAGACAGACCCCCTTTTAAAATTCAACCACTTCTTGGCTGGATAATCTTGCTATTGTTGCTGCAAGAATACAAGGGGTTGGTAGTACTTTGTTGTAGTGCTGTTTTAGATGGGACAGCAAGTTCAGAACTCGATTTCTTCGATGGATGTGTGCGTGGTCTACAGTTCCTGAAAATTTATTAGAGAAGAACACTTTCTTAAAGATCAATAAAAGTTTCAGATTTCTATATATCTCTGGTTTATTCATCTTATGTCATTTTCGAGGCATGCTGATGAATCAGGCAGGTTATCAGGTTGAAGTTGTTTCTTGAATCCTATCTATGCATCATAGTGTGCTGCTAAGTATTTTTTTCTAGCACTTAGGAGTTCTACAGGGAGTAAGGTATAATATCTTAACCTTCTGATCAATTAAGGTTCAGTAAATTTCCCTTTTGACGAGAGATACGTTCTGGCTGTTAAATGCTAAGACAGAGAGCTGGGAGGAGATATGTTTGGGAAGAGCTATATACTAGTAAAGGTGATCTTGGAGAGAACTTTAAGAGCACCAACATTTTCCTTCCAGGACACTGCATTTATGTTAAATTTTGCAGAATATTTCTCTTGTTTCTACTTGTAGTGCATTAATAAGATAGGGATTGGGATGGAGATTGGTGGCACAGCTTTCACTGGCTGTTAGATGTGGTCCAGAATCAATTTAAGTACCCGAGATCATTATTATTGAACGAAAATTGAGTTGATCCCTTTAAAATTATGTTTTCCAACAATCCTTTTTTTTCTCTCTGCACCCTAACTGTTTATTACAAGCATATAACAATCTGCAACTGTGCCTCTTTAACACAATGATTTTCTTCTTCGGTTTTGAAACTAGCTGGCTATGCTATCTAGTTAATGTTTCCTGGCCCTAGTTTGTTTTCTGTCCAGACATAAATAAAGGAGTTTTGCTCACTAAGAGTAGTGCTAGATTTTTAGTTAGGTGTGGATAGTTCTTGTCATTTGAAGCATCATTTAATGTGATACTTTTAGGTTGGTATGATCTTGTTTTCAACTTTTATTCTACATAAAACATACATCCAGATAGATGTCATTATAAGGGAATTATGAAGCCACTGTTCTTTCTCATTATCGTGGAAGTTAGCTATCCATGTGCCAGAACCATGACCTGGTTTCGAGATCTTATGGGTTTCAACTCTAGCCTACCCCAACTTGTTTGGGAAAAAAGGCTTTGTTGTTGTTGTTGTTTGTTGTTGTTCTTTCTCATTATCATGATAAGAATTGATTAACCTAGATGGCAATCAGATAGGAATTATGAACACGTCATGGGGTTGTCTTCACTCCTAGAGTCCTAGTTGACCCTACTGAATCTTCTTTCCTAACAAGGCATACATTATATCTGCTCATTCTTCAGGATGTATCAAACCAAGCAATATGATTATTGTTTGAAGTACTTCTTTTGGAAATCTGTCCTGTTTAAAAACAGAACAAAACATTGAACTAGGATAAACTTACGCCAATGACATATAAAGAAGATCATCTTGGTCAAAGTTAGAATCCATCTCCCTTGCCCAATGTTGGTTTTTGTTATTGGCTTTATTTTCACTAGATTTTTTTTTCCGATCTCCTCTAGAGATGGTGCTAAACTCAAGTGAAAACTCGGAAGACAGATAGGGTATGCAGTTACCAGTTAGTATAGGTGAAATAAGTGGTGTTAGTAGAACTCTGCATGCAATTGAAAATTTCCGGAGTCTTCTGCCATTTCAGCATGCAATTGATTTCTGTAGAACACTTACGGGTTCTACAGGGAGTAAGGTATAGTAGCTTAAGCTTCTGATCAATTAAGGTTCAGTAAATTTCCCTTTTGACGAGAGATGTGTTCTGGCTGTTAAATGCTAAGACACATAGCTGGAATGAGTTATGTTTAGGCAAGAGCTATACTGGTAAAGGTGAACTTGGAGAGATCTTTAAGAGAACCCGCATTTCTGGTAAAAAATAATTGACATTCTCCTTCCAAGAGACTGCATGTAATGTTAATTTTTGCAGAGTATTTCTCTTGTTTCTGGTTGTAGTTCATTAATAAAATAAGGTTGTGATGGAGCTTTCACTGGCTGTTAGGCGTGATCCATAATCAATTTAAGTCCTCAAGATCATTATTATTGAACGAAAATTGAGTTGACCATCATCGAAAATGAGTTTCCTTTTAAAATTATGTTTGTCCAACTATCGGGGTTTTTTCGTACCCATACAAGTGAAACAATCTGCAAATGTGCCTCTAGCACAATGATTTTCTTTTTCGGTCATGAAACTAGCTATGCAGTCCTGGCCCTAGTTTTCCTTTCCAGACATAAATAGCGGAGTTTTACTCACTAAGAGTAGTGCCAGATTTTTAGTTAGGTGTGGATACTTCTTGTCGTTTGTAGCATCATTTAGTGTGATACTTATAGGTTGGTATGATCTTGTTTTCAAGTTCTATTCTACATAAAACATACATCCATATGGATGTCATTATAAGGAAATTATGAAGCCATTGCTCTTTCCCATTATCATGATCAGAATTGATTCAAAAAACAATTATCAGAATTGATTAACTTAGATGGTAATCAGATAGGTGTTAGGAACACGTCATGTGGTCATCTGCACTACTAGTTGACCCTACTGAATCTTCTTTCCTAACAAGGCATACAGTAGATCTGTTCATTCTTCAAGATGTATCAAACCAGGTCATATGATTATTGTTTGAAGTACTACTTTTGGAATTCTGTCCTGTTTAAAAACAGAACAAAACATTGAACTACGATAAACTTACTCACACCAATGGCATATGAAGAAGATCATCTTGGTCAAAGTTAGAATCCATGTCCCTTGCTTAATTTTGGTTCTCGTTATTGGCTATATTTTCACGAGATCGTTTTCTCCCGGCCACTAGAGATGGTGCTAAACTCCAGTGAAAACTCGTAACACAGATAGGGTATGCTGTTACCAGTTAGTATGGCTTAAATAAGTGGTGTTAGTAGAACACATGTGGAGGTTTGTGAGGGTAGTTATGAACAAATCTATAAGGTATATATGGTGATATCATCAACTTATATTATGACGACCAACAGATCTAGGATGAATAACCAACTCGTTTCTACAGCGCTCAAATGAGAAAGGTGCTTTTGTGATAACTAGTGTTTTGTTACATATCTTTGTCTATGTTGCTTTTAACTTGCATTAAAAATGTGCAATTGGGCTTGCAAGTTGCAGTATAATTGAGAATTTCTAGAGTTTTCTGCCATTTCAGCATGCAGTTGTCTTGTCTATTAGAGCTGATAGAGCAGAAAACGGTCAAGTCACTTATAACCTAACTAGGAAGATCCACAATGTAGGGATAAGAGCCAGATTCTTCACAATTTGTTACATCTAAAGAAAGATTTGCTAATCGATATATCGCTTGAATGTTTAAGATATCTGGAGTCAGTGCCCTAGCAGTTTTGACTGTGGAAACTATCAGGGCAGTGGGTTGTCATTCGTGATGTCGCTGCGCCGCTCTTATTGTTGTGTTTGTGGCGCATGCCCATCAGATGATGGTACTGGAGAGCATCATCGATCAGAGACTTATACATTAATAGAACCGGAAATTCCATGTTCTCCCAGTAATAGAATCAGCTGTTTAGAGATCTTGGAAGAAATGTCCAGCGAATTTTTTATTTTTGTATATCTCAATAGGTAGGATATTTGAATCCTGAGTTCTTTTCTCTTCTCTCGTTTTTAAAATCCTAAGAATAAGACACCGAATTTTGTATCTTCGGTCGAGTTTTAGATACATAGTCGATGTGTGGCACACGTAAAATCAAACTCTTCCCTAAGATTTGCATCAAGCAATTTTCTCTGTAGAAATGGCGCCTAAATGGATAGTTCGCCAGTCAATGTTTTGATGTACACTGAGGTAGTAACCTGGAGGCGTAGCAAGCAGCATCACTGCTGCAGCAACCTCTGTTTTTTCATCGCGGCGCGCAGGTCCGCCGGGTCGACCTCCTTGTTGCCGGTCACTGGCCGGTAGTTCCCTGTCTTGGGGTCTGGCTCCCAGAAAGCCGTCTTGTCCTCTGTGGTGGCTGCCGCTGCTACCGTGCCGAGCTTCACCGCTTTCTCCTCAACTTTCTTCGTGGAGACATCGATGGCGGCTATCGCCACGGAAATTCCTCTCCTGCGCCATACATCGTCACGACGTGAGTTCAAAGTTGGATCAAATTAGAGCATTGTATGCTTGCAGGATACTGTAGGGGACGACCTTTGTGCCACGAGGAAGCCACAGCTGGCCGCAATTCGCGCCATCTGATTGAAATCGGATGGACGGGCCAAATTCTACTCTCTCTCTCTCTCGTGTTGTCTGCAATGGATTTCTTTTGGTTTTCGTGGGGGAGAGAAGGGAGTACCGCGCATGCATGTTAATATGGGAAGGAGCCAAACCAGGAGCAATGAGAATGGGTGGTGGTTAGAACATGTCGGAGGCGGAAGCGGAGGCAGATCGACAGCCTCTCAATCTGCCACGAGTCGGAGCACATGTTTGTAACATTGAAATTATGGTTGTACTAGTAATTTCCTTGTAGAAACTCATGAAACATGTTAACTTCTAAATTAGAACAATCTCAAAATCTTGGGTTTTGAAACTACCGGGTAATGGCGATGTGAGAAATAGGTGGCGTGAGGGAAGGTTTTAGAATTAAGTGGGCTTTGCCCATGTGCATTTTTAGATTTTCCAAATAAATATCAAACGGCCATGTGTGGTAATAGGTGGAGGTGTTAGAGTGAGACTAACTATATAATGAAGTCCCACACACCACTTGGTGCTGTCATCATAATTTACTCCACCCGAAGCGCCTGCGTGCACCGACGAACAGAGAAGCCGATTTTCGGAACCTCTCGCTTTGTGACACTATACGGGGAGAATGTGAATTGGATTTTCGAAATCGCTTCATCACATTCCTCACCATGGATAGTCTACCATCCAAGTCGAGTGGTGTGGCACACCATCGTCTTCAGAACCGTCTTTTTTTACCAGTCTTCGCTAACATTGTCCTATATAGCACCACTGTAGCAACTGTGGTGACTGTTATCTTCAAAGGATCGGTACGTGTGAGGTGTGACATGCCCTGATGTACTGTCTAAACATGTTCTTGCGATTACATTTTTTTTCATGATGTCTAATATGTGTAGTATGTTAGATGAAGTACATGATAGTAGTTGCATATGCCGTGATTTATATTCTGGATTTAGTTAAGAAGTTGCCTAATATTCCAACATAAGGAGATGACCAGAGTAAGATCGGAAGAATCTGCAAGAAGCATTTGCGGCTACTCACAGGGGCAGGGGTTGTGGTATCCCGGGGCGTCTGTATAAGCAAAATTGCCAAAAACAACAATGAGTGGATCAAATTCCATAGAATAATAATGAGTACAGACGTACAGTACATATGACCATATGGGCATGTAACTTTATATGGGCCTCACTCGTGGGTGAGTTCAGCCCAATAATATATCAACCTAGTCTGTTCGAAACAGGGCCCGTAGATGAGCTTTCAAATTTTTTGAAGATCCAACGAAACTCTTCCTTTCCTTGGAAAGACGTGGGATTTATTAGGCTCCCTAAAAAGGAAAAAAAAAATAGGCGGGCGCCGTGGAGGGCCTTATTCGAGCCGGTTCAAATGATTCGGATGATTCATTTCTTAGGAATTTTTTCCCGTGTATCTTGTTTGATTGTAGGATTAACATCTGAATCATTATTATTATTATCTTGTCCTTGACACTAATAGGAAATAGCCTAGTGGCAATCCTGTGTTTGCGACGTGCGTCCACAACAGCACGTTGCTAGAAGCACATAGCAACGCGTCAAAAAGAAGAACGTTGCCACTAGTTGCGCACTGGTAACGTGTTAAACCGAGCAAGCGTTGCTAATACAATTTGGCTGGCCGTAGAGCTCCGTTGAAACTAGTGGCAACGCGCGATTTTAGCACACGCTGCCAGTACCCTAACATTGGCAACGCGTACGTTACCTGCACGTTGCTACTTTCTATTTACTGGCAGTGTGCATCTAGTATACACGTTGCCATAGAGGTTGTTCCTTTCTGGCCTTAATTATCCGGTTGGCACGCGTGCCAATATTAGCAACGTCTCCTTTATGCGCACGTTGTTTCCATGGCGACCTTTCCGAAAAGATGGGGTCGCCCACAGCGTCCCTTCGTGTTATCAAAGGGTCGCCGGCCGGAGCTATAAATAGGCAAACTCTCATCACACAGAGGTCGTACAACTCTCAAGATCAGATGAGTAAATAAGCAGATTGGTGGCTCGTTGCTATGACGGAACTTCTCGAAGATGTCGTAGGACAAAGAAACTTGTCCTAGGGCATCTTCGAGTAGTTCCCCGTAGAGGTGCTCCAAGAAAAGAAAAGGAAGCTGTGACGGATTGGTGGCTCGCTGCTACGACGGAGCTTTTCGAAGATGTCGTAGGACAAGGAAACTTGTCCTAGGGCATCTTCGAGTAGCTCCCCGTAGAGGTGCTCCCAAAAAAAGAAAAGGAAGTTGTGACGCAATTTCAGGTGCGGTTCAGGACACACGAGCCAGGTAGCAAAATACCGGAGAAAAAAAAAGGTAAAATCAAAGTAGCAACGTGTCTTTGGTGCGTACACGTTGCCACTACAGGTAGTGGCAACGGGTCCTTCGTGGGCGAACATTGCCGGTAAGTCTAGTAGCAACGCGCGCCCCGCTGTCGCGCGTTGCTAGTAGTTTTCTGCCCCAAAAGAGAATGCGCGGCATTCTAATTTTGGTCAAACAACCAAACCGCACTCTGACCTCTCTCTCTGCTCCTCTCTCTTCCTCGCCGCCGCCGTGGCCTCCCTCTCCCTGCGTCGCCGCCGTAGACCGCGCACTCCAGTAGGTCGCCCGGCGCCGCCCCTTCTACTGTTGCTTTCCCGAGCTTCGGCCACACCCCTAGCGAGAGCTTCCTCGATCCGCCGCCGCCGGCCTCTCCATCCCTCTCCTGCATCGGCGGAGGAAGCTCCTTTCTCCCGCGCACCGTCCTCCCTCGGTAAGCACCGGCCTCCTACAGCCCCTCCCCGGCCTCCCCTTGGCCCCCAGCACGTATTGTGTTTGATGAAATGATTGTTGAATTTCGGCGATGAACTGTCGATATATCATTGTGTATGTGTATGTTCGTAGGAATTGACGCCCTTGAGATTGCCGGAACGTTGATTAACTTCCGTTCCGGCAATTTTGGGCACTCCATATGTCTTTTTTTTAGCATAGTTGCTGCCAATTTTTTATTAATTTTCGTATGACCTTTGCTTACAAAAATGACATGTTTGAGTGCTCGAATTTGGAGTGTACTTACTAAGCACGAGGTTTTTAAACTTAGTTATGTCAGGATATTATAGTGATGTATCCACGGATGAACGAAGGAAGAGGACAAGGAGACCAAGAAAAATTGATATTGATCATACATTGGGCAAATTGATAAACAAGTTAGAGCTGTGAGCAGAGAAGAATGTCTAATCCAGATCAAATCCTTCTTCCCTGCATTGGAGAAGTATTTACCGGCAGCACCTATAACAGAGACACCGGCGCCAGAAACATCTCAATTACAGACTGCGGCACTGGAATAGACACCACCAGCGCCAGAGACATCTCAATCACAGACTGCGGCACTGGAACCGACACCACCACCACCCGCACCGGCACCGACACCACCACCACCACCACCCGCACCGGCACCGACACCATCACCACCACCTGCACCGGCACCGACACCACCACCACCACGACCACCAGCAGCACCGACACCGTCTCCTATGAAAACCCGACAAGCTATGATGAAGGTGAGGGCCAACAAGTTGAAGCGGAATTCCGAACCTGCTGTGAATTCACGACCATGTGATGCTGTGAAAACTAAACCTCCTACAATTGCTGCTTTGAAGAGCAAGCCCAGACCGAGACCACCACGATCCGCACCGGCACCGACACCACCACCACCACGACCCGCACCGGCACTGACACCACCACCACCTGCACCGGCACCGACACGGCCGGAATCACCACCACTGGAGCTTGATCCCGAAACCGCGAGACTGCAAACACTCTTTGACTCGGGCCAGATGGAAATGGCCCCCTTGGCCCCGAAGTACGAGCCTGGGGCAAAACTTATACATAATGTTACAAATGTGAAGTTAGAGCTTGGCGCTGCTTGTGCAATGTTGGAGAAGTTTTACACGCACAATTTCAAGAAGCCGCCGGACAAGCAAACATCAGGAATTGTGGTTAGTTTCAAACCTGAAATCTTTTACAACGATCAATCCAGCGTCTTCCCAGTCAACTGGGATGACTTGTTTGACATGCTGAACTTCAGAGCATTGGACGCCATCATAGTGAGATGTTTTACACTGTGAGTATTTAAGAATCAAAGCATCAATACGTATGGTACTATACAATGTTACAAATTTTCAACCATTTATGTTTATATATATGTAGGTACAGTTATGTTCGCGCCCGGGAATACTCTTATGCAGTAGCCTTTGTTGACCCCCCACCTTGTTTCGGAACAGTCTATCCTTAGTTCTTCCACGAAGATTGTGAAGGATTACATCATCAATGTGCTAGAGAAGAGCAAAGATAAGGAGTTAATCTTATGGCCTTTTAATAAGGAGTAAGTTATTTCCGCATCTTCGTTTACATATTTGATGAAGTTCACCCAACTGATTACTACTACTTGTAGTTTTCACTAGATTCTTATTGGTATCTCAGTACTGGATGGCCATGTCCACTATTTGGATTCTTATCTTAGTAAGAATGAAAATTTTGGGGACATAGTGGAGCTTATGAATAGGCCAGTTGATACTTACATCTGCATAATGTAAATGATTTTGATCAAGATACACTATGTTTTGTAATGCGAAATATGATATAGTTTGTTTTATTGCATCCATATTTTGTAGTGCATTTGAAGAATTTAGCAGTAGAGGAGGAAATGCAATGGGGAACTATACAGAGCTTACCCATCACCTTGGACATCCGGTTAGTTTCCACAAACACTTGTAGATATATGCATGCATGTTAAATATATTTTATGTGTAATATGGTTATTTCTAAGAAATATATATGTCTCAGTGCTACCAGCAGCCTGCTGAGACCAATCTGTGTGGCTACTATCTTTTGGAACATATGGAAATCATGATGACCAGAGTTATTGACCCTAGGCCAAAATCTGTGGTATGCAAAACATTTTTTCCATTAACTGAGAATATTCTTCTGATTTTGTCCCGGTTTTGATCATGACTTGTTCTACGCAGCATCCGCGAATCGGCTTAGATGAATTGCCAAAGAGCACACTAGTAAAGATGATCGAGGATATGGCCGGATTTTTGATTGGTGAATGTATCAGGAAGAAAGGAGAGTTCCAATATGTTAATTAGAAACCTTTTGACTTATTATTGTACTGTTATGTTAATGCAATCAATATGTGACTAGCTATTATTGTACAAATATGTTAATTAAATAGTGTGCATGACCCTATATATATATTCTGTATTCGAGATTTTGTATGCATACCATACATTACGTTCCCTTCTACTGTAGTTTGAATGAAATATGGAAACAAAAAATAAACTAAATCAGAATAATAATAATTCAAAATAGGAATAATAATAATTCAAAATAAACAGCTAGCAGCGTGCGGCTATGACACACGTTGCTAGTTTAAGATGGTTATAGCAATGCGTCCACGTTTTACACGTTGCCAATCGTTATGGCGCCTGCAACGTGCACCGAAACACGTTGCCAGTACAAATAGCAGCAGTATGACACTGGCAACGTGTGTCCACGCGTTGCTATGTGCAAAAATGGCACGTTGCCAATTAGCTTTTCTGTACTAGTGTGAAAACATCTGAATTATTAGTGTGTTAAGAGCTTGTTGTTTTTGGTTTTTCTTTTCTTGTGCCTTATGATTTTCCTCAAAATTTGCAGAAACTAGGCAAGACGTTATGTCCTACTCCCTCCATTTTTAAACATAATACTCACTCCGTTACTAAATGTAATCATTTTGGGCTAAAAAAGCTAATACGGCTTACATTTAAGACGGAGGGAGTACGTTTTAGTATTTTAATGTGACGATTCACTCATTTTAGTCCATATTGAATTGATCGAAACATGTTATATTTAGAACGAAGCAGTATAGTCTTAAAAATAAAAGGCAGTCTGTTATAGTTGGTGCAAAAACACTTGGCTAGCTGCAGATTACATATTACACCGACCGTGCAGATCATCAACACAGCCTCAAACTAAAGGCTAAAGCCAAGGGCTTTCAAATCCTAGGATCCTTCGTCATCACGTACCCGAGCTAGGGAGCTAGCGCCATGTCTGGCCCCAAAAGGCCAAAGGAGAAAAGCTTGCATCATGGAGAGATCTAGTGTAGATAGCAGAAGTGTCTCTGTCCGGCCTCTCGGATGCCATCATCGTCGTCTCGATGGATACATCTGTTCAGAGAGCTGAAGAAGGTGCGTTGCAGGACAGGCTGCAAGAACCGAGCAAGCAACCGCCCAATTCCAGGTGCTTGAGTGTTCGCGACGGCGAGGCCAAGTTATGATGCACATGCATGTCGATCTAGCTTGCTAGCTTCAACTGAAACGCCAAAGCCATGGCTAGCTGCAGCGGTGTGTAGTGGAGTGGAGCTCGAGAGATTCTTTTGTTTGGGATGGGCATGTGTGATGTGTGTCAACGATCCTGCCTTGAAGAGAGTTCGGGTGTATGTTAAGGACAAGCATCACGGCTAATTAATTTGGTAAGAGAATTCTAGGAGAATTTTCTGTGTAAAGAGTATCTTCATCTTTCCTATAAATTAACGGTCTGACAACTGTGCTGGACATACGTCACTGAGAGTGCCGGCACACGTCACCACTCTATTGGAACCGAGTGCCCAGCGACGCCCCCAATAACCTTTTTGCGAACCAATATATCAATTTAAACTGAATTGACGAATTTCATTCACATTTAGGATACTTTTGACAAATTTGAACGAATTCTAAACTAATCGTAAAAGTGGTCGAAGACCGAGTTGTCGAGCCCGCCGCCATTGGCCCCGTAGTAGCTCGCGCCGTCGTCGTAGCCTCCGATCGTCTCGATGTCATACTCTGCCACCAACCACACGTAGGCGAGTAGGTGAGACCATGAGCTGTGAGGCGAGAGGCGAAGTGAAGAGGGCCGGTGAGCGTCGTGGTTTATAAAGCCGATGTGCGCGACGCTGTGGGTAGCCATTTAACCTCGGCGTCCCCATTAAACTCTGGCGACGCACCTGGAATACGAGGGTATGGCCTCTTCTGCGTTCGCCTAGCGAACCGTCGTGCAATAAATTATGCTTAGCGCATCGACATTAAGATGACCAATACTTTGAGTGGCTGACATGGTCGGTCCACCGGTTGGTGAGTAGATATAACTTTCCTGCTTTTTCTGAAAAATCTCTAAAATTATTCACTAACGTCAACAATATGTGATCATTTCATTTCAAAAGCTTAAGGCAAAACATCTTCTTTTTCCCGCTCTTCCTCTCCCCTCTAAGATACACTTGTTTCCTAGAATTTTCCAAAAGTGTTACCCATACGCCTCCAGTTTCTTGGGATCAATTTTGCAAATTGTGTGCTTTCAATACCCAACAGCTAACGACAGCCTATTCCCCGGCCTCATACTTAACTCGTGAGCCATCTGATGTGTTCTGCAAGTTACCTTTTCAGCAACGTCATGATGACTTGAACATTTGATCTGAGAACCGTTGACCCCTGCAGAACAACAGGTTTAAGTTTGACACGTATAGTACTAGTCTGTAGCTGTAGTATATATATTCCCAGTCTTCATGTCACCGATTCACGCATAACTGCCAGGTCGTGTGATACAGACTTAGCCAAAATCAGATATGTTTTTTTTTTCAAAAAAATTATGGTCATTGATGATCTTCTGAACATGGAACGATGATATTTCAACATCACGAGTTTCATAACTTGTACAATAGTTCAAAATGCTCATTGATTTGGACATGCCTTCAATTAAACATTTAAAACTTAAGTACTAACATCAATGTATATTAAGATTAGAAATTTAATGTCATATGAATAGATTTGTCTTGAAAATTATTTCTAGATTATTTTTATTTCTTGTTATATGCATATATTTAATAAAAAGTAGTGATCAAAGTTTTGCATCTTGAAGGCCGTGTAAGCACCCAAACTGACATCTCTTTGTGATACGACGAAAGTAGTGTTGTATGAAAACGTACAAAATTCCTTTAAAAAGACTACAAGGTTAACTTGAATCAATATTTTAAAATAAAACTCTCTTTATCGAAAAAATGTTGGATTAACATATTCTCAACGGCCGATAGGGCGTCGAACAAATCAAATTGGCATGCAACACTTGCATGCATGGTGAGTTTGCTCCATGCTGCTTCTCTGACCAGGACACGAAATGTCAAGGGATACTAATGTTTCTATTTTGAAACAGAATGTGTTATCTGTTTGTTCAGCTGCCTTCAAGTTCAGGGGATACTAATGTATTCATTCAAATGCACATTAGTACCCTAGCCGCACGGCAGTATAAGGGTTTTTGAAAAACACATGAATAAGCATATTACATGCATAAAATGTCACGACACTTGAAATAGAAACAAAAAAATAGGAATCAGTAGTAAATTGTGTTTGGTTGCACCATAGGAAAACACACAAGAAAATTTTATAGGGATTGAGGACATGAGATAGAATTTATAGAGATTGAGGAAAACACACATGTCATAGTTTTCATAGACACATACAAATTTTTCCAAGAGGTCTCGCCTCTTAGCAGAAATGCTATAAGATTTATAGGATTGTAATGTACGAAAGCAATCCATACGAATTTTGAAAGATTCAATCTCTTGAAACAAATACACTCTATAGGAAAATTCCTATGGACTGAAATCCTACATGATTTGTCTGAAAATCCATTGAATTAAAGAGGCCCCAAAGAATTAGAGTATTGACCAGCTAGCGTGTTCATCTATGTTCAAAATTTGGCCATGTGCATTGTTCGCTCAGTCTTTTGTTTGCATGGATAGTATTACACTACGTTCGCATAGTATATTGCAAGAATATATCATCACATGGAGGATGCAAGTTCATCTGTCTTCTTCCTCACATCGAATCCGAGGATAGATTGCCGCACGTAAGCAACCTGACCTTTACCGGTCAGTCGGAAGGCGCACATAACATTAACGCTAGACCATAAACTTTCCAAGAAAGGCCATTGGAGAATGATGCAGGTCGACCTGCTTACGTAGCCGCGGCTATTGTAGCCCGGTACATCATTGCAGTTCACTGCTTCAGCGAAACTGTCTTAACTCAGTCAGTGTGCTGAAGCAGAGCAGAGCAGGGCTGGGCGGCAGCTGCAGATAAGGTCATGCCTATGGCAGCAGCCAGCAGCAGTTGAAAATCTAGCTACTGGAGTGCTCAAGCTTTCCATTCTGGTTTTCTCACCGATCGACCGTCCGCCGTGTTCTGGCCAGCAGCTTCTCCTCGTCTCGATCGATCGATCCGCATTCTGCTGGCGACGAGATCATTGCAGAATCCAACGCTAGGTTTTGCTTAGCTTCGTTCGATCCAGGGGCGGATCCAGGGGGGTGCTAGCAGGGGTCTGACCCCCCCAACCGATCGCCCCCCTCAAGAATTTACACTTGTGTCTGATAGTATTAGGAGGTACATGTACGCACGTATTGGTCATAGCTAATCACATACACAGTGGGACTTCAGCCCAAATTCAAGTACCATTCACGACTGAAGCCCAACAAGTAAATAAAGCCCATTTATTAAGTGTGCACGTACAACCATCTGAACTGACCGGTCGTGCAAGCCTGGTCCCTTTCCACTTCCGCTCTTCCCTAATCAGATCGTTCTCGAATTCTCGATTGGCAGGGTGCCGCTCGCTGCCGCCGCCGACCTTGGACTTTGACCGCCGGCGTGTTCAGGCGACAACTGATCTTGTGCCCGCTTAATTATTGTAAGCTCACTGCTGCTCACACCACCATCCGGCCAATTTACCGCTGGATTAATCAAGGTACACTGTGCTAATCTGATCTAACTCTTCTAATTTGCTCTACTAGTTTTGGTTTACTTCGTTAGTTGAAAACGATGCGAAACAATATGGTAGATTGATTTTTTTCCTCCATATGATTTGATCTCGAATAGTGCTCAAAATATAGGATTCAGTAACATTGTAAGTATATTTAAACTAGTGAAAAATTAGCTAATGTCTTGCAAAACATCTGAGAATTTGCAACAATTTTTTTGTTTGTGTTATTATATATATATACATGTTAGCTTGCTCCTAAACATATGCCAATACTGATTTTGTTTTAGAATCGATACCTACCTTATACTTAACCTAGGAGAACAGGGTAGAGCCACAGTAGTTTTTGTCTCGTTTCTATACTTGACCTAACGGTGCCACAGTTATCGGCTGTCGTACATCATTTCTGGAAAGAAAGGAATATGTGTATCTTAAGTGAAACGCTTCTCCCTTATCTTAAGGACGACATCAAGTACAGCGTTCTTGTTTTTGGGCCACCCTTTCAGTCGGAGTCATTGCTAGGTTTTCGTCGCTCGCCCCCCTAAGTTCAAATCCTGGCTCCGCCCCTGGTTCGATCTCTGCGTCCACGCACGCGCGCGCGCCTCACACGGTTCCGAATCATTCGGTCGCGTACTGGATCGTATCGTCAATCATCGCTGCCGTACGTACTACCAGTAGCACACAGGTACATATGTACAGTAGTACTCTATTCGTTCACTATTACTATAAGATTTTTTTTTTCAAAATGTATATATCTAGACACGATTTCAATCTGTATGTTCACTCGTTTAAATCGTTTAGTTCCATATCTAGTTCACATTGAAATATCTACAAAATCTTATAATTGTGAGCGGGCAGAATAGGTTACATGGTCGATGCATCCATGGAACGGGCGTCCAGTTTTAACCGTGCTGCTCATCTTTTGGTCTAATGAATCAGCCTATGTTCCATTCACCGTTTCACCGTTCTGTCAATCTCCCGGAGATCTAATGCGCACAAACATTTAATTAACAATCCTATTGGCACGTGTGTCAAACAAATCTGGAAATCCCAGGCCCCTACAGCTACAAGTTCTTTTCGTAGCGACGCTTTTGGCTTTTGGGAGCCATTGCCCATTTGGTTGCAGGTAGGAGATTTGGGCTTGGGTGAGTTTGGCGGGAGTTGTGACCTCTCGTTGACAGCAAACCTAGTTGCTCGGCATCGTTGTTTCCGCCGATTAACGCTCCTTTTATACGACTAATATGCCTACCTCACAGGGTGTATTCTCGAAAAAAATCCTATTGCTTTTGTTTTAGATGAAAAAAAAATACAACATGGTGAATTTTTCTTAACATCTACATAAAGAACTTTGATAAGCTTAACAAGACATAATATTTTCTCGGTCGACTCATAAGACATAGACAAAATCTTGTAGTACTGCAAGTTTACACATCGATTTGAAAACCTAGATATCCATGCCTAAAAACCGAAAAGGGCGCCCACGTGGCAGGCCACATCGGCGACAGCCCGTTATGGATGATCTTTGCTAGTGCGTAGTCCACAAAGACCACACGTATTTTAGAACGTCTATTTTCGTTGTGCGCTTTTAAGCAAGCAATTATAAATGGATAACCGTTGTGACAAAGTCGTTATATATGCCCCGTAACCCTAACAAAAACTCCTAACTCTCTCATCTCTCTGTCACTCTCCTCAATATGGAGGCGATGTACATGGTGGTAGCGTGACCTTAACAAAAATCCTAACTCTCTCACACCTCTCTGTAGAGAGCACATGTGGCGCGTGAGGGTGCCATTGAAACTGTATGGTGTCCCATGTGTGGTTTTGGTAATTGTGATGACAAAGCAATGCTTTAAAACTACATGTTGGATTCAAAGTTAAAAGAAGAATAAACTGAAAGAAGATGGAGCTCTTGTTTGTAACTCGAAGGTTGTGTTGCACTGCCGCTAAGAACTTGTATTACACGTTCAAACCACCTTGACCATGTGATGTTGTGCTTTCTATATGTGTCCCCCCCCCCCCCCCCCCCCCCTCTCCTTCTATAATTTGACTTTATACAATGGTTTACTGTTGAGATATAATTGTCACGCTGGTTTTGGCCCACCGTAATTACAGTGAGAAAAAGAGATACACGTAGAAAAGAGGTGATCTGATGCATATAGTTACAAATATCTTACATCATATGGTTGGAAATCGCCAACCTGTCATGATCTTTGATGTGATCATAAAGAAACAAGAAAGTTGTGACTAAGCACCTTGACATGTGACTTTTTTTTGTTTCTTTCAATAGAAAGACAATATTAACTTGAAACTTCGTAGCTCAACAATATACTAGAGTAAGGCGTTTTGGTTCCTGAGCTCACCTGCTCCTGCCGATTTAAAAATTTGAAAAAAGTATTTTTTTTATAGAAAATTCTGAAAACAAATGTTGATGATGTATTACAAACATACCAAGTTTCGGGATGAAATGACATTTGTGTTGCTCGGTGAAAATAAAATAAAATCAGTGCTCTGAAAATTATATTTTAAAATCCCATTTCGGTCAGTGATACTTTTTTTTGTGCAGAGGGTGCCACAAATGTCAATTCATCACGAAACATTCCATGCATGTAAAACACTTGTATATGTTTGTTGACATTGTTTTCATAATTTTTAAAAATGTTTTGCTATTTTTTAATCTTTTAAATGGTCAGGAGCATGTGAGCTCGGGAGCCAAAGTGTATTTCTAAAATATACTAGAACTACAGTGTATGAAAAATAAATTAGGATTTCTTGCAGAATAAATATTAAATTAATTATATTTAATCGTGAAATCCTCATTTTAGATATTCACGGTACACCAAAAAAATCCGATGTTTTATACATTGTAGTTCGAATATATTGTTGACCTGCAAAGCTTCAAATTTTGAAGTTTTTCCATTTGAGAGTAACAAAAAAAAACTGTGCATGGAATGAATGGTCTAGATACGAGCGTGTACCTGTCATGGTGTTCAAAAACCGCTCTCTAAAAAACCACTGTCATGTCCAAGAGGGAGGCGGGAACCCCCTAGGTATAGCTACTCTCGTTTCCACCACACTTGATGCATGGACGCACCACACGCTTCCTCCCGTAGGGCAAACCCACTTCAAGACTCAACCCCCGCGCGCTCTCTCTCTCCGTCCATATTTATGATGTCATAGTGTTATCGATCGGTATGGCCGAGAGCTCCTTGCCCTGGCCGGCTATATAAACGAAGCAGTGAGGCATTGTTCTCTACCTGTGCACTCACCTCTTCTTCCTCCTCCTCCTGCTCCTCCATGACTCTTCGTCTAGCTAGCTCACTCTCCACTTCTGCTTCTTCTTGCTCTCTCGCTTCTTGTGCGTACGGGCTCAACAAATTGGCGAGGAGGTCTTTGTTGGAGAAGCAGGGCACGTGCAAATAAGATCGGAGCAGGCTTCGTACGTTCGTACTTGCATGCATGGATCGTTGTGCACGCGCTCCCCTTCTCCACCATGGCCTTCTCACCTATCCTTCGTCGTCTTTGTCGGCGCACCGCCGGCCGGGGTCTGCGGCTAGCAATTCGATCTGGCATTGTGTGTTGTTGCTGCATGCTAGCTATATCAAGTGCATTACATTGTTGCTTTACATCCAGCATATATCCACCATTGTTTCGTACTTACCATTGTATATTTCTGTACATATCCTTGGTTTTTCTAACAGGTTTGTTTCTACAAACTACAGAGACATTAGCTAGGAAGGAGTAGATAAACGGGTGTACTGAATGATTGAATGAAGCAACCGCATGTAAATTTTTTTAGGTGAACAGCCGGCGCTGATTTCCATGCAGCCTGCAGGTGCTTGGGAGACAAAAGCAAAAAAAGAAAAAGGAAATGACAAACATGATTTGTACGATCGTGAGGCTTTGTGTTGGACTTGCCCATAAATCCACTTTTCTTCTTAACTAGCTAGCTACTTGGAACATCTTTCTTTCCCTGATCTATTCTGTGGTTTGTACAAAGATATATATGTCGTTTAAGCAAGTGTAACTGACTGACTTTCTCATTTTTCACCCGACAATGCATGGGCTACATGTATATGCATGCATATGCTGATATGCATTCATCCATGGCATGCCTAATGCTTAATCACCCACCATTAGTTCTCGGACTGTTGCTGTACACATTTAGCTTACGACACCAAGCTAAAATAGGTAAGCAATAACATTGTAGATATTTTTAGAGGGGGCCGGGGCGGGCAGCTGGTTGCAAGGTAGCGGCAGCTATGGATGGACCGATATATCTTGACGCAAGCTCACGCAAATGAGATGGTGACAACTGATTTGATCCATTGTTATTTCTGGCCTTATTTCTGTGTGCGTGGAGAACTGGAGATCGACGACCTTGGACGCACTGCAGAGTGAAGAGTGAGTAGAGTAGTGCAGAACGGCTGTCACCGCAGTAGCAGCATCGATCGAGCTTGCATGCGTTGGGAATGATTTATTGTTTGTATAGTAGAGTTCGTACGAGCAGTGGTGCTACTGTCAATCACTTCTCTTGTTCCGACGCACGCAGGCAGGGGTGGAGTGGAGCACTGGAGATCGACGCTTGGAAAGGATAGCCATCAAGCATGCACGGAGGCGCGAGCGATTCCCGGGGGAACCTGACCGTCGATCTGATGGATGGGATGTGGACGCAAACGTTGCTTCTTCACTTCCACTTGCGCTTCTTTTCCTTTTTGTAATGGGCTTGCGCCATTGTTCTATGATTACTATGTACCCCCATCCGTCTCAAAATAAGTGTCTCAAATTTGTCTAAAAGTGAATGTATATATACATGAAACATGTCTAGTTACATCCACTTTTGGGCTAATTTGAGACACTTATTTTTGGACGGAGTGAGTATAATACAATAGCTTTTCCATGTAAGAATGTGTGCTTCAGTTGAGCTGGGCCAGTATTATTAGTAATTGGTTCTACATTCGAAGAAAACAAAGAGGGTTCTTGTCATGACATTGACAATGCCAGCTATGAACATATTTTTAATAAAGAGATAAACAAGACCATATGCATCAATTGATGCAGAGACTCGGGATGCCCCTTAAAAAAAAACTATTTTTGTTAAGAAAATATTCCGCTATGAGTGGAGATTTTTTACTGCGGAGCACTAGTGCTTCCTCCAATTTAAAAAATTCAAAAATCATATTTATAAGTTTCAAAAGATTCTGAAAAAAATCCGACTGTAGCCAATGTATGTCCCACGAACGTGCAAAATATCAACTTCAAATACTTTGTATTTTGAGGTACACAAAAAATGAAAAAAAGTGTGGATCTGAATGTGCATTGACTACATCCGGATTTTTATGTAGCCGATAATATAAAGTATCTCAAACTGAAATTTTGCACGTTTGTAGTACACACCATTGACTACATCCGGATTTTTTTTCCTATTTTTCTGAAACTTATAAATATGCTTTTTGAATTTTTTTTTATCTGAGGGAGCAATGGAGTTTGGGAGCCAAAGACACTTTCGGCTACAATTTACTCTTCACACGCGCATTCCCCCTCTAGGCCTCTAGTGTGTGTAAAAAGAAGAGGTATGAGCTAACTATAAATTAGGTTACATGCATTCGCCTTGTGTTAATTTAGGTTTGCGAGCCCAGAAGCTGGGCATGCCATTCCTAGTGTAAAGCCTACAGAGGTCCAGGCATACTCTGGTATTTGTATACATGCACACGGCGAGCGATAACAACTTGTCGCGCGCGGGTGGGGCTGCTTGGCCCAACCAGCTACAGAACGGGTTGGCCTTTTCTCTTTCTATTTTGTTCAAGGAATTCAGAAAAAGGTTTCCTGGTGTTCTAAAAGAAAAGTTTCCTGATGTTTCCACTCGCCATATGAAGGGATACAGGAGTCAGCGATACGTGGGTCTCATGTCTAGTGAGACCCATAAATCAGTGACTCAAAGTAAGGGAAAAATCAGAGAGGCAAGACAGAGAATCCGTGCCGGCGAGTCTTTCCCTCGTAATCCAATCGTATTTTCCTTCTAATCGCATTTTGTGAGTTTGTCTGCAAGTGGAGTAATTTGTCCGTTCTAACAAACCTATTTGCACATTAATTTTGTTAAAAAAACTAGAAAATATTTGACTTCTCTCCAATTAAACAAAGACGTTACACCAAACACTGAACAAACCAAAATAAAAGCGGGTAATAATGGACACCGGTGAATTTAAAGGTGCACCCAAGCGCTCTGAAGTCACCAAATCATGCTCATGCTCCTACGGTGGCACTAGGGCGTCCCCTATGGTTGAGAAGCGCGACTTTCTCACCACCCCCCCCCCTCTTGCTCAGAAGGTGCTCAGGTAGTCTTGGCTGCGCGATTTCTTGGTCCTAAGCTCTACAATGCCGTGTAACGGCTCCTTGACGGATGTGTACGGCTCGGTCCGGAGTAGTGGTTCACAAAGTGTGGCTTGGCTGGGTGGTGCACTTGTGGTTCTTACGGGGCGCTGACATGTCTCAATCTGACACATGTGGCCCAGTGTCCCCTTCCCATATCCCGTATTTCCCTCATTGGTGGAAGCCTAGTGACTCGTGTGATGATTCGATCTAGTTTTGCTATCATCTACAACCGAGACTTGGGCAGTTCATCGGCGTGGTTGCTTCCTTCCCAAGCCTTAGAGCATCTCTAGTAGACCCCTTATATCCCATAGAACAGTAAAATAACCACCATTTTACCGTTTTGCGCAAAAAACAAGACCCAACAGTCCGTATCCGACCCCGGCCTTTAAAAAAAAAGAGTGCTGCGGACAACTCACCCCCACCCCCCCCCCCCCCCCCAACCTTTACAATCACAAGTTGGGAGGCCTACCCGACGGTGCCCTTTATCTCGCGTGAGGCGTTGGCGGGAGGGAATATTGAAAACACGCTGATGACCCTCCGCCACGAAACTCGCCGGAATCCGACCGTCTTCCGTCAAACTTGCTGGAATCTGGAGCGGCACCGGGCAAGAGCTGCTCGCCGGCTCTAGGGGGGCCCTGTTTGCCGGCGGCAAAGCTGGCCGCTGCGGCGGAATGAGCCCGACGTCGGGCCTTCGTGCACTGCCTCTGGGGGGGCGTGCTCGATGCCCTGGGGACTTCTGCGCTGCCTTCGGTGGGGCTTTGTGCCCTACGCGGCTTCATGTGGTGGCTCCGTGTCGACGTCGGGGGCCCTGTGTGCTGGCTCCAGGCAGGGGAGCTCCGTTCTTGACGCCGTGGCGGGGGGGGGGGGGGGTGGGGGGAGGGGCTCCAAGCGCTGGCTCCGGGGGGCCCGTGCTAGACGCCGGGGCGCGGGGTGGGGGGTAGGGTGAGGAGGCTTCATGCGCTGGCTCCGGGGGGCTTCATGCAGTCGCTCCAGGGAGAGGCTTTTTGCTCCAGCGGCCTCGTTGGGATGTGGTTGGGAAGAAGGAGGAAAAAAGAAAAGGACACCGACAGGTGGGCCCTTCGTGGCATATTTACATTTGCAGTTTCGTTTACGGGTTCTGTTATGCGGGAGCAAATTTCGGACAACAAATTGTGTTTCGGTGACGTGTATCCGCGTTTTAAAGGTCGCAGATTTAAGGGATCTGCTAAATGTACTCTTAGACATGTGAGGAACATGGTGTCGGGAGGCAGGCGCTCTAGGTGGTGCCAATGGGCTAGTCATAGAAAGTTGATGTTTGCTCTCACTCACCCGGTGGTCAGTTCTTCACTTTATTGTTCTCAATGTTGTGGTGTAGTGTTGTTGGCCTTCTACACATCCTTCCAGTGGCCCTCTGTGGGGCGCTTTTGTAGGCGCTGCATTAATCCAGCCTGCAGATGGCAACCGTCAAGGCGGCTCGCTCCCTACGTGATGTCTCTATTTTATAGTTTTCCGAGTTGTTTTTTATTGGTTTCACCATGTGTTTTCCAGATTTAGCCTTTACATTAACCAAAATAGTTACAAAACTAAAAATAATTTTTATTACCATATGCTTTTCAGGTACAACACATATCTCATAATTGTCTCAAACTTCTCTCGGTGCACTTGTTGTCGTCATTCTCACCACAGGTATGTTGGAATTTATGGGCCTTTGCCCAGCATTTTGCCCATGGCCCAATTAATTCCGAAAATCTCATGGCCCATTTGTGTGGCTGGTTTGGGGACTAACGTTTAGTCCCATACCGTTAGTTGGGAGAGAGCTACACCACTTTATATAGTGGAGTGTTGTGCTACTTGGTAACCTTGTGAGAACATAAGGCTCTCTCGTGCGCACTCCTCCTCCTCCGCCGCCGTCCGTCTCGTCACGACACGCCGCGGGTTGCGGGAATCTCGCCGAGCCGAGCTTATATTTTTGCAGTCCGGGAAATTTATTGAGTCATTAATTAATAATTAACGGACGCGTTAATTGTTTTGCCGTTTCTGTTTGGTGGAGACGTTACCGACTTGATTGTGGGCTGCAGCCCACTCCCTACACGACCGCTCTATATATGCAGAGGAAAACCCTAGCCGCCATACAAGCAACACATGGTAGCTCGCCGCCCTAGTTCCAGAACCTTGCGCCACCGTTTTCCAAGTCTTCTCCATCCCGTCTTCTGGCGTGCACCGGCAGAAGGGACAGTAGGCCTCCGGAACCCCGCCTCTTGTGATCTTGTACGGGAGAGGGGCGATCAGGTTTTTGGGGAGCGCACTCGCGCGACAACTGGCACCGAGTTCTTCCCCAACGACGACTTCTTCCCTGACATCGTCAACCTCTTCATCGCCGACATGGGCGACAACGGGAACACCAACGGCGCTGCTGCCGCACTGTATGACTTCTTCATCTTTTTGTTTCATGTACTGCTAGAGTTTCTGCTTGTAGTAGTTGCTCTAGATTCGATCTGTTTATCTACTGTTTTAGTAGATCGCATGATTAGTTTAATTCCGGTTATTCTAGTCATAATCTGTTTACTGTTTTCGCGAATTAAATCAATTGCTAAATTGCTTATATTTTCAACAATCCAAAAACCTGATCATAGGCAATTTGCATCGCCTGGCTTTCTCGCGTCAATGAAGCCATTTCCCTTCAAAGGGGTGCTTTACAAACGATGGCACATGAGAGCAGTTTACTGGTTCCAAAACAGTAACTGCTATGCCGCCATCAAAAGCAAGCCTGAGGGCGAGCTTACTCCTGAACAACAGGAGGCATATGAGAGGCTCGATACTCTTTTCAAGAGTGCCCTCCTCAGTATTCTTGACGACTCCATTGTGGACTCGTACATGTCATTTGATAACGGCAAGGACATGTGGGATGCGCTCGAGGCCAAATTTGGGGCCTCGGACGCTGCCAGCGAGTTGTATGTCATGGAGCAATTCTATGACTACAAGATGACTGATGAGCGATCTGTTGTACAACAGGCTCATGACATACAGTCACTCGCTAAGAAACTTGAGCACTTCAAGTGTAATTTACTGGACAAGTTTGTTGCCAGTGGCATAATCGCCAAGATTCCACCTTCGTGGAGCAACTTTGCTACTTCTCTGAAACACAAGAGACAAGAGTTTTCCGTTTCGGATCTCATTGGGTCGCTTGATGTTGAAGAGAAGGCGAGAGCAAAGGATACACGTGCTCGAATTGCCGAGGCTGGTTCTAGTGCCAATATGGTACAGAAGAAGAATTACCAGCAGACCCACAAGCCCAAATTTAACAAGAGCAATTCTGGGGGTAAAGCCAAGGCTGATGGAAGGTTCAAGCCTTCACAACCTACCAACTTTAAGAAGAGCAACAATAAGAAGTCGCGGAAGGGATCATGCCATGTTTGCGGTGATCCGAATCATTGGGCTCCTCGTTATCCCAACCGCCATGAGCTACGCAAACAAGAGAACAGCGGCAAGACTGCCAATGTTGTCATTGGTGACGTTGAGATGAAGGAATCTGGGTACGGTATATTTCCTACCATCCTTTCAGTTTGTCATTCTCCTGAATGGTTGATTGACACTGGTGCCAATGTACATGTTTGTGCTGATGCTTCCATGTTTTCTTCTTACTAGGTCACAGGGACTTCTCCCGTGCTGATGGGAAACGGGTCACATGCTTTTGTTCGAGGTGTTGGTACGGTGGATCTGAAGTTTACTTCGGGGAAGACCGTGCGCCTGAAGAACGTTCATCATGTGCCCTCCATCAACAAAAATCTCGTCAGTGGATCGCTACTGTGTCGAGATGGTTATAAGTTGGTTTTTGAGTCCAATAAAGTTGTAATATCTAAGTATGGACAATTTGTTGGTAAAGGCTATGAGTGCGGAGGCTTGTTCCGCCTATCTTTGTCAGACTTTTGCACCAAAGTTATTAATCATATTTGCCATGAAATTTCATCTAATGTCTGGCATTCACGACTTTGTCATATTAACTTTGGTAGCATGACGCGGCTAGCTAGTTTGGATTTAATTCCAAAATTCACCATTGTCAATGGTTCCAAGTGTCAAGTATGTGTGCAAGCTAAGCAACCACGCAAGTCCCATACGAATGTTGAGGCAAGAGACTTGGCACCGCTGGAACTTATACATTCGGATCTCTTTGAGATGAATGGCGTGTTGACAAAAGGCGGAAAGAAATATTGCATGACGCTTATTGATGACTCCACTAGATATTGTTATGTGTATCTTCTGAAATCAAAAGATGAGGCTTTAAACCTCTTCAAAATCTATAAAGCTGAAGCAGAGAACCAACTTGATTGGAAAATTAAACGATTAAGGTCTGATCGTGGTGGAGAGTATTTTTCCAATGAGTTTGAGTCATTTTGTGCGGAACATGGTATAATCCATGAGAGGACGCCTCCCTACTCGCCTCAGTCAAATGCGGTGGCCGAAAGAAAGAACCGAACTCTAACTAATTTGGTTAACGCAATGTTAGATACTTCAGGTCTCTCCAAGGCATGGTGAGGGGAGGCTTTATTGATAGCTTGTAATGTCCTAAACCGAGTTCCCATTATGACGAAAACTGTTTCTCCATTTGAGGAATGGGAAAGGAAAAATACGAGACTCTCTTACTTTCATACTTGGGGCTGTTTGGCGAAAGTCAATATACCAATTCCCAAGAAGCGCAAGCTTGGACCAAAAACCGTGGATTGTGTTCTTCTGGGCTACGCTTTTCATAGCATTGGTTATAGATTTTTGGTAGTAAAATCTGTGGTACCCGACGTTAATGTTGGTATGATTATGGAGTTAAAGGATGCGACTTTCTTTGAGGATATCTTTCCTATGAAGGATATGCCTAGCTCATCAAATCAGGAGGTACCTACTACATCTAGTCAGAAATTGGCTGTTATTCCTGATCCTACCATTTCGATAGAACACACTGATAATTAAGGCTGATAATCCTGTGGAGGATGACAATGAAGTTCCTGTTAGGAGTAAGAGACAGAGGACTGCAAAGTCCTTTGGTGATGATTTCATTGTGTACCTTGTGGATGACACACCCAGTACCATTTCAGAAGCTTATGCATCTCTTGATGCTGACTACTGGAAGGAAGCTGTCCGTAGCGAGATGGATACGGAACCTGGGAAGTCACTGATCGTCCTTATGGGTGTAAACCTGTAGGATGTAAGTGGGTGTTCAAGAAAAAGCTTTGGCCTGATGGTACTATTGAGAAGTACAAGACACGGCTTGTGGCCAAGTGTTATACCCAGAGAGAAGGTGAATACTTCTTTGATACTTACTCACCAGTGGCTAGACTGACCACGATTCGTGTGCTACTTTCGTTGGCTGTCTCGCATGGTCTTCTCGTTCATCAAATGGACGTTAAGACAGCTTTCCTAAATGGAGAGTTAGACGAGGAAATTTACATGGAACAGCCCGATGGTTTTGTAGTACTGATAACCCACAAGTATAGGGGATCGTGTGTAGCCTTTTCGATAAGTAAGAGTGTCGAACCCAACGAGGAGCTAAAGGTAGGATAAGTATTCTCTCAAGTTCTATCAACCACCAACACAACTCTACGCGCACTAAACGTTTACTTTATCTAGAAAATAATACTAGAGTAATAATACGGGTATGAGAGATAGCTTTGCGAGATAATAAATACAAGAAAGTAAATGTTAGTGCTGCAACAATAAAATATACTAAGTAATAATAAACTAACAGTACCATGAGTGTGGAAAAGTGGTGGTAATTGTGGTGGCTTTGTCCAAGATTAATGAGTGAAGATATCGGGTTCATTGTCTTCGATGCAGTTTTCAATGTGGGAGAGGCTAAATTTACATGCACTCCACTACTTGGGATTACAAGTACTATATGATTGGATTGTTAGAAAGCATCCGCAAATACTAACAATGCATTAAGCTTTCCCCAACCATAGTCTTAAGTTTATGGTCCTCTTACTCCCATACGTGTAACTAATCGGTTCGCGCCCTTAGGTTTCTGTCACTCCGGCAGGACTTCCCCCATTTCGTTTACAAATACTACCAACCCCCATGATGTTGATCCATGCACGCAAAAGTATAATGGACACCAAAGGACAGTACCATATCAACATACAACTCTAATGAACCAAATACTTTCAACCATTCAATCTAAGGACAAATAAACTACGAAAACATGACGTAGATCATAGGATAAATATTATAGCATCAAACACCATGTTTACATAGAACGGTACAGAGGTTTGTGGAAGGATGAACCACTGAATACAAGGAGGAATTGGCGGTGGAGATGGCGGTGAAGACGGTGCAGGGGACAGCGAGGAGCGCAGGGCGGCGCCGGCACCGGCGGTGGTGCAAGGGGCTCCTCCTGCGCCGCCGGTTCCATGGGGAGCGCCGCCCCTTAGCCCTCTTCCTTCATGACTTTTTGAAGCCCTCCCCCATGGAGATGGGATCCATGGGGAGGCAAAAATATGGCTTTGGTGGCCGCAAATTCGTGGGTATGGGTGCTCCTCACGACTTAGGGTTTTCTCCTTTATATGGACTCTCGGATTTCCATCTAGGGCTTCGGTAAATCGGGCTTTTCTCCACCGTCCGGACTCCCAGTGGGCCGAATTTTAAGTCCAGAATTATTAGCAGAAAATTGCCAGCAACTTTCGCGATTAGACTTTTTCCATTTGACATCTTCTGTCCGAAACGGGTCGATTTTTGAAAATAGTTTTCAGACAGATTTCAGGAAAGTCCAAATTCGACTCCAACAATGTTTCCTCTTGTATTCTTGATAATTCCTACACATCAAAGAGTAAAACAAGAACATTGTGCACTTTTGCAACCATTAGTAGGTTAGTCCAAATAAATAACAAACTTAATATAAAAACAAGTGCTAAAAGTATAAAAATGGCACGAAACAATCAAAAATTATAAATACGTTTTGGACGTATCAACATCCCCAAACTTAATTCCTGCTCGTTCTCGAGTAGGTAAATGATAACAAAATAATTTTGGGAATTTCTAGTTTTAGAACGGTCTGAAGTTAATCTTACGCGGCGGACTGCTGCTGACCGAACGATTTCGCAACGCGTCTTACGTGTCACAGCTTTTGTGCATGTGCGTCGCGCACATGTTCGGCTGCTGCCTTCGTTGCCTAAGCTGAGCAAGATCAGACCACTTCTTGTTCAAAAAAAAAAAAATCAGACCACTCCGAGGCGGGCCTCCACGTGCAAGTATCCATCCACGCATGGCGTGCCATTTTGTTTTGTCGGTAGCTAGCAGCAGCAGATCAATTACCTCATGCAATCCATCCATTAACACGACACAGTCTGCTAGCTAGCTAGTTTGTTGGATACATGTACGTTGTATGTGCAACGTAGTTGTGTGCTGCCCGGCCGTGTGACGACATCTCGCTCGTCGATTGCCCCGCCGTCTCACAGACCCCCTATGTGTCGTCACGCCAAGATGTCGACCGGTTGATTCGTTTGTGTCGTTGTATGGGCGTTGCCCACCCTAAGTCGTGTGGGTACCTGGCAGGCTCTCGTTGCCGAGCTATCTGACCACATTAATATATTTATGCCAGACTCGTCACGCCCCTCACTGACCCTTATAAGCACGGAGTTGTCCTCTCGGGACCTCGCCGGTGCGCCCAAACCTACGCCGGCCATCCTCGGTCCTCAACGAACCTCACTGACCTACGACAAGTCACGTTGAACCAACTCGACTCGAGCTCCAGCCGTCGGTGACGCTCTCAACTATGACGTTGAGCATGCTTCGTCATCACGAGCTCTCTGCCTAGTTCCACTCAGCCTCCTCTATCTTTGATGACCTCTCTCCGCCGGCTAGGTCATGCTCGTCTACCCGGCTCGGCCCTCTGGCTGGCGAGCTCTCCTGCTGCCGGCGCCTCTCCACCTCTAACCGCTCCGGCGGTGCTACCCTCCTCAAGCTCCTTCTCTGGCGCTCACTTCAACACTAGCTCACTTCTCCGGTCTTCAGATGTTCTTATTATCACCATAATTTTCATGATATAGTTAGCCACCATAAAATCGTTGTATATGTCATAGTCTGTCGATAATAGTTACCCAGCATAACTAATTGAGTTATCCACGCTGTAATGATGGAGTTACCCATGCATTCACGATATAGTTATCCAACACGAAATGTATATAGTTACCATACTCTCTCGGTAATAGTACCCATCAAGTGCTAATGGAGTTACCCACGCAGAACTTATGGAGTTACCCATGTGTTCATGATATAGTTAGCCACCACTAATCCACGACGAAATCGATATAGTTACCTTATTATTTCGATAATAGTTACCCACACAGAACTGAAAGAGTTACCCACCCTAAACTGTTGGAGTTATCGATGCGTTCATGATATAATGATATAGTTATTCACCACGAAATCGATGTAGTTACCCTACTCTCTTGATAATAGTCACCCACACAGTACTAATGGAATTACCCACCCATAACCGATGGAGTTACCCATGTGTTTATCATATATTTATCCCTACGGAATGAATGTAGTTACCCTACTGTCTTGATAACAGTTACCCACCAAGAATTGATGGAGTTACCCATGTATTCATGATGTAATTATCCACATTGAATCGATGTAGTTACCCTATAGTCTCGGTAATAGTTAACCATCCAGAACTTATGGAGTTACCCATGCGATCGTGATATAGTTATCCAGCAGAAATCGATGTAGTTACCGTACTTTCCTGGTAATAGTTACCCACCAACTACTGATGGAGTTACCCATATGTTCATGATATAATTATTCACGGTGGAATCGATGTAGTTACCTTACTCTAGCGATAATAGTTACTAATACATAACGTATTTAGTTACTCACCCTATACTAATGGAGTTACCTTATATTCATGATAGTGGTTACCCCATCCTCTAAATACTTGGAGTAATTGTTATCAACCTGGTACTTGGAGTTAACCATCTGTTACAGGTGTAGTTGTCACCATGAAATCAACATAGTTATCACCCTATAACTTATGGAATTGCACGAGGGTTTTAGCGTATAGTTACACACTTTGTCCACGATACATTTCACATCCCAAAATATTTACTCACTCATGGAACTAGATTTTAACTTAAAATTCGAAAAAATCGAAAATAAAAACAAAACTTGGGATCCAATTCCAAGCCAAAACACTATTCATTGATATGGTGGGTAACTTACATACAACATGTTGGATAACTCACGTGTTACTGGTGGGTAACTTTGTCGTGCGAAAAAAAGTTGTCAGAACATATCAACATGGGATCTAGTTTCGAAGATCTCGTCGCGACTAGCCCAGTAGTGAAAACGGATTTCAAATCGGATAAACATTTTAAGCTATAAATGTCGAGGTATTGGTAACGCGGAACTACTAGAAGTATTCATACGTACCGTAGAGGAGGTGGGGAAGAACGTGGAGGGTTCCAGTGACGGGATTGCACACACGATTTTACCCAGCTTCGGATCTCACGACGGTGGCGAGATCCTACGTGCTGCTATAATTCACTCAAGGCAAATATGTGTACAGGTTACAATGAGGTTGTATGCGTTGCCCTAAGGCTGCTGGAAGGCTGGCTTATAAAGGCGCCAAGCCTTCCCCTACAAGGAAAGCCTTAACCGACCTAGATCACGAGTCCTAGACTAACACGGTAACAAACCCTAACTTGCTCCCTAAGGCGAACGCAGCCAGGCCTTCGTCTTGGACTTCACTAAGCCAGCCCAGAGCTTATCCTTGCGCCTAAGCCCATGAGGCCTTCTCCATTAAGCCCTCCGGCTTTATCTGATGGGCCTCCTGGTGGGCCAGGTTTTATCCACCGTGGCAGGTATACCCGTTCGGCATAACCTCCACAGTAGTCCCCGGAAAGGTTTAAGTTCTTCGTTTGCCGTCTTTGTGAAACACGGGCTTTCGCCTTTGTGCAAGGCGGACAGAAGAGCTTGGAGCATTCCAAAATGAGACATTCAGTCTGCCTTAAGGATTAAGCCGAACTCTCCTGCACTTTGAACAATCTGGCAGAAAGATTCTGTCAGCGTCGAGTCTTGTCATGACGTCACCGCAGTCAAAGCCAGTCCACGACAGTCTGGACAGCAGAGAGACGTTGTGCCGCCATTACTGCTATTTTCCGCACACGATCTCCGAGGCGTGCGGGGAAGATGCCCACTATCTGACCGTTGCGGGACGCGTGGCGAAAATCACGCGAGCGTTATCTCACCGCACTAATCGCGGCGCACGGCCCCCATAAAAGGGAACTGATTTTTCCATCGGGCTCATTTCCCTGTTCATCGTCCTCCTCGCACCCATCCCTCCGAACTCCGGCGAGCTCCACCACCACCACCTGCGCACCACCCATGGAGAGCTCCGATGCAACCACGGGAGCGGCGACGGCAGCGGCGGAGGACAAGATCTGGCCATGAGGGATCGAGCACCGCGGATGCATCTGCATCTCGCGCGGCGGCGGCGACAAGTTCTGCGGCCACCTCCATCGAATCAGAGAAGAATGCCCAGCCCTCCGATGAGGGCGATGCGGCGGAGAGAAGAGGGAGAGGAAGCATCATCCCGCAACTGGGCAGCTTCCACCATCACCGACGCGGACCTCACGCAGCTGCAAAAGGAGGGCATCCTCCCACCACAGGAGAATGCCACTGGCGGTCAGCGTACGGCCACCCTGCTCCAGATCCCGCCGGCGATGAACGAGTGCTCCTCGTCTCACATCTCCTCCGCGGTTTGTCTTTGCCTCCGCATCCTTTTTTCCAATCAGTCTTAGACTACTATGGCCTTCAGCCTCATAGCGTAGGCCCCAATAGTATCTTGTACATAGCTGGCTTTATGGCTTTATTCGAAGGATACCTAGGCATAGAGCCCAGCTTAGAATTCTTCAAGTACTGCTTTACTGCAAGCGCCAAACAGAGAAGGAAGAACTGCTTTCCTTAGGAACAGTTAGCATCAACCTTCGTAGAGGCAGAGACTGGTATCCTAAGGCGCCAAAAATAGATTCCATTAAAGGCTGGAATAGCTCCTTCTTCTACTGCAAAGACATGGCGCCAGTAGGCAAAGACATAGGACTTCCTCGCTTTTCTCCTTTGCCTGCGGAGCCTCGCCTTTCTTGGGGCGAGAAACCACTGAAGGTCCTTCCTGACAACCTCCGTCGCATGCAAAGGCGGATTGAGTACTTGACAAAGACTGCTGTGCCCAACTCACGGGCGCAGACACCATCCTATGTTGGTTGTCAAGACGAATCCAGCCTTTGAAAGATCGCAAAGGACTCATGTGCCACTACACGGACCAGAAGAAAGATCCCCTCCGTGTTAGTGAGAGTGACCTTACGCAAGACGCCCTTGTGTATCGCTTTAAGAGGATTGCCAAGGAAAGGATCCAGCTGACAGAGCAGCGTCCTATGTACACAGCCGCCAACCCAGCTCCAAAGGTAAGGCATTTACCACTACTGTTTTTATACTTCCACAATGTTTGCCTTACTAACACCACTTTTGATTTCAGCTCGCCCTTTTGCCGGATAATCTGCTGGCTCCTTTGTTTTACGTGCCTGAAGCGGCACCCGAGCCCTCAAAGACTCGGAAACGAAAGGCTTCAGGAGCCACTGCAGCAACTTCAGCAGCAGAAAGGCGGAAGCGTGAGAAAGCCATCCCTGCTAACGCCGAAGTGCTCGACATTGAGGACGATGAAGATGCGGCCTTAATGCTCCAGTACAGAAGTAAGCCGAACCTCAATTTCTTTAGTAAGGCGAACAATGTCTATGAATGTTATCTTATTTTGTATGTGATTTGCAGGATCAAACCAACTGCGCCTCTTAAGAGGAAGAAAGTAATTTCTTCCAGGCAAAGAAGACTGAGCCCTCTCCAGCCATCGCTCCCCCCACTCCCTCCGTTCAACAAGAGACAGCCCCAGGCCCATCTGAAGATCATCATATAGATCTGGACTCAGCCGTCTTACCTGATAAGACGGAAACTGAAAAGTTGGCCAGGGCTGCCGCTGCTGGGAAGGCGGCGGTACTTCAGTCAGAGGAGCCGAACGAGCCCATTACTCGTGAGGCTATCCGCAACATGGTGAAGCAAGAGCTCTTTGACGACGAGGGGTACATCTTACCCAACATCGCCGCCATGCTTGCCGATGAGAAGGAGCGCAACGAGCCGCCTCCGAAGCTAAGGCCAGTTGGTCAAACATTGACCATATTAAATCTGGAAGACAATTGTGACGAGCTGTACGTCACAATGAAGAAGAGCTACAAAGCCTTGAAGGCCATGATGCAGGTAAACATTCCGTCTTTATGTACATACTAGTCCCCGGGCATTACGTTGTGCTTTGACTAAGCCGACGTAATGGCCTTTCTTTAATGTGATAAAGACTCAGTCCCCAAGCCCATTGTAGCCATACCTTACTGCCTTTACCTTTCTTACTTACTACTACCCTTGCCTTAGCAGAGCAGTGAGCAACTTACATGCGATCTATGGTACTCACTGAGTAACCAAAGGCAAGTGCTCAAGCAAGCCGTCGCCGAAAATAAGGCGAACAAAGGTAAATGTTGTTCTTTCACATGCAATGTGACTTTAGTTCATTTTAAGACATAAGATGCTCAACACATGCAATGTGTGTTTGCGCAGCTGTTGTGGCGAAGGCAAAACAGATCGTCAGCGAGACTGGCGATATAGAAGTGGTAAGGCGGGAAAATGCCGCCTTGTTTAAGCAACTGGAGGAGAACCGAAAGACGGCCGAGGCCAATCTTAAAGCCGTCCAAGACAGCGCCGCTGAAGGCAGAACACTGAAGGCAGAACTTTTGAAACTGCAGCGACAGGCTGAAAAGGATGGGCTCCTAATCCAGAGCTTACAAGGTCGTCTTGAACGCCAAGCTGATGAGAGCACCGCCATTGACGAGAAACTGCTAAGTGAGTCTCTCTTCTTTACTTCTCGCACTTTCTGTCACTTTTCGCCTTTATTCAAACAGTTCAGTGCGCCTTAATTTTTTCCATTCCTCCCTTCCTCAGTTCCAGCTGGATTTGGGGAAAGGCTTACCTCTGAGACGCGCCTGGAGCTTATCTTGGAGTGTGGCGAGATTGTGTCAGGGCTGTATGCTGCGGGAAGAGACGTTGTTGCCAACATCTTCCCAAAACAGCTGCCCCAAGTGACAAACACCAGCAACTTGCTGCCACTTCTTCAGAACTGCGTCCCAGAGGTGGTGGAGCGTCTTCGCTCAGCAGCTAGAGGCGGAGCAAAACTTGCTCTAGGACTTGTTCGCGGCCACTACCCCGAAGTCAACATGTGGCGCGTTATCAAGTGTTTCCCAGCCAAGGACAGAGACGGCAACGAGCTCGTCAAAGAAAAGGTCTATGCCTCTGTCTCTGGCTTTGCCTCAGCCGTTGCTGAGATGGTAGACTTGTCTATCTTCTTCTCCAAGAAGCCTGTGCCTCCCCGTCCTGACGACGTGTCTGATGACGAAGCCGAAGCCCCCACCACTGGCAATGGCGATGAGTCAGAAGACGGAAATGAAGAAGAAGAAGGCGAGTCTGAAGCTACGCTGGATCCATCCAAGTCCCCTGTGTCTTCGCCTCCTCAGTCCCCTGCATAAGATGCAGGAAAAACTTTGCATTAAGCGTGTCATGAAAGATGGCACAAAAGACTTGTTAAGTTATGTTTTGTAATGGCAGGAGCCTTTTATCTGTTGAACATGTTTGTTTTGCGACGCATGCACTTATTTTTAAAAGGCTTGCAAACTATGCTCCTTATCCGTCTTCAAGTTTTCTGGCTTATATGCTTTAGCCTTTTCGTATGCTGGCAGAACCTAAAGCACGGAACACTTCGCTGGCAACAGGGTTAGTAACCAAACTGTTTAAACACAGAAACGGCGCCGGCTTTTGGTGCGTAAAGCATCTACTAAGACAAGCCAGCATATATGCGATCAGATAAATACTCTTAGACGGATGCAATTTTAATTTTTGTAAGGCCTTAAGGCAAAAGCATCATGTGAGTAACCACAAGCACGAAGCCAATTCGGGTTAACATTGATATTTTTATCGAAATATATGATCAAATGGAAATAAAAGACGGCGAAACTCATGCATAAAAATAATTGAGGGAACCAAAGACTTTTATTTCATAATCATATATGGTGTGATTACAATAGAATTGCTAAGTGTAAAAAGGACGTAGCTGCTCAATGTTCCAAGGACGTTTCGTCTCCTTGAGCGCTGCTTCTTCGTTCCTTTTCCTTTTGCGGCCTCTTTTCTTTTTCTTCTCGATATCACGGAGGTCCACAAGATAATATGCCCCGTTCTTAAGCGCTTTGCTGATAACGAAGGGTCCTTCCCATATGGGAGATAGTTTGTGCTCCTTTTGCTGAACAAGGCGAAGCACCAAATCGCCTTCTCGAAACGATCTCCGTCTTACCTTGCGACTGTGGTAACGCCGCATGTTCTGCTGATAAATGGCGGAGCGCTGAAGCGCTATCTCACGCTCTTCTTCGAGAAGGTCTAAGCCATCCTGTCTGGCTTCTTCTGCGTCTGCTTCAACGTAGGCTGTTACACGAGGTGTGTCGTGCAGGACATCTGTTGGGAGTACCGCTTCAGCGCCATATATGAGAAAGAAAGGGGTATAGCCTGTTGCGCTGCTTGGAGTTGTGCGTATGCTCCATAAGACAGCAGGTAATTCTTCTACCCACGCTCCAGCTGCTCTATGCAAAGGCACTTCCAATCTTGGCTTTATTCCCTGTAGATTATACTGTTGGTTCGCTCAACTTGGCCATTCGATTGTGGATGAGCCACAGATGCTAAGTCCAAACGAATACCAACTTCACCACAGTACTTTGCCAGTTCTCCTACGGCGAAGTTTGTCCCATTGTCCGTAATGATACTGTGGGGGACGCCAAATCTCGTTATAACCTCAATGACGAACTTCTTGGCTGTTGCCCCATCAAGCTTTTTTATGGGCTTAGCTTCAACCCACTTGGTGTATTTATCCACCGCAACTAAGAGATGTTTGACGCCGCCTCGCGCAGTCCTGAATGGACCTACCATGTCCAGTCCCCAGACCGCAAATGGCCACGTGATTGGGATGGTGCGCAATTCCTGGGCTGGCATCTTTGGCTGTCTTGCATACTTTTGGCATCCAACGCATTTCTTGACGAGTTCTTCTGCATCTTGCTTTGCTGTGAGCCAGTAGAATCCATGTCTAAAAGCTTTGGCGACAATTGCTCGTGCAGAGGCATGATGACCACAACATCCACCATGGATCTCTTCTAGTATCTCCTGTCCTTCTTCCGGCGAAACGCATCGTTGATATACACCTGTGGTACTCCGCTTGTATAGCTCTCCATTTATTATTGTGTATGCCTTAGCTCTGCGCACAACTTGCCGCCTTAAGACTTCATCCTCTGGCTCTTCCTTGTTAAGGAGGAAATTTATGTAGGGTTGTGTCCAGTCTGCTTAATCAACATGACGGAGACAGATTGCGAAGCCATGGGGTCATCCTCATCTCCGCCTTTAATAGACGGCACGTACAGGTGCTCCAAAAATATATCGGAGGGCACCTTCGATCTTTTCGAGCCCATTCTGGCTAAGGCGTCCGCTGCTTCATTTTCCTCCCTTTTGATATGCTTGACTTCTAAGCCGATAAAACACCGACCAAACTCGTCTACCGTGCGTCGGTATTCAGCCATTGTAGGGCTCTTCGCGTCCCATGCCCCTTCTAACTGTTGAACAACGAGGTCTGAATCGCCAAAGCATAAAAGACGGCTAATGCCCAAATCCTTTGCGACGTGCAATCCATGCAACAGAGCCTCGTATTCTGCAACATTATTAGTGGCATTGAAATGTATCTGCAAGACATAGCACATCTTGTCTCCTTTAGGGTTCTTCAGTACCACGCCAGCTCCCGATCCCTGCAACATTTTGGAGCCATCAAAGTGCATAACCCAATATTCTTCGTCAGGGAGGGGAAGCTCATCCATTGCTTCCGTCCAGTCTGCGATGAAATCAGCTAAGGACTGGGATTTGATGGCTGTACGTGGCTTGTACTGGATATCGAATGCTGCCAATTCAATTCCCCACTTAGCCACACGTCCAGTGGCATCGGTGTTGTTTATAATGTCACCCAATGGCGCCTTACTGACTACCGTGATTGGGTGCTCTTGGAAATAATGGCGTAATTTTCTGGCTGCGAAGAAAACTCCATAAGCCAGCTTCTGATAGTGAGGGTACCTTTGGTTTGATTCGGAGAAGACTTCGCTGATATAATATACCGGCCTTTGTTGGTAGCCGCCATGTAAAGTAGCATCGGCTCTTGTGGTAGAGGAGACGCTAGTATTGGCGCTGAAACTAAGGTGTCTTTTAACTGTGCTAAGGCTGCATCTGCCTCTTCAGTCCAGACGAACGTCTTAGTTTTCTTCAACAACCTGTATAGGGGTAAAGCTTTATCCCCAAGCCTACTAATAAATCGGCTTACAGCTGCTGCAGATCCTGCGAGCCTTTGGACATCTTTAAGACAAGTAGGCTTTTTGATGTCCATGATAGCTCGAATCTTTTCTGGGTTAACCTCAAGACCTCTTTCTGAAACAATGAAGCCTAAAAGTTTTCCTGCTGGGACGCCAAAAAAGCATTTTCCCGGATTTAGCTTCATGTTATATTTTCTCAAGTTATCAAAGGTTTCTTGAAGGTCAACGATGAGATCGCCGCGTTTTCGCGACATAACGGCAATGTCATCGACATAAGCGTGAACATTGCGGCCTATTTGATCGTGTAGGCAACGTTGTATGCACCGTTGGTACGTTGAGCCAGCGTTTTTAAGCCCAAAGGCATAGTTATGTAGCAAAACGTTCCGAAAGGTGTGATGAAGGAAGTCTTAATTTGGTCAGACTCCTTCATCTTAATTTGGTGGTAGCCAGAGTAAGCGTCCAAAAAGCATAGTAATTCAGAACCTGATACAGCATCTACGACCTGATCAATTCGCGGCAATGCGAAGGGGTCTTTAGGACAGGCTTTGTTTAAGCCGGTGAAATCTATGCACATGCGCAAGTCTTTCACGTCCTTCTTAGGTACTAATACAGGATTTGCTAGCCAATCTGTGTGGATAACCTCTCTAATGAAATTAGCGGCACTAAGCCGAGCTACCTCTTTTCCTATTGCTTTCTTCTTCTCTGGACCAAAGCGACGAAGACCTTGTTTTACTGGCTTGGCACCTTTGGCGACATTAAGGCTGTGCTCGGCAAGTTCCCGGGGTACTCCTGGCATGTCTGATGGTGACCATGCAAAAATATCCCGTTGCTCACGGAGGAACTTGACGAGCGCGCCTTCCTATGCGTCACTGAGGTCCGCACCTATGTTGGTCGTCTTGCTTGCATCGGCCTCATCCAGCGCGATCTTCTTCGAGTTTGAGCTGGCCTTGAAAGTGACATCCGAGGCGCAAGGAGGCTTCTTACCATCCGGCATTTCATTGGTGTTAACTTCTTTCTTGTACTGCTCAACTCTTCTTTGCTGATGACTGCTTCTGCTAAGATGGCGTTTCCTGCCTCGCATTCCTTCGCCTTCTTGAAGTCGCCATTGACCGTGATGACGCCGTTTGGTCCAGGTATCTTGAGCTTGCTGTAGATGTAACACGGGCGTGCCATGAATTTGGCAAAGGCTGGGCGGCCAAAGATTGCGTGATACGCACTTTTGAATCCACCACCTCAAAGGCAACTTCCTCAGTCCTATAGTTTGTTTCGTCACCAAAGGTGACGTCTAAGACGATTGTTCCCATAGAACTGGCCTGCCTGCCTGGCACTATGCCGTGAAACTTGACTGTGCTATGTCTTAGCTGTGTCTCAGAAAGGCGCATGCGCTTTAAGGTTTCAAGATAGAGGATGTTGATGCTACTCCCTCCATCCATAAGCACCTTAGAAAGCCTGCATTGCTGCACAATTGGGTTTACAACGAGCGCGTAATTCCCTGGGTTCTGTGGAATATGATCAGGATGATCGTTGCGGTCCCATGTAATGGGATGCTCGGACCAGTTGAGATACTGGGGAACCGCTGGCATAGTGGCATTGAGTTCCCTCCAGGCTGCCTTTTCCTTTTTGGCCGAAGGAGTGGCAAGGAAAGTAACAAGGCTTGTTTCGACCCTTGGAAACTTGTTGCTCCTCTTGTGCTTTGGCTCCTGATCTTCCGGCTCCGAAGCACTTTCCTCGTTGTCCTTCTGCTCTTTCTTGTCTTTACGGTTCTTGCGCTTGAACTGTTTTGCCTTGAAGCCAGCGTCGGATCCTTCTTGATATCATCGTTAAGGCGGCACTGCCTGTTGGTATGGGTGCATTTGCCAAGCTTGCTATGATGGGCACAAGGTTCATCTTTGATGTCGTCATAGGTGATTTTAATGGGTCTTGACCCTTGACTGTCATCGCTCTTCTTCTGCCATCTGCTAGCCCCGCTCTGGCCACCCTTCTTATTGGCAAAGGCTACCTCCTTTGATGGTCCTGGCGCATCGTTGGCTTCTTTCTTTTTCCGGCTTTGATTGTTGTTTCGCTTTTCCGGGTTAACAGCTATGTCCATGCGCAGATCACCGTCGTCAGCTCGAGCGTCGTCTTCTGCTGCAGCGTAATTGTTCGCGCTGTCTAAGAGCTCGCCGAGGTGTTTGATGTTTTGGCTGGCTAACATATATCTCATCATGTTGCCTTTCTTCAGGCTGTTCATAAAAGCATGTATGGCCTGGATCTCAGAAACGTCTTCGCATGCATTCTTTGTCTCTGTCCATCGAGCTATGAAAGCTCTGCTTGACTCCCCCTCCACTTGAGCGCACTTTAGTAGATCTGAGTAAGCCTTTGGACGTTTGTATGTGCATGAGAAGTGTTGCATGAATGTTTTCTGCATGTCTTGCCAATTGTGGATACTCTTTTCTGGCAAAGTGTCGATCCATACCGGGCCGTTCCCTCCAACATGAGTGGAAGAAAACGTACAGCTGCGTTGTAATCACCGTCATTAATACCAACGGCGTGGATGTAATCAGGCAGCCATATGTCCGGTTTGTCAATGCCATTGTACTTGTCCACAATTTTCTTGACATTGCCTAGCGAGGATGGGAGTTGCACCTTGCGAATCGCCGGTCCAAAGCACACAGGGCCCAGGTAAGACTCTTCTTTGGCCGCTTTAATCTCATCGAGACGGATGCGGGCGTCTGAGATATGAGTGTTTTCCCTGGCTGGCCCTTTGTTGGATTGGCTACGCCTTGGCTCCTCCTGACGGCTTTGGCGATGAGGGGAGCGGGAGCGAGATCGCCTTTGAGGCGGATCTCTGTTGCCCTACTTCCTTCGTCTCTTGCCCGTGCTGCGGGCGGAGGTGGCATGTTAAGCCGGTCACCCCACGCCGTGCGTCCTTCCCCTTGTCTTGATCTCTTTCACGGCGAGGCGGATCACTTCTTATGGCGTGTGTTATCCTTTGCCGGTGGTCGTCCTTGCCTTTGTCACTATGGCGATTGGACCCAGTCTTTGACTCATCCCTGTGTTTGTCAGGAACTTTGTCCTTCCTAGGCTCTTTACCCTTATTGCCATGGCTACTGGAACCAGCTGGTTCCTCTGGATCTCCACCGCCGGCAACGGCTGTCTTGCAAAGACGCGTGTCGTCCGCCAGTTTTGAGTTTGAGTCCGCCTTAGCCTGCTGCTCTACCGCCTTTTCGATGAGCATTTTAGAATAATGGTGGCGCTCTTCAATTGGAACTGCTTCGTCTCCCATGATTTCCCTGGCCGCCTCTAGGTTTTTGGCCGGGGTGGAGAAGAATATGACTCCATCAGGGTTAACTCTGAAAGAGTATTTCTGCCAAGGCTTTAAAGGCTTTTGGGCAGAAGTCTTCTCGAAGTTTCCCTGCAGATCCCGATGCAGAAGAGGGTCACGTATACTTCGTATTTTGCGGAATTTCTCAACATCGCGCTCACGCTGGTACTCTTCCTCTTCTAGAGCCTTTCCAACTAGGATTAACTCTTTTTCCTTGTTCAGGAGGGACAACTTATACTTGATGTTGACTTCAGTCTCAGCCAGGAGCGCTTTCCGTCTTTCCTCAAGTTCAACTGCGGTTGGATTTGGTCCCAAAGGTGTTTTGAGAAGCTCCAATGCGCGCATGTGTTCCTCCTTTGACCGCTCCAGGTCTTCTTCAATAGGCGCAGCCGGGGGAGGCCTTTTAGGGTCCAGCACATCCTCTGGCTTTTCCGCCTTGTCACCAATGTGTTTGATGCTAGAGGAAACTTCAGCCTCGTCTGGCTTAGCCGCGGCCGCACCATCCTTCAGAGCTATCTGTGCCGGGAAAGTCATTAAGACTTCGTTTGGATCGGATGAGCCATAGCCTCGCGCGGCAACCTGTGCTGCGAAGTCTTCCTCCTTATGCTCATCGAGATCTGAATCTTCCGCCATTGGAGCGGTGCCATCAGATCCGGCTTCTGAGTCTGCTCCTGTCTGTAAGGCAGGTAATATTGACTCAGGGTCAGATTCGGCCGGCTTGGGGCCAGATGCGTCAATGACACCGACAAAGCGAGAGGCGGGCTCCATAAGCTCATAAGAGCTGGAGCCAGAATCGCTTTGGGTATCAGAGTCACTCAGATCGCGATAGACAAAGGCCTGATCCGATCTGTGTTGTTGCTCGATTGCATAATCGATGGGGTGGTGGGTGGGCCAAAAGGCGGCGGATCCCCTGGGGAATCCATACGCCTCAGCCGTAAAACCCATGAAGATGTTGATGGTGCCGAAGGGGACGACGAAGCTTGACACCAGTGCGTCGTTCGCTGAGACGTAGGATCCGTCGTCTTCGATGCACCCAAAGTTGTTGATGATGCGGGCGCGACCAACCGCCATAGTCTTGCCGATCTCGCCCAATGCTCCCGCCTGAAACAAAACTCCCGACGCCTTGGGCCCCACGGTGGGCGCCAACTGTCGAGGTATTGGTAACGCGGAACTACTAGAAGTATTCATACGTACCGTAGAGGAGGTGGGGAAGAACGTGGAGGGTTCCAGTGACGGGATTGCACACACGATTTTACCCAGCTTCGGATCTCACGACGGTGGCGAGATCCTACGTGCTGCTATAATTCACTCAAGGCAAATATGTGTACAGGTTACAATGAGGTTGTATGCGTTGCCCTAAGGCTGCTGGAAGGCTGGCTTATAAAGGCGCCAAGCCTTCCCCTACAAGGAAAGCCTTAACCGACCTAGATCACGAGTCCTAGACTAACACGGTAACAAACCCTAACTTGCTCCCTAAGGCGAACGCAGCCAGGCCTTCGCCTTGGACTTCACTAAGCCAGCCCAGAGCTTATCCTTGCGCCTAAGCCCATGAGGCCTTCTCCATTAAGCCCTCCGGCTTTATCTGATGGGCCTCCCTGGTGGGCCAGGTTTTATCCACCGTGGCAGGTATACCCGTTCGGCATAACCTCCACAATAAAGCTTTTTAAATTTTCAGATTTCTTCATTTAATGCTGATGACGTAACTAATTTTGGACGGACTCTGTACATGCACATGCGAGTTGGCTTTTTTATCATTTTGGGCTGCATGGACGCGGGAGTCGCTTTTTTCTGTCGCGATTAAGACTAAACTGTGCATGTTCGGTCGGGCCGGACCGTCGGAATGATTCTTGTCGGAACGTTCTACAGTTAGCACTAATTTCAGACCGTTCTAAACATAGCACTGTCCATAATTTTTGATTGTAAATGCTATGATCAGTTTTTAACAATTGCATGATGTATGGATAATAAAATTTAGCAATCATGTTTCCTAATGAAAAGTATCAATGAACTAAGAGCTCATAACATGAAATTTCTAAACATCAACAATATTGTAATGATCATAATAAAGCATGATAGCGTGGTATCTCGCTTGCCCTTAATTGTGGAGCAAAACATAAATGGCAAGACACCTCTGAAGTTCAAGTGAAGACTAGATATAAAGATATCAAAGATAAAAGCATCATAGTTATACCTCAATTAATCGTATTCTGGGACAAGCACATTACACTAAGAACGACAGTTATGTTCTCGAAGAAGTGCTCAAAGAAAGGATGGTGACTCAACATAAAAATAAAAGATTGGCCCTTCGCATAGGGAAGCAGGGATTAACATGTGCTAGAGCTTTTTATTTTAAAACAAAGGTAAAAATGTTTTGAGAGGTGTTTGTTAATTGTAAACGAATGGTAGCGGATGAAAACAGTATTCTCCCTGTCAAACAGACTTTTAAGAGCGGCTCCCATGAAGGACGTTATTTCTACCAGCAAGGCAGATCATCCCTCTTTCTCTTTGGTTTACACACGCATGTATTTCACTGCTTGTCATTGCTTACTGATGAATAAGGGCAAAAGTGTGAAGAGAATTAATGGTTAAAGTTGTAATTAATTGGGACTGGGCACCCCGTTGCCAGCTCTTTTTGCAAAATTAAAGCATAAGCGGATGTATATGCCGCTAGTCCAGGTGTAAAAGACCATTTGACAAGTAGAATAAAGCATAACCCACTACTTTCTCATGATCTGGTAAACATTGACACAAAAAAGGGAAATATTTTGAAAGTTTTAAAGATAGCACATGCAAATTTACTTGGAATGGTTCGAAATACGATGCATAGGAATTTTTGGTGGACTCTTTGGGATAACTTGGTTTTAAGGATTTGGATGCACGAGCAGCATTCCCGCTCAGTACAAGTGAAGGTTAGCAATAGACTGGGAAGCGACAACCAAGAGAGCGATAACGGTCATAATTATGTTTGCGACAAAATAAAATTAACGGAGGCATAAAAATGATACTAAAACTCTGAGGCAAATTAGATCATCAAGTCTTAATTGACTTTTATTTTTCAGTCATAACATGTGTGAGCATGTGCCAAGTCGATTCAAGTGAATATTCAGAGGAGGATACCACAATACCATACCATCTTATGAATAGGACAATGCATGTTGATATCAAAATATCATAATATGAACTATTAGCTAGTTGAGGCCAACCATAAGAAAACATAAACTACTAAACAATATCATTCACACATCATTTTTAAGTTTCAACAAATAATCCATTAACCAAGTAAACGTTGAGAACAGATGATAAATAAAATATGTGACGATCAACTTATTAATGTAACTGGTGTTTGATGCTAAGATAAATAAATAAATAATAAGATACAGACGCTCCAAGAACAGCACATATGAAGTGAAAGAATAAAAATATAGTTTCACTAGAGATGACCTGATAATTTTGACGATGAAGAAGGGGATGACTCGGGCATCCCCAAGCTTGGACGCTTGAGTCTTCTTGAAATATGATGGGGAGATCCATGGGAGCATCCCCAAGGTTGAGCTCTTCACTCTTCTCCATCCTATTATATCACTCTTCCCTCTTGACCCTTGAAAACTTCCGTCACACCAAACTCAAAGTAAATCTCATTAGAGGGTTAGTGCACAATCAAAAACTCACATGTTCTATAAGGACGCAATATGACCGTTACTTTAAACATTAACTGCTGCCACTAATGTTATGTGAAGCTCTTCCACCCAAAAAAGAATTCCACTCAACACTAGTAAAAGAGAAAATGCAAAATAAAAGACATAATCTGTCTAAAACAGAACAGTCCGCAAAGACGAATTTTTTCGAGGCACTTACGTTGCTCAGATCGAAAAACTTTGAACTAACAAAAGATGTATACATATGTAAGGATTACGCAAAACAAATTTCAGATTTAATTCACAATCTGGTGATTTTATGAATTTCGTACAGTGAACAGCAGAAATCTGTTCCTGCGCAGCAATCAAAATTTTAGCAACATCTTATCATTAGAGACTACTCTTGGCACAACAATGCATAAAAGTAAAGATACAAAGGAGTTTCTACAGAAGTATACAAACTCCTTGACTCAAGAAAAGAAAAATTGCAGAAATAAAAATAATGGGTTGCTTCCCATAAGCGCTTTTCTTTAACGCCTTTTAGCTAGGCACTTATTGCAATACATAATATTTTCAAAGTGCTGCTATTAAACCAAACCAAAATTTGTTTCTAAGTTACAGAGAGGTTGCTTAAATGGCCAACTTCTAAATGAAAGGTAAGAACCATTAAGAATTAAATGAAAATGCAAAGAGGCCACTCTTGCAACAAAAGTCAGAATCTGTCCAGAAAAACAGCAGCTGGAAAACTTTAGCGCCCCGACCGCAGAACTATACAGTGATGCTGTGTGTCACCGGTTAAGCGATACAACCGGAGGTTACGGGTTACCAATCCCCGGCCAAAACCTTAGGCAGGCGTTGCTCGGAATTGATCATCGCAAACGCAACACCCTGATTGATGCCTTAACACAGACACAACTATCAGTGCATAATAGAGAGATCAAGACTTGTGGAACAACTGGCACATCATAGACTCTACGACTCAAAGCATTATAGTTCAACTCTTATAATAGAGAAAGATAGAAAATATTACAACCAGAGGTCACAGACCCAACAGTACATCATGCGAAAGCGAGATTAAGTTGTTCTAAACAACAAGATCCAAATTATGGCCTAAGAGGCATACAGATAAACATTCCTAGCGCCAGCTGTCCCGGAGATGTCCCAAGCTGCCACCTGGGAACCCCAGACTACTCGTCGACATCCACAAAGAACCCACCTTCAAGGTCGATGAAGTCCTCCTCTGAAAGAATCAACAAAGCAACGTTGAGTTCGACGAACTCTACAAGATTACTAGAGCTACTAGCTCGATGATTGGCTTACAAAGGTTTTATGTCTGTTTTGCATAAAGCTAGTTTTCTTTATTAAAAGACATAACTCCATGGCATCGACTAATCAGAATATTTTCAAAGGGGGTAAGAAGTAAACTCTTTTCTTCTGATCATCTCCATCGACAACCAACATCAAACACTATATCTATCTACAAAGGCACCTCCCCGAATCACCCTCGAGGAAGTCAACCTTGCATTCTTGGTAGTACCTTTAGTACTCAGGTTTTAATCATTCCGTTCATTTTCCCTATGGTCTTATCGTCTGTTCCCAAGTCGTCCATAACCGCGGACACGGCTTTTCGAAAAGATTTAACCCGGCAGGGGGTGTACTTTTTTTAACCACCGGTACCGTCCGTCTCATTGCCTACGCAATTTAACTCTCTTTCGGGGAAAGCCAGCTGAGTGGGAGCGGCTACAACCTTTACCTTGCTTGAGACTAACCCAGGATCATCAGTGAGGACGTGACAGGTTCAGTGCCCCGTGGGAGAGGGAATTTTCCGCAACGAGTTGCGGGTGCAACTAGTTTTCGAATACCCCACTTCCGATTTTCCAAAAATCCCAAAAAAATCATGTACAAAGATTATGTTGAATCTACTACACCCAGAAAATTTCATCCAGAAATATTATCATATGTGACCTGTACAAAAAAGACAAATGAAAGTTTGATATTCAAACTTCAAACTTTCATTTGTCTTTTTTGTACAGGTCACATATGATAATATTTCTGGATCAAACTTTCATTTGTCTTTTTTGTACAGGTCACATATGATAATATTTCTGGATGAAATTTTGTGGGTGTCGAAGATTCAACATGACCCATGACCATGATTTGTTTCGCGATTTTTGAAAACTCGGAAGTGGAGTATCCGGACTAGTTGCGGATTGTCATTTCCCGCCCCGTGGCCACTCATTTACCTAACACCACCATCCTCATCCCAGTTTTGGCCACCGTCTTCACGCACGCGCAAATGGAAGCTCAAACTAGAGGACCCTGGCTAGTCCCTCCCAAGTTAGTCGGTCGATAGGGATTCCAGATGTCCCACCGATGGAAGCATGCTCATTCTTGGTTCAAGAGGTAAAGAACTCGCACCTAGGCGGCGAGAACGGGACAACCCACCACATCCCATGTGGCCTCTCATCCCCGCCTTTAAGCAGTTTATTTATGTCCCCACAATTTTCCACAACATCCGGTCATTCATCAACTGTTCCGACAATTGAAACATCCACCAGACTAATAAGCATTTAACTAAGCATGGCTAAGCATATATTTCGCAAGTATAATTAACTCAGGCCAACACTTCAGTCCTATGGATATTAGGAAGGATACAAGTAATGGCAACAGGTATCTAATGCAACTAGTAGGATACTCTAATCCAGGCAAAAGACATTTGGAACCGAATGCAATATTATAGTGGAGAAAATAACTACGGAAAATAGGAGGAGACATGCTCAGAGGGGGGATTACGCTTGCCTTGTTCAGCAGGCTGGTAATACGGGTCGTCGGGGTATTGTGGTGGAACCCCGACTGCTGGATCTATTGATGCATGAAAACACCGGAGAATAACAATCAATAACCACACATGCATAACAAGTGCAATGCACAAACACATGATGGCATGACATTTTTAATGCATTGAATTTACTATAAATCTATCTAGCAATTTGTATGGGGGTGCTGAAATAATTTATCCAACAAGAGAAATATAGCCCATACTTGTTTTAATGTTTTCCTGTGCTATAAATTCATGTAAACATGCATGAAAATGATGCTACTGGTTAGTCCACACTTTTCTGAACATTTTGATATAAAGAACACATTTTTCTGATAATCCAAATAAAAGTTATTGAATTTACAAAAAGTATTTCTTTTCTGCCATTTTTAGAAAACAGATGAAAACAATACCAATTTTAATTCAATTCTGTCCAAATAAAATACCTAGGTGTAGAGTTTGTTAAGACAAACATTTTGACACCTTGTTTGCTCATTTTGGATTTACAGAGAAAAACATATGGATTTCCTAAGTTAGCCAATTTTTCTGCAATTTCTGTAATTAATTTTAGAAGGCAATTTATTTTTTGTTAACATGTGTAAAAATGACATGAACATCTAGAGCACACTTGTCTGAACAAGTGGAAATTTGAATCACCCAATTTGGAACATTTTTCAATTTGTTAAGGATTTTAGAAATAATCATTTGAAACTGCATTTCTGAATTCAGTTTTTATTTCTGAGAAGAATTATGCCGAAACGTTTTTCACCGAGGGGCTGACTAGCCACAGCCGCAAACCAGTGGGCCCGTGGCCACGCTGCAGCCACGCAAGCGTGGAGGCCCACGGCCAGTTTGACCGGAGCGCGGTGAAGCGGACGCGCGCGACGGTGGTCGCCGGCGATGTCGAGCAAGGATTCGTCAGCACAGCGTGCGCGGAGACGAGCTACGGGGCGCGTTCAATGCGCGCGAGCACGGTGAGCCTATCTACGGTGGCGCCGCTACCTAACGTTCACCGGAGACGCCGGAATCGACTACGACTAGCGGCGGCCGGCGGCGAATAACGGCGGAGCTACTTCTACGGGGCGAACTAGAGCGGGAGGACGGCGTGCTCACCCTCGATGGGTGGGACGGCTTGGAGGAGACGGAGGAGATCGGGGACGGCGGCGATTGTGCTTGACGTGCGGCGGCCGGAGAGGAAGAAGACGAGCAATGCGGCGACGATCCCGGGCTCCCCTTCTCGATTCCTTGGACGAGGAGGGAGAGGACGATGCAGCGGAGCTCCCGGTGGTCTTCGATCTGTTCCAGGTGGCCTCAGTCGACGACGGTGAGCTCAGCGGCCATGGCGGCTAGGGTTCGGCCGAGAGTGAACAGAGAGAGCGAGGAAACGAGAAAATATCTAGGGGAGAGAGAGCTGCCTCGGTGGTGGTCTTATCCACCTCGCACTGCACAACGGCGGGTGGAGGGCACGGCGACGAGCGAGCGCGGCTCGAGCAACTCGCCGTTCGGTCGCTACAAGAAGACGATGGCAGTTTTGCAAAAAGCCCCCTGCAGTTCTCTGTTTTCTCCCTTTTTCTATTTCTTTTAAAATCTCGTAGCATTTCAGGGATTTTATTGTGGCATTTAGACATTTTAAAAAAATCTAAGAAAATTCATGTAGCCTCCCAATATCATGTAGAAGCACCACAAAAATTGGTGTTGCAAAATAAAATGTTTTTAGCAACATTTGTTCATAGGGTTTGGTTATGGTATTTTTGGTTAAATCCCAAAGTATTTCTTTTAGTAGTTTGAGAGCTTTTGGAACTTCCTTGACAAATATATTAACTTGCTAATTTCTGTTTGTCAAGATTAATTGTTTCAAGTGGAACACCTTAATGCAGGGATGCCATGATGCAGGACTGAAAGGAAAAGTGAAAATTTGGTTCAAATTTTACAATACCAAAAGTGGGGCTGTTACAAATACGTAATTTTTAGGTGCACTTAAACATGCCCGAAATTTTAGCCATTTTTTTACATGCAGAGGATTAGGTGCTACAACATCAGTAAATTTAACGTGATTTTTAGAGCTTCCAGTAAAATATGTAAAATCGCGCAATGAGCAATAGATGCTGAAAACAGAAAATCACTTTTTACATATGTATCAACTAAGCTAAATGGGTAAAACTTGGTACTTACTTTTATAAACTAAGAGACCAGAGGCTAAGCAAGACCTAAACATGCTAGCTACAGCAAGGAAAACTCTAAATAAAAATCAAAAGTAAAAAACCAAATAAAATCAAAATAAAGAACCAAAAGAAGCAAAACGAAAGAAAATATTCTGTTGTTTTGAATTTATAAGTGCAAGTAAAGAAGCAATATAAACCAAATAAAGAGCCTAATAAAACTAAAGAAAGTAAAACCACGACATATATAAAAAACAATTATAATACAAGTTTAAGACAATGCATATCATGTGGACGGGTAATATAGAGTATGAACGAGACAACCTCATGTTAGTTGATGAATAGGGGGATGACTCGGGCATCCCCAAGCTTAGATGATTGCATCTTCTTGAATATATTCTTGGGATGCACCTACACATCTCCAAGCTTGAGCTCTTGCGTTTTCTTGTTCATCTCATATCACCATATTGATTAGAATTTATAGGCTACATCCACATAAAACTTCACAAAACTCATTAGTAGGGTTAGTACTCATTAAATAAAATCCACTCATGTTCAAGTATTGTCAAATTTCATAATATTTATTAAACATTAGCCACTGTAATACCGAGGTTTCTTATTATTTCCGTTGTCCGTCGAAAAACTAAGGAAACTTTTGAATCCTAAGTACAATATTTAAATAAACAGAATAGAAAAATGCCAAAACTGAACAGTCTGTAAAGATGACACTCAACGAGATAGTTACGTAGCTCAAATGAAAAAACTTAAAACTAATGAAAGACAGATTATGATCTCAGGTTGATGCACAAAAAATTTCAGGTCAAAATAATATTATGAGATTTATCACGATTTTATTTACAGAGAAGTACAGAAATCTGTCTAAACTTGAACAGTCAGTGAAGATCCAATTTTTAGACATATTTACAAAATTCAAATCAGAAAAGTAATAACTAATGAAAGAAAGGTAATAAGCTTTGCTTTGCACTCAAAAAAATTCAGATCAAGATCATGTTCTGGTGATTTTGAACATTTTATACGGTGGAGCACAAAAAATCTGTTTCTGGACAGCAAAGCAAAACTATCAACTTTCAATTAACTAGAGACTATAATTAGCATTTTATTTTTATGTGCAGTGGTATATACACAATATTTACAATATTTACATTTTTTTGATGAAAAGCTTCCATTGAAAGATTTGTTTTGATTTCATAGGCATGAACACAAGTGTTCAAGGTCGACCCCCATTTAACAATTACTCATCTTTCCAATCACTTTTCTTTTTGAAAACGTTTTTAGATAACAACTACAACTAATTTTTTTTGTAATTCACATTCCCTATCCATATTAAGATAAAGAACAACTTAATACTGAAAATAAAAACTACTTAGAGATAAAGCAAACAAGTGCACACAAGAATATTAACCTAAGCTATGGCTCCCCGGCAACGGCGCCAGAAAAGGTCTTGATAACCCACAAGTATAGGGGATCGTGTGTAGCCATTTCGATAAGTAAGAGTGTCGAACCCAACGAGGAGCTAAAGGTAGGATAAATATTCTCTCAAGTTCTATCAACCACCGATACAACTCTACGCGCACTAAACTTTTACTTTATCTAGGAAATAATACTAGAGTAATAATACGGGTATGAGAGATAGTTTTGCGAGATAATAAATACAAGAAAGTAAATGTTAGTGCTGCAGCAATAAAATATACTAAGTAATCATAAACTAACAGTACCATGAGTGTGGAAAAGTGGTGGTAATTGTGGTGGCTTTGTCCAAGATTAATGAGTGAAGATATCGGGTTCATTGTCTTCGATGCAGTTTTCAATGTGGGAGAGGCTAAATATACATGTACTCCACTATTTGGGATTACAAGTACTATATGATTGGATTGTTAGAATGCATCCGCAAATACTAACAATGCATTAAGGTTTCCCTAACCATAGCCTTAAGTTTATGGTCCTCTTACTCCCATACGTGTAACTAACCGGTTCGCGCCCTTAGGTTTCTGTCACTCCGGCAGGACTTCCCCCGTTTCGTTTACAAATACTACCAACCCCGTGATGTTGATCCATGCGCGCACAAGTATAATGGACACCAAAGGACAGTACCATATCAACATACAACTCTAAAGAACCAAATACATTCAACCATTCAATCTAAGGACAAATAAACTACAGAAACATGACGTAGATCATAGGATAAATATTATAGCATCAAACACCATGTTTACATAGGACGGTACAGAGGTTTGTGGGAGGATGAACCACTGAATACAAGGAGGAATTGGCGGTGGAGATGGCGGTGAAGACGGTGAAGGGGACAGCGAGGAGCGCAGGGCGGCGCCTGCACCGGTGGTGGCGCAGGGGGCTCCTCCTGCGCCGCCGGTTCCATGGGGGAGCACCACCCCTTAGCCCTCTTCCTTCATGACTTCTTGGGAGCCCTCCCCCATGGAGATGAGATCCATGGGGGAGGCAAAAACATGGCTTTGGTGGATGGAAATTCGTGGGTATGGGTGCTCCTCACGACCTAGGGTTTTCTCCTTTATATGGACTCTCGGATTTCCATCTAGGGCTTCGGTAAATCGGGCTTTTCTCCACCGTCCGGACTCCGATTGGGCCGAATTTTAATTCCAGAATTATTAGCAAAAAATTACCTGAAACTTTCGCGACTAGACTTTTTCCATTTGACATCTTCTGGCTGAAACGGGTCGATTTATGAAAATAGTTTTCAGACAGATTTCAGGAAAGTGCAAATTCGACTCCAACAATGTTTCCTCTTGTATTCTTGATAATTCCTACACATCAAAGAGTAAAATAAGAACATTGTGCACTTTTGCATCCATTAGTAGTTTAGTCCAAATAAATAATAAACTTAATATAAAAACAAGTGCTAAAAGCATAAAAAATGGCATGAAACAATCAAAAATTATAGATACGTTTTGGACGTATCAAGTACCTGGTCAGGAAGCAAAGGTGTGCAAGTTGGTAAAGTCTTTATATGGCCTGAAGCAAGCTCCTAAGCAATGGCATGAAAAGTTTGAAAGAACTTTAGCTGCAGGATTCATTGTAAACGAATCTGACAAGTGTTTGTACTATCGCTATGGTGGGGGCGAGGGAGTTATTCTCTGTCTGTATGTTGATGACATACTGATCTTTGGAACTAGCCTTGACTTGATTAAGGAGGTTAAGGATTTCTTATCTCGCTGTTTTGAGATGAAGGATCTAGGAGTGGCTGATGTTATCTTGAACATCAAGTTACTGAGAGATGGTAATGGTGGGATTACACTGCTTTAGTCTCACTATGTGGAAAAGGTCTTGAGTCGCTTCGGGTATGACGACTGCAAGCCTTCGCCGACACTAGTAGGAAAACCATTATAGGTAGGTTGTATTCTGTGGCGCACCCCTAATTGGTGCGCCACAGAAATGTGACTTTCTGTGGCGCACGTGGCCAGGTGCGCCATAGAAATATGACTTTCTGTGGCGCACCAAGCCAGGTACGCCACAGAAAGTCACATTTCTGTGGCGCACCAGGCCAAGTGCGCCACAGAAAGTTATCCAGGGGGTAGGTAAAAATTGAAAAAAACAATTCTGTGGCGCACCAGACAGGTGCGCCACAGAAAGTTGACATTCTGTGGCGCACCAGGCAGGTGCGCCACAGAAAAGTCACATTCTGTGGCGCACCAAGCTAGGTGCGCCACAGAATCTCATTTTTCAAATCCCACCCCCCCCCCCCCCCCGTGGATCGCCTTTTTTAGTCTTGCAGAAAATAAAAGAAAATGAAAAAAATTCAAAAATTAAAACCCTTTGACATGTGGCTAGGTATGAGTGTCTAGTACTTGTAGAAATTTTGAAATCTGAATTTTGACCTTTTCTGCAACAAATGAAAAAGAAATCTTGTAACGGCCATAACTTTTGCATACGACGTCGAAATAACGCAAATAATATGTCAAAAAAATCGTGAGAAAAATCCGAATTCGAATCCACCCGGGTTTACCCGGTCAGCAATTCACAGATTCCTCAAATTCCAAAAGAAAAAAAAAGTTATTTCAAACAAACGTTTTTCGCAGCAAAATCAAAAAAATTCAAAAAATTCAAAAAATTCAAAAAAAGACACAGAAATGTATAACAAAGAAGATTGTTGACTTTTCTTGACTTTTTTAAATTTTTTGGATTTTTTGTGGATTTTTTGGATTTTTTAGATTTTTTGAAATTTTTTAAGTTTTTTGAAAAAAAAATTGGATCTTTTGAAACTTTTGAATTTCCTTTTGAAAGTTTAGAAGTTTTTTAAAATCTGAAATTTAAAAACACACGTTTATAACATATACATAACATATACACATACAAGACTTAAGAGGATACATATGATATATATCAATAAGAACTTGAGTAGCACAAGGGTAGGTGAAGTGGGTGGAACTTAGAAGTTAAGCGTGCTAGGGTTGGAGCAATTTGAGGATGGGTGACCTAGCGGGAAGGTATTAGTTCAAAAAATTCAAAAAATCTGAAAATAATTTGGATTTTTCATATTATTTCATATTTTGATTTTTCTGATTTTTTTCGAAACTTTTTAATTTTTTTTTGCATTTTTTGAATTTTTTGAATTTTTTCAGAATTCTGTGGCACACCAGGCAGGTGCGCCACAGAAATGTGGATTTCTGTGGCGCACCAGGCCAGGTGCGCCACAGAAAGTGGATTTCTGTGGCGCACGCCCATGGTGCGCCACAGAAAAAATATTTTAGTGGCGAGGATTCTGTGGCGCACCCAGCAATTCTGGGGGTGCGCCACAAAATCCATTTTTGGTGCGCCACTGATAAGGCTTTTCCTACTAGTGCGACACCATATGATCCTAGTGTGTTGCTTCGAAAGAATCAACAGAGTGCTAGACATCAGCTGAGATATTCTCAGATTATTGGCTCGCTTATGTATTTGGCTTGTGCCACGAGGCCTGACATCTCTTTTGCTGTGAGCAAGTTAAGCCGGTTGGTTTCTAATCCGGGAGATGATCATTGGCATGCTCTTGAGAGAGTTATGCGTTATTTAAAAGGCACTGCGAGCTATGGAATTCACTATTCCTGGTATCCGAGGGTACTGGAGGGTTATAGTGATTCAAACTGGATCTCTGATGCTTATGAGATTAAGGCCACGAGTTTCTATGTGTTTACACTCGGTGGTGGCGCTGTTTCCTGGAAGTCATGCAAGAAGACCATCTTAACGAGGTCAACTATGGAAGCAGAACTCACAACATTAGACACAGCCACTGTTGAAGCAGAGTGGATTCGTGAGCTTTTGATGGACTTACCTGTCGTTGAAAAACCAATACCCGCTATCCTTATGAACTGTGATAATCAAACTATGATAGTCAAGATTAAAAGTTCTAAGGATAATTTAAAGTCATCAAGGCATGTGAAGAGGATATTGAAATCTGTCAGAAAATTGAGAAACTCCGGAGTTATTGCGTTGGATTATATCCAAACATCTAAGAATTTGGCAGATCCCTTCACAAAGGGTTTATCACGTAATGTGATAGATAGTGCATCGAGGGAGATGGGTTTGAGACCCACGGTATGAGTTGTCCACAGTAGTAAACCACTCTATGTGATCGGAGATCCCGTGAAGTAGAAGTGGGTGACAAGATGTTGGACAGCTGAGAGGAGAGTATCCTTATATTTTACTATCTCACTCCGTGAAGATGCAATACTCTCCTGATCTGCATGGCAGGTTGATATTTATCTTAATGTGTTCCAAGCGGCTTACTTTTATAAGCGGAGATGTTATCCTGCAGAGCATCTCTTGAGGAATACACCTATATGAGTCTGACTGTTAAACGTCGCAGTCCGTGAGAGTTGGGTGCTCTTTAATAAACTCATGAAAGGTCTTGGAGTATGACGCATAAGCTCCACCCGCGGGGAAGCCTTGCGGCAGCCCAGTATCGGTCAAGGGGTTGTGTGAAACTAGTTCGCAGCAAACTTGTAGTTCAAGGCATAGTCCACTATCCAAGTTGTGATCTAGTGTAGCACAAGTTTCTAAGTGGAAGTTCAACTTAACAGTCTCCACTAAGCACCGGTATATAAACAATGTTTTGAAACAAATGTGGCATGATGTGCCAATGAGACTTTGTGGGGGATTGTAGGAATTTATGGGCCTTTGCCCAGCGTTTTGCCCATGGCCCAATTAATTCCGAAAATCTCATGGCCCATTTGTGTGGCTGGTTTGGGGACTAACGTTTAGTCCCATACCGCTAGTTGGGAGAGAGCTACACCACTTTATATAGTGGAGTGTTGTGCTACTTGGTAAGCTTGTGAGAACACAAGGCTCTCTCGTGCGCACTCCTCCTCCTCCTCCGCCGCCGTTCGTCTCGTCACGATGCGCCGCGGGTAGCGGGAATCTCGCCGAGCTTATATTTTTGCAGCCCGGGAAATTTATTGAGTCATTAATTAATTAATAATTAACGGACGCGTTAATTGTTTTGCCGTTTCTGTTTGGTGGAGACGTTACCGACTTGATTGTGGGCTGCAGCCCACTCCCTACCCGACCGCTCTATATATGCAGAGAAAAACCCTAGCCGTCATACAAGCGACACATGGTAGCTTGCCGCCCTAGTTCCAGAACCTTGCGCCGCCGTCTTCCAAGTCTTCTCCATCCCGTCTTCCGGTGTGCACCGGCAGAAGGGACAGTAGGCCTCCGGAACCCCGCCTCTTGTGATCTTGTACGGGAGAGGGGCGATCAGGTTTTTGGGGAGCGCACTCGTGCGACTACTGGCACTGACACTAGTACAGAACGACACATCGGATACCCCTCTATGAAAACGGCAGGAGTTAGGCGATGGAGAATCGAGCCTTCTGCGCGGAAAAAGCTGCCCGCGAGGGCTATCCTCCCACGACAAATGACACATTGGCAACGGTTGTGCTTTCCGCAACCGTTTGCTTTATATGAGCAACGGACATATTTTCGTGTCCGTATGCATTATTTTCATTATTGTAAACGGTTAATATGGATGACCGTATCCGATGATTCCATACAGACCTAACGCTAAGAGTGGTGTCGAGTTAGCCAGCTGCGGAGATTCCCATAAGACTGAAAGATAGGAGCGGCGGCGGCGAGGGCGGAGGCGGAGGCGGACGGAGGCGGAGGCGAGGGCGGAGGCGGAGTCCAGATCTTACATCTGTGCTGCGGGCGTCGATAGGCGCGTGGTAGTTGCCGGCGTCATGAGGCAGCGCGTTGGTTGCTGGCGTCGAGAGGCAGTGCAGGGAAGCTTGGGCCCGATTCCACAGCTACTGGGGCGGTGGTATAACCCGAAAACCTACTACTTATTTTTTTAATTATTTTGATTTAGCAGCGCGGAGTATGAATCTTACATATGTAGTTTGCCATTTTACTAGATGGATCTTGATCGAGCTTGGATGTACGGTGGTCGCACGAGTCCTGAATTCTCACAAGGTGTGGTTGAATTCTTGGACAGGGCTTCGCAACACATGCTAGAAAGTAATGAACCGAAGATGTTTTGTCCTTGTGTTATCTGTAAGAATGAAGTCTTGTGGCCTAGAAGACAAACGATAGAAGAACACATATTTTGAGGGGATTTATGGAATCGTACACATGTTGGTCAAAACACGGTGAACAACAACCAGCAATCTTTGCCGACAACCGTGATGATTTGAGCAACGATAATCATGAAGTCAATGCCAGAGATGGTTTGGGCAACGCTGATGATGTGCATCCAGATGAAACCAGAGCCGATGGTCCACAAAAAAACCTAGAACAGATGATCAATGATTTGGAGAATAATATGGAAGGTAATGATGAGATAAAGAATTTCCTCTGTCAGTCGGCGGACTCGAAGAAACCTCTGTATCCGGAATGCAAGCTCAGCAAGTTGGATGCGACACTAGAATTGTTGAAATACAAGGCAGAGAGTAGTACATCCGATGTGAGCTTCACAAAGCTGTTAAAACTTGTCGCATTATTACTTCCACCTGGAAATGACTTGCCAGCGAACACTTACCATGCCAAGAGGGTGATCTGCCCCATTCCAGCCGAGTACGTGAAGATACACGCTTGTAAGAATGATTGTATTCTCTACCGAGGGGAAAATGAAAATATGCGGCGTTGTCCCATATGTAACTTTCCTCGTTACAAACGCAACCTAGCAAAAGACAGAGACAAGGGCGAGGATGAGGTCACAACGGGAGTCCCTTACAAGGTTGTGTGGTATTTGCCAATAATACCCAGATTGAAGCGTATGTATGCAGACCCAAAGCAGTCAGAGCTGATGCGTTGGCATGCCGATAAAAGGAAAAAAGATGGACTGCTCAGACACCCGGCTGATGGACCACAGTGGAGGCTTATCGATTATGAGTTCCCAGACTTTGGCAGGGACCCCAGAAATGTAAGGTTTGCACTAAGTACAGATGGAATGAATCCTTTTGGCAGCATGAGCAGCAGACATAGCACTTGGCCAGTTCTTTTAGCAATGTATAACCTTCCTCCTTGGTTGTGCATGAAGAAGAGGTATATCATGATGTCGATGCTTATTCAAGGACCAAAACAACCTGGGAATGACATTGATGTTTACTTGAGTTTACTTGTCGAAGAACTACAAGTACTGTGGGATGGGGTAAGAATGTATGATGCGTTCAAGAGAGAACAGTTTGATCTCAGAGCAATGTTGTTTCTGACCATTCAAGATTATCCTGCACTTGCGAACTTGTCAGGGCAGAGTTTGAAGGGATCCTTTGCATGTGTCACTTGCAAAGAGAGAACAAAAAGTCTTTGGCTGCCGAATTCAAGGAAGACAGTGTACATGCGGCACCGAAGGTTTTTGGCAAAGAATCACCCGTATCGTAGATTGAAGGCCCCGTTCGATAATACGATTGAGACCGATGACACGCCAGAACCATTTTCAGGAGCGGATGTCGATGACCAGACGAAGGATGTACACACTATTTTTGGTAAGGGGAAGAAACCCCAGTCTCGTGAGAAGGCAGTGTGGAAGAAAAGATCGGTTTTCTGGGCATTGAAGTATTGGGCATATCTGGACGTTCAACATTGCATCGATGTCATGCATGTCGAGAAAAACGTAACTGAAAGCGTTCTTGGATGTGTAATGAATAACAAGGATAAAACGAAGGATGGTATGAATTCACGGCTGGATATTCTTGCATTGAAATATAAAAGGAAAAAGTTGAAGCCACAAGAGAAGCCTAATGGGCAGTGGTACCTCCCACCTGCTTGCTACCAGTTATCGAAGGAAGAGTTGAAGGAGTTCTTGCAATTCTTGTATGATATGAAAGTTCCGTCAGCATACTGCGCAAACATCAGGACTCTGGTGTCGTTTGAAGAAAAGAAACTGATGGGGATGAAGTCACATGACTGCCATGTGATGATGACACAGATGCTCCCTGTGGCAATTAGAAATATGTTGCCTAAACCCGTTCGAGAGGCTCTCATGAGGTTATGTGATTTTTTCAACGCTATATACCAGAAGGTAATAGATCCATTCAAATTAGACAGATTGCAAGAAGATGTTGTGAAGACTATCTGCCAGCTGGAGATGTTCTTCCCCCCTTCGTTTTTCGACGTAATGGTCCATCTAATTGTACACATTGTTTATGAGATAAAGCAATGTGGTCCAGTGTATCTGCGCACTATGTATCCGTTCGAGCGCTTCATGGGTATACTCAAGCACTACGTCCGTAACAGGTATCGGCCAGAGGCAAGTATCGTTGAAGGATATCTTTCGGAGGAGGTGGTTGAGTATTTCATCAGCTACATGGATGGCCACCGACCTATCGGGGTGCCTCTGTCCAGGCATGAGGGGAGGCTAGATGGAAAAGGGTTAATGAAAGATAAATCATGTTGGCCAGAGTGTGAATTATTTGAGAAAGCACATTTGTACGTATTGCAGCACCTTGCAGTCGTTACACCATATGTGGATGCTCACAAGGATCTACTTAGAATTGAGCTAGGAGGCCGAGGCTTGACAGAGAATCAGAAGGAAGCACAAGTCTTGAAACTGCACAGCCAGAGATTCGCTGATTGGCTGATGACGAATTGTGTCGGAGATGATGACGAGACTTTAAAAAGTTTGGCAAGAAAGCCAAACTTTACGGTTCATAAATGGGAAGCATATGACCTGAATGGCTACACCTTTTATACAAAGAATAGAGACAACAAGACCATGTATCAGAATAGCTCTATTAAAGTGGAAGCGGTAGATCCGAATGGGAGGAAGGATTGGTACTATGGAGTAATTGAGGAGATTTGGGAGCTGAGTACGATACATTACTCACGGTTCCATTGTTTAAATGCAAATGGGTCAAACTGGGTCATGCGAAAGTTGACCAGTACGGCACTACATATGTCAATCTCAACGAATTGGGATACAAAGATGAACCTTTCGTTTTAGCTACCCAAGCCACCCAGATCTTCTATGTCAAAGACCTACTACATAAAAATTGCCATGTTGTGATGAATGGGAAAAGGAAGATCGTTGGGGTGGATGACGTTACTGATGAAGAAGAGTACAACCAGTATGAAGACTTGCCAGCAACTGGAGAACGCATACAGATCAATGACCGACAGGCTCCTGGAGATGGCTTTTACGCAAGAGATGATCACTCCGATGGGGCAATTTACAAAGGAAATATTCAGGTTGATCCAGTTTTACTAGAGGAGGACGAAGAATGAGCAAATTAATTTGTACCCTAAAGTGATAATTGTATTTCTTAATTGGCAAAGTAATGTGCTGTTGTTATTTCTTAATTTTCAACCGTAAACGCTACGTTTATTCAAATTCCGAAATATAATTTATTTATACCACATCGGCAACGGTTTTTTTGAATGCACCGTTGCCGATGTGACATAAACCCTACTTCCAGACTTAACTTTGGGGACCAACCTACCACCCCTCGCATTTCCCCCCGCTCACCGTCTTCAACACCACCCCGGCGGCGTACTCACGCTCAGCTGAGTTCATTATGCGGACTACTCGGGCCGCCCTTGCGGCGCAGGCGGCTTCCCTGGCCGTCCCCCAACCCACGTCTCAGCTGAGTTATTATGCGGACTACTCGGGCCGCCCTTGCGGCGCAGACGGCTTCCCTGGCCGTCCCCCAACCCACGCGGGGCAGCTCCAGGCTACGACGGCGTCGCGCCGACGCCGTGGTCAGCGAAGACGCCCAGAGGGTGGGCTCTATCCCCCTCAGCGACAACCGCGGCCGCCGTCTCCACTGATTTGGCTCCCGGAGCTGCTGCCGCCACAGATTTGCCCGCAATAGAGGAAGGGGCAGACAGCGGCGACCTCATACATGCCGGAGACACACTTGGGACAGGTTAGTTGTGCTGATTAACTGTATTACACACTGTAAAGTCGGACCTTTTAGTTTTAATTAGTGCTGAGATCCACCTTCTATTATTCACCTGTTATTCAGAGCTGTCGTCTGGTGATGATGGGTCCTCGAGCTCATCCTCGAAGCAGGATCAGTTTATCATGAAACAAAGGGGTCGAGGAATTAGAAAACCAACCCTAAAGCCAAGAGGAACATTTACAGTGGAGATGATTGACAAGAAAACTGGTGCCCCATTAAAACCAGTCAAGGCACATAGGAAATTTAAGACATTGTGTGGGTGTGTAGTCAGGGAAAAGGTCCCCATTACGGTTGACGACTGGAGTCATGTCACTTCAGAAGAAAAGACTTTCGTCGTCAACGCCATAATGAGCCAGTTCCAGCTCGCAAATGAGGAATGGAAGCCTGCAGTTCAAGCTGCTGCTCTTTCTAAAGCAAAGGATTTGTTCCGTAACTTTAGCACCGTCTGTACTCCAAATTCCAGAAGAAAAATCGGGATGCGACACTTGTATACCCCTTCATTAAACCTGGCGACTGGAAGGAGTTCAAGAAGTATAGGAGGACGGAGGAGTTCCTAACAAAGAGTAAAGTCGGCAGCGCCCTCATCAGTAAAAACAAGCATCCCCACAATATGGGGGTTCTTGGATATGCTGGTTCGAAGCCCATATGGAGAAAACAGGATGAAGAAGCAGTTGCTTCGGGGGGCACGGTTCCTTACTCTGATCTTGAAGGTGAATGGGCACGAGACTTCTTGAGGGCGAGGTCTAAAACAAACGAAGTTGGTGAACTTGTTATAACTCACCCCGAGACCCAAAAGTTACATAAAACAATGGTAATAACCATATATAACCTAAGTTGTTTCCTCCTTAACTGACACAATATTTCCTTGTGTACTGAATTCAGTGTACTACTTGTCTTATCTCCAGCTGGAGCTGAAAAATAAAAGGGACAGTGGAGAGATTCTGGCACGAGGGAAAGATGACATTCTCTCAAAAGCTTTGGCTACGCCTGAGCCCTCTGGTCGGTCTCGGACGTACGGCACCCATGTTGGCCACAAGAAGGCTTTCGCGATAGACCAGGCTAAAAGGCAGGCAATGAAAAAGGCCAGACATGACGCTCAAATGAAAGCACTAGAGACAAATATTACGGCCAATATCGTTAAGCAGATTTGAGACGGTCACCTTGATCCCGGTAGGGGGAGTGCCCTGCAGCCAGGAGTAGTTGTGGATCATTGTCGGTTGATGGTCTTGTAGACACCGGCAAATATGTTGTGGATGACTGATGCATGTAAAATGCATACATGAACTTTGCATTATATTACTTATATTTCAATCATATTTGCATCATACAAGGGTTATATCATTGTTTTATATTGATTTTGGGAATATTTCACAAGTTCCCCTATTTTTCTGGAATTAACCCTGCACAGACAGAAAACCCTATTTTCTATATTTTGATGTTTCAGGGACTCAAACGACGTCCAAATGACCTGAAACTTTACGAGCATCAGTTTTTGGAAGGAACAAAACGTAGGAGCGAAGGAAGCGAACAAACGGAGGCCCGAGGACCAAAAGAGGTGGTCCCACGCGGCCAGATTCCTTGGCCGCGTGGGACCCACCAACTTGGCCCTCGTGGCTCCGTTGCCGTCGATCTTTTTTCCAGAAGCTTCGTCTTGACCTAAAACCGACTATAAAAATAGTCCCCGAGGCTCTTCGGAAAGGAGCGCCGCAGAAACACAGAAACCATGAAACAGAGATCTGGAGTTGCAGATTGGAGGGGGAAAACTCCGGCGGGGTGCTGCCAGAGAGGTCTCCACCTCCTCCAACGACTTCTCCACCGTATCCATGATAAAGAGGGAGTAGTCCACCCCTGGACTATGGGTTTGTGGAAGTAACTTATGTATCTCTCTCTCTTGAGCTTCACTAATTAGCACCGTATGAGCTACCGAACATGATTATGGTCATCTATGTAATACCTTTGTGGTGGATCTTTTTATGAGTTAATATATGTTTGAGATTGCAATTGTTTTGTTTCAGTTATGAAAGTAGATGCATATTATGTACCCCATTCTTGTTTACTTGTTTTGATCAAGCATGTGTATGAGAACGTGTGTGGGGGAACGTGTGCATTAGATGGAGTAACGGGGGGGTGGCTAGTGCGGTGAGCGTGAGAGAAAGTTCCGCGATCCACTTGGGTGTTTTACCTTACTTTGTTGCCTCACTAGTGATAAACAAAAATACCTTGCTACCGGAGATGTGGGTGTGACCATTGCCACTTCTCCATGACTAGATCGAGCATGTTCTTATTTTAACTTCATGTCAAGAAACTTAATACTATGCTCTGATTTATCTTAATACTAAGGTGTTATGATTTAGTTCGCATCTTAGTGGAGTACAAGAGGGATTAATAACCAAAAGATCTCTATGTTAGGACGTGATGCCCATATGATTAATAACTTGTCATGAAACCTTTATGTTGCAATCTCATATGTTAACTCTAGTGTTCCATTGTCTACATCTTTATTAAAGAGAGAGTGCATTTGTGAAACCATGAACCCCGTCCATTTTTAATCATAAGAAAACACCTTTCCAACCACTTTTAAGCATTTTCCATTTTCAGTCATTATTAAATCCGAAAATACAAAAATACTTTTTGCATCTTGCATTCACAATATAAAACCCAAAAATATCATCCATCATTGTTTCCACCATCCTTGCATATTTATTTATCATCATTACAAATTTATTTATTATTTTGTATTCATAACATTCTCACACCTTGTGCTTGACAACCACTTGGTGAGGTTGAGGGCACAAAACAAGTTATTATGTTTGCAGGTTTCCCAGGGAAGGATAAGGAGGTAAAGCATTCACTATTGATTCCCCGAGAGTTCGATATAAACCCTTGAGTCACCTTCGCGGGGAAAACAAGTCTTGCCCATACTACACACTCTGCCATTGGAGTCTCAAGCTAACCCATATAAGGGCCATCAAGACAAGTTTTCTGGCGCCGTTGCTGGGGAGTCATTGCTAAAAGTTTTATCCAAGGGTATCTCACAACAAAGTCAACTTCATCACCAACTTGTGCTAACACCTAAGCTTGGGAAGGTTTCACCTACGTGAGCACCATCTTATCCATCTTTACCTTCAATCATTTTATTTTGTTTTGTTATTGTCTTGCATTTTGTGTTGCATTTGTTATTTTGGTTTGCATATTTTATTTTCAGTTTTGCATAAAAAATTAAAAAACACATAAAAACTTGCAATCATGATTCTTGGAAACAAACAAGAAGTGAGTCCTCCATTAAGTTCCATTTCTAATTTTAAGCAACATCTTGGAGAAACATTAAAAGATGCTTGGGTAAGAATTAATAGGATGCACTATGAAGATCCTACACCTTGTGAAGTTGAGGAAGTTAAAATGCTTAGTGAAGTCAAGGAACCATTGCTTGACTTAGAGAATTGTAGCTTGCATGAATTAATATCTATCTTACAAAAATTTGCAAGTGATCCTTCTATTAATGTTAACCAAGCAGGTTTTGGTTCTTATATTGCTAATCATGTTTTAAAAGAAAAGATTGCTAGGTACAATCAAGAGGCTATGATACCACCTAAGCTTGGGGATATATGGATTCCCAAAGTACTAGTAACCATTGGGAAAGAGACACACCATGCTATATTAGATCTAGGATCTAGTGTCTCTGTTTTATCTAAAGAATTATATGAAGTACTTGAATTAAAGAATCTTGAAAAATGCTCTATTGAACTTGCACTTGCTGATGATTCCATTAAACATGCTTTAGGAAAAGTAAGTGATGTTATGGTAGAGTTGCATATGAAATTTGTACCTGTTGATTTTCTAATCATGGATATGGGGAATAAAACCTCTAGTCCAATTATTCTTGGAAGACCTTTTCTTTGTACCACAGGTGCTATCATTGATTCAAAAGAAGGGAATGTGAAGTTTTAGTTTCCACACAAGAAATGCATAGAACACTTCCCAAGGAAGAGGGACACACCAAAGTTCAAGCTCCCTCATGAGCTTCGTCCACTATATATCAAGCAAGAAGCCTAACTATATGGCTATAAAGAAAGCGCTTTACGGGAGGCAACCCGATTGTTTTTATTTTTGATTTTCTTTGTGTCCACTTGCTGTAACAAGAGACTTAGTTTTTAGTTTTGTTTCTGGAATTTTTAATAAAGTGCCAAGTTTTACCTATTTTGGTTTGAAAAAGTTGTTATCGGAGATTTTATTCCAGCGTGAATCTATGCACGGTATGATTTTTAATTCCTATTCTGTAACACCTAATGAGCTGGTATTTTAATTGTAGTTTCAACTTTTCATCCTCTGTATGCATGAATTTTTTCAGAATTTTTTGACATATTTAAGTCGGGTAGAAAAATACGTTTTGCTGCTGCTATTTTTCTGGACAGATTTTGTCCCATTTTGTTTGATGCATTCTTTGAACTTTTAACTTGAATCTTTTTGATCCAATTGAGTTTATAAGTAGGTATACAACATTATACACTTTCTGGACATTCATATGAATTTTTGTTTAATGATTATATGCAGCAAGAAATTTATTTATCTATCACTACTAATGTCACCCCATAGAAAAGAAATGGGAGAAATGGTGTTTTGAAGTTTTTTCACAGGGATTAGAGGAGATGCACCAAGAGCTATCCAAGGATGGTGAAAACCATAAGCTTGGGGATGTGAAGGCAACCCCACTGGACCAACACACTCTCGGTTTGCACACATCTAACTTCTGTTTTTCGATCAATGCACTTTATCGCATAAACTTGGAGCATCTTTTATTTTCTTTTTCTTTTGGTTTGATTTTTTGTTTGGGACCACCACTATCATTTATATATGAGAGAGCTACTGGAAATTTGGGTTGAATTAAGTTTGATGCTATTAAAATGATTGGGAAAGGGATGTTTGAGTTGATTCAAAAAGATATATATAGCTGCATGATTCATATGTTTTTTAATGAGTATTAATTTGCAAGTGTTTTATCAAGAGCTATCTTTTATTCATATTTTGATGCTGAATGTTACTTTACTTTGTTTAACATGGATTGGTTAGTTCTATGGACACTTGTGCATGCATTTAGACGGTCAACTTTCTCCCATTTGCTAGCCCAAAAATTCCAACAAGCAAAAACTTGTTGTCCAACACTTTCAACCAAAGTTTTTCTAGTGAGTCCACCATATCTACCTATTAGATTTATGCTATTCCGAGGTTGTTTATCATGTTATTTTGTATTATTTATACCTCTGAATTAAAATGCTTATGTTGTTGATTGTCATGGGAAAAGTTGGTTATAAAGCTCTCACGAACTTGATGCACACATGACTTTTATTTGCACTTAATGAACATGACACATTGTGATTAAAATTATGAAGTTGTGAGCTTGACAAGAGTCTTGGTTGGGAGTTAGCAGAAATGCGCTGTCACATGGAACGCTTTCAACATTGCACTCATTTATATTTAGTTGATATCATGTACTTTTGTCTATGGATGCCTATCATTGTGCGAAATAAATGTGGAAACTTGGTAAGTTTGATGAGTAAGTGTAAATGGCTAGAGAGATGCCTAGGCTACTAATCTAAGCCATGCATGATCATGGTGGAAATTTACTTACATGATATGGTGAACCTTTAGTGATGCACCCCACAATAAAAAGCTATACCAATAGTAAATAAAAGAGGTGTTGAGAATGTTCATCTTGTTTGTTTGTCTTGTCATTTTGACATGGGCTTGTTCCATGTCATGGGACAAGAGGTACCCCAGTAGACGCTCTTGATGATGCTTTTATTACTTGCAATGACTTTAAACTCAAATTTACTTTGTGACCCGAGTTGAGTAGCCAGTTGGTGTAGGTACTCGTATTCACGGGGCATGAGATTTTCAACCTATACTTTGTCAAGCACACTACTCATATTTGCTTTCACTTTAAACTTTAATCATTCAAGATGCTATGATAGGGGCAATGAGATTCTCTGGAAGGCTCTTTGGAAAGAGGCGCTGCAGAAACACAGAAACCACGAAACAGAGATCTGGAGTTGCAGATTGGAGGGGGAAAACTCCGGCGGGGCGCTGCCGGAGAGGTCTCCACCTCCTCCAACGACTTCTCCACCGTATCCATGATAAAGAGGGAGTAGTCCACCCTGGACTATGGGTTTGTGGAAGTAACTTATGTATCTCTCTCTCTTGAGCTTCACTAATTAGCACCGTATGAGCTGCCGAACATGATTACGGTCATCTATGTAATACCTTTGTGGTGGATCTTTTTATGAGTTAATATATGTTTGAGATTGCAATTATTTTGTTTCAGTTATGAAAGTAGATGCATATTGTGTACCACGTTCTTGTTTACTTGTTTTGATCAGAGCATGTGTATGAGAACGTGTATGGGGGAACGTGTGCATTAGATGGAGTAACGGGGGGTGGCTAGTGCGGTGAACGTGAGAGAAAGTTCCACGATCCACTTGGGTGTTTTATCTTACTTTGTTGCCTCACTAGGGATAAACAAAAATACCTTGCTACCGAAGATGTGGGTGTGACCATTGCCACTTCTCCATGACTAGATCTAGCATGTTCTTATTTTAACTTCATGTCAAGAAACTTAATGCTATGCTCTGACTTATCTTAATACTAAGGTGTTATGATTTAGTTCACATCTTAGTGGAGTATAAGAGGGATTAATAACCAAAAGATCTCTATGTTAGGACGTGATGCCCATATGATTAATAAGTTGTCATGAAACCTTTATGTTGCAATCTCATATGTTAACTCTAGTGTTCCATTGTCTACATCTTTATTAAAGAGAGAGTGCATTTGTGAAACCATGAACCCCGGTCCATTTTTAATCATAAGAAACACCTTTCCAACCACTTTTAAGCATTTTCCATTTTCAGCCATTATTAAATCCGAAAATACAAAAATACTTTTTGCATCTTGCATTCACAATATAAAACCCAAAAATATCATCCATCATTGTTTCCACCATCCTTGCATATTTATTTATCATTATTGCATATTTATTTATTGTTTTGTATTCATAACATTCTCACACCTTGTGCTTGACAACCACTTGGTGAGGTTGAGGGCACAAAACAATTTATTATGTTTGCAGGTTTCCCAGTGAAGGATAAGGAGGTAAAGCATTCACTACTGATTCCCCGAGAGTTCGATATAAACCCTCGAGTCACCTTCATGGGGAAAATAAGTCTTGCCCATACTACACACTCTGCCATTGAAGTCTCAACCTAACCCATATAAGGGCCATCAACGACATCACGAGCCCGGTGAGATGCAAACTACATGTGCATGTAACCGTGATGACGCATCATCCCCTGGTGGCAGCACTAGGTATGGTTCAGCCACCTACCGATGTGGTACCTCAAGTGGATGGTGTGCCCTTAAAGCCAGGTTTTGCAATGTGCTTTGTGGGCAAGGTCATGCCTGGCTTCGAAGGCATCTTGCTATTTAACACATGCGTCGATGCAGACGTACAAAGCTTGGGCCAGGCTAAGCTGAGATACGTACAGTGGCCCAAGAAGGTGATTTCTCTTCTCAGTGCCCTGCCATCCACCTCAACAGCTTCTCGACAGATGGGGTCGTCTGAAGGCCTCCGTTCAGCACAGCTCCTCCTTGATATTGCGTCCAAACAGCCTTCTAGAGAACAAGCAGTTGAAGATACAATGGTTGCACAGAATTGTGAAGCCACACCAACACCGTCTGTCGATGGTAACTCACCTACTGCCCTTGTGGTGAACAACACCACCAACTTGGTTGAAGCTACACCAACACCGCCTACACCTCTGCCGCAGCCACAGCAGGCTTATCTGCCGCCTCCGCCTCAGTCACAGGAGGCTCAACTGCCGTCCCTGCCTCCTCAGCCACGGCAGGCTCATCTGCCGCCTCCGCCCCAACTTCTTTGGACACGTAGAGCCACCACACCCGTCCGGGCGAAGGACGATGCCAAGATGGCCCAATAAATAGAACCCCGATGAAGCCCAAGCCCAAGTCCAAGTCCAAGCCCAAGACCACTAAAAATTAAAAAAATACTGCACCAATTTACAGCGACCAATACCTAGATGAGGAAGAATTGAATAAGAAATACAATGCAGAGGTGCAAAATTGCCCCAAATACGTGCGTGGACAGCCATTGTTGACTAAAGATGGATTACATGCTTGGCTTGCCTGAAGCTTCATGAAAAGTACTTCCTATATTGTGAAGAGAATTAGGAGATGAACTTCAGTATCAGGAAAGAGGATTTTTACGGCGTCGAAGATGACGTTTCTTATAGCTGGGAGTTTTCAGAGATGTTCCAAGTTTTCAACCTGAATAATGTTGATGGCACGTTCATGCATTTGTTCACATTGTATGTGCCTTACAAATACTTTTCACATTTTAATAGCTTTCTTCTGTTCAGTACATGCTAACTATTCTCTTTCTTGTACTTAGGAGCCAGGTATTCGAGTGCAACCACAGGAAAGAACCAGTAGATTTCCTTGACCCGGCTCTTATCAATTACACGAACATCTGCAGCAATGAATACAAAAGTACATTCGACTATGCTGTGAAAGCATTGACTCATTATCAAGACAAAGAGTTGATCCTGCTTCCTTACAATCAGCCGTAAGTTTGTTATAAAAAATTATCTGTACATCCTGCTCCCTTACCATCAGGCGTAAGTTTGTTATTTTCCTTTGCAGTTCTCACTGGATCTTAGCTGTCATCATTTCTTAACAGAACAAGGTATTGTATATAGATTCCCTACTTGGAAGTATAGATTATACACCCTTGGAGGAATTCTTGAACAGGTATTACATCGTTCCCTAGTTTACTTTATGATTTAACTTTCACGTGTGGTTTTCTCAATCCGCCAACTCATTACTTTTGTAGTGTGTTCAAAAAGTACCTGACGATAATCAAGAGACCGTTGGCCAAGAGAGGAGAACAGGAGGCCATATTGAGTCACGTAAAAGTTAACCCGGTAACAGTTGCTACTTTATTCCTAGTTTTCACAAATACCTGCTAGCAAACCAAACTAAGTGAGCGATTTTGTCACCAACATTACAGTGCCCTCAGCAACCACCTGGTACAAATCTTTGTGGGTATTATGTGTGCAATGCAATATTCAAAGTCGTTCCCACCTCAAAAAGTCTGCCAAGCCTCGATTCGGTTAGTAATCCATGACATCATCAACAATTCATGTTTCCTAATAATATTTGCAGACATACATGACGAAAGATACCTAACTAAGAATCTGCCTGCAGCTTATAGGTGGAATGGGACGTGCACCTTTGAAGAAGGAGGTTCTTACGATGCTGAGAGGCAAGTTTGTTGCGTTCGTCCTTAAACACATCGTAAGCAAGGAGGGAAAACTACACGACCCTAATCCATGACCATGAGATCCTATTCGGCATTTGTTCACCTGTCCATACCGGCATTCTCGTTGGTGAGACTATAGATTTTTCCAAAATAATTATTGTCACCATTGTGGTGTAACTTCTTTAAATTGTGTCCACTTTTTTCTGAACAATGGCTGAAAACTTTGTATTTGTAGCAATAGCAATAGCAATAGCTGTGAACTTGTATTCCAACATTTGCTGTAAACTTTGTGTTCATATGATTGTTGTAAACTTGTATTGCTGAATGTCTGTTAAATAATTGCTGTAGCACGGGCGTGCAAGCGCAGATAATTACTATTAGCTTGCAATTAGACATCGGAAACGGGCAAACAGAAATAGCCGTTGCCGACATGATACCACACTGGTAACGGAGGACAAAACCCTCTGTTGCCGAAATGGTCACACATTGGTAACGGAGGGCCGGAGGCTCCGATGCCGAAATTTTCTCACATCGGAAACGGTGTTCTGCCACCGTTGCCGATGAGGGCCCTCACATCAGTATCGGAAGCGGGGACATGGACCCTTTCTCCGTTGTCGAAGGGGTTTTTGGCCCGTTTCCGATGTGTCGTTCTGTACTAGTGCGAGTTCTTCCGCAACGACGACTTCTTCCCTGACATCGCCAACCTCTTCATCGACGACATGGGCGACAACAGGAACACAACGGCGCTGCTGCCGCACTGTATGACTTCTTCATCTTTCTGTTTCATGTACTGCTAGAGTTTCTGCTTGTAGTAGTTGCTCTAGATTCGATCTGTTTATCTACTGTTTTAGTAGATCGCATGATTAGTTTAATTCCAGTTATTCTAGTCATAATCTGTTTACTGTTTTCGTGAATTAATTCAATTGCTAAATTGCTTATATTTTCAACAAGGTACCAGCAGGCGACTACAATCAGTTCTACTGTGTTCTTTTGACACAGAATCAATGGTATTTGGTACTCTTTGTTGCAAAAGTTCCTGTAAAGCTTGGCCAGCTCTATCCAAACCGCATGCATGAGCAATGATATGTTCTAGGCCCAAGTGTTTCCACGCGAGTTTTGCTCACCGACAAATAAACATCATGAGTTTGGTGGTAGCCGGCCTCGTGTCGTCGACCTTCTCGAGCTAAAACGGCGAACACAATGTGGAGGCAGCTCCCTCTCATGAAGATTGGCTCTTTCGGGGCTACGGCGGGTTGTTCCCGGCAGATCTGGTAGAGAAGTTCCGTTTTATCGGGGCTGACGATGGCGGCGTCCACGGACGTCGTTACTTTGTTGAATGTTGAAGGCGTCCCCGCTTTAATATCCCGCCCTCCATAAGATGTTTCAGGAGAAACCCTAAACCTGGGTCTTCCGGATAGGACGATGGCGACACTCAGATGTCTTCCTCGCTCCTGGGGGCATCGTTTTGGAACAAGTTTTGCGTGGAGTGGTCTAGTCATTGTGCGGTGTTGCTTCTATCGAGTTGGCGTCGGCGAGTCTCGACGGCATGGGGCAGTGGGGTCTCGGCAGTGGGCGCCTGTTGATGGACGCGCGCAGTGTGATGGAGCTGTCTGACACCGTGGCAGCGTCGATGGCAGGCCTGACAATCTAATGTTTTGGTCCCTATCGTGAAGATGAATATGGGTTAGAGGAAGACGGGCACGGCGATTTCTGTAGCGTGTGCATCGATGCCCGCTGAGGGCAAGCTGGACCGGTTGTGCCCCTTACTTGCTAACGGGCGGCTTGGTGTGGCCTTCGGTCTTTTGGATGATGCGCGTTAGAGTGCTGTCAGGGCACATGGTCATGTTCTTGACCACCCCACCCCACCATCAGTTTTATAGCTGTAGCGAATTGTCGATAGGTTGGTGGCTTAGTTTCGAGTTGATATTTGTATTCCTCTTGTAAGATTTTGCTGAATAATTTAATGAAAACGTTTGTGTGCATTCTTTGTGTGCATTCTTTGTATGCAGAGGCTGCCTTGCCCCCCACCCACACACACAGTTCGGCAACAACAACTCGGCAAGGTAAAGTATCTTGCATCACTCATCACATGAAAAAAATCACTTTAGTCTGAATTTCCAGTTTCCAAATTCCTTCCCACATTAGGTGGGGGTTAATTGACCAACTCCATGATTGTGTGCTCGTTTACTTCCATGTTGTCTGTCCAAAATTCCAAATGATACATCGAGCGGAGAGAAAACGTCCCTATCTTAGTCAGGTTCCATGCGGCGAAATCTTGCATACCAAAAATAGGGAGAGAAATAGCAAGTATTCTCCGTGCATAACGTGTGGTTGATCAGCTGTTCGTCGAACTGACTGGTACCAGGATATCAAATCCGTGACTCTGGTTAATAAGTTGTCCCTTCCTCATGATTGTGGCGCCCTGACCCGACTGCTATACAGTGATGCTGTGTGTCACCGGTTAAACGATACAACCGGAGGTTACGGGTTTACCAATCCCCGGCCAAAACCTTTGGCAGGCGTTACTCGGAATGGATCATCGGCAACGCAACTCCCCGATTGATGCCTTAACACAGGCACAACCCTCAATGTATAATAGAGAGATCAAGACTTGTGGAACAATTGGCACATCACAGACTCTACGAGACAAATCATTATAGTTCAACTCTTATAATAGAGAAAGATAGCAAATGACATCCAGAGGTCACAGACCCAACATTACATCAAGCGGAAGCAAATTAGGTTGTTCTAAACAACAAGATCCAGCATATGGCCTAAGAGGCCTACAGGTAAACATCACAGCGCCAGCTGTTCTGGGATGTCCCAAGCTGCCACCTGGGAACCCCAGACTACTCGTCGACGTCCACAAAGAACTCACCTTCGAGGTCGGTGAAGTCCTCCTCTGAAACAAAACAAACGACGTTGAGTTCGACGAACTCGCAAGATTATATATAGAGCTTTAGCTCGATGAGGCTTTCAAAGTTATATGGCTGTTTTGCATAAAGCTGATTTTATTTATGAAAAACATAACTCAATGGCATCGACTATTCAGAGTATTTTAAAAAGAGGGAAGAAGTGACTGTTTTCTCTTGAATCACATTTCTCACCATTCATCACCATCATCAACATTGTACCTGTTCATCAAAGGCACCTCCCCGAATCACCCTCGAGGAAGCTCACCTTACAATCTGAGTGGTACCTCTAGTACCCAGTTTTTAATCATTCCATTAAAGTTATTCTATGGTCTTATCGTCCTTTCCCAAGTTGTCCGTAACTGTGGACACGGCTTTTCGAAAATATTTAACCCTGCAGGTGTGCACTGTGTTTACCTTCGGTACCGCCCGGCTCATTGCCTACACGTAGCTCTCTTCCGGGGAAAGCCAGCTGAGTGGGAACGGTTACAACCTTTACCTTGTTAAAGACTAACCTAGGATCATCAGTGAGGACGGAACAGCGATCGTCAACACCCTGCCCCGTGGCCACTCATTTCCGTAGACACCACATCCTCATCCCAGTTCATACCACCATCATCACGCACGCGCAAATGGAAGCTCAAACTAGAGGACCCTGGCTAGTCCCGCTCAAGTTAGTTGGTCGACGAGGGCTCCATATGCCCCACCGAAAGGAAGCGCGCTCGGTCTTGGTTCAAGAGGTAAAGAACTCGCACCTAGGCGGCGAGAGTGAGACAAAACACCACCATACCGAAGTGGCCTCTCATCCCCACCTTTAAGCATCTTATTACCTGTCTCCACAAATTCTCCACCATCATCTGTACATCTCATCACCTGTTTCCAACCATGAAACATCCACCGGACTGCTAAGCATTTTAACTAAGCATGGCTAAGCAACAACACTGCATAGTTAATTATTTCAGGCCAACAGTACAATCCTATGGATAATAGGAGGGGAACAGGTAATTGGCATCGAATCTTAATGCAACTATAGGATACTCTAATCCAAGCAAATTGACATTTGGAACCGCATGCAATATTATAGTGGAGAAAATATTTGCGGAAAATAGGATAAGATATGCTCAGGGGGGATTACGCTTGCCTTGCTCAACGTGCTGGTAGTACAGTTCTTCGTGTATTGAGGTGGAACCCCGGTTGCTTGATCTAACGAAAAACAAACATCGGGAGAGAACAATCAATCACCACACATATGCCTAACAAATGCAATGCGCAAACATATGATGACATGACATTTTAAATCCCCAAAACGAGGATGATTCAACTAAACAATTTAAACGGAGGTTGGATGCATCACGGTGCATCGCGACTATACCGTGGGGTTTAAGGGTTACAACAACTTTACTAGTTGATCAAGATCGATTAACCCTAGGGTTAACTTGCATATGAATGTCATGCTCATGAGAAGATGCAAGTTTTAAGTTGTGAGGAGACCACGTGCAACTTAGACAAAATAGGCGAAAAGCTCCCAGAGGCCGGATAATCCAGGTCGTGCCAGACCGGAATATCCGGTCCCAAGCTTGGCCACTCGTGAAAACGGCTAAGGACTCAAGGCGCGAGCCACTGACTCGGCCGAAAATTCAAGCCGGAAATTTGGTCCGGGGCCGGAATATCCGGAGTGTCCTCGTTCGGAAAATCCGAACTGGAAGAAGAGCACGGCGACCTGCGGGAGACGGCGACGCAGGGCGAGAGAGGAGAGGGGAAGCAGGGGAAGGACCGCGAGCTCACCCTGACGTCGTTCACGTGCTCGGGGAGGCTAGAGGTAGACGGGGACGGCCGGAATCGTACGGCGGAGCAGCGGCAGCGGTCGGCGAAGAGCTTGGCGGCGAGGTCGATTCGCGGAGCCCCGGCTCAATTCCTTCGGCCAGGTGGGAGAGGACGACACGGTGGACCTCCCTACGGTCCTCGATTCAACCGGGATGGCCTCAATCAGCGGCGGCAGGCAGCGGAGCTCGAGCTCCATGCGGCCATGGTGGAGAGAGAAATAGGGAACGAGGGAAGCAAGTCGAGGGTGAGTGGATAGGGCAGGGGCAGCGCGTGCTTGCTCTGCTTCTGCAGGGGAGAGGCGGGGGCCCGGGCGCGGCAGGGGAGAGGAGCGGGACGGCAAGCTGGTGCAGGTGCGACGCGCGCAGGAGTTCCCCGGTCGCTACAGGAAGAAGATGATCCCGACCGATAATCCGGTGGTCGTTCGGACCGGATAATCCGTTCTCCCTTTTTATGTATTTAAACTTTAAAACCTGTTTCTTTAAGGGTTTTAATTTGGGCACTTGCACTGCTCCAAAAATTATGGAAATTTTGGGGATGCTCCCCTTAACCTGGAGGAACTCCACAATTTTTGGTGTCTCAAAATAAATTAGTTTGGACCACACTTGTTCATAGGGTTTGAAATGGGCATTTTGCTCAATTTCCAAATGTTCTTACTTTAAGAATTTTGAACCAAAGGCAAAATATTATTTCAAACTTTTGGAACTTCCTTGACAGATATGGAGAAGTTATTTGGATAACTTTTGTCACAAACAAACTCACTTGAGTTAAACTTGTTTGACAACAATTGTGACTTTTGTTTCCAAAAGTTTTGTTTCAACTTGCACACTCAAACCAAATGAGGCCATGATGCATGAATGAGATGCAAAAGTGAAAATTTGGTTCACAAATTTGGGTTCACAGGTTTGGGCTGTTACAACTCTACCCTCCTTACAGGAATCTCGTCCCGAGATTCTAAGTTTGCGAAAGAAGTCGGGATACTCCTCACGAAGACTAGATTCTCGTTCCCAAGTTGCTTCTTCCTCGGAATGGTGAGACCATTGAACTTTGAGGAACTTGGTAGTCTTGTTCGGGTCTTTCTTTCAGCTTCATCCAAGACACGGATAGGATGCTCGCGATAAGTAGATCTTCCTGGAGATCTAGCTCTTCATGATTGACCCCATGGATAGGATCCTTGAAACACCGGCGAAGTTGGGAGACATGAAACACATCATGTACATTTGGGAATTTGACCGGTAACTCCAATTGATAAGAAAGATCTCCTCGCTTCCAGAACGGTGAAAGGACCAACATAGCGAGGGGCCAATTTCCTTTGATTCCGAAGCGGCGAACGCCACGAAGGGGAGAGACACGGAGATAAGCTTTATCACCAATTTCATAGTGAATTTCCTGATGGTGCTTATCATAGTAGCTCTTCTGCCTAGACTGAGCAATCTTCAGATTCTCCTTATGATTCTAACCTTCTCCTCAGCTTCATTGATCACATCGGACCAAAGAGTGCCTCTCTCCGGTCTCGGACCAATTTAGAGGAGTGCGGCATTTTCTTCCATAGAGCCTCGAATGGAGCCATGCCCAGACTAGCTTGATAGCTATTGTTGTAGGAGAACTCCGCGAAAGGGAGATACTTTTCCCAACCTTGCCAAAAGAGATACACATGCCCTAAGCATGTCTTCCAAACTTGGTTCACTCTTTCGGTCTGACCATCAGTTTGGGATGGTAGGCGGTACTGAAGTTGAGACGGGACCCCATAGCAGTTTGGAAACTCTGCCAAAACTTGGATACAAAGATACTTCCACGGTCCGATATGATCCTCAGAGGGACCCCATGCAATGGAACAATACGAGCCAAATATAAGTCAGCAAGTTGACTTGCCCGTATATCATCACGGACTGGTAGGAAGTGAGCAACCTTGGAAAGACGATCAATGATTACCCAATGCATTGTTGCCCTTTTGAGATCGGGGAAACCCGGTGATGAAGTCCATACCAATTTCATCCCATTTCCACTCGGGGACTGCAATAGGGCGAGAGTGCCGGCAGGTCTTTGATGTTCAGCCTTTACCCGTCGACATGTGTCGCATTCAGCAACATACTTGGCAATTTCTCGTTTCATACGAGTCCACCAGAATTGTGGTCGAAGGTCTTGGTACATTTGGTACTACCGGGATGAATAGAGAGAGGTGATTCATGAGCTTCTTGAGGATGAGCTCCCTCAAATTCCGGTTCTTTGGCACCACAGACGGTCACCAAAATAAACAACCCGGATTCATCTTCCAAGAAACATTTGGCCTTGCCACTAGCAATGTTCTCTTGATATTCAGGATACCCTCATCCAGCTTCTGAGCATCCTTAATCTGGTCTACAAGAGTAGCTTTGATCTCCAGATTTGCAAGGTAGCCGAGGAACAATTTCCAGGTTCAAACGGGCAAACTCTTCATGAAGGGCAGGTTGGGCCTTTTCAATCATCAGATTGTTGCAATAGGACTTCCGACTTAGCGCGTCAGCCACGACGTTTGCTTTGCCGGGTTGATAGTTCAGACTCACATTATAGTCCGTGATTAACTCCAACCAACGCCTTTGCCTGAGATTTAAATCCGGCTGGGTGAAGAGGTACTTCAGACTCTTGTGATCCGAGAAGATCTCGCAACGGTTACCAAACAGGTATGGTCTCCATTGCTTCAAAGCATAGACCACGCGGCAAGTTCTAGATCATGAGTTGGGTAGTTGAGCTCATGCGGCTTAAGTTGGCGAGAAGCATATGCCACCACATGGCCATCTTGCATTAGCACACAACCCAAGCCTTGTAGAGAGGCGTCACAGAAGACGACGAAATCCTTGCTTGTGTCCGGCAGGACAAGCACAGGAGCGGACGTGAGCTTGGCTTTCAGTGTTTGAAACTCTCTTCAGCTTCGGCCGACCATACAAACTTTTTATCCTTCTTGAGAAGGTCAGTCAGGGCCTTGGCTATCTTGGAGAAACCTTCGATGAATCGGCGGTAGTAACCCGCCAATCCGAGAAAGCTACGAATGTCCTTGACTGACATTGGAGTTTTCCAATCCAGAATGGACTGAATCTTGTCAGGAATGACAGCCACACCATTGCGGATATCACATGACCAAGGAAGATGAGATTATCCAACCAAAACTCACACTTGGAGAACTTGGCATAGAGGCGGTGTTCTCGAAGTCTTGTCAGAACCAAACGAAGATGTTCCTCATGCTCTTCATTGGTTTTGGAATAGATGAGATGTCATCAATGTAAATGACGACAAACTTGTCAAGATAATCCATGAAGAGAGTTCATGAGCCTCATGAAAGTAGCTGGGCATTTGTGAGACCAAAGGACATGACGGTATACTCATATGAGCCATAACGAGTAACAAATGCCGTCTTTGGAATATCCTCCTTTCTGATTTTTATCTGATGGTAGCCTGACCTCAGATCCATCTTGGAGAATACCGTTGCACCAGCTAACTGATCCAACAGATCATTGATGCGAGGAATAGGATACTTGTTCTTGATTGTCACCGCATTCAACGGTCGATAGTCAGAGACTAGACGAGGCACGGTAGAATCCCTCTTCTTGACAAAGAGTACCGGACAACCCCAAGGTGAACTGCTAGGCTGGATGAACTCCTTGCTAACAGCTGATCAATTTGCTCTTTCAACAGAGCCAACTCTTCCACCGGCATACGGTAGGGCTTCTTGGAAATTGGAGCAGTACCGGGAAGTAATCTATGACAAACTCCACACTTCGGTCAGGAGGCATGCCAGGCAATTCTTCCGGGAACACATCCGGGAAGTCACACACCACGTGTATGTCCTGGATTTCAGGAGGGGATTCGCCTTCCATAAAGCAAAGGAGAATCTCAGGTGAGTTGGGTACGACGGCGGACGGAGGTCTTGATGTTGCAGGCCAATACTTCACAATGTCACCGGAAGGAGCGGTCACAGTAATGGTCTTGGCAGCACAGTCGAGATTAGCCTGGTATTTGGCTAGCCAGTTCATGCCCAGTATGACATCAATGCCTTTGGACTTCAGAGCTACCAAGGCATAAGGAAAAGACAAGGAACCTATATTAATCTGGACCTCAGGAGTAACCCATCGGTTTGCCATTTGGAGCCAGGAGTGGAGATCTCCAAGGACGCTCATTTTCTCGAACGGTATTTGTGGTCTTTTGCAAAAGCTATGGATATGAATGAATGCGATGCTCCAGAGTCAAACAAAACTGTAGCTGTATTGCCGTTGATTCGTAACTCACCCATAAGAACGCCGGGGTCATCTTCAGCTTCTTCAAGAGACGTGGTTCAGGCGACCACGCACAATAGGTCCAGCCTTGCCAGTTGGAGTGGCAGGGGCTCGTGCAGGAGTTATCGCGAGAGGTGCCTTCTGGGGGCACTCCCTGGAGTAGTGACCAGCCTGGCCACAGGTGTAGCAAGTGACTCCAGGTGGAGCAGGTAGCATAGGACGGTACCCACTTCCGCCTACCCCAAGTGTCGAAGTAGTGGGGGCGGAGGAGGTGGCCTGTATCCTGCGGCTCTCGGCATGAATGGAGCACGCGGTACAGCGCTGTAGGGAACAAACACCCTGCGCTTCTTGCTCTCAGAACCCGAGGAACTCTGGTGGTCCCCATGTGCGGGCCTCTTGGAAGCTTCAAGTTCCTTTCTTCCTTGCTCAAGAGTGAAAGCCTGGTTGAACAGCTCCTGATAGGTCTGGAACCTGAAGGGCAATAGCTCATAGCGGAGCTGCGGAGTCAGACCCTTGCGGAACAGCTCTTGCTTGTCAGCATCATTGGTCACGTCCCTTGGGGCGTAACGAGAGAGATGGTTGAACTCACGACCATAAGTGCGGAGGTCCATCCGTCCCTGTTGCAAATCCAGGAACTCCCTCCTCTTCAAGTCCATGATCGGCTGGGGAATGTACTCCGCACGGAAGGCAGTGCGAAATCAGCCCAGGTGAAGACATGGTTGGCTGGAAACAAAGCCACATGGCTCTCCCACCAACAGCCAGCAGCACCAACCAAGAGATAGGTGGCAAAGTTGACTTGCTCAGCCAATGGGACATGAGCGCGGAGAACTTGCGCTCCAAAGCACGAAGCCAATCATCAGCTTCCAGTGGCTCCTTAGCATCAGCAAAGGTGGGTGGCTGGGAACGCAGGAACTCGTGAGAGTGTTGCACTCGTTCCTCCGTGCATTCTGCTGCACCAACTGTTCAGCAAGCGCTCATTGCGCCCACGGTTCTCCTCAATGGCCATCAAGACCTCAGCCATCGAGGGTGGTGGCGGCAGATCATCCTCATCATCATTGTGGTTACCGCGACCACCACGGCCTCCACGGCCTCCTCGAGCCATTCTGGAGATTTGACAATGACACAGTTAGTATCTTTCTCCGAATGGTCGAACAATAGCATTAGCGTCTACACAAGTACACAGACTAGGGACGATAATACTTTGCGAGAAGGAAAACAACAAGATAGAACTTGGGTCAAAGATCAGCATCATGTGCTACTAGTGAGAGTTAAGAAATCACAACTTAACACACTCTAGTTGGCACAATCCGGGACCTTATGTTCAAGTCCGTGGGTTAAAACCCAAAGAAAGGATCAAAGATTAACTCGGTAGAAACATCTGAGTTGATTTGGGATTGCAACGCAGCGGGAGCAACGTGACACATAACACTAAAGGTCGAACCCACCCCGTTTCTAATCATTTTGAAGTAACAGACGAGAGTAAAACCTTTAAACTCAAATCGAGGTAAGATTGCTCCGAGATTAGAGGGTAACCAGATAAGGAGTAAAAAGAATCCTAAGATGGTTTTCACAACTCATTTTTAGGTTAAAAATATTTTCACAAACACTAGACTCAACATCGACCAGTAGAAGGGTTTCCTACAGGCAGTACTGCTCTGATACCAACTTGTGGCGCCCGACCCGACTGCTATACAGTGATGCTGTGTGTCACCGGTTAAGCGATACAACCGGAGGTTACGGGTTTACCAATCCCCGGCCAAAACCTTTGGCAGGCGTTGCTCGGAATGGATCATCGGCAACGCAACCCCGATTGATGCCTTAACACAGGCACAACCCTCAATGTATAATAGAGAGATCAAGACTTGTGGAACAACTGGCACATCACAGACTCTACGACACAAATCATATAGTTCAACTCTTATAATAGAGAAAGATAGCAAATGACAACCAGAGGTCACAGACCCAACATTACACAAGCGGAAGCAAATTAGGTTGTTCTAAACAACAAGATCCAAATATGGCCTAAGAGGCCTACAGATAAACATCACAGCGCCAGCTGTTCCGGGATGTCCCAAGCTGCCACCTGGGAACCCCAGACTACTCGTCGACGTCCACAAAGAACCCACCTTCGAGGTCGGTGAAGTCCTCCTCTGAAACAAAACAAACGACGTTGAGTTCGACGAACTCGCAAGATTATATATAGAGCTTTAGCTCGATGAGGCTTTCAAAGTTATATGGCTGTTTTGCATAAAGCTGATTTTATTTATGAAAACATAACTCAATGGCATCGACTATTCAGAGTATTTTAAAAAGAGGTAAGAAGTACTTTTCTCTTGATCACTTTCTCACATCATCACCATCATCAACATTGTACCTGTTCATCAAAGGCACCTCCCCGAATCACCCTCGAGGAAGCTCACCTTGCAATCTTGAGTGGTACCTCTAGTACCCAGTTTTTAATCATTCCGTTAAAGTTATTCTATGGTCTTATCGTCCTTTCCCAAGTTGTCCGTAACCGTGGACACGGCTTTTCGAAAAGATTTAACCCTGCAGGGGTGCACTGTGTTTACCTTCGGTACCGCCCGGCTCATTGCCTACACGTAGCTCTCTTCCGGGGAAAGCCGGCTGAGTGGGAACGGTTACAACCTTTACCTTGTTAAAGACTAACCCAGGATCATCAGTGAGGACGGACAGCGATCGTCAACACCCTGCCCCGTGGCCACTCATTTCCTAGACACCACATCCTCATCCCAGTTCATACCACCATCATCACGCACGCGCAAATGGAAGCTCAAACTAGAGGACCCTGGCTAGTCCCGCTCAAGTTAGTCGGTCGACGAGGGCTCCATATACCCCACCGAAAGGAAGCGCGCTCATTCTTGGTTCAAGAGGTAAAGAACTCGCACCTAGGCGGCGAGAGTGAGACAAAACACCACCATACCGAAGTGGCCTCTCATCCCCACCTTTAAGCATCTTATTACCTGTCACCACAAATTCTCCACCATCATCTGTACATCTCATCACCTGTTTCCAACCATGAAACATCCACCGGACTGCTAAGCATTTTAACTAAGCATGGCTAAGCAACAACACTGCATAGTTAATTATTTCAGGCCAACAGTACAATCCTATGGATAATAGGAGGGGAAACAGGTAATTGGCATCGGAATCTTAATGCAACTATAGGATACTCTAATCCAAGCAAATTGACATTTGGAACCGCATGCAATATTATAGTGGAGAAAATATTTGCGGAAAATAGGATAAGATATGCTCAGAGGGGGGATTACGCTTGCCTTGCTCAACGTGCTGGTAGTACGGTCTTCGGGGTATTGAGGTGGAACCCCGGTTGCTTGATCTAACAAAAAACAAACATCGGGAGAGAACAATCAACCACCACACATATGCCTAACAAATGCAATGCGCAAACATATGATGACATGACATTTTAAATCCCCGAGACGAGGATGATTCAACTAAACAATTTAAACGGAGGTTGGATGCATCACGGTGCATCGCGACTATACCGTGGGGTTTAAGGGTTACAACAACTTTACTAGTTGATCAAGATCGATGAACCCTAGGGTTAACTTGCATATGAATGTCATGCTCATGAGAAGATGCAAGTTTTAAGTTGTGAGGAGACCACGTGCAACTTAGCCAAAATAGGCGAAAAGCTCCCAGAGGCCGGATAATCCGGGTCGTGCCAGACCGGAATATCCGGTCCCAAGGCTTGGCCACTCGTGAAAACGGCTAAGGACTCAAGGCGCAAGCCACTGGACTCGGCCGGAAAATTCAAGCCGGAAATTTGGTCCGGGGCCGGAATATCCGGAGTGTCCTCGTTCGAAAAATCCGAACTGGAAGAAGAGCACGGCGACCTGCGGGGGGACGGCGACACAGGGCGAGAGAGGAGAGGGGAAGCAGGCGGAAGGACCGTGAGCTCACCCTGACGTCGTTCACGTGCTCGGGGAGGCCAGAGGTACGTGGACGGCCGGAATCGTACGGCGGAGCAGCGGCAGCGGTCGGCGAAGAGCTTGGCGGCGAGGTCGATTCGCGGAGCCCCGGCTCAATTCCTTCGACCAGGTGGGGGAGGACGACGCGGCGGACCTCCCTACGGTCCTCGATTCAACCGGGATGGCCTCAATCAGCGGCGGCAGGCGGCGGAGCTCGAGCTCCGTGCGGCCATGGTGGAGAGAGAAATGGGGAACGAGGGAAGCAAGTCGAGGGTGAGTGGATAGGGCAGGGGCAGCGCGTGCTTGCTCTGCTTCTGCAGGGGAGAGGGCGGGGGGCCCGGGCGCGGCAGGGAGAGGAGCGGGACGGCGAGCTGGTGCGGGTGCGACGCGCGCAGGAGTTCCCCGGTCGCTACAGGAAGAAGATGATCCCGACCGGATAATCCGGTGGTCGTTCGGACCGGATAATCCGGTTCTCCCTTTTTCTGTTTTTAAACTTTAAAACATGTTTCTTTAAGGGTTTTAATTTGGGCACTTGCACTGCTCCAAAAATTATGGAAAAATTTGGGGATGCTCCCCTTAACCTGGAGGAACTCCACAATTTTTGGTGTCTCAAAATAAATTAGTTTGGACCACACTTGTTCATAGGGTTTGAAATGGGCATTTTGCTCAATTTCCAAATGTTCTTACTTTAAGAATTTTGAACCAAAGGCAAAATATTATTTCGAACTTTTGGAACTTCCTTGACAGATATAGAGAAGTTATTTGGAGAACTTTTGTCACAAACAAACTCACTTGAGTTAAACTTGTTTGACAACAATTGTGACTTTTGTTTCCAAAAGTTTTGTTTCAATTTGCACCCTCAAACCAAATGAGGCCATGATGCATGAATGAGATGCAAAAGTGAAATTTTGGTTCACAAATTTGGGTTCATAGGTTTGGGCTGTTACAGTGATCACCTTCCGAGAACGACTGCTCGGTATCGAGTCGTCATTCCAGATACCAATGATCTCACCATCTTTGGTCCAGGGCCGCCCCAACCATTGGTCCCGGTTCAGAGAAAAACCGGGACCAGTGCCTGGCACTGGTCTCGGTTCAAGCTGCCAGGGCCCTGTGGGGCATTGGTCCCGGTTCGGTTGGGGGCATTGGTCCCGGTTCTTGGCAAGAACCGGGACCAAAGCTCCAGAGCCGGACACGTGGCGTGCCGCGGAGCTTTGGTCCCGGTTCGTGCCAAGAACCGGGACCAATACCCCTCCCCTGCCTATAAATAACCCCCACCCCCTTCTCTCCTCTGTTTTTTTTCTTGGATTGGTGGGAAGTGGGTGCTATTTTTTTTTCCTTTGCCACACACAAGATGTGTTCGATGAAATGCCCGACCCACACTTAAGTTCACACAAATGATATCCTCGGCCGAGGTTAGCAACTTTATCCTTTTCATCTGTAATTGATACAGAAATATTGCACGTGTCGATGTACGGTGGTCATTTCACTATTCAAGATGTTATTGTAATGGTATTTGATAAACTTAATTATATGATGCAGATGGATGCACGGATGCGATGGATGTACGGCGAACGACGCAGTTCCGAGTTTATTGCAGGCCTGCATAAATTTCTCGAAGTGGCTGAGGCAAACAAAGTGGATAATTTTATGCCTTGTCCATGTGAGAAGTGTCGGAACGTCAGGGAGTACTCTAACCCGAAAACCATTCAAGACCACGTGCTTCGGAGAGGTTTCATGCCCAGCTATAATTGTTGGACCAAGCACGGAGAAAGAGGGGTTAGGATGGAAGACAATGAAGAAGAGGAGGATGATGACAACTATCCTATGTTCCCTGAGGAATGCGGTGATACTGTAATGGAAGACGTTGAAGAAGAAGGAGGTGAACATCGGGCATCAGATGAGCCCGCTGATGGTCTTGGTGGGGTCATTTCTGATGCAAAGCGAGAATGCGATACAGAAAAGGAGAAGCTAAAGTTGGAGGCCATGCTTGAGGATCACAAAAAGTTGCTGTACCCAAATTGCGAAGATGGCAGCACAAAGCTCGGTACCACACTGGAACTGCTGAAATGGAAGGCAGAGACTGGTTGTTCTGACAAGGGATTTGAGAAGTTACTGAAAATAATGAAGCCGAAGCTTCCAAAGGATAACGAATTGCCCGAGACTACATACGAAGCAAAGAAGGCTATCTGCCCTCTAGGATTAGATGTGCAGAAGATACATGCATGCATTAATGACTGCATCCTGTACCGCGGTGAGTACGAGAATATGGATAAATGCCCGGTATGCAATGCACTGCGGTACAAGATCAGACAAGATGACCCTGGTGATGTTGAGGGCGATGACGAGCCCCCCCGGAAGAGGGTTCCTGCTAAGGTGATGTGGTATGCTCCTATAATACCACGGTTGAAACGTCTGTTCAGAAACAAAGAGCATGCCAGGTTGTTGCGATGGCACAAAGAAGAGCGTAAGAAAGACGGGAAGTTGAGACACCCCGCCGATGGGTCCCAGTGGAGAAAAATCGACAGAGAGTTCCCGACATTTTCAGATGACGCAAGGAACTTAAGATTTGGTCTAAGTACAGATGGCTTTAATCCTTTTGGGGAGCAGAGCTCCAGTCATAGCACTTGGCCCGTGACTCTATGTATCTACAACCTTCCTCCTTGGTTGTGCATGAAGCGGAAGTTCATTATGATGCCAGTGCTCATCCAAGGCCCGAAGCAACCCGGCAACGACATTGATGTGTACCTAAGGCCATTAGTTGATGAACTTTTGCAGTTGTGGTCCGAACCAGGTGTACGTGTGTGGGATGAGCACAAACAACAGGAATTTGACCTACGAGCGTTGCTGTTCGTAACCATCAATGATTGGCCTGCTCTTAGTAACATTTCAGGACAGTCAAACAAGGGATACAATGCATGCACGCACTGTTTAGATAAGACTGAAAGTATACATTTGGGAAACAAGAATGTGTACCTGGGGCATCGTCGATTTCTTCCGAACAGTCATGCCGTAAGAAAGAAAGGCAAGCATTTCAACGGTGAGGCAGATCGCCGGAAGAAGCCTAACCTCCCTGATGGTGATGTTATATATGACATGGTCAAGGATTTAGAAGTAATCTTTGGAAAGGGTCCTGGCAGTCTATCTGTTCCGAATGACGCTGACAACCACGTACCCATATGGAAGAAGTGCTCTATATTCTGGGAGCTACCCTATTGGAAAGTCCTAGAGGTCCGGTCTTCAATCGACGTGATGCACGTGACGAAGAATCTTTGCGTGAACCTGCTAGGCTTCCTGGGCGTGTATGGGAAGACAAAAGATACACCGGAAGCACGGGAGGACCAGCAACGTATGAAAGACCCATACAACAAGCAGACGGATAAAGGGCGTCAATACTTAAGCAGCTACGCTCTTACCAAAGCAGAGAAGGAAATCTTTTTTGAATGCCTGAGCAGTATCAAGGTCCCGGCTGGCTTCTCGTCAAATATAAAGGGAATAATAAATATGGCAGAGAAAAAATTCCAGAACCTGAAGTCTCATGATTGCCACGTGATTATGACGCAGTTGCTTCCGGTTGCATTGAGGGGGCTTCTACCGGAAAATGTTCGAGTACCCATTGTGAAGCTATGTGCATTCCTCAATGCAATATCTCAGAAGGTCATCGATCCAGTAACTCTACCAAGTTTACAGAAGGCTGTGGTCCAATGTCTTGTCAGCTTCGAGTTGGTGTTCCCCCCATCATTCTTCAATATTATGACGCATCTCCTGGTTCACCTAGTCGACGAGATTGCCATTCTCGGTCCTGTATTTCTACACAATATGTTCCCCTTCGAGAGGTTCATGGGAGTCTTGAAGAAATATGTTCATAACCGTGCTAGGCCAGAAGGAAGCATCTCAAAGGGCTATGGAACAGGAGGTCATTGAGTTCTGTGTTGACTTTATTCCTGACCTTAAGCCGATTGGTGTTCCTGAATCGCGGCATGAGGGGAGACTGAGTGGAAAAGGCACGCTAGGAAAGAAAGCACTGATATGTAGGGACGGGCATTCTTTAACTCAAGCACACTACACAGTTCTACAAAGTTCCACCTTCGTGGCTCCGTATATCGAGGAACACAAGAATTATGTACGCTCCAAGAACCCGGGGAAGGATGACTCCTGGATTAAAGAAAAACACATGGAGACTTCGGCAGTTGGTTGCGATTACAGCTCATGAATGACACCACTGTCGGAGATCAGCTCTACTTGTTGGCCGCGTCACCATCTTCGACTGTATTGAATTTCCAAGGGTACGAGATAAATGGGAATACATTTTACACGATCGCCCAAGATAAAAAGAGCACCAACCAGAACAGTGGTGTCCGCTTTGATGCAACAAACGACGATGGGCAAAAGGACACATACTATGGTCGCATAGAGGAGATATGGGAACTTGACTATGGACCTACTTTTAAGGTCCCTTTGTTTCGGTGCAGTTGGGTCAACATGAATGGAGAAGGGATAAAGGTAGACCAGCTGTACGGATGACAACAGTGGATCTCAAGAATCTTGGTTGTTACAGAACGAACCATTCGTCCTAGCCAATGATGTGGCTCAGGTTTTCTATGTGAAGGACATGTCCTCCAGACCGAAAAAAAGAAAAAAATAAGCAAACGAATACATCAGACGATGAGCCAAAGCGTCACATAGTTCTTTCAGGGAAAAGAAACATCGTGGGAGTCGAGGACAAGACAGACATGTCAGCAGATTATGATAAGTTTGATGAAATTCCGCCCTTCACAGTGAGAACTGACCCAAGCATCCCGTTAAATAATGAAGATGCTCCATGGTTACGGCTGAAGCGATCATAGGCCAGGGACATACGCGAAGAAGGGTTCATGGCTTTTATGTAAATCAATGTAATGTATTAAACCTTTATGTGATGTGTAGTAATGTATTAAACCTTTATGTGGTGAAAACCATAATACATAGCTCGGGTCCATTTTTATTTAACCATTATACATCACGAATAATATCACTAACTTTTGCCGGGTCCTAAGCCACGGGGTGCTGAGCGGCCGGCGCTGCGCACCCAAAGAGCAGGAACCATCACAGGGGCAATACTCACATGAGAAGGATCCTCCTCCTGATACGGCAACGTACCACCTCCTCGGGGGCCAGCTCCCTCTGGAACGAGAGTGGCCCACGCGAGTTCCACCAAACAAGATCCGGGTCGACGATGTCACCCGGATTCCTCACCAAGCGACGCGTCCCGGAAGATACCACCTCCCAGTGCCAGCCCGGCGGAGCCCAGTCCCGGGCATCGCCCTCACATCCAACAGGCTGGACATTGTCGCCGAGATCTGAAAAAATGAGTGGGAAATTTGATCAAACACCTAGGTAGGGGAGGGAGAGGGCAGCACCCTGGGGAGGGGACGGAGGGCGGTGTGGAGCCTCCTTATATTAAGCAAAACTGACCAAAACACACGGTTTCCCCGTCATACAGCCCTACGGTGCCTCGTGAGTGACTACATATCAAATGCACCGTAGGGCTGTATGACGGGAATCCAAATGCTTTGTATACTGCAAATCATCGCGTGGTTGTGAGACGGCAAATCGGCCTTCGATCCAGACAGCGGCAAGATGTCCCTGATGATCTGCAACCGTCCGAACAAGTGTTGGGGACGTTGCTCATCATCAGAGACCCTTGCCGCTGCTTAGATCCGACCGAGGGGAGGGTTCACCTTCCGCCTCCGCTCTAGGAACTCTTGCCTCTCAGAAATCTTGCTCTCTGCTACCCGTGTACTGCCAATGATGGATGCTATATATAGGGTCGTGGCCCCTTTAGTCCGGGTGGTATCACGGCCCGGGACTAGAAACACACCCCTGATCCAACGGTTCACAAGCCCTCAAAAGAAACACACCCCTGATCCAACGGCTCACAAGCGCTCGAAAGAAACACACGATCTATGTGCTTCTTCCTTATTGGTGGGATTCCCTTTAGTCCCGGTTGGTTGCTCACAGAGTGATCCAACAGCTCACAAGCCCTCAAAAGAAACACCCCTGATCCAACGGCTCATAAGCGCTCGAAAGAAACACACGATCCGTGTGCTTCTTCCTTATTGGTGGGATTCTCACTATATATATGTAGTCATGGCCTCCATTGGCATAGCACATCTAAACTCATATCTGCAACCTCATCACTCTCCCATGGCTTCCACTGTACCCACTCTAACCTACTCGGAGGCGGAGGTGCTTTTCGCCTCGAACTACACCTGCCCGCCCGGCTACGACGTCCCCGCCGGCTGGAGGCTGAGCACCGGAGGCGTGCCGGTCCCTCCTATCCCTCAAGGTTTGGCACGTCGGGCGGCCATCACGAACCACTACTACCTCGAGCTCACTCCGGAGCAGCGGATGGATCCCCGCTGGCATCCCGACTACTGCCCGACTTGGGACGCCTTCTTCATCAATCGGCGTGAGAGGGCGCTCGCCAGGTACGAGGAGGACGGCCCGCCTCCTTTTAACTTCAACGAGGCCGGCCGTTGGCTGTGGTGGAGCGGCCGGACTCTCTAGAGCTTCATGAACTACATCACGGCCGGCGATAACCCCCGCCTGTGCTACCCTCGGTTCCAGTCCAGGCGAGCACCGCCCGACGACAACGACGACGACGACGGCGACTATGACGACTACGAGGACGAGTATTATAGGCCTAGGCAGGAGTATGACTAACCTATGGTTCGTCTATGTATCCAAGATTGTTGTCATTAACTACTTCTGGTCTAGCTAAGACGACGATCGTGTAAAATATATTCTTTATCTAAGTATCCAAGTTTTTTATAAACTATGTCAAAACTCAAGTTTATCATTTATCCTACCAACTAGTACACATGAAAGTACTCCATGCCAAAGGATTTTATTTTTTTTGTATTTTTTCACTTTCTTTGACTTTTTCTAAAAAGGTCAAAATGGCCGCTGTTACTATTCATTTTTTTTAACGGTCTATCTTCGAATTATCCAAAACTATCACACACTTGTAGTTCAAATTTGAATTACTTTCGAAAAATAGAAGTAGGCGAAATTAGCTAGAAACCGAGAAAATTACCATATTTGTGGATTATCCATACAATATGGTCTACTTCATGTGATAATTGGATGGGTGTCATTTTGCACCATATTTGTTGTACTTGCTTCACAAAAAATGTCATTTTTGACAAACGAAAAACAAAAAACGATATTTAGATAAGTAATTTGAAAAAGTAGAAAATGATTTTGGATTGTTTATTCAAATTTAAACACTTTTCATGTTGAAAGTCTTTTCAGATTCAAAACCATTTGAAATTCATATTAAAACACCTAAATAAGAAGAAAAAAAAGCGGGAACAAAATTTCAGAACTGAAAAGTTCGAAATAATTTTGAAAAAGGACTCTTTAGTCCCGGTTGCTAGCAAGAACCGGGACCAAAGAGTCCATGGACGCACGCCGCGGGATCTGCATTAACTGACCCACTCTTTGGTCCCGGTTGCTGGCAAGAACCGGGACCAAAAAGGCATTGGTCCCGGTTCTTGCCAGAAACCAGGACCAATGACCCTGCTACTTAACTGTTGCCCTTCTCCTTCCCCGATTCATTCCCAGAAATGCCTAAGGACCGGAGAAAGCGCGCCATAGCGAAATTACGCCGTCAGGCTGCCCAACCTCGCCGTCGACGCTTCCTCGACGTCGGCGCCCTCGACACCGCGCCACCGTGCCCTCGACGCCCGTGCCGCGCCGCCCGCACGCCGGCCGCCGTGCCGCCCGCACGCACGAGCTCGCCACGCTCACCGCGCTCTCCGTCGTCTACGCTCGCCGGGGAAGGTGAGCCGCGGCCGCACTCGTCCACGCTCTAGCCACGGTGGTGCCGCCCTTCTGTGGTCGCCGCCGGTGCGCCCTCGCCCCCTCGCCCTCACACGCAGAAAAAAAAAGTTGGGCTGGAACCCACTCGGCCTGTTTTTTTCTTTCTCGAATTAAGGAATTAACATAAACCTTTTAAATATGTGCCATGTTTAAAATTCAATATCTTGAGATTTATATGTCCAAATAAATTGAATCAAAATTCTATGGATAGCTTAGGGAATCGTTTATCCAACCCAATTGGTTTCATCCTGTTTAGATCAATAACACATGTGTACAAATTAAAGTACCACAGAAGGTTTAAATAACAAACTTGTTTGTTTCTGATGCTCTAGAACTCCAAATGACTTGAGGTCAATTTTGTTAGCTTAGTAATGAAAAAATTTAGTTATCCCTAGTTTTTTAGAATTATTAGAACAACAGAGGCAAAATAGAAAATCAAAAAGTGGCGTATCCTTTTCTGTAGTATAATAAATATAGTGGAATAAATAAGCATCCAAATGGACCTAGACCAATTTTGTTGGATCATAAACAATCAATGTTAGTTGTCCCTAAATTAGCATAATTTTGTGACAAACATAAATTGAGTTGTGCATTAAAACTTGTGTGACAAGTTTCTGCCATAATAATCATCAACTAAGTTGTGATGCCTTGTGTAACAAATTTAGAATTTAGGATTCTTGTTGTGATGCTTGGTTGGGTAGTGTGGTGATTGTTTGATTAACAGAACTTTCTAGGTGTAATATTTAGTACTGTTACCCAACTAAAGTTTTGTGCATTGTTCTTAATTTGCAGAAACTATGGAACGAGACGAAAATCAGGAAAACATCCTCGAGGATATAATCCGCGGGCCGGAAGATGTCGTCGATGTCACCTCGGAGTTTTTGAACAACTCCGGTGAGGGACATGAGTCTCTCAACCAAAGAGACGGCTCCGGTGAGGTAGAACCCGACGGCTTGGGTGAGGGAGAAGTCGGCGAGGGAGAAGCCGACGAGGGAGAAGCCGAAGGCTCGGTGGAATATTAAATGTTGCAAACTCCGACGAGGTGCATATACATATATTAATGAAGCCGAAGATTGTATTAATTAAGCCTCTGCTGTCTATATACATATATTAACGCTCTTTCTTCTTTTAGCCCTCCGGATCGAGCAAATCTTCTGTAAGGACAAAACGAGCCCCAGCCAAAAAGTTGGGCGACCAAGAAAGGTACAGGATCGAAAGAGTCGCTGAAGACAGCACACCGACTGCTCCCCCTGGTGTTGCACACAAAATGGTAAAGCAATGTGGAGTTCTTGTTAGAGACTACATCCCGATCACCGTTCGAGAATGGCATCGGCCAAAGGAGAAAGGACTGCTATATGTCGGCGATATGGGCAAAGAAATACTTTGGAGAAAGCTCATGGTTAATTTCACCCTGTTGTCGCCAGAGGTGGATTCAGATGAGGAGGATCCAGATGAGGCAGCAAAGATTGCCCGGCAAAACATGGAGCAAAAAGTCAAGACCTGGGCTCTTAAGAAGATGGCCGAGCTATTCAAGAACTGGAAGAAAAGATTGAACAACCTGTTTGTCAAGAAAAATAAGACTCCAGACTTCGATAAAGGGTATGAGAAGATAAAGGACTACTGGGAAGAATTTGTGGCATACAAGAAATCGAAGGAAGCTCAGGAAAAGTCTGCAAAAAATAAGGCAAATGCTGCTAAAAAGATGTACCACCATACTATGGGGCCTGGTGGCTACGCCTATAACATCCCTAAGTGGGAGAAACTTGAGGCGGACCTGCTGGCTAAAGGGATCACTCCAGAGCCACTCGCATGGACCGAACGGGCAAGAAATTGGTTTTACGGGCATGGGGGCACGTTGGACGCAGAAGGGAAGTGCATATATAACAGAAGGCACAAAGATAACCCCCTACTACCCATCGAAGAAATTAGAAATGCATTCAAGGATGTTGAAGAGGGATGGTTCGTTCCCGATAGAGAGGATGACGAGCTCACACGCGCCCTTGGGAATGAGGAACACGACGGACGAACACAAGGCGTGATAGGCTCCAAGCCCAAGACAATTGCGATTCCCGAGCACAGGAAGAAATTTCCTGATAGAAGCCATCAGAGTAGAAAGGAAAGGGAGGCAATGGAAGCACGCGCTGCTGCAGACCGGCTGCGTAATATAGAAGAAGAATTGAAGCTGCAGAAGGAACAAATTGCCGCACTTAGCCAGCAAGGTACTAGCGCCCAATCTCAGTGGCACATGGTAGAAGCTGCATGCGATGGTACCGGCGGCCCATCGAATCGGAAAAGCAGCGTGGCTTCCACGGAGCTCCAGGATGGTAATGATGATGCAGTGGCTCCTCTTCGTCGCTACCCAGTGGATGATATCATGGAGAGCACACCTTGTGAGCTGCATGTGAAAGTTTATAACTTATCCATGAAGGTGGCGGTCGGCTATGCCGTACCAATTGGACCTAATCCAACTTATCATTTCTCTCCGATTCCAAATGGCTACGCTGTTGTCGGGGTGGATGAAGTGATGAAAGATTATGAGGAGCTGAAGCTGCAACACCCTGCAGGTGAAGATGGGGAGGTGATTGAACTTGGAGAAGCCAAGAAAGCGACCATTCTATGGCCAAAAAAATTCATCATGCTTCCGAACTGGCAGCCAAGGCCATCGACTCCTCACCAGTCTCCAGCGCAACAGTCCTCTTCACCGCCTCAGCATTCTCCAGTGCAGCCGTCCTCTTCACCGCCTCACCAGTCTCCGGTGCAGCCGTCTCCGCCGCCGCGTCACCAGTCTCCAGCGCAGCCATCTCACCAGAAGAAACGGACCAACGCCGCTCCCCGCTCCCCACTCAAAAGAGAGGTCGCACTCAGAAGATAGTCGACATCCCGTCGGTTCCTCCCAAGAGACCTTATGACAGGACTGAAGCGGAAAACGCCGCGGTAATGGCTGCCTATAATAAGGCTTTTTTTGCACCAAAAAAGCCCGAGCCAAAGAAGGTATATGATGAAAAAACCAAAAAGTGGGCTAAGTCCTTCCTTGAGCAGCCATCCCAGATATCGATGAATCTGCCATCTGACTATGGTCGTGAACTTAGTAAACTAGCACGTGCCCAGCCTGAGCAGAACAAGTGAAGAAGTGCAAAAAACGGGAAACAAATTGCCCAGCTCGGACAGCAGAAAAATCAATCGGTCCCCCCGCTCATAGTGTGTTCCGATGTCGACAAGGACTTCAGAGCCACTATGGATAAGGAACTGGAATTATTGGACCCCAGAGCCGTAGCTGCTGCTAGAGAACTTGGTATCACTGTATCGCAGGCCAAGGAAAATGCTACCGCCATGGGTATGACCCTTGGTCAACTTTTAGGCTATGAATATCAGCCAATGTTAGAGATAGCACGGAAATATGTCCAAGGGGAGCCTATGGTCAGTAATGAGGAGCTCACGGGTCTATCAACACATGCGAAATCTGCATAACTGGTACCTGGTGCACACATCAAAGAAGGACGCGAAAGAGTGGTTTCCGGTGGACGTTAGAGTGGAGCATTTCTTCAAACGTTACATTATACAGGTTCAACTGACTGAACTGTTTCAGTTATTCCAAAAGCGCGCCCTCGACTAATCTATCCTCGCTTGCTATTGTTTGTAAGTGATTTATTTTCGTAATTAAGTCTCTACCTCAGCTCGTTCATTGGGTTTGTTGACCCATATATTGTTAATTCACATACGTTAGTCAATCACCCCAGAGACGTGGAGGATGACCTGACCACCTTTTTAATCAAGCAAAATTTTTGTACGGAAATACTATTTCCTTACAACTTCAGGTGAGTGTTTCTGTCTTGTACATATTTTTATTTGGCTTTCTCGATGTTAAGTCTAATTGATGAGCTATGCATGTCTGCTTTATGTAAACGTCCGCAGGTTCCACTGGATTCTGCTAAGCATTCAACCTGACAAGTCCATAGTTGAAGTCCACGACTCATTAAGTTGGGACCAAGCGACGTGGTCCGACATGAAAGAAATGCTCAACAAGTAATTTCAATCATTATCACATTATATCGGCCTCTTTCGTTCGTTTCCTGATATCAAGTAATTAATAACTTCTTTGTTCATTTTCTTTGCCAAAGCAGGTGTTGGACACTTTTCAAACAGAAGGTAGAAGGTCCATTCAAAGATGAGCTAACTTATATATCGGTGAAAAGTCTGCAGCAGCCACCGGGGAGTAATTTATGTGGATTCTACGTTTGCGAGTTCATTCGCGAGCTGACCACTGAGCGGACAACAACTACTTTGAGCGAAATGCGGGAGAAGCTCGACCCAGAACGGTGCATACGAGCAATTCAAGAGGAATTGGCGGGATTTCTGCTTAGGGAGGTCATCGATGAAAAGGGAGAACATTATGCTTCGGACGATGAACTACATATGTGATCTATCTCTATGTAATTAAATAGTTGTATTCTCGCAAGAGATCGAATATTAATTATATATGCATCAACATGTACGGTGTATATAGTAGAGCGTATAATATGCGTACGGAAACGATGGAGAGCACGTCGGCGATGCGAAGAAGGGGGAGACGACGGAGGCACCGGCGAGAGGGAGAGGGGCACCGGCGAGAGGGAGAGGGGGCACCGGCGAGAGGGGGCACCGGCGAGAGGGAGAGGGGGCACCGGCGAGAGGGGGCACTGGCGAGAGGGGGACCCTAAACCCTAAATACAAAACAAAAAAAGCACTCATTGGTCCCGGTTCGTAACAAGAACCGGGACCAATGAGTCTCCCCCCACGCCCAGCCAAAACTGGCCACGTGGCCACCCATTGGTCCCGGTTCGTAGCCCAACCGGGACTAGCATTAGTTCCGCTTGTCCAGTCCCGGTTGGGCAACCGGGACTGATGGCCCAACCGAACCGGGACCTTAGGGCATTTTTCTACTAGTGATCCCCTACCCTCCAAAGTCCAAATATCAAATATTTCTTTCCTCAACGTTTGTAGGCCCGAGCAGATGCTTCTCCATGTGAAAGAACTACCTTTTTCAGCTCTACGTTGAGTAACTCTCCAGTTGAAAAAACATTTTGCTCGCAACACTCGAGCACATAGGGAATCCGGTTCATCAGAAATACACCATGCTTGCTTAGCCAATAGAGCCAAGTTAAACCAGTGTACATCCCTAAAACCCACTCCTCCCTGTTATTTTGGCGCACACATTTTTCACCAGCCTAGCTCTTCAAGATTCCCATCGTCTTCCCACCAATAGTGTGACATCGCTGTTGTGATTCCTCTACATATTTTCTTGGAATCTAAAAACCCGACATCGCGTATGACGGTATAGCTTGTGCTATTGCTTTCAGAAGCACTTCTTTTCCTCCCGTTGATAAATATTTCTCTTTCCATCCACTAATCCTCTTGCACACCTAGTCTACCAAAAAATGAAATGAATCACTACGGTCCACTCCTACCGTAGTTGGAAGACCAAGGTACTTGTCAGAGAGAGCCTTCTTGTGTGTTCGGGCTACATAATATGCTAGATTTATCCACACTGCCAAGTTGTCCGGAGGCGATACAATATCATCAAGGATGTGCTTCAACAGTTTGTGTAAGAGGATTTGGCCTACATTAAGATCAAAGAATCATCGCCTAATAATAAATTAGAGACCGTTGGTTCATCCCTGCAGATACGAACACCCTTTAGCTCCTCTTTCAGTTCAGGTTGCATAAGTAATAATCCCGTTAAACCTTTAGCACATAGTAATAAATTGTATGGTGACAGGATGTCGCCTTGGCGCCGCCCCTCAGAGGGGTGAATACATCGCTCTCCTCTAAATTAATCTGCACCTTGTATCGAACTGTTATAACACAAGTCATGATCAGTTTGATCCATCTAGGACTAAAGCTAATTTTCAGCATGATTTCCTCCAAAAATCCCCCACTTGATCATAAGCTTTACGCATATCCAATTTAACCTCACATGAGCCTTTCCAACGTTATCTTTCTTTTCTATGGTATGAAAACTCTCATAAGCTACTAACACATTGTTTTAATAACCCGGCACAAACACATTTTGTGTATTTAACCAGGTAATTTGACTATGCATGCAAATTAGTTCAAGTCGTTCATAAGATGACATGAGCGTGTTAAAAAACCCGATGATGTAGATGAATTGCATAGAGAAATGCCATGCATGTTGCTGCAATTTTAAATCTATTTAAGTGATTACATATAGAAGAGCACGTAATCTCGAATAGCAGCTAGATGTTTTTCATAGTTGACGTGAAATTTGCTTGCTTGATTCAAGCGATTAAGTACAAAAATAATTGTGGTGTTCGAGTCAATCATGATTTAATTGTGTGATTACGTCGCACCATGGTATGATCTCATCAATCAAACGACTAAGAAAAATTATGTGAACAATTGGATTGCTAAAATAAAGAATGATGTGGATGTCTTACGTGTAGAGTTAAACAAAAAATGATGCGGTCACCTCGATGACTATAACAAGGGATGTTGTATGCGATATATATCTCAAAAAGAAATTGCTACTTGGCAGTAGTATCATTTTATCAACGGATGCAAAAGGCCACAAAACAGTATCCCAAGTCAATCGTCACCATGTTCTGACTTCTCATAAATGCTTATCCTGAAAAGGATCCAGGTTGCAGCTGAATTTAACAAACCAAAACCCACGTCAGAGCGCGGCGGCATGCAATCTCTTCGCTATCCGGGCAAAGCATACCGCGGATCAAGACGGAAGCTTTGACGACGATGGGCGTGAGAAGATCCTCTGCGAGCAACACTCCAGCGCTCGATGCCTCGTCCTCGTGTGGTCGTCTACAACTTGTAACGGCTCCAGCCCACAGAGAATCAGGGTCCAATTAACGGATCGCCTCAATCCTCCTTCCCTTCTTCGACGTTCGCATGGCACGTGTTCCCTCCCTTTCCCCTCCACTCCATTCCCTTCGTTTCTTCTTCTTCCTCCTCCTCCTAGTCCCCCTCGTCAACCCCTCTTATCTCTCTCCGTCTGCTTCTTCCGTTTTCTCCCTCTCCTCGCATACAGAGACGAGTACGCGTGTACGCATGCCATGCGTGAATGCCTGATCTCTAGCATTGCCAGCAGATTATCCTCCGCGATCGGCGAAATTTGTCTGTGATCCCCCCGGCTCAGCTCTTGCCCGTGGATCAGGGAGATGGATGTGGTATACCATGAGGTGAGCCTCAAAAGTCAACCCACGCTTCATCTTTGGGTAGGTTGCATATGTATCTGTAGATGTAGATGCGTATGTATCTGTAGATGAATACCCGTTTCAGAAAGAAGAAAAAACGGTGAACGCGTGATCGAATTCTGATCATGGCTTCGATGGGTTTTTGTTCCTTTACGAAAAGAATCATTTTGATGGTTGATTGATTGATCGATCCTGCAGGAGTACGTGAGGAATCCGAGGGGGGTGCAGCTCTTCACGTGTGGATGGCTGCCGGCTTCTTCCTCCCCCAAGGCGCTCGTCTTCCTCTGCCATGGTACCTACCGCTATGTAGTACTCTACTCCTTTCCTAATTTGTGAATCAACCATGGCCCAAAACTTTGCCCATTTCGAAGCTTCAGCAGTAGCTTTGAGTAATTCTCCAACATGTCGTGCTAACTGCAAAGCAAATGAAACTTTAATCATATCAGTTTGGTCGCTTCACCGATCATCTGACAAATTTTACGTCTGTCGACTTGCTTCAGGGTATGGCATGGAATGCAGCGTCTTCATGAAAGGTACTAGTGCTACTTGAAACCTTCATGGTCATCTCCAATTATTTCCCTCTTTTGTTTTTGGAGATACTAGTTTCAGATAAAATTAAGAAATTTGAGGATGGGGGTATTGATGGCCTACAAGATAATGTTTGTTTTCTCGGTGTGCGTACATCATATAGGCCTATTTATTGAATTCATATATATAGATATTGTTCATCATGCATTCTATCTCTTATCCTTACATCATCCATGACTTCACATGCATGCATTTGAGGATCTAGGCTTTATATATGTTAGTGCCATCCATCCTTCTAGATGTATGCGTCAGCTTGGTTGTTAAGGGAGCATAGGAGAGACAACCTTACCGGCATTTTATTTCCTTTCTGGTGCATGGATGCATGCAAGGAGCATTCTCCTGTCATCCTGGCAAATTTTGGTCCGTCTTCCAGTCAGATTTAGCAACTTCACCTTCACATAGAAAGAGCGCTGCAGACTACAGCTGCATCATATTATACAATACATAACTAGTGATATAGTTAAACAATCTTGCATTACATAACAATCAGGGGAACATAAGAGAAAATGTTGTGTAATGTTGGCTTTGTTCATCTCCGGGGATTCTTTTGTTCCCATCGACACATAGAACAATTTGGCGGCCAGAGATCGTTGCCGTGCACTCTTAGGAAAAGATAATAGATGCTTATAGGGAACTACTTGCTGGTGACAGATACAGTGGCACGTTTCCAAAAAAAGAACAATAGATGCCGCGATAATTTCAGTCACCGGAGGGAGTTGTTGTCATGGTCTTATTCAATGCAATACATCCCATGATTCCAGAAGTACTTGTCATCCATGCATGAGATTTGTCTATAAAATCTTGATGCAGAAAGGAGTTGACACATAGCAGACGAGAACTTGTACTGTACCTTTGCTAATATTGGCACTTTGCTCTTGGATGGGGTGTTAAGCCCATTGTTGGGCAGTTCCAGACTCCTGACCAGTTTTAACAACAAAAAAAAGATCTGATCTCCTACTACTTTCTTGCCTACTTTAGGTGGTACTCCCTCCGTTCCAAAATAATTGACATTCATTTGTCAAAATGTGGACGTACCTATACTTGTAACATGTCTAGATACATCCACATGTGGACAAATAGAAGTCAATTAATTTGGAACGGAGGGAGTAGTTACTAACAATCTTCTCACTTGTACCCATAAAAAAAAAATCTTCTCACTTGTAATGATGGGGTCCTTCTGTTTGGCTGCAAGCAAAATATATGTTTTTGATAAAGAGGGAGGATGATGGCAACGCATTACTACTCAAGTTACATCAAATGATATTTTCTCTTTATAACTGCAACATAAGAAGTGATGATAGTCTGGTCATATTAATAAGAGATTATGCTGAGTTCCAGTAAAGATTAAATTTGGTTGCCCAAAAACTTTACTCCCTGGTAGCATTTGCCCCAGGGATTTAGTTTAAATAGCACCTGAAAGCAAGAGAACGCTCGTAATTAATTGGTAGTCCATAACTGGATAATTTTGCTGCACATGTTATAACCTAAATTTATACAGATTACATGGATTTCTACAAAATTTGGTAGATTTGACTTGAAGCATTTCTTTTCTTTATAGTTCATCCACCAACAGATAGTGCAATGATCTTCTGGCATGTGTGGTCGATTTAGTCTCCGCTGTTAGGCCATGTTTGTTGGACCTTATAAATTCTTTATGCAGAAATGTGCTGGATCACTGTCAAAATTTTGTGTTGAAGCCTGCTCCCCACAATTTCAGTGCAAGTCACTGTCATGCCCAAAAGAAAGGAAATGGTAGTTTTGACTACCAGCTACTCCCTCCGTTCCAAATTAGATGTCTTCCATTTGTCTACATGCGGATGTATCTATACTTTGCGTATAGATACATCCGCATGTAGACAAATGGAAGACATCTAATTTGGAACGGAGGGAGTACAATCCAACAACACATTATTTAGGTGATCACTTGAATAACAGGCATAACTTTTATCATTGTAGTTGTCCTTTTTCTTTTCTTTGTGTCAACTTCAGAAACTGTTGATTCCAGAGTGGCTCTGATGCAACTAACTACTTTATTCATACCTGGTACATCGCTATCGCTGCTTCGCTTCAGATCACATAAATGATTTTGTTACCTACATGTTGTGGCCCTTTATTCAGCTAACTACTGTTGTCATGCAAGTTATTGCTGATGGTAATTGGGATGAAAATGTTCCTCACCCATCTATCTGTCCTGAAAATTATCACTAGAGATGGACTAGGCGGTGTTGCTTGTCATGATATATACTCTTGTCTTGGCCTAGAAAGTTGAACCTACTCTTGTCTTATGGTGGGAACAATGCTGTTTTTCTGTCAGCATGCGGGCTCAAGTTGGCCAAGGCGGGGTTTGGTGTGTTTGGCATCGACTACGAAGGCCATGGCAAGTCCATGGGTGCCAGATGCTACATCCAGAAGTTCGACCACCTCGTCGCAGACTGCGACCGTTTCTTCAAGTCCGTCTGTGGTAAATAAAATAATTTAATCAATTGCCACATGGACATGATGCAGTTTGGTTTATCGGACCAACGAATGAACGGAGTGCCGCATTCTGTTTGCAGACATGGAAGAGTACAGAAGGAAAAGTCGGTTCCTGTACGGCGAGTCCATGGGCGGCGCCGTCGCTCTACTGCTGCACAGGAAGGACGCGACCTTCTGGGATGGCGCTGTCCTCGCGGCGCCAATGTGCAAGGTGCGGATCAGCCTGAACTGATTTTTTTGCTGCGACTGCCTGCATGCAGCCTGCCTTGCTCAAGTGTGAGTTGTGTCTTTGGCATGGTGGTGCAGATATCAGAGAAGGTGAAACCGCATCCGGTGGTGATCACCCTCCTGACGCAAGTAGAGGAGCTCATCCCGACATGGAAGATCGTCCCGACGAAAGACGTCATCGACTCGGCCTTCAAGGATCCCATCAAGCGCGAAAAGGTTCGGCGAAACTCTGTGTTGGTTTCAGCGTCAGGGAGCAATTTCTTTCTGAACAACAAACTTATTTTCTGCACCCGGAGCAGATCAGGAAGAACAAGCTCATCTACCAGGACAAGCCACGGCTCAAGACCGCGCTGGAGCTGCTGAGAACCAGCATGGATGTCGAAGAAAGCTTGTCGGAGGTACTGTAAGTCTGTAACTGCTACTTTCAAGAAAATAAGATTCTGCCATGAACTCTCCTGCACTTCTCTGAATTTGATTTTTGCAGGTGAGGATGCCCTTTTTCATCCTGCACGGCAAAGCCGACACGGTGACCGATCCGTAGGTGAGCCGGGCCTTGTACGAGCGTGCCACCAGCGCGGACAAGACTATCAAGCTGTATCCAGGAATGTGGCATGGCCTCACCGCCGGTGAGCCTGACGAGAATGTGGAGCTGGTCTTTGCTGACATTGTCGCCTGGCTCAACGAGCGCAGCCAGGACGGCCGGGTAAGAGCTCCGTCAGAGCCTGAAACATACCACCGGGCAGCATCCAGCGAGTTCACCAACATGGACAACAACAGCACGGACAGTCCGATGTCCATATGCGGAAGGCCTCGACCTCGACCTCGGCGGCTTTCTCTGCGGGCAATGTAGAATGTAAACATGGAACCAATCGGTCTGCTGTAAATAGCACAAATGCTCAATAAACTGAATAAAATCTTGCCTTGTCACGAACAGATGGTTTCTGTAGTCTAGTTTTCTTGTGTTCTGGAGAAATATTAACTTACTGAGACAGCTCGATAGTTCCACACTTCTGAGAGAACATGTAATTTATACCATATAATGCTATCATCTCAACAAAGAATTAGAAGATCCAGGTTTATCTCCAACAGTTCAACTGGAATATCTGTATAGCTGAGACCACCAAAAAAATAACAAGAAAAAGAATGACATTACACCAACATCCAAGGTATTTAGTAAAGCTCTCGACAACTATGTGGCCATAGCTTTGTCAGTAAGGAGATCAACCAAGCTAGAAGCAGGCCACCAAAATTTCAAAGTATTGTATTTCCCCTCTACGCTTATTGGCCTCCACTGGCGGCAGTATCTTGGTCGCCGAAAATACGCTTGCGGAAGTCAGTGACCATGAGGGGAAGGCCATCACGGAGGGGGATCTTCGGCTCCCATCCAAGGAGTTCCTTGGCTTTGGTGATGTCTGGCTTGCGCTTGTGCGGGTCATCCTGAGTGTTCTCGCGGAACTCAATCCGTGCATTAGGGTCGATGGTGTCCTGGACAACCTTGGCCAGCTCTAGCATGGTGAACTCGCCAGGGTTACCCAAGTTGAATGGCCCTGTGTGCTCCCCTTCCATCAGCTTCATCAACCCCTCAACCTGGAAGACGACAAAGTACAAGGAATGCAAATGTCATGTCATGTTGGATGGCTGAATCCCATATGTTACAAGAATTTTTGCTTGTAAGTTATGTCATTCATGGCTAGAGATGATCTACCAGATCAGAAACGTATTGGAAACTCCTGGTCTGCTTGCCATCACCGTAAACCGTCAAAGGCTCCTTCCTAAGCGCCTGTCACCATAATTGCACAGAGAATTTAAGTATTAGTTGAGCAACAAAAAAATACTTGAGGTTTTGCAACTAGCAGAGCAACAGCAGTGTGTTTACCTGAGCAACGAAGTTGCTGACAACACGGCCATCATCAATGCACATACGCGGGCCATATGTGTTAAAGATCCGAGCAATCCTAACCTGAATAGGACAAACATCGCTAATCACTACACAAGATAACCTATTTCCATAAAAATAAAATGGAAATTTCAGTGCTTGCAGTGATATATATGGCCTTGTATATACCTCAAGGTTGGCACCACGGTGGTAGTCCATGGTCAATGTTTCAGCTGTACGCTTGCCCTCATCGTAGCAGCTCCTGACACCTGTTGCGAACAAAAAACACATATATATACATCAGTCAAACTTCTCTGGAGCAATTGTTCATTTTATATGTAATGAATTTAAACAGTAAGTGACAAATACATTTATGACAAATGGAGCAGGACTAGCTGTAGTTATCTGGCTCAACAAACTTCTCTCCTTTTTCTGTACGTTTGTTCCCTTAATTGATTTAACTGCCCTGGTACTGGTAGGTGGATGTTTGGTTAAGTGCAAACATAGTTTTGCCCCTTCTCAGAAGGGATCCACCAAGTTGGCCCTTCCGGAGCACATTTCACCAACCAGACCAGAATCGTCCCTTTCCAACAGAAAGAATCAAAGCATGCAGGATGCTGCCCATCTAGATTCCACTGCCAGCATCTCCAGCTAGTAATATTCCTACAGCCCTTTCCCCAAATTGATTAAACAAGGATTCTGGTTCAACAGTAACCTTCAAGTGAAGAACATTTCTTTTAAAAAGTTCACTCAAATCGGGCTGTGCTTTCTTCTTCTGTACTAGTGAATAATCCAACTGGCACACCCTTTTTATTCTCAGTTCACCCCACAATCAGATCACCTAAAACTACTTCCACAACAACTAGGTGAGTAAAACTAGGCCAACCCCAAATCCATGTTCAGTATACCTACTTTCCATATCATGCAAAGCATGAGACACAATCAAATGTGTGCCCCAAAACAGCATTAGTTTGGCACCCACAGTCCCTGCCAGCATCTACTATGCATGATCCAACTTGGGTCTACTTTTTTTTCTAACCTCAACATAACAATAAGCAAACATCACTGTGATATACTATAAGACAAACACAGTGAGAAGCCAGGCACTATCAACACTATTACACTTAAGAAAAAAACTGAACTGACGGAGAATGTAGAGAAGAGTTATTACCGATGGGGTTGACATTGCCCCAGTAAGTCTCCACTTGAGGGTGCTGCAGGGGATCACCATAGACCTCACTGGTGCTGGTGAGGAGGAACCTCGCTCCGATCCTCTTGGCCAATCCAAGCATGTTCAGTGTCCCAACCACATTGGTCTTGTACCATCTCAAAGGTCAAGGATCACACAAACCATTTCCAAAGAACACGCAGCATTGCAATCATAACTTGGTTGTTAGACTAAAACCTCCAAAAGGTGGTTGCAAAAGTGAGCACAAGGAAAGCCATGTGAAGTGAACAGTAAGCAAAGCTGCTTAGCAGGTAAAGCGCTCACGTTTTCGCCGTACTTTATGTCAGAGTTAAGCTAACTCGGCAGCTCTCAGCCAGATCCAGGCACAGCCTGGGCTTTGCTTTTGCCTTTTGTTCTCCTCCCTCCCATTACCAGATCATAAAGTAAACTAAATTGGCGTACAGAAACAAGTCATCCAATCTTTGATCTATAAACATGCCACATCTAGAAAATTTGATGACGGAAACAACTTTTTCCTATCGAGCACACCAGATTTCACTGACCACTCACAGACCTTCAGTACTGTCTCAAGTATTTGATTGAACTAAACACTAGTCACGCATTCGCAACATAGTACTGCTACTTTTTATGGAGAAAATGGTAATTTGGATCAAGCTTTGCGTCGACACCACGATGTGGGTACCTCGCAGAAAGCTCCAAAATTCACGAGGAAACGTGGCGCAAATCCCCAGCTCCACGGACCCAAATATTCCCCTCGCCATCCCAGATTTCCAATTCTGAAATTTACCCAGATGTGCAACGCCCGTCAGAGCTACGCAAAAGAACAAATCCCCTTACCACAAGCATCTCCCAACAAAAATGCAAAGGAAAAAAGCAAAATCTTTTACCGATCAAGTGCACATGTCAAGAACCCAGGAAAAACCAAGCGATCAAGATCCAAGCAGCGCCAGGCAATGAATGAATCAGATGAAAGGATATGATTGTCTTGACGGGGTTGTACTTGTAGTGGACGGGGATGCGGGGCAGGCGAGGTGGTAGATCTGGTCGACCTCGAGGAGGATGGGCTCGACGACGTCGTGGCGGATCATCTCGAAGTTGGGGTTGCCGAAGTGGTGCATCACGTTCTCCTTGCGGCCGGTGAAGAGGTTGTCGACGACGATCACGCTGTCGCCGCGCGTGACGAGGCGGTCCACGAGGTGGCTTCCGACGAAGCCGGCGCCGCCGGTGACGAGGACGCGGAGGCCCTTCCGCTTGAGGCCCAGGGGCACCTTGCCGCCGACGAAGTGGCGGGCGGGGTCGCGCGCGGCGGGTCGACGGAGAAGCGGGCGAGCGAGCTGGAGACGCCGCCTCCGGAGGAGTATGAGTTGCCTGTGGCGGCGGTGGCGGAGGAGCCGGAGGGGGAGGCGAAGCAGAACAGGGCGGCGGCGAAGAGCATGCCGGCCAGGGCGAAGATCGGGCGGTGCTCGCCGGCGGCGTACCGGACGGCGCGGGGGAGCCAGGCGAGCGGCTTGGAGTTGGAGGGCTTCTGGGTGGGGTAGCCGCCGGCATCGGCGCCGGCGGACGGGGAAGCCCCGCCGCGGTAGGTCAGCTCCGACGCCATCTCCGGGACCTGGTCGTATCGCCGAATAACTCTAGGGCCCCCTGTGTAAGAACGGACTCCAGGGACCTCGCCGCTGTTTGGTGTCGGTGGAGGTGCGTGTCAGAGCTGGGAGAGGAGGTATTTATGGGCCGGTGGACGATGCGGTGCGGTGGCTCGCCGGGCGATGTGCAGCGTCGGATGCGTGATCTACGGCTCGGATGGCTCACGGTGGGCGGGTTTGACCGGCGCGGCCGCCGTGTGCGCGTGTGTCGCCTGATCGGTGATCGCGACTCGAGACGGTCAGTCGGCGACGAGCTGGCCTTGCGTTGGAAGTGTGAAAACAGCCTGGTTTGTTTCTACTAGTTCCAAAAAATGAACCTAACCTGATTTGTGAAGCTCTTTGAGATATTTCCTTTTTGAGGTAGTAAGTGATTACTGATTATTGTTTCGTAGAGGGTTTTAAATTCCTTGATTTACTGACATACTTGTGCACACCAGATTTGAATTTGAACCAAATATGATTTATTTCTTTTATTTAGTAGGGTTCTACTAAGCATGTCATATATTTAGGGATTAATAAATATGAATAGATTAAGAGTGAATGGATTAATAGATAGAATCAGCCGCCATTGTGTTTTCTGATTACTTTCACGCATTATCATCATCACTTCTCACCCTCATATTGAGAATTTTACCAGACAATCGATGTCATCTTTTTGAGATTTCATCTCGTTTTCTCAGGTTCAGTCCCATTTTCTTCTTTTTTGGGGGTTCCTAGGTCCTTTCCCTTCTCTGAAGTGGAGATCATCTAGGTCGACTTAACAATGAAGCTCAATGTGCAGCTCACTATGATATTTAGGATTGCCACCGAGCTTGTCGATATGGTAGGTTGTGGTTGAAGGGTCTAGGTCGGACAATGAGGCTTGGATCATCTTGTATTTATGGAACTCACAGATGTTTGTGTCGAACGAGGGAGTTAAATGAGGAGGTATTTATGGGCGGTGGAATACGAGACGTGGGTCCTCATGGGACACAGGTGCGAGCTAGAGCTTGGACCTCTATTGGATTTAAGACCGACTAACAACCGCGATGGTTGTGGAGTGTTATGTGGGAGAGACTATGACCGTGATGGTTGTGGAGTGTTATGTGGGAGAGACTATGAGTGTAATTAGGTGGCACGACTAACATACATGTGTGTCGCTGTGTGTGTGTCACATGACCGAGGTTTTGTAATGGCTTATTCATGGCAAGGTGGGGTGACACTAAGTTAAGTTGAAGCGTAGAAAACCCTAATCTTTAAGCACTTTGAGCAGTAATTCTTGGATGAGCTCCAGACCACGTGATCCCCCCCCCCCCCCCCCCCCCCCTACAAGAAAACTGCACCATATGGGCCTCTTTGATTCTTGGGACATGAAAAACGCGGAATAGGAAAAGATACATGATTGCAATTTCATGCTCACTTGAATCCTAGAGGATTTCACATGCAACAAAATTGGTTTGATTCTATCAGAGGAAAAGCAAAATATTTTTAAAAAGAGATATGAGTGCATGTTAGATTTCCTATTAAAATTGGTGTAACGGGATCCTTAGAAAAAAATAGGATTCAATCCTATGAATCAAACAACCATTATAGGAAAATTTCTAAGCATTGGAATCCTATAAAATACTTATGCAAATCCTTTGAATTAAAGAGGCCCTAAAAGTTGTACTCTTTTTGTTTGTGAGAAGCGGAAACCGGTTTGTTCATGCCAGCTACTTTCTCACTGAACCCGTTGACGTTAATGTCCAGGACCGTGTAATGCTTCTGCCTCACATCAAGCTGGATTTTTTTTACAAATATAGTCCCCTATCCAATGCAATTGTCAAAAGTAGCCTCCTCCCAATTCTTTTGTCAAAAATAACCTTGGCGGGAAGACGGGGAGGCGACACGTGTCCTCCCAGGATGGTGGGAAGTCTCTTCCCGCCATACCAAGTGGCGGAAAGTCTCCTCCCGCCGTATCAAGTGGCGGGAAGTCCCTTGACACGGAGCACTAGTCTGCACCTCGTCGTGCTGACCCCACCACTTCCCGCCACCCCAGCTGGCGGAAACTGCCACGTGTCGCTGCCGGACACTTGCCGCCATCCCACATGGCGAGAGGACACGTGTCGCTCCCCTATCTTCCCGCCAGGGTCATTTTTGACAAAAAAAATGAGAGGGGGCTACTTTTGACAATTGCATTGAGCAGGGGCTATATTTGTAAAAAAATCCATCAAGCTGTGTGCATATGAACTTGATTTTTTTTTCTGAGACTTGTTTAATCCGAATGGTGCGTGAATGTTAACTAGTACCTCTGTTTCTAAATATCTCAGTTTCTAAATAGAAGATGTTTTACGAATAGTAGCTCTTTATTTATTCGTACGTATTTAGATGTATTTTGGTGTGTATATTCACTCATTTCACTCTGTATGTGGTTAGTGTACATTGAAATATCTACAACATCTTATAACTAGCAACTGAGGGAGTACTAGATTGTTGGATTTGAGTGGTGTTCAGGTTCCAGATTCAATCTCATCTGAAAGAAAAAAAGGGCCAAAGAAGGACCACTGCGTTTTTTTGTTCCTCTGATTAAATGGAAACATGTGATTTTTCTACATATATTCGAAAACAGTCAAGATCGGTGGGGATTCTGACACCAATTTTCATTGTCCTCGAAATAGGCTTTCGCCCCGCTTTATAAATAAAGCAACGACCATCATACAAACATTGATACAAACGCAACACCACATGCCGGGCAGCAGCACACACACAAGCCCAAAGAGAAAAGAAATGTAAGCGATCGCGAAACAACGAAACGATGAAGACCCTCAACCGCTGCGCCCCCCGTCTAAGTCCCACCACGATCCAAGCCCTCCGAAGCGCCACCGTACAAGCAGCACCTTCAAGAAGGGAAACGCCATCGATACGACGCTGCTGCCCAGACCAGCGGTCCCAGGGTTTCCCCCGGTACGTAGAGTATAGTAGACAGGGATTCCCACAACGCCCTCCAGGAAGGGATGGTGCCACACGACGGTGGCACCGCGCCAGGGTCAGACCAGCTAACAGGGATTTCTCCCGCCCCTGTCCACAAACAAACCCTGGAGGAAAAGAGCACCACCACCCAGCTTCACCGCCCACCAGCATGCGCCACCACGATCTTGCAGTCGTCATCATCAGTTGCTTCGAGAAACTGGCAAGCAGCCTGGATCCGGAGGTTCACGACATCTTTGGGGCGAGGGACAACAGCCTCGCAGCCACGCGGGAGGAACCCACCTCCAACGCCGCGAGGCAGTCATAGACCGGACAGAGCAGCGGGAGCACACCAGGCCCACACTGGCCCGGCCGGGCCGAATGGGACCGCAAAGCTCCGGCCACCCTGCTGCAATAAGCAGGCCGCAGAGCCGCCGTCCCGTGACCCAACTAGTCACCGCCTCCACCTCCAGGGAGCTCCGCAGCTGCCACGCCCCGGCCCGCTGAAGCCCATCTGGGCCCACCCGAGCCCATCTAGGCCAAGACCAAGCAGCAACCGGCGACCGTGACCAAAGGAGCTCCGCCGCGGGAGAGCACCGCCACCAGCTTCACCCGCCGCGCCGGACCAGGGCATCCCTAGGAGCACCGCCGCCATGGCAGGGGAGGGCCCCGACCCCGCCTACCAGGGCGGGGAGAAGAAATCCGCCGCCGCCAGCGTCGCCCGGGCCTCGCCCGGCGACCCCTGCCGGCGGCGGCGGGGAGGGGGAGTAGAGGAGGGGGCGGCGGCCGGCTGGAGCGGGGAGCCCTGTCGCCCTCGGGGGGGGAGGGGGGGGGGGGCGAGAGGAAAAGGGGCGAGAAGGGGTTTGCCTGTTGTTTTGCTCGAGTTTTCAATTTTCATTGTCTATGCGACTCGCTTATTCTTCGGAACAAGTGAAAAAAGACGCTGGGACAAAGATTGTGAAATGTATCATCCTAACTCCCAGTGGCGGAGCCAAACCAGTCAGCGAGCCTGGGCAGAAGCTATACAGAACGAGCGGTAGCTAGCTTTTGCCCCATAAGCACCCTGCTAACCACTGTATTTAAGCTAATTCCTTACAAAGAGCTGCCGAACAGCCCGGGCAGCTGCCCAGGGTCGCCGGGAGCTGGCTCCGCCCCTGCTAACTCCAGTGGTTTTCTGCGTAAACATGTGTGCCGGTGGGAGGAAGCGTGACATACCGTGCCAATTGGTACCAGATCTAATGGTCAGTTTCTTTTCAAGATTCATATTTTTAGGGCAAATTAAGATTTACAGGAAGTAGCTTCCCGTTCCAGAGCAGTCCATTAGAAACAACAATAGCTTCCCTAAGGCCTAGTCCCACAGCCCACAGGCCAACACCTTTTGCAGAGTCGGTGAGTGCATCACGGGAGGGCCCACCCCATGCACTATATCGGAGCGTGCTCGCTAGCCACGTGCCCACGTGCTTTTATCACTCGATTATTCATAATAATCGGTGCTTTTTCCAGAGGGATTACTCATCAGCTTCTCCAAATCGAGATCGGGACGTGCTAGCGAGCAGGAGAGTTCTTTTAGCAAGAAAACCGATTTGTTTAGGTTTTTTTTCGTCAAACACGGTACGAACGTAGATGCTCAAATACACGTGTATACACTTGTCCTTATGAACGTAAATGCTCAAATACACGTGGGGTGGGGAGAAAATCAGGGGCGTATCTAGTGGGAGTGCCATTACATTTTCTTTAATCTGGTAGCAATTAGTCTAATTATATGTGTATTTTATGTGATAAAAAATATTATACATGATATTTAAACTGTGAAAATTGAGTTTGGCACCCTTGAGATTCAGTCCTACATCCGCCACTGGATAAAATCATCCTTCTACCATCCTTCCACACAGTTTTAGTTAGAAATAACTGATGAACATGTATATCCTGCCGAGAGAGGTGTATATATTTACAAGTGGCGGCATGCATGTCGAAGAATGTACAGTATATATACATATAGTACGCGTTCTGCAAGCGGAAGACAGCTTGGTTGAAAGCAACAACGGCTCCGATGGATTGCCAATTTGGACTTGCTCGCAGCTAGCTCCACATGATCGCGGAGATGGTTGATCGATCCATGGACTATTTATTTATATACTTCCAGTTGCACTTGGACTGATGCGTGGCTGGCGCATGCGTCAAACATCCTGGCCGGTTCAATGAAGCTTTGGATAGGTACGTACAGGGACAACAAATGATTAACAGGGGAGAAAGTTTGGTGAACATCGGACAAAAGTCTCACGAGCTATAACAATTTTCCTGTAGGTACCTAAAACTAAGCTTAGGTTAAGACGGATTAATGTAGAGATGCAGAGAATCTGGCTTAAAAAGGAAACTAAAGCTAAACAACGCTCTAGAGATAGGGACATTAAGGAAGGAGATAAGAAGACTGCATATTTTCAAGCGGTTGCAAATCAAAGGAGGAGGAAAACACTAATTCAGAGTCTTGAGGGACCTGATGGTGAGGTTTCTGAAATCCAGGAGATGCTAGGTGTTGCTACAGACTTCTATAAGGAACTGTTCAAGCAGGAAGATAGGTAGGGTTGCTCCCTTAGCGAGGATTTTTTTCTCCCCTGAGGAAAAGGTCACGACTTAGGAAAACAACATCCTCCAGGCCCCCTTTTCTGAATCTGAAGTCAAAAAAGCCGTTTTCGACTCCTATTCAAAAGGAGCCCTCGCCCCGATGGGCTTCCCTCTATTTTTTATCAACATTCTAGGAGGTGATCAAAAGTGATTTGATGGAACTCTTCCAGGATTTTCATCAGAACAAGTTAGACATTAGAAGGCTAAATTTTGCTATTTGGACACTTGTACCAAAGGAGCAAGATGCAAACACCATGAAGAAATTCAGGCATATTAGTCTTTTGAACTGTAGTTTTAAATTTTTTACTAAGATTCTCACCAATAAGCTAGCATCTATTCTTCATAGATTGATTGCTAGCAACCAGTCGGCTTTTATAAGGGAAGATATATCCTTGAGAGTGTAGTCACAGCTCACGAAGTGCTACACTCGGTGCATAGCTCGAAAGAAAAAGGTTTAGTGCTTAAACTAGATTATGAGAAGGCTTTTGACAAAGTCAATCTCGATTTTCTTGAAGAGCTTCTTAGAATTAGAGGCTTCAGCCCGATGTGGATCAGGATGATCATGTCGGTAGTTAGAAATGGTTCAGTAGGTGTTAAGATTAATCAGGTCGAGGGGTCCTTTTTTAGAACTGGCAAAGGTTTGCGACAAGGGGATCCCCTGTCCCCTCTATTGTTCAACCTAGTAGTAGACGTAGTTACCAAGATGTTAGGAAAAGCGGCAGAGCAAAACCTCATTCGGGGGCTATGTCCCGACGCAATCCTAGGGCACTGATGCTTGATGGCGGTGAATCACACGCTCGTTGGGAAACCCCAAGAGGAAGGTATGATGTAGTTCAGCAGCAAGTTTTCCCTCAGTATGAAACCAAGGTTATCGAACCAGTAGGAGCAAAAACTCTTCTGAAGGTTGTCAACGACGAAATATGATGCGACGCAACACCAGGGATTCCGGCGCTGACGTGGAACCTGCACACAACACAATCAAAATAATTTGTCCCAACAAAACAGTGAGGTTGTCAATCTCACCGGCTTGCTGAAAACAAAGGATTAAACGTATGGTGTGAAAAATGAGTATTAAATTGCAAAGAATGAAAAAGGAACAGTTTGCAGTTTGTGGTTGTTTAATCAGTGTAAAAGAATGGACCGGGGTCCACAGTTCACTAGTGGTGTCTCTCCATAAAAGATAACTAACATGTTGGGTGAACAAATTACAGCTGGCAATTGACAAATAGTGAGCGCATGACGATGCATATATATGACATGATGATTAATATGGTATTTAATTGGGCATTACGACATAATACATAGACCGTTATCCAACAGCGTCTATGACTAATAATCCACCGCCGGGTTGTCATCCGAATCCCCTGTTGGTATTAAGTTGCAAGCAACGGATAATCGCATTAAGTAAAGCGCGTAATGTAAACAAACACATATGCCCGTGGACATAGCATCGTTAGGTTACCCCTAGTGGCAACAACACATCCGCAACCTTAGAAGTTGATGTCACTCTCCCAGATTTAACGGAGGCATGAACCCACTATCTAGAATAAATACTCTCTCTTGGAGTTACAAGCATCTACGAGTAACGGAAAGCATGCAAGATCTTAAATAACATAGGGCATAGATTGATAATCAACTTGACATAGTATTCAATATTCATCGGATCCCAGCAAACACAACATGTAACATTACAATAATATGATCTTGATCATGTAGGGCAGCTCACAAGATCTAAACATGATGGCACAAATTGGAGAGACAACCATCTAGCTACTGCTATGGACCCGTAGTCCAAGGATGAACTACTCACGCATCACTCCGGAGGCAGGCATGGCGATGTAGAAGCCTCCGGTGACGATTCCCCTCTCCGGCAGGGTGCCGGGAAGAGGTTCTGGACCCTCCCGAGCTAGGGTTGACGGCGGTGGCGTCTCTGGAACTTTTCGTAGATATTGGTTAAGGCACTTAGTGTTTTTGCATCGGGGGAATAAGTAGGCGAAAAGGCGGCGGCTGGAGACCCCCGTGGGGCCCATACCACCCCAGGGCGCGGCAGAGGGGGGCCCGCGCCCTGCCCATGTGTGGGGCCCACGTGGCTCTCCTCTGTTGCTCCTTTGGTCCTTCAGGTGTGTTCTCGCAAAATAGCATCCCCCGTGAAGTTTCGTCCAATTTCGAGAATATTTCCAGACTAGCTTTCTGGAATACAAAAACAGCAAAAAACAGGAACTGACACTTCGGCATCTTGTTAATAGGTTAGTCCCAAAAAATGTATAAAAGTGACATAAAGTAGATGCAAAACATGTAGCAATTGGTATAAAACAAACATGGAACATCAAAAATTATAGATACGTTTGAGACGTATCAGGCACTAGTAGAAAACTGTCTTTCTGTGGATCACTTTCTGTGTCGCACCAGGCTACATGCGCCACAGAAAGTCACATTCTGTGGCGCACCAGGCCACATGCGCCACAGAAATGTCACTTTCTGTGGCCATGCGCCACAGAAGGTCACATTTCTGTGGCGCATGGAGCTGGGTGCGCCACATAATTTTTTTCCCCTCTCACGCATGCCTACCCCCCGGATCGCCTTTTCAGTTCTGTAAACAAGAAAAGAAAATGATAAAAATTTCAAAAATAAAATCCTTTGACATGTAGTTTCGTTTTAGTGTCTAGTTTGTATAGAAATTTTGAAATATGAATTTTGACCTTTTCTGCAACAAACAGGAAAAAATAGTAAAACGGCCATAACTTTTGCATACGACGTCGAAAAAACGCGTTTAATATGCCAAACAAAACTAGAGAAAAATTGGATTCTGACACACCTGGGTTTACCCGGTCAGCAATTCTCAGATTCTCCAAATTTCAAAAGAAAAAAAATTATTTTAAACTGAAGATTTTTTCTACAAAATAAAAAAAATAAAAAATTCATAATTTCAAAAAAAATCAAAAGTCCAAAAAAAGACACAGAAATGTATAACAAAGAAGATTGTTGAATTATTTGGCTTTTTATTTTTTTGAAGTGTTTTGACTTTGTTGATTTTTTTTTGGATTTTTTGGGTTTTTTGAATTTTTTTATTTTTGAATTTTTTGAAACTTTTGAATCTCCTTTTGAAACTTTACAAGTTTTTGAAAATTTGCAAATTTAAAAACACACATATATAACACATATCGCACATATACACATACAAGACTTAAGAGTGTTCATATGATATATATATATATATATCAATAAGACTTGAGTAGCATAGGGTAGCTGGACTAGATAGAACTTGGAAGTTAAGCGTGCTAGGGTTAGAGCAATTCAAAGATGGGTGACCTAGCGGGAAGTCATCAGTTCAAAAATCCAAAAAAATTCGAATAATTAGGAATTTCCATATTATTTCATTTTTTGTTTTTTCTGAATTTTTTTGAAGCTTTTTTGCATTTTTTGAATTTTTGAATTTTTTGAGAATTATGTGCGCATATGTTATTCTGTGGCGCACCCAGCAGATGCGCCACAGAAAAAAAAATAGTGGCGAGGATTCTGTGGCGCACAGACCGTGCGCCACAGAATCCCAAATTGGTGCGCCACTTATAAGGTTTTCTGTACTAGTGGGGGTGTCATCTGTCTTCAATATGCAGATGACACGATCCTCTTTGTTCAAAACGACCTAGTTAAAAGCTACTAATCTTAAGATAGTCCTCTCTCTTTTCGAGCAAGTTTCCGGGATGAAGATCAACTACTCTAAGATCGAGTTGATCCCCATTGGCATGGAGGCTGATGAATTCACCCCGTTTGCAGAGGTTTTAGGTTGTAGAATTAGGGCTTTCCCCATCAAGTACCTGGGTGTTCCTCTCCACTACGATAAGTTACGAAAGGAGGACATCCAACATCTTATAGATAAAATTTTGAAGAGAATGCCTGGTTGGAGAGGGAAGCTCCTTTCCTATGCTGGCAGAATTCTCCTCATTAAAACATGTCTGGCTAGCATTCCTGTTTATTTACTATCTTTCTAAATTCCCTAAATGGGCCCTAGATTTAATTAATACCCAGATGGCCCACTGTTTGTGGAGTGATCTGGAGGGTAATAAGAAACTTCATTTAGCAAACTGGGCGCTGGTTTGTATGAAGAAAGACTTTGGTGTTCTTGGCATACCGAACCTTAGGGATGTTAATCTTTGCCTTCTCGGCTCTTGGCTTAAAAGATACATCCAAGATTATGGCAAACTCTGGAAAACCATCATTGACCATAAGTATGATACTAAAAATCCAAACATCTTCTCCTGCAACTCCCAGAACACTTCTCGGTTCTGGAAAGGGATGATGGAGGTTGTAAAGGCCATCAAGTTTGGCTTTAGGTGGGTAGTAGGTGACAGTTAGAAAATTAAGATTTGGGAAGATACCTGGTTCGGTGACTCCCCTTTAGCTGTCCAATTCTGGGAAATTTATACTCTCTGCAACGAGCAAGGAAGAACTATCTCAGAGCCTGGGATGGTGAAACTCTTAAATTCACCTTCAGGAGTAACTTTAGTGCAGGGCTCAAGAGGCAATGGGATGATCTAGTTGAAATAGCTAAAGCATCCATTTGACTGATGTAGATGACGCTCTGCTCTGGCAACTAGAAAATAAGGGGGTTTATTCCACAAGCTCGCTTTACCATGTGATCAATAATAGGGGGTTACACCCACCTTTATTCCTAGCCTGTGGAAACTTCACATTCCCCCTAGAGCACATGTTTTTCTATGGTTACTTTCTCATAACAAAATTATGACTAAAGATAACCTAAGAAAACGGTAGATATTTAAGCCTGAGCAATGCCTTTTTTGTTTAGAAAAGGAATCAGTTCATCACTTATTGTTTGGTTGTTTAGTAGCTAGAAACATCTGGTCTTTCGTTTCTGAAATCTTTGCAGTTTCAATAGGCACCTCCTACGAGTCTGTAGCTTGATTTTGGGTGTCCAATGATAAGAATGCTGCTTTAAATTCTATATGCGCCACTGTTATGTGGAATATATGGAAACTCATAAATGATTTGATCTTTAATGGTGTTACTTGGCTAAATATCAAACAGGTGATGAGAAGGATTCATTCGTCTGTCCAATCTTGACGTATCCTCCTCAAGGACCAGGCTCACCCCCAGGTGGACAGGTTCTGTCGAGAACTGAACAAGATGCTGCTGAGGCCTTTGGAGCTGGAGAATGGTTGACTCCGTCTGCGATTCTCCCTGGAGTAACTCCTCTCTCGGAAGGACAGCACAGGCCACCCTCTCCTCCCAGCCCTAGTGGGATTGGCATCAAGAATATGGCCTCCCTCAGCCCTGCATCCCCCTCGAGTGCTGGTCTCCAACACCAGGTGACAAGCCTCTGAAGAAGCAGAAACAAGCATCATCTCCGCTGACGTTCCAGATGGGAGACCTGGCAGCTACCTAAAAAAGCCCCGGTTGCGCTTGTCTGCTCTGGAATTTTTGTTCTTGTCATGTATTTGTTTGCGGAAACATTCGCTTACCCCAGATTTGCTTTATGTTCCCTAGTTCCTGGACTTTTTCTCCAGTAGTTTTACTGCTTTTTGTAAGGTTTCAAGATTCTTGCTACGCTCTGTAATAACCTCGAGGGTTTTAACTTGTTATGCAATGACAAGCCGAAGCGAGGCCCCTTTTTTTCTAAAAGAAATCCTGACTTTAGAACAACACTAGTAGGAAAAGGGCTTTTAGTGGCGCACCTTTTTGGCATTCTGTGGTGCACCCACAACTTTGCTAGGTGCGCCACAGAATTGTCGAAACTAAAATTTAATTCCTTGGCGCACCCAGCCGGTGCGCCACAGAAAGGTGGCAATTCTGTGGCGCACCCAGCCCGTGCGCCACAAAAATCCTCTTTCAGATTAAAAAAAAGGCAATTCCAGCTCCTGCCGTCGTTGCGCCGCCGCCATCCTCCACCGGCGGCTACCCCAACCCAACCCACGTCCCGCCCGCGGCGCCCTCCGCCCTGGCCCCGATCCAGGATCCCACGGCGGCGCCCTCCTCGCTCGCCAAGGCCGCCAAGCTCGTCACGCGGTTCCGTGAGCAGGGCCAGGCCCTGGTCTCCGCGCGCCGCCCCTGGGGCGAGGTCTTCTGCACGCCGGCCTTCTCCAAGCCGCCCAACCTCGGGGAGGCCGTCGCCCGGATGCGCGGTGACGATGGGATACGAGCGAGGAAGAGGGCGGCCGGGCTGCACAGCTCCGTCACGGCACTGCTCGCCGTCGGGGATGGGGCTGGGGGAGGCGGCGGAGGAAGAGGGGGAGGAGGCGGCGGGCGAGGGCCATGGATGCGGCGGCGAGGGTCGGGGAAGGAGCTGGGGGGAGGCGGCGGAGGAAAAGGGGGAGGAGGCGGCTGGCGAGGGCCATGGATGCGGGGGCGCAGGGGGCGGCCTCGGGCGCCGTCGGGGCCACGGCGGCCCTGGCGACACGTCGGGACGACACGTCGAGCTTCCGTTTGAGGGTGTTCGATGACGGGGGCACGGGGGGAGGCTCCGGTTGCGGGTAGCGAGCGGCTTGGCCGCGGAGGAAGGGGAGCGGTGGTCGTGGGGGTGGTGTGCCAGGGAGAACGGGTCGACGTTCTCCTTGGGGAAGCGGCGGCCGCCGGAGACAGAGTGGTGGTGGGGTGGCTCGCATGCGTGGTGAGAGAAACGAGGATAAGGGACAGAGTGGTGGTGGGTTTGAGTGTTTGACCAACTACGTGCGTGGTGAGAGCTCTGGCTGATCTGGATTTCAAAATATGATTTTTTTTTAATTACTTTCTGTGGCGCATATGATTGGATGCGCCATAGAAGTGTGCAATTCGGTGGCGCATGTGGTACGGTGCACCACAGAAATGTGACCCACCCCATGCGCCACAGAAATGTGACTTTCTGTGGCGCACCCACCCCACGCGCCACAGAAATGTGTTTTCGTGCGCCACAGAATTGCAAAATTCTGTGGCGCATTCATCTGTGGCGCACGGCTTACTGGTGCGCCACAGAATTGTGTTCCACCTATAAGTTTTTTCCTACTAGTGCAAGTTTGGTACGTATATACAAAATTTATAACGTACAAACAAAAGAAAGATAAGCTCAGCAAAACTAAGGCCCTGGCTGTATCTTCCACAAGAGGCAAAAGTCTACGAGAAAGCACGTCATTCAGCAACTAGCAGTGTGCATCAACTGGCTACTAGTACGACCCACCGAAATCTGCCAAACCAGCCACACATTTCAACCGGCTATAGTTGATCCCAGCTTTAGATTTGGACTGTGCACATGGACGAAGCCTCCGCCGCAGACATATTTCTTCGTTTTCTGGTTAAGGGAGCAGTGAAAGAGATGCACTAGTCCGAGTGTGGACGACCTGGGTCTCCGTGTTAGGCCCTGCTCCCAGCATTGTGGGAAGGTTCCAAATGTTAGGCCGGCCGACTGACCTTGTGGCAACCCTACTTCCAGGAACTTGCATGTCTGTCTATGGATCTGGAGACTTGGAGAGTGACATGAATCACATGATAGGTGTGGCTCGAGTGGGCACGACGACAATGAGAAATGGAACAGTAACCTGTATTTGTCAGTCCAGCAATTTGACAAGCTCAACGAGCCTTCTGACCAATCATCTTAATTTACATCTTTCTGAAAAGTCGTCCCACTGTAGCCGCTGTCGGTGCGGAAACTGAAAACGGCCCCCAAACTACACGGAGTCCGTTTTTGAAAAAAAAAACGAGATTGATACCTTTGAGTTTTTAAAAATCGAGAAAAAATTCTCAAATGTAGAAAGTGTCAAGATCGACAAGGGTGCAGAAATTTAACTAAAAATTCATTGTATTTTGGGCTGCACAAAAAAGACAAATGGGTGGATCTGGATTATGAACAACACACAGTTTTAAAATTTTGAAATTTCCCCGATTTGACTTTTATGTGCAGCCCAAAATACAATGAATTTTAAGTTTAAGTTTACACGCTTGTATATCTCGACACTATCTGCGTATGAGTTTTTTTCATGATTTTTGAAACTTTAAAAATATTATTTTTGATTTTTTCAGAAAAACGAGCTCCACGTAACTCGGGATCTATTTGTCCACTCTCCTGTGGGTGTATTGATCTTATCAATTCTCATGGCCTTGTGTACTTCTAACATACTCAATTGCTGACAGTTTGTGATCAGAGCGTGCGTGCATGAAGCATGCGATCGACGGACGATTACATCAGTAATTATTATTGCTTGAAAAATCTGCATATGCACCTTTCAAAAAAAAAAATCTGCATATGCAAAGGGAAGGAACGGCATGGCGCCACAATGGGATGAACAACAGAAACTAATTAAGTAAGAAATCACCCATGCTTTCGCCATGAAGGATCAGAGTAACTTTAAATTATGCCATGCCGGTGCCTTTTCGAGCCAACATATGCTTGTGACATCCGTCTGGGAGTGGAGCTCACACCGGACAGGCGGACATGACTCATGAGACGGTGTATGTGTGAATGAATCATGAGATCCGTTTGCTTCTTCTCCACATTGTCAAGCGTCTCGCGAAAAACTCCCTCCTGGGTCGCCCCCGCGCGGCGACTCCGGAGGGCTCCAAATCCAGCCAGCCAGAGCACAAGTCCGGCGTGCCCCCGGCCGCTGCCGGCGCCGGCGGCGGTGGCGGCGCCCTGCCCGTCACAAAGGCGGAGGGGCTGTGGGCGGACCTGCTGGGCCGAGACGCTGTCTCGGTCGCCGGTCGCGCAGAGCGGAGCTGCGCTCGGCGGCGGAGGCCCAGGCGCGGTGGGGCGACGACGGCGAGGACGTGCAGGGCAAGGCGGAGAGGCCGGCGGCACCAGGCACCGGCGGCGGCGCCCTGAGCTGGGCGCGAGCGGCGCATCTGGGCCCGTCTGGGCCCGATCTGGGCTCGGCGGGCCCGCTCAGCCTGGACGCGGCTCGAGCCCCGTCGCCGCTCGGTAGGGCTTGGCCGGCGTTTGTCCGGCGCAGGTCGTGGTGCGGCTGCCTCGCGGGAGCTGAGGCTCGAGGTGGTGAGGCGTGTGCAGCATCACGCTGTTGCTGTTGTGCACGCCGACGAGAGTGGTGGTGGATGGAGACGAATGTCACCGGTGCTTTGCCGGCAGTTGCATCCTCCTGTTTTGGTGGTTCGGCATGCAAGACGTTGCTGCGGGCGTGTTGAGGTCTGTTGAGTGGGAGAGATGGTGGATCCTGGAGGGAGAGGAATGCCGCCGCTGCGGTTGTTGCATCCTCCGCGGGAGATGAATGGCCCGCAGGCGTTGCATCCTCGAGGAGACAAATGGCGCCTAGTATTTGGTTGCATCCTTCCGTTGGGAGAAGAATGGCGCCGCATCGGAGGTTGCATCCTCCGTCTAGTGGGGGAGGCGGCTGCAAGGTGGAAGCACATCGAGCTTGCCGGGGAAGTGTGGTTGGCCGTGGAGGCAGGATAGTGGTTTGGTGTGTTGACTGGTTTGGATCCGGGGTTTGGGCTATGCAAGTGAGACTGCCGGCGAAAGCCGTACTCCAGCTGTGGCCGGAGTCGTCGATGGCGGCGCCTTCGAGCGCCACTCCCTCGTTGGAGGCATCGATGTCGCTGTTCCAACTTTGCATTTTCCGACGTGCTCCAGGGGAAACCCTTAACCTACTCTTCTAGATCGGACGATGGCGGCGCCTTCTGGCGTCGTGTTCCCTCTTGGGGCATCGTTTTAGAGTTGGATCCGGCCAGAGGGACTCGTGGCTAGCTAGGTTGTGTGTTGTATGGTTTTTGGGTCTGGTTTCCCTTATAAACTGGACCAACCTTATATCTATTCATTGAATTTAGCAGTTCTCCTGCTAACATTCAAAAAATCATGAGATCCGTCGCCAGCCAGCACTGTCACACACACTCGACAGGTATACATGTGGATCATGTGCTATGCGTTATGGGCAATCATTTGTAATAGGATTCTACCTTATACCCACCACGAAGCATTACAAATATCTGTAGCATTTAGCTTAATGATGTGGACAATAGGTTTAAACGACTTATTAGGCTGAAAGTGCTTGTCCTTATATGCTCGCTTTGGTTCTGTAAAAATGATAAGATTTTTAATGATAAAAATCGTCTCTCATGCAGGTTATCTACCGGTGTACGTCTATGCTCCATTCATGGTCGCCACTTCAACATGCGGAGCATCATGACCTATTTATAGAGGCATGTTCACAATTAGAGGATACAGCGAGTGACTTTTTATCCCAACATGAATGGCAACTCTTCGGATCGGCCCTCCACCACCGGTGTTTTTGTAATTTTTCATTATAATATGTAATTCACCTTTTTCCTTTATTTTGAGACTTCTAAACTTATGACGGCTCTATACATCATAGATTTCTATGCAGAGACCAGGTGTTAAGTAATAAATCTCTGCCTTTATGGAGAGAAAAAAAATGTGGTGTGGGCTGCGCCCCATGCTTGTATCACGTTGCTGCACTTGCCCCATTTCTTCTGTTCGCGAAGCATCATCATGGCGAAAACAAGGATATACAACACGCACCACTTGGCACTACACGGATCCACGCCCACGAGAGTGGGCCGATTTATCATCATACAATAGTCTTCCTAGGAAGAGTGTTCATCGTTTTCTGTCTCCGCGTTGAAAGAACACGCACATTTGAACGAGACAAGACATAAATGATGTGAAGCTCACCCTAGTAATATAGCAGCCAAGAACCCTGTGTTTTTATCAACAAGTGATGACTAGCTAATGAACAAGTTTTGTAATGAAGTTTCTTTTTACAAAAAAGAAAACATATATAGTGTAGTGCAGACTTTTGATCATGGTTGGAGCATCTACAGGCCGGGCCGGTCCTGCCGTTCTAGGGGCGAAGCTAAAATGCCTGACCTCATAAGCATTGAACTTTACTTATTATGTTACGAATAACATTAAAAGTGCACACTAAAGGATATTGATATAAGTTGCAAAAAAGGTAGAACATTGATATCAAATATGTGTACATATTGTCATAAAAAATCCCTTTAACATTTCTTGATACAATCAATATTAATGTTACCGATTATGACGTCAAGTCTTCCTATAACCATGTCATCGCGGTGTTCGTGGGTATAGTACAGTCTCCTCTCATGACTTGACTTTTCGCTCCTCGGCATGGCCTATCAAACCACAACATGATCATGCATTACCCTTCGATATACTCCCTCTGCACAGTGATTAAGGAGCGAGCGAGAGGCATCTGCCAGTTTTCCTCATCGTGCCCTTAGTAAATCTCTCATTTGACTTTAATTTTGTCGTGTCGGCTCCTCGTTTCTCGCTGCCAGACGCACGCTTCGTGACCTCAGTCCGTGTTTTGACAAGACTGATTGGCGCATGGTTTAACTACTCCCGACTTTTGAGGGAATTGAAAACAAGAAGACAAGGGAAGTTACGGGAGATTAGGGAGTCCACCACACCCGCGCTACTACTACTAGACTAGCCATAGTGGGGGTATCATAGGTAGTATCATGCATACCATGTTGGCCAAAAATTGGTGTATCGCTCCAATTAATGATGAGAGAGATCATATTGGTATCATATGTAGATACCGTAACATAGGGATTCCAAGACAAGATGAGTCTATAACCAAATAAATGCATTGTTAAATGATATCACACATATATTACTACCCTTTATGACTAGTGCTACTTATTGCACACGTTCGTTGGGAGACCCCAAGAGGAAGGTATGATGGAGTTCAGCGTGAAGTTTTCTCTCAGTATGAAACCAAGGTTTAACCGAACCAGTAGGAGCAGTAGCGCTTCTGAAGGTTGTCAACGGCGAATTATGATGCGGCGCAACACCAGGGAATCCGGCGCTGACGTGGAACCTGCACACAACACAATCAAACTATTTTGCCCCAACGAAACAGTGAGGTTGTCAATCTCACCGGCTTGCTGAAAACAAAGATTAAACGTATGGTGTGGAAAACAGTATAAATTGCAGAGAATGAAAAGGAACAGTTTGCAGTTTGTGGTTGTTTAATCAGTGTAAAAGAATGGACCGGGGTCCACAGTTCACTAGTGGTGTCTCTCCATAAAAGATAACTAACATGTTGGGTGAACAAATTACAGCTGGGCAATTGACAAATAGTGAGCGCATGACAATGCATATATATGACATGATGATTACTATGATATTTAATTGGGCATTACGAAAATACATAGACCGTTATCCAACAGCATCTATGACTAATAATCCACCGCCGGTTGTCATCCGAGTCCCCCGTTGGTATTAAGTTGCAAGCAACGGATAATCATTAAGTAAAGTGCGTAATGTAAACAAAACATATGCCGTGGACATAGCATGTTAGGTTATCCCTAGTGGCAACAGCACATCCAACCTTAGAACTTTTGTCACTCTCCCAGATTACGGAGGCATGAACCCACTATCTAGCATAAATACTCTCTCTTGGAGTTACAAGCATCTACTTGGCCAAAGCATCTACGAGTAACGGAAAGCATGCAAGATCTTAAATAACATAGATAGATTGATAATCAACTTGACATAGTATTCAATATTCATCGGATCCCAGCAAACACAACATGTAGCATTACAATAATATGATCTTGATCATGTAGGGCAGCTCACAAGATCTAAACATGATGGCACAAAGTGGAGAGACAACCATCTAGCTACTGCTATGGACCCGTAGTCCAAGGATGAACTACTCACGCATCACTCCGGAGGCAGGCATGGCGATGTAGAAGCCTCCGGTGACGATTCCCCTCTCCGGCAGGGTGCCGGGAAGAGGTTCTGAACCCTCCCGAGCTAGGGTTGACGGCGGCGTCTCTGGAACTTTTCGTGGATATTTGCTCAGGTACTTAGGGTTTTCGCGTCGGGGGAATAAGTAGGCGAAAGGGCGGCGGCTGGAGACCCCCGAGGGGCCCACACCACCCAGGGCGCGCAGGGGGGCCCGCGCCCTGGTGTGTGTGGGGCCTCCTGGCTCCTCTCGTTGCTCCTTTGGTCCTTCAGGTGTGTTCTGGAAAAATAGGCCCCGTGAGTTTCGTCCAATTCCGAGAATATTTCCAGACTAGCTTTTCTGGAATACAAAAACAGCAGAAAACAGGAACTGGCACTTCGGCATCTTGTTAATAGGTTAGTCCCAAAAAATGTATAAAAGTGATATAAAGTAGATGCAAAACATGTAGCAATTGGTATAAAACAAGCATGGAACATCAAAAATTATAGATACGTTTGAGACGTATCAGCATCCCCAAGCTTAGTTCCTACTCGTCCTCGAGTAGGTAAACGATAAAAAAAAATAATTTTTGAGGTGACATGCTACCATCATAATCTTGATCATATAATATTGCAAGGCACATGTAAATGAATGAAGTGATCCAAGTCAATGGTCTATAATTTGCTACCAAATAGATAATGAGTAAACAATGAATCACACAAGCTAAACGTTTTCATGAATAGTACTTTCGAGACAAGCATCAAACAGTTTTGCATAAGTGTTAACTCATAAAGCAATAGTTTCTAATAAAAGGTATTTAATCAACACAAAGGAAGAATTAGTTTCAGCATTTGCTTCAACTTTCAACATATTTATCTCATGGATATTGTCAACACAAAGTAGTATAACAAGTCCAATACATTGCATATAACGCATGTTGTAACAAAGTTGACACTAGTGTTTGCTTGTGGAAGACAGAAAGAATAGGAAAACTGACTCAACATAAAAGTAAAAGAAAGGCCCTTCGCAGAGGGAAGCAGGGATTAAATCATGTGCTAGAGCTTTTAGGTTTTTGAAAGCATATAGAGATTGCATAAAATATTTGATACTCCTCCCAACCTTGCTAACACAAGCCATGGCTAACCGAATCCTCGGGTGCCTTCCATCAATCACATACCATGGAGGAGTATCTATTTTTGAGAGGTGTTTGTTAATTGTCAACGAATGGTAGCGGGTGAGAACAGTATTCTACCTGTCAACGGACTTTTAAGAGCGGCTCCCATGAAGGACGTTATTTCTACCAGCAAGGCAGATCATCCCTCTTTCTCTTTGGTTTACACACACAGGTATTTCACTGTTTGTCATTGCTTACTGATGAATCAGGGCAAAAGTGTGAAGAGAATTAATTGGTTAAAGTTGTAATTAATTGGGACTGGGCACCCCGTTGCCAGCTCTTTTTGCAAGTTATTGGATAAGCGGATGTATATGCCACTAGTCCAGGTGTAAAAGTCCATCGACAAATAGAATAAAGAATAACCACACTAATTCCTCATGAGCTAGTAAACATTGACACAAAAAGGGAATAATAACATTTTGAATAATTTAAAGGTAGCACATGAAAAATTTACTTGGAGTGGCAAGGAAATACCACATATAGGTAGTTATGGTGGACACAAATGGCATGGATTTTGGCTCAAGGATTTGGATGCACGAGAAGCATTCCCTCTCAGTACAGAGTTTAGGCTAGCAAGGTTATGTAAGCAAACAAGAATATCAACCCGTACACCAAGTTTTATATGACAAACATATTGCAAACGTTATAAGACTTCATACCGTCTTCCTTGTTAACCAAACCCTGTTATTAGAAAATATCTAGACCTTAGAGATACCACCGATGCAAACCAAATTTTCAACAAGCTTTACGGTAGTTCTTCACTAATAGGCTTAACTCATGATGCACAATTTAATCATGATCTACTTGTTAACTCAAAACAATTGACAAGCATCAAGTTATCCATTAGTGATCTACAAGATTAAGCAAGTTTTTCCTTATACCAATTACCACATGCAACATTTTCTGAACCAACCAAACACCAATCAATTTATTTTCAACTCTCCAAACAAATATAAGTGAAGCAAGAGAGTACTTTCTACAAAAGAAAGCTAATAGCTCTGACAAGAGATACATGAAAACAAGAGCTAAAAGCTGAACAGCGCTAGATATGAATACTCAACAAATATAAGTGAAGAATAGGAGTATTCTCATGAAAAAGCGGAGCGTGTCTCTCTCCCAATCAAGAATGCTAGGGTCCAGTCAAGCTTTATTGAAAATAAAAGTGCAATACTGAAAATAAAAGCACACAGACGCTCCAAGAAAAGCACATATGATGTGAAAGAATTAAAATATAGTTTCACTAGAGATGACCTGATAATTTTGACGATGAAGAAGGGGATGCCTTGGGCATCCCCAAGCTTAGACGCTTGAGTCTTCTTGAAATATGCTGGGGAGATCCATGGGAGCCTCCCCAAGCTTAAGCTCTTCACTCTTCTTGATCCTATTATATCATCCTTCTCTCTTGACCCTTGAAAACTTCCGTCACACCAAACTCAAAGTAGATCTCATTAGAGGGTTAGTGCATAATCAAAAATTCACATGTTCTATAAAGACGCAATATGATTTGTTACTTTAAACATTAGCTACAGCCACTGATGTTATGTGAAGCTCTTCCACCCAAAAAAAATTTCACTCAACACTAGTAAAAGAGAGAATGCAAAATAAAAAGGCATAATCTGTCTAAAACAGAACAGTCCGCAAAGACGAATTTTTTCGAGGCACTTACGACGCTCAGATCGAAAACTTGAACTAATGAAAGATTCAGACATTCATAAAGATTACGCACAAAAATTTCAGATTTAATTAACAATCTGGTGATTTTAGGAATTTCGTACAGTGAACAGCAAAAATCTGTTTCTGCGCAGCAATCAAAATTAAGCATCATCTTAACATTAGAGGCTACTCTTGGCACAACAATGCGAGAAAATAAAGATACAAAGGAGTTGCTACAGAAGTAAACAACACCTTGACTCAATAAAAGAAAAATTGCAGAAAAAAATAATGGGTTGCCTCCCATAAGCGCTTTTCTTTAACGCCTTTTAGCTAGGCACAAAGCATGCATCAAGTATTACCAAGTGAAGAAGCATCAACATTGTAATTTGTTCGAACAATAGAATCATAAGGTGGCTTAATCTTCTTCCTAGGAAAGTGTTCCATACCTTTCTTGAGAGGAAATTGATATTTTATATTCCCTTCTTTCATATCAATAATAGCACCTACAGTTCTAAGAAAAGGTCTTCCCAGCACAATAGGGCATGATGGATTGCATTCAATATCCAAGACAATAAAATCAACGGGGACATAATTGTTGTTAACCATGATAAGAACATCATCAATTCTTCCCAAAGGTTTTTTAATAGTAGAATCAGCAAGGTGAACATCCAAGTAACAATTTTCCAAAGGTGCTAAATCAAGCATATCATAAATCTTTTAGGCATAACAGAAATACTAGCACCAAGGTCACACAAAGCATTGCAATCAAAGTCATTCAATTTCATTTAATGATGGGCTCCCAACCATCTTCTAACTTCCTAGGGATAGAAGCTTCATGTTTAATTTCTTCTAACTTGTATGAGAGCATTAGTAATATGTTTAGTAAAAGCCATGTTTATAGCACTAGCATTAGGACTTCTAGCTAGCTTTTGCAAGAACTTAATTACTTCAGAAATATTGCAACCATCAAAATCAAAGTCATTATCATCAAAAGTAATGAGTTATTATCTTCCTTATTGCTAGAAATTTCAGCATCTTTATCAAGGACAGTTTCAGAGTTATCAGGCAATTTAGGACATTTTGCAATAGAAGTGGAAACATTACCAACACCAATTATCTTGCCATTAATGGTAGGAGGTTTGCTAACACTTGAGTTTGAAGCATTTTCAGAAGTAGTAATAGTATAAACTCTAGCAATATTATTCTTTCTAGCAATTTCATCCTCTCTTTCCCATCTAGCATGCAATTCAGCTAACATCCTCACATTGTTATCAATTTTAACTTGTATAGCATTGAGAGTTTTGCTCTCTTTAACATCATGAGGCATGTTCTTTAGTTTCAACAAGTCAACATCAAGAGCAAGACTATCAACTTTAGAGGAAAACATCAATTTTCCCAAATTTCTCCTCAACAGTTTTATTGAAAGCAGTTTGTGTACTAATAAAATCCTTAAGCATAACTTCAAGATCAGAGGGTACACTCTTATTATTGTTGTAGGAGTTACTATAGGAATTTCCATAACCATTGCCACTATTAGAAGGATAGGGCCTATAATTGCTATTACCAAAATTATTCCTATAAGCATTGTTGTTGAAGTTATTATTTTTAATGAAGTTCACATCAACATGCTCTTCTTGAGCAACCAAAGAAGCTAAAGGAACATTATTTGGATCAACATGTGTTTGACCATTTGCAAGCATAGACATAATAGTATCAATTTTGGCACTCAAGGAAGAGGTTTCCTCAACAGAATTTACCTTCTTACCTGTTGGAGCTCTCTCGGTGTGCCACTCAGAATAATTAATCATCATATCATCAAGAAGCTTTGTTGCAGCACCCAAAGTGATGGACATAAAGGTACCTCCAGCGGCCGAATCCAATAAATTCCTTGAAGAAAAATTTAATCCTGCATAGAAGGTTTGGATGATCATCCAAGTAGTCAGTCCATGAGTGGGACAATTTTTAACCAATGATTTCATTCTCTCCCATGCTTGAGCAACATGTTCATTATCAAATTGCTTAAAATTCATTATGCTACTTCTCAAAGAAATAATCTTAGCAGGAGGATAATATTTTCCAATAAAAGCATCTTTGCATTTAGTCCATGAATCAATACTATTTCTAGGCAAAGATAGCAACCATTCTTTAGCACGTCCTCTCAAGGAGAAAGGAAAAAGTTTCAGTTTAATAATATCACCATCTACTTCCTTGAGCTTTTGCATTTCACAAAGTTCAACAAAGTTATTAAGGTGAACAGCAGCATCATCAGTACTAACACCAGAAAATTGCTCTTTCATAACAAGATTTAAAAGTGCAGGTTTAATTTCATAAAATTCTGCTGAAGCAGCAGGTGGAGCAATAGGTGTGCATATGAAATCATTGTTGTTCGTGCTAGTGAAATCACACAACTTAGTGTTCTCAGGAGTACTCATTTTAGCAGAAATAAAAACAGACAGAAAATAACTTGAAAGTAAACTAGATGCAAGTAACTAATTTTTTTGTGTTTTTGATAATTGAAAGCAAACAAGATAAAATAAAATAAACTAAGCAAGACAAAAACAAAGTAAAGAGATTGGAAGCGTGAAACTCCCCTTGCAGAAATGCTCTCTCCCCGGCAACGGCGCCAGAAAATGCTTGCTACTGATCACACGTTCGTTGGAGACCCCAAGAGGAAGGTATGATGCAGTTCAGCAAGTTTTCCCTCAGTATGAAACCAAGGTTTATCGAACCAGTAGGAGCAGTAGCGCTTCTGAAGGTTGTCAACGGTGAATTATGATGTGGCGCAACACAGCAAATCCGGCGCTGACGTGGAACCTGCACACAACACAATCAAACTATTTTGCCCCAACGAAACAGTGAGGTTGTCAATCTCACCGGCTTGCTGAAAACAAAGGATTAAACGTATGGTGTGGAAAACAGTAATAAATTGCAGAGAATGAAAAGGAACAATGTTTGCAGTTTGTGGTTGTTTAATTAGTGTAAAAGAATTGACGGGGTCCACAGTTCACTAGAGGTGTCTCTCCATAATAGATAACTAACATGCTGGGTGAACAAATTACAGCTGGGCAATTGACAAATATTGAGCGCATGATGCATGTAAAATGCATACATGAACTTTACATTTTATTACTTGATATTCCAACTTATTTGCATCATATATGGGTTATATTTATGTTTTATAATGATTTTAGGGGATAATTCACAGTTTCTCCATTTATTAGGAATTAACCCTGCAGAACCAGAAAACCCCTTTTTCCATGTTTTTGACTTTCAGGGACCAAACGACGTCCAAATGACCTTAGATTTTACGAGGCCCAATATTTGGAAATAAGAATACGTACGAGCCAAAGATCCACGAAAAAGGAAGTCCGAGGAAGAAAATAGATGGTCCCACGTGGCCAGATTCCTTGGCCATGTGGGACCACCTCTTTTATTCCTCGTGGCTCCGATGCTGTCCGTTTTCGTCTCCGTGGCTTCGTTTTGAACTAAAAACGTCTAACAAAAAGTCCCCCGAGGAGTTTCGCGAGGAGGCGGCAGAGAAACACAAAACCAAGAAACAGGAGATAGAAGGCTGCCGCCGGAGAAGATCGGAGGGGGGAAACACCGCCGGAATCACCTCCGGAAGGCTCCTCCATCCCCCTCCGGAGTCTCTATCAACACCACCGTCAAGACCAGCACCATCTCCATCACTATCTTCGTGATCCAGTTCATCCCCCTCATAGTTTGAGATTGTTCGAACCCTAGCTATTGTTTAAGTGCTATTCTACCTGTGTATGATTGGCTACTTGTCATTGTTTGGGGGTGAGATTATATTTTCAGATTGTGTTGTACCACTTATACCATTGAATCATATCATGTCTTGAGTTGTGAGTAGTTCTCTCATGTTCCTAGGGGCATAGGATGAATTGGCAATGATTTATATATGACATGTGTTGGTATTTTGTCTAGTTTTTATCTTTTATGTAATTCTATGATGGTGCTGTGCGAACGTCGACTGCACAACACTTCACCTATATGGGCTCATAGGAGAACACCGTAGTGTAATGAATTGAGGGAGACTTGGGGGGACAGTAAACCTGAGACCGAGTCATGAAGTTGCATTATGAGGGTATTAGTATCGGGGACCTTAGAGTGTAATGCTATGGTGGGACTTTATGTCTTAATAATTCTTGTCCAATCATTTACTTGGCCACATGATCCATCATAAGGGGTTTAGTTTATTTATTTAGCTACACCTAATTATGGCTCCGTCCAAAGAAGATTAAAACTTGACAAAATGTTTACCTTGTTGTTCTAGAAATATCTATGCAATGAAATCCATGTAGCCATTGGGAACGTTTTCCACCTATAAGAAACACACACTTGAGCTTGTCCTCTTGCTGCATAGAGGATTGGGCTTTCTCTCTTTGAGAGCTTTTACTTGCTACCATTTACCTTCAGAATTTTTACCAAAAATCTCAAAAACACTTGCATCTTTCATTGTTTTATTTATCATTCTTGTTAACCAATACCTTCAGCTCCTCGTGGGTTCGACAACCTTTTCTAATCGAAAGGTACTACAATTGATCTCCTGCACTTGGGAGTCATCAGCGCATGACAATGCATATATATGACATGATGATTACTATGATATTTAATTTGGGCATTACATCAAAATACCTAGACCGTTATCCAATAGCATCTATGACTAATAATCCACCACCAGGTTATCATCCGAGTCCCCCGTTGGTATTAAGTTGCAAGCAACGGATAATCACATTAAGTAATATGCGTAATGTAAACAAGTACATATGACCGTGGACATAGCATTGTTAGGTTTCCCTAGTGGCAACAGCGCATCCGCAATCTTAGAAGTTGTTGTCACTCTCCCAGATTACTGGAGGCATGAACCCACTATCTAGCATAAATACTCTCTCTTGGAGTTACAAGCATCTACTTGGCCAAAGCATCTATTAGTAATGGAAAGCATGCAAGATCATAAATAACATAGGGCATAGATTGATAATCAACTTGACATAGTATTCAATATTCATCGGATCCCAGCAAACACAACATTTAGCATTACAATAAGATGATCTTGATCGTGTAGGGCAGCTCACAAGATCTAAACATGATGGCATAAAGTGGAGAGACAACCATCTAGCTACTGCTATGGACCCGTAGTCCAAGGATGAACTACTCACGCATCATTCCGGAGGCAGGCATGGTGATGTAGAGCCCTCCGGTGATGATTCCCCTCTCCAACAGGGTGCCGGAGAGAGGTTCTGGACCCTCCCGAGCTAGGGTTGATGCATCGGGGGGAATAAATAGGCGAAAGGGCGGCGGCTGGAGAGCCCCGAGGGGCCCACACCACCCCAAGGCGCGCCAGGGGGACCCGCGCCCTGGGTGCGTGTGGGGCCCTCCTGGCTCCTCTTCGTTGCTCCTTTGGTCCTTCAGGTGTGTTCTGATAAAATAGGTCCCTCCGTGAAGTTTCGTCCAATTCCAAGAATATTTCCAGACTAGCTTTTCTGGAATACAAAAACAGCAGAAAACAGGAACTGGCACTTCGGCATCTTGTTAATAAGTTAGTCCCAAAAAATGTATAAAAGTGACATAAAGTGGATGCAAGACATGTAACAATTGGTATAATATCAGCATGGAACATCAAAAAATATAGATACGTTTGAGACGTATCAACTAGTGATAAAAGCATAAAATGGCTAGTGATAAAAAGCAGCTTTTATGCTGAATCAAGTACATGCGGATTCATCTCGGCCAAGGATCTCCTACACTGCTTGTGTGGCGACCTCTTTTCATCTCATCAGGAGAATCTCTTGTTGACTCAACTCGGTGCCACTTAAAGGGTACGATCATGGGGTGGCTGGGGAAAATTTAAAAGGATACGATCATCCTATGTGAAACTTTGAGAGAATATTACAACATGGGTATCACTAGTTCCAAGATTGATTTTCTACCAACTAAGGTTTCGATAAGAATGATGTAATCATGCTATAATAAATTGTAAATATATATTCTTTTAATGTAAGAATTAATTATATTATATTTTTTATTAATAATTGCATGCTACCCGGGGGACAATTGCCCCCTCCCCCTCACCCACATGTCCACACAACATATAGCTACACGATCATCGCTATTGAAATATGTGTCAAATCAGTTTAGCTTTGCCGACCATGATTCCCACATATACATACTCTATATGACGAGGACAAGAACAATAGAGTCAAGGCCTCTGTCAGTCACTCATCGCGTCATCTGGGAAGGCTTCCACGTCATCCAACTTCCACCAGGATATTTTTGCAATTTAGAGCAAGCAACGTACAACTGAAGCATTCTCCAGCTAGTAAACAATGAACATTTACTTGTTCAAGTCCATGATATGAGTTAATGGATTGCATCCAATTCTAGGCTGATATATTTTAGTGTCTATGGAAGGGCAATACAAAATTAGGTCAAGATTAAATCCTATATCCTAGTGGCTGCAGTACTACTATTTAAACATGTTAAATCAATGAAATAACACCCAAGTTGGATCAACATGCCATCAACTACTTCAAGCAGGTCTAATCCATTAGGTGCTTTTCAAAACAAAATACTGCATCTCGCCAACATAATTAGTGAAAATTTAATTGGATTTTGTAATTAAGAGAAGATCTAATAGATGAAACACAAAACAACACTACAACAGACCTAGTAAAAGGATTTATACATCCCTATGGCAGAACCACCTCGATGGCGACATGAAGCAGCAACAACCATGGGTCGTTGGCTAGGTCGTGGTACGGGTTCCCACATATGAAACACAAAACAACACTAGAGCAGACCTAGTAACAGATGAAACACAAACAACACTAGAGAAGACCTAGTAAACGGATTTATACATCGCTATGGCAGAATCACCTCGATGGCGACATGAAGCAGCAACAACCTTGGGTCGTTGGCTAGGTCGTGGTACGGGTTCCCACATACATGTCGGCTCTTGGTCTGGCGAGCTGCACATAAATAGAATTTAAAAATAAATGGTTAGGTATTAAGTTATAATTAAAAGATTTTTGTGTTGTACTCAAGGTTGGATACCATGAAAATAAAGTATACATTGAATATTGGTATCAAAATAATCGATTTGAAGGGATGAATATAATATAATCAAGAAAAAAATAAAAGAAGTTGTAATTCTTGTGTGGATCTCAAAAGAAGGCTGAGTCTTAAAATGGTATTGCAAATTTGTCTTTTTACTTTTTTATCTCTATCAAGTAAAATATACATTTACCGGTTTGTCTCCATTTTGCGTGTTTACTCGTTCTTGGGATGCTTTTGCTTTCTGGAAATACTAGAACGACACCCTGCGCGTTGCAACGGGTATCTCTTAAGAAATCAAGTAAAATATATAAACTCCTGAGTTGACTATAGAAATGCAAAATTTAGTTGATTATAATAGTTGAGAGGATAAATTTAATTTAATAGACATGAAATGTATGAGTATTTTATATTTAAACTTCGTTATGGTTCAGGGGTGTACATGATTGATGCTAATCGATGTAGATAAAGTGAAATTAGTGGGTTGAAGAAACTGATGATGTGGATGGCTTGCACTAAGTGTTGTGCAAATTGTCGCATAATGTGTCTAAAAACTTTTTGTGCGGTTACATGTAGAAGATCACATAATCTCGAAAAATAGTTCTATTTTTTTCATTATTGAAAATCTTGGCGATAAAATCACTTGATTGTCATAACCGATTCCGGTGTTTCACTTGCACATTATTTAATTATGAAATTACATACGGGATGGTGCGATAAATCGTTTGAACAGTAATATGATGTAGACAACTTGATGGCCAAAGAAAATCATGATGTGGATGCTTGCAAGTAGATATACGCAATAAGTAATGATGTTAGTGGGATGATGTGGACAATTGATTGGCTAAAAGAGGAAGTGATGTGGATGGGCTTGCATGTTGAGATAGAAAAATATTAATTACACTTAGTGAGATTTTACTTTATAAGAAGTATAGATAGATATATAGATATGCTTTTGTTTTTCTGGACCGGAGGTTTTTTTGGGGTGGGACTGGAGTTTTGGGGCGAGTGGGATCAGAAACGGCATCATATCGTAGCTGTAAAAAAAAATAGAAGCAGCATCTCGCGCATGGGCTGTATCCTGTATGGGCCGTTAAGCTTTCTACAATTGCACTCTGGGCCACGTCTCTTCTCCAAAATCCAAACTTTGTCTGGGGCTCTGGGCAGTGTGCACTGTGCGTGGGGCGAGCATGAGCATTCCACTCAAATTGGGCATATTTTCTGTGAAAGCTTCTATCATCTGTGGATGGTTTCCCTCCACTTCACCCGGACCATCTAATTCCTGGTTAGCCTGGCATTTCTCATACATGTCTGGAAGATCAGCGTTCTGGAGGCAAAGCAAGAAACATAGAAACATTTCTCCAGGCGCAGACCCGCAACCTGTTCGTTGGAATGCCCAACGGATTTGCCATTGGCACAGTAGCGCCAGCGGCCATTTCAATTTACTTCGGATGTGCATCAGGCGCGTGGTGATGTATATTGAGTGATCCTTATCAGGAATTCAGGATTATTCATCGATCTACCACAGTTTTACACTCTGTAGTTTTTGTTCATCATGTGCTGCTTTACGTGATAGCTGGAATGCTGGCGCCTATGTTGAACATTGATTCTGCAGTTCATTGGCCTTCTGCCTGATTTTACGACTGCCCAGTTTTAGTTTCACTATGCTAAGATATTATATGGAAATTGCTACTAGGGAGACAGTGTCAACTGTTAACACGCGCAATCATTATCCTTTGAAAGGAAAAAAACGTAGTCACAAGATCACTATTTACACTGTTAAGGTATGCCCGGTCATACGAGGACACTATTCGTGATGCTCCTGAGGGTGCCTTGTACAACAAAACGGTATGCGCTCCTTATTTTCCATGTTTTATGTACACGCTCTGCATTTACAAGTTTATCCATGTTGTCTGTCCTGTCTTGTTTTCTTTTGCGCCCTTCACAAAGGGATCCATGCCTGTAATTGCAACAGGGTGCATTTGTTATCTGTATAACCGTATAAATGCTAGATGAACATGAAATGCACCTTACCAAGATTCATGGTATTCTACTGACCTTGATTAACCCGGTTTCAGTTCCACAGAAAATAATGTCATTTGCGGTCAAGATGCTTGTTATCTTGCTTCCTGCAGATAGCCTTCCAACTTTCTGCTGCTTCTCTCTCAACCATATCTGCCGAGATCCATAAGAATAGGCATTATCAGGTTGGCTAGGTCTATAATTCTGCAATCTAAGACATCAGAGTGAAGGTGTTCTACAAGTTTAGTATCAGCTGTTACTTATTAGCAGTATTACAGATAAGTGTAACCAGTGTAACTAACATAATAATATTTTTTGTAAAAATAGAAATGTAATAATAATAATAATAATAATAACAAAAGTTAGCAGAACACCTGGATAATATTAGGGCTTTTATTGTAGGTCAAGTAGATGAAGTCCTCCACCACTGCCATTGCCTCTACATTTGTTCCCTTTGGTATTGGCATTGTCATCGTGGGCTTGCATCGCTTTTTCCAGTCCTGTGTTAAAAATAGTACCATGTTTAGCATTTTATTTTCATACAATGGCTTTCAGAGGTCAAATTTGATCATTAGTTCATTACCTTCATGGCAGATCCTTCCACTTGAGAACCAGCACAGTACATCCAATCCTTATATACTACTATGGAGCTAATGGATTGTTTACTGATTCTCCAACTTCTTGTAGGTGCCCTTATCTCAATCTTCGATTCTACTGACACATCGAATTCCTGATGACATGTTTTATTTTTCAGATGACATCTTTCTAGATGCTATTACTGCCATTGTAATAACAAAACTAACCTGCATACTCAAGTCTCCGCAGCCAAGGTAAGCTTTGCCATGAGAAAGAGCTAGAGATTTTACATGCTTGCTCTTGTAAAATGTTTGGGTACTTCTTGCTGAACAAGAGAACTGCGGAAGTAAAAGGAATTCAAGTTAAAAACATTTTTGTTACGACACATTCCATCATTCGTTGAGACAAATTTCTGAGAGCATAGGAAGCAGATGTGCACCTTGAGAACTTTTTTCTGTGTAAGCACAATTATTTTGTCACCATAAATACCAAACTTCTGCACAGCGTCTTTTATATGAATCACCTCAACACACTCAAGCTTACGCTGGGCCATTTTCCACACCTGCAACAGCACATTTTTTACCCATACAAATGATCATATTAGTTAATGTGTTATGATTAAGTTTCCTTTATTGTTGATTGAATTACCTACCCGAATAGATTTGTCAGCAGATCCGCTGAAGAGATTTTCTCCAGATTCTGATAGTGCAAAACAAGTGACTGCTTTCGTGTGCTCTTTAACCTCTCTGATTATTACTGCTCTCTGGCCTTTAATATCCCATGCCTGTATAGGATACACACGAGCATTAAGAATTTAAAGGGAAATATTACAGTGTTGCTCTCATCTAATGGTTATAACTCTTGAGGGAAAAATCATTGATTGTTTCCCAGGTATGTTTATCTATGGTCATGTTAAATATGTGTTCTTCTTTTAATTTATGAGTTGGAAAGCCTACTGAGATATGGAACATAGCGTTACCCTTATGGTGCCATTGAGATAACCAACAAAGAGCTGCCCTCTAAAGAATGTTATAGCTGTTGCCGCTCCATTGCCAGGTTGTCCAATCTCTAAGATTTGTGTATGTACACATGATACACTCTGCATAGACAACTTCAGATAATTAGACTTCATGTAAAAATAAAGCTTTGAGAGGGACATTATTATTACGTTTGCAGTATAGCTTCCAGAAAATCCTAAAGCACATCATTATTCAGATAAGAAGGGACAAAAACACCATTGTATAATGATAAAGATAAGTAAATCTACTGAATGGTTAAGATTTCGCTCATCATTTCCGATTCAAAAAATGAAAACAAAATAAATAAGTAGAAATGAATTAAATTTTGCCAGTACTCACTGGTTTCCTGGGGAGGTAATAATCTGTAACTTGGAGTAACTCCTCAGCCATCCATGTGAAGGACGAAAGCCTCCGAAGAGATTCCCGTGAACCCTCCGACAAGCTCATCAACTTTTGCTTCCCTGAAGTTAGCGAAACAAAGTACTTCTTTTAATATATTGTGTAATAATTTGTTAACCATTCTTGTGTTAAACTCTTAGGCTAGTTGATCTGTACATTCCAAATTCTTAATATGCGATGTACTACTAGTTACCCAATTACCAAAATTTAAGTTTGAAAATAGGTAATGAGAAAGCCTCCTTACCTTTTCCAGACGTGTAGTTATAGACACACATGCACGCTAGAACCCTTTCATCAAGCTCACATCCCGGATGAAGGTGGCGCACTATGTCATGCAATAAGATCTCGCAAGCAGAATATCTTATATCATTTTCACCAAGGGAAGCCAGCTCACTTCCAAGCCATGCGGCGGATACTAGGCAGTCATGTGAGATTCCCTTCACCGTGCTTTGCAATCCTTTGGCCAAAGTATTGATAACTGGTACTCCAATTCTTATGACTGTTCGTGCAAATTTATTGCTCCATGAGCTTATTTCTGTATCCTGCATCATATTTTACTTAACTGTCACTTTTAAAACAAGTTTCTGTTGTGCTGGCAAAATGAATTAATATTTTTATACTTGACCTGAAGGCAAGAATCCAGCCAGTCGATGTTTCTGATCATATTTCTATGTGATACCGAGGTGAGACCTGCTTTCTTAGAGAGCCATGCAGCAGTGTAGGAATCTCCTGACCAGGAATAAGTCCCTCCAAGATTTGAAAGAAAAGATGCTGCTAGAGCCTGCACAGTTAGATTTTCTTGAGATGACAGAGACTCCAATAGGACCTCCATTGCTTCATCTTTGAAAATACTCCTTCTTTCTGTTTTTCCCTGCAAAAACAAGAAAATAAACTGTCATTTCCGATAATGTGGGGTCACTGTAACAATGCGTTCGTTGTTAGTACATATTTAGAACAAAAGCTATCTTCTTTTTCTTGGAATCAAGGGAAAGAGCTCTGCCTCGTTTCATGATAGAAACAACAACCTAAGATGGAAAAAGTCACCACTTAAAAAGCATGGGTGTTGTTTCATGAACACTGCATTGTGATTCTTAAACTTTACTGTAGCTAGTGCACAGAAAATCAATCATATGTTGTTTTTATGAACCAAAAAATGATTGTTCAGATGATGAGTATCTGTGACAGTAGGAATACCAGCATATCCAATTGAAGGAGAAGATTAGCTGCTATAACCCGATGTTCAAGTTCAGTTTGATGGAGACAGGCCATCAATGTGTGCATAATAGCAATGCCTCCTAGCCGTCGTATTTTTTGCAGAAAAGAATTTGCTGAAGACCTGAAGATTCAACACAATGAACACGGTATTATGGAAAATATTTAACAAATGGAGCCTTATCAGGGCGTGGATCATACCGAGGAATCTGAAGAATCTCATGGAAGTATTCAAGTGCCGCGCACTTAGCGCGTTGTTCTTTTCTTCTGAGAAGGTGAAGGAAAGGTTCCACTGGAGTAGCTTGTGACAAGAATTTCTTACAGTTTCCACCAAATCTCACACACCTGACGAGAATAGCTGCCAGGGCCACGCCTTCTTCCAAGTTGTTGTTCTTTGCAACATCAACAAGCTTAGAGAGAATAGGAGGAGAACTGATGGTTGCCAAGTGGACATTATTCGTTACATAGTCGAATGCTGTCACTAAGATCTCAATGAGAGCTATTGATGCTGATGTTGGCGTTAGTGGGAGCAACGTAGGCCATTTCTGGGTCGCAGAATTACAGGCCACATGTAGAAGTGAAGGTAACAGCTCTAAGTTCTTTATCTCTGAAGGTGAAGGATCTAACAAATATATCAGAATGGCGGCTTCATGCACATCTCTCTTCAGTGCAGTTGCTAAGTTGGTTAAGTGTAAGTCTTTCCTCTTGATGCCTCTCATTACACTCCTATCTTCAGATATCATAAGCACTAGAACATACACTGATGCTCTGATAACTTTATCCTTTTTAGCTGTGGAAATGCTGTCAAACAGTTGGTCCAGAATGTCTTGCCTTACTGATGATTTGTGTCTCACCTCAGAAGTATGGTTCAGCAGCTGCCATATAGTTGTGACTTCTGAGCCGGCATCTAGGCAGCTTTCTAACCCATCTGAAACCAATAGTTTGACACTGCGTTCTCGAATCTTTCAAGAAAATCAACCTGACTGTTGTTACCACAGAGTGAACTAACATCGCTCCAGTCATCACTATTTGAGAAGGCTTTGAATTTCCTACTCATGCTTCCCCGAGAGACTAGGTCGGATATAGCACTTCTCTTGATGAATTTCGTTGAGAAGTTGCTGAAGCATCTGATATCATGCTTCGGTGTGCATTGTGGAGACATGTCATCCTTGTTAAAACAGTTGGACGCCGAGTATGAGTCTGCACTGTGCATATCGAAGACGAATTTGACAGATTATTCAGTGGGCTGTGTGATCTGCTTGATTCTAAGTAGTTTGGTTGCATCTTGCTGTCGTCGACAAGGTAAAGTGGAGATTCAGGAGCGTATATCATTGCATTTTCAGGAGAAGTGCACCATGTTAGATTCTTCTTGTGGCATGATCTAATCAACAGAAGAATGTGTTAGGAGGGTAGCAAGACTCAGCAGTATAACAGATGAAGCCGAATGAAGTACCTCTCATGGAGTTTAGATGACAAAAAGTCTGCATCAATAGGCATAACCTTTGCTGACCTCCTGCCGTCACGCGAAGCTGCCTGCTTCAGATGAATGAAATGCAATTATAAATAAGGTAAGCTCGAGCATGTCTAAATATGTGCGCTTAAGGTACAGAATCTATTATCACACGTATTGACATTGTCAGGCCCTGCTTACAAGTGAATGACAGTATTTCACTAGATTTTACTACGACAGTTGTCCTGTTTTCAGTAATGTAGCTGCCTTCACATCCTGGTCCTTTTATCAGGCTTTAGATTTTATTCACAAACTGAAGTATTGGACTTCCAAACTCAAGGACTGTTAAATCACACTTCTGGTGGCTGATCTTTTGATATGATCTAAAACAAGAGCACTAGCTCTAGAAAATTTGAACAACGAACTCCCTTCACCATTATAATTTGCAACGAGTGGTAGAATCGACGTTGTACCTCGTTGTCGCTTCCTTCGCTAGAATCAAGATGTGAGTAGAAGGAAACCGGCGAGTCGGACTGGGCCTCCTCAAGTATCTCATGGAGGCACCTGCTGTCAGAGCTTCCCTTGGTATCTTCTTGAAACTCTTGGTCTGTACAGCTGAGAAAATCCTTCAGTTCGGCGAAGCCACCATAATGGCAGAAGTCAGAGACGGAGGCGATGCTCTTCTCTTCGTACCCAATCAATTGGATTGTCCTCTCCTCCTGCAGGAATACCAAGGCCATTTCAGCTCTCAAATAACTCATCAACTCTTGTGCATATGCACTGCACTATGTGAAATACATTTGTGCAAAAGTATGTGACTTGCCTCTGAGACATTTGGCCATCTTGGAAGGACAGAGCTCGCAGATTTTCCTAGCTGAAGGCACCTGTTCATGGATGTATGTATGTGTATTCAGGACAATCAGAAAACTATTCTACGCTGTAATGGAGTATAGCGAATTGAAAGTATTCTGCAAGCATGAGTTCATCAACTGGGTTTTGAACTATATATAACAGTAGCAGCACTCAAGATGATCTGTCTAGATGGTGTTAAATTTTGTAGGCATGCAGCCGTGGGTCAGGATGGTTTAGTGTGCATGCTTGTCTCAAGCTGCTAGTGGAGAATCTTTTGCTTTGCTTCAGAAACTCGTCAGGAATTTGGAGATGGCATGCTGGTTAAAAGGTGTGTCAGCCTGTTCCTTTTAGAACCCTTTTGAAAAAAGGATTAGTCCTGTGCTGATATATCTCCCTCTCCTTTTCTTTTCGCCACATCACAGGAACGTGCTAGAGAAAATGCAAAATATGTGCCCAAATGCCCATGACCTGCACAATGTGCTCTAGAGAACCAGGTAAAGAAAATGGTTGGACAAAGGGAATGAGCAAGGCAAACTCCCAATCATCTGTTTCAGAAATCACAAGCTGGTATCCTGCATTCCAATTTATTGTGGTTCTGTGTTTTTTTTGAGGGAAATGTTCGAAATTAAACAATTCAGTTACCGTGTTCCAAATGATCCTCGAGCAAGGAATTCGCAAAGCTTAGGAATTCATAAAACTAAAAAAAGATTAGCACTTCATAGAGTTATGCATATGGGCTATGGAATTTCATCTTTAGCTACTCTCAACGGAATACTTTACATGATAATTGATTAAAATTGTCCTTTGTATTTGAAAAGGAGCTATCAATCCAATCCAAGAGCCGTAGAAAGAAAATAACAAGAAAAGAAAAGAGAAAAAGGAAAGGGACTTTGGACAAAACAGCGGTAGCAAAATCTTTTCCATGAAAAGGGGCGTCCCTACTGGCTACTGCACCACATCACGACCCTGTCATGAAAAGTTCCCTTTGTTCACTTTCCAGTCTCCTCGTCAGTGTTACTGTCCACGTATGCAATTATGGTGTACTGTATACAGCAGCAGTAGTACTAGTATACTGTACTGTAAGAGATACCCTTATATCTGTCTCGGTAAAACTTGGTAGTTTCCCGCGTTCACAATGACTGACACAGTCACTTGTACTCACCCTCCACCGTCGGCCGAGGCAGCGGCGCCGTCGGGCACGGCGGCCACGACCCGGTAGTACATGAGCCAGTCCTTGTACCGCCTGGCCGCCCGGCGCGCCGCGTCCTCCTCGCTGGCGCCGCCGGCGCGCGCCAGCACGTCCTCGTCGAACAGCCCGTCCCAGAGCGCGCGGGGCGCGAGCTGGCCGGCGGCCACGGAGGCGGGGGAGACGAGCACGGCCTGCAGGAAGTGCGTGGCCGTCTGCCACGCGTCCCGCTGCGCCGCCCGCACGAGGGCCAGGTAGAAGTAGGCGCACGCCGCGACGCGCCGGTTGTCCCGCCCCGCCGTCCGGCCGTCCTCCGGCAGCAGCGCCGGGGCCTGCAGCGCTGCCTCGACGTCGTCGAGCCCTGCTCCTGGCGCGTCCGCGGCGGCTGTGGGGAACGAGTCGATGGCGCCGTGCAGCGCGCCGAGGACGGCGTCGTCGTTGTCGTCGTCGTCGGCCGAGACCGGGTGCGACGACCCCCGGCGCGGGGAAGGCGCGACCAGCGCGAAGCACCGGCGTCGCGTGGCCAGGAGCTCGGCCGGGTCGGCGAGGAGCGAGTGGAGGTGGTGGTAGAGGAAGGTGATGAGGGAGCAGATGGAGGTGTGCGGTGGAAATGCAGGCGCTGTCGCCGCCGTCGCTGTCACCGTCGGCATTGCACTGCCGGCGCTGATCACTCTGCAACCTACTCAGGAGTGGTTCTCGGAGTCGATCGGAGAGATAAGTGTTTCCATGCGGTAGAGGGAGAGAGAGAGAGATGCACTTGGCGCGCACGGACAATGCTGTGAGAGGAGCTGGTCCCTCCGCCGTGTAGATTACAGGGAGAGTGGGAAAGGCTTTGGTTTTTGTGGTTAAATGAACGAAAACTTTTCTTGGATGAATCTCAGACAGGAGTAAATAATGACTTCGGGTAGATCGAGGATAGAGTTTGAAACTCTGATGGACTATTCTTAGGAGTACCTAGTAGCAGTTCATTGACCTCTGCCATATACCGGCCGGTTTGCATGTGTATACGCTTCAGAGAAGAGCTAATTGCAATGGACATACATAAACTTGTCTGGTGGGTGCAATTTGGTACACAAACTTGCAATCTGTGATCAGGTGGTCCAAAAACTTGTCATTTGGGTGCAAACCGGTACAAAATCAATATGTAGCTGACATGTGGCGTTTTCTATTTTTGCGAAAACGACCCTACATAATCTCCCATCACAAACCTGACCTTTGCCTCTTTTTCTCGGCCTGCTGCTGCCTCTGCACGGCATCGGAGACGGATGATTCCATTCTCTGAAATAATTCTGATATAGCTCGTAAACAATCTAAGAAGCTTGCGCAGCGTTTTGCCCACGGCCAAAAGCATCGGCTAGGAAGAAACTCTAATGTCCTTCATGCCATAGAATGCGTGCGACATGGCCATTGGCATGGGAGCCGCCGGCGAACTCCACGCAGGCAGAATCCCCGTGTCCCGGTACTCTGTGAGGACTACCAACGTAGGACCGGCTGTGGCACGCCACGACATCGATCGAGTACTATAGAAGTGCACGGGCAGGCTCCGCGGAACATCGGCGAACAGGCGGCGCGCCAGCTCGCATGCCACAACCCGGCCGAGTAGGCCACGACGACGCCGCCGTCAGGTCCGAACGTCACAGACACAGAGAACAGGTACTGCCTCGACATTCTGCGCTGCATGCTGGACGCCATCATGACGCAAGACCCGCCTGAGGGCCGACGCGTTAGCCAGCGAGGCATCTGACCAGGATGAGGACCATGCGGTGGGGGGAGCCGTACATGGCGACGACATGGAGCGTACACAGTGAGGAAGGCGGGCAGTGGGCGAACCAGCAGCCTCGCGCCACCGCCGGCACACGCCCCGGACGCGGAAGAAGATGGCGGGCGAGAGGCGTGCCAGAGCGCGCTCGAGATGGGCTGGGCGCGGTGGAGCGGTGCGGAAACGCGTCAAAGGAGGAGGGCGAGTGCCGCCGCGGCGTGCACGCCGTCGCCGTGCACGGAGGGAGCACGACCTTAGGCTGCCGTCGCCCTCGTCCTAACCACCGGTGTTTAGCACGCCGCCGGCCGACGAGAGCCTGGATGCATTCACCACGGTGTCCGGGCTGCGCATCCTCGTGGACCTCTAGTCCAGCGGTGGGGCGACGGTGAGGAGGAACGCGGAGGACGGCTCGGCCAACAGCTATGGATGGTGGCTTGGAGTCGCAGCAGGTGAGCGGCCGTGCGGACGAGGTCGAGTCTCGGCGGCGTGGGCCTAGCTGTTTAACACGGCCACAACACAGAAGCAAAGGAAAAACAGAGGAAGGTCACGATTGCAAGGAAAAACTGTACAAAGTCTTTGTTTGGAAAAACAACAATAACACGATGTCCGCTCCATATCGATTTTGTACCAGTTTTGCTCCCGCATAACAAGTTTTTGGACCACCTAATCACAGATTGCAAGTTTGTGTACCAAATTGCTCCCACCACACAAGTTTATGTATGTTCGGTGTTATTAGCTCTTCAGAGAACTCCCATGGCATGGCTAACTGTAGGAACAGCAGCTGCGATAAGGGTAACTCCAACTAGGCCTCCCATTTGTGTCTTTGTTGTCCGCTTTGTTCCGTTTGAGGGGTGTCGGACGTTTTTCTGCAACCTGTCTATTCAGTGCATCCAACCCCCATTTTATGAAGGACATGTCGGTTTAGCCATTTTTTCCAAACCTAAAATAAAATAAAATTCAAACAAATTTTAACTAAAATTAAACATACTCTAAGCATAACTAAAACTTAGTTCAAACACGGCTAAAACTTAGTTCAAACTAAAACATACTCTAACTAAACCCTAGTCGGAGTCTATGATGACGACCGGAGCGACCGCCCTCGAGGACGGGGCAATTGTCGTCCTCATACATGCCTTCAAGCTCCTCCCAGCTGACGCCGCTGCTTTCATCCTCGGGCATCTAGATCGCCTCCTCCAAACCTGGCCAACCTTCGGGGATGTCCTTGCTCCTCCACCCCCGGGCCGTTGTCGTCGTCTATCTGGGGAGCTCTCTTGCTCCTCCACTTTCACCCTCGGTGGCGTGACGCCGTGTCGGAGCCACTCCGACGGCTCGACGGCGACGAAACCCCGTGCAATACCTCATTAACTCTTGGTGACGAGCGCTCTTCCCGTGTGCGCGACGAGCGCACGTTGTCGAGATTGAAAGAACATGTAGCCCTTATTTTAGTTTTGGTAATTAATGAAAATCCTTATTAACTAATGATTGCATTAAGTTGTACTTGAAGGGATGTCCATATGCAATGCTTGAAAACCAGTTGGTAGATTCAAAAAGATTATATGAACACCAAGGTGTTCTTCAAGAGGTTATCGAAGACTGGTAATGAGACTGTTGAGCCTATAGCAAATATGTCTTGAAAAAGAACATTGTGTGAACATATATGTTTATTTTCAATATATCATTATATTGTAAAAAGAAGAAAGAAGAAAAGATACGAGGTTGATCAAGGCAAAGTGTAAGGATTAGGAGTAAGTCACCAACACACAAAACATAGATAATGTACCAAGTGGGATCAAGTGATCTCGTGGTATGGTAAGCAACTGTCTATTACGCTTTGTGAACTAACACATGATCTATGTGTTTGATGTTTCTGTGTGGGATTAGATATATTTTCATGGTTTTGCGTTAAAAGAAAGATTCCATATAGCCACATGAAAGAGGACATCAAGTGGTGATTGTCATAAACATTGAGAAGTGCATGTTAAAGATGACCATCTTGAAGACAATAAATGAGTTTAAGGAAGTTTTTCATAAGGCTACCATGCGACTTTTTTTTACAGAGATGGTGGTTGCACCGGCTAAGAAACAAAACAAGTCCCCCTCAAACATCCAATTGAACATGCGCAAGGATTCTAGCAAGGACCAAGCTTCAATAGTACCAACCATCACAATCTCGATTCTAGACATCCAGACGACGAATAGCATCCAATAGCACGTTATGGGTAAATGTGCCCGTTTACCTCCGTTCCCATCATCGCTGGGTTCAAAAGAGCATCAATATCGGTGTGATATTTTTGACCCATTCAAACTTGTCCAGTATTTGTGGAAACACAAGAATAACTGACGTGGGGTGACCACGGCAAGTCCCAGGGTTAAGTACCCCAGGTTGATTGAGAAAGGGAGAGATGGAGCGCTGGTAGTTACCACGGCTGACAAGCAAGGCGATTTACCCAGGTTCAGGCTCCCGAAGGATAACACCCTACTTCCTGCTTGTCTGAGATTGATATTATGGAGGTGTTACAATGGCGATACTGGCAAGATGTCGATCTCGCTAGGGCTTTGGTGGTGGAATATGAACGTACCTCGATCGGCAGCCCTCCCAGCCTTTATATAGGAGGCTGGATCTCGGGAGTTCGCAACTGATTAGGTTTACAGGTAAGGTAGGTTTCTACCGACATTATAAGTCTCGTCTGTCTTGGGACATACTCCATCTTCTTTGGGCCCCCTTCGTGGGCCTCGAGCGTTGTCTCTAGTAGGCCGCTTGCCGGGCCCTAGTCCTTGTGTGCACCAGGTACCTTCATGGTGGCGCACCCGTTAGGTAGGCCCACGTCAGTAGCCCCCAAATGCTTGGTCGAGTCGGAGAATCGAGTAAGGATTCCTCTCCGGGTGCACGTGTTCTTTTGCCTGTTACAAGATGTCCTGCTTTGAGTCGGAAGTGCATCGACCACGGTATATGTTCATGTTTTGCAGCCCAGTCGACAGGTTCTAGGGAAAATGACGTAGCTGGCCTGATTCACTCGACAGATCGGGATCAGTTAAATGCTCTCGGGCAAAAACCTAGCTAGCCTACTTCAAGTTCGAGTCCCCGGACTCGAACCTGGAAAGAGCTGATAAGCTTCGACTCAGGCCGCGGTGGTCTTACAGAGGATATGGTAGTGCGATAATTGGGTACCCAACGCGTCCGTCACGATTTTCTTCATGCCTGCTGGCACGGAAATTATAGGGTGAACGCAGCGGTGCGAGCCCTGGCCGGCTCGACGGATCGGCGGGTCTTATCTTTGCACGCTGAGTTCCCCACCTAATTCGGTTTGGGGAAGGGGAAAACCTTCCCCTTGCCTAATTCGGTTTGGGGGGGAGGAGTCCTTGTCCAACAAGGTCCTCCCCAAACCGCCTCATCCCATTGGGCCTAGGGCCCACTTAGGGTTCGGCCAAGGGGGGGAGGGGGGAATTCCCCCTTTGGTGCGCCTGGCCCACCCGCCCCTTGTGGGGGTGCGGTTGCCTAGTGGGCCCATGGGCCCACCTGGCAACCCCCTTCGAGGGCTCCAATATTTTTCCAATAATTATTTATTAATTAAATAAAATAATATTTAATTAAATAATATTTTGTCTAATTAATTCTTATTTGAATATTTCCTTTTACAGAATATTCCCCGAATTAATTACTTATCATATAAAACACTTTTACATGATCCGGGACACCTAGTGTCCGCCGACAAAATATTCCGGATAAATATTTCCCTCTTATATAAACCTTCGGAATAAATCCGACTAGTGATAGCAACTTCTATTACTCCGAGACACCTAGTGTCTGCTCAATTCAATATCTCTGATAAAGATATTATCTACCACGCAGAAACCATTCCGGTGATACTCTCTCGGTATCCAGACCAACCATATACACAACTGACTAGAACTGACTTAAGCGTGTTACCCTACAGGTTCGATAATGTGAAGCTATAATTAGATGTTTCCATCTAATCACCGGCCAGGGTCAGGTGCATGGGCTACCTGCATAACTGCTACCGTTATACGAAGGACACTCTGTTGAACCTGTTGATTATTAATTTGTCATTCCCATTACTCGCGATACTGAATTTACCCGAGATAAAGTATTCCTGATATTTCCATGAATCAATCCATGATTCACTATATCTTCGTCTATCTCGTTACCGGTAAATTTCCTTTTCTCGTTCCCGTAATCCGATATCCCACACGATGTAACTTCATCATGCATTATCTGCAGAACATATTGGATATCATACATACCGAGTGGGCCCTGAAAGTATCTCTCTTTTGACAGAGGAGTAATTTCCCATCTTGGAACATTAGGATATATGCACACTTTCGGAATCACCCAGTGACTGCCGTTATGATCACCCAGTTACGGCTGTGATGGTTGACAGTACCAAAGTAACTCTTCCAAGATATATAACCCTAATAACCTCATGGTCAATGGACATGTCATATAATAACCATCTGCGATATTGCACTAAGGACAATAAGATACTTTGGAATCTTACTTAGCATATCAACGATTTGGGTCTACCCAGCCATATTGTTTCCACCAACAATATGTCACTCATTGATGCTGACATAAACAATGTCCCAGACCAAGAAAACGTGGTCTCTAGCAATCAACGAATTAGTCTAAAAGGCAAGACTAGGGTATACTATATTCTGTTCATGTCTCTACACGTGCGAGTGAGTTTTCCTCTGAATCACATATTCAGGAGTCACCACAGTTATAGCATAGAATCATGAAGCATAATTATGAATCAGATGTTAAACTTTATTGCCTTTTGGGCATACATCCAACAGTCGCCAGGGACGAAGGATCTTGTGCATAGTCGACGGCCATGGTAGTTGCGGAGGCTTTGCTGGTATACAGCCGTACGGGAGAGTGCGATGTCTCGGGCCTCATCTAGTGTGTCGACGCCATCCTCGAGTGCTTCGTCGGTGTCGGACTCGTCGTAGGCGACCACGCGAGGTGCGTCGAATCGCAGGTCGTAGGGCATTACTGCTTCGGCGCCATAGACAATGAAGAACGAAGTGTATTGTGTTGATCTGTTGGACGTGGTCCTCAGACTCCAAATGACAGAGGGTAGCTCCTCCACCCAGGCACCCGCGGCGCGCTTGAGTGGCACCAGCAGACGTTTCTTGATGCCGCTGCAGACTAGGCCATTTACTCTCTCGACTTGTCCATTGGATTGAGGGTGTGCAACGGAGGCGTAATTGAGTTTGATGCCCTGCTCCTTGCAGAATTCCTTGAACTTGTCGGCTGTGAAGTTGGTGCCGTTGTCGGTGATGATGCTGTGGGGGATCCCGAACCTGAAGATGATGGACCTGATAAAGTTGACTGCGGTTGTGGCAGTCGAACTTGTTATGGGTACGGTTTCGATCAACTTCGTGAATTTGTCGACTGCCACCAGGAGATGTGTGTGTCCACCCCGTGATGATTTTCTCAATGGGCCCACCATGTCGAGCCCCCACTGGGCGAAGGACCAGTCGAGTGGTATTGTTTTTAGCTCTGATGCAGGTGCGTGCGGTCTGGTGGCAAACTTCTGGCAGCCCAGGCACTTCCTGACTATGTTTTCAGCATCTTGCATCGCCGTGGGCCAATAGAATCAGGCGCGGAAGGCTTTGGCCACCAAGACTCGACTGTTGGCATGATGTCCACAGGTACCCGCATGGATGTCGAGTAGTATTGCTTTGCCGTCTTCTGAGTCGATGGAGCGCTGCAGGATCCCGGATATGTTGCGCTTGTACAGTTCTCCGTTGATGATCGTGAAGGCTTTGGAGCGACGTGTAATTCGTCGTGCTTCTGTTGTGTCCGCCGGCAGTTCCTGTCGCAGCATGTATGCGAGAAAAGGGTTCGTCCATGTTGGCTCGATGAGGAGGACTTCTATGTGATGTTCTTCCGTGTTAGGTACCGCAGGGTCTTTTGCTGGCGGGTCCTTGGTGCCCGTTGCTGGTGTAGAGGGCGCTGATGGCTGCTTAAGCTTGATAGATCGCTGTTTAATGCACTCAACGAAAACTCCAGGTGGGACTGGGGACTTGGTCGAGCCGAGGTTGGCGAGCATGTCGGCTTGTTTGTTACTTTCGCGGCCCACGTGCCGCAGTTCGTAGCCATCGAAGCTGCCCTCCAGGGTGTAGTAGAGGTCCTGATAGGCGATCATGTTATCTGCAGTAGCGTTACACTCCTTCATGGTTTGCTGCACAACGAGGTTCGAGTCCCCGTAGATAATGAGGCGAGTAGCGCCACAGTTCTTAGCCATCTGCATGCCATGTATGAGGGCTTCATACTCTGCCTCGTTGTTGGAGGGCTTGGGGAAGTCCATCTGCAACACATAGCGCAGCTTGTCACCTTTTGGCGATGTCAGGATGACACCTGCACCCGCACCCTCGAATTTCTTAGATCCGTCAAAGTACATGGTCCAAGCGTTGGACAGGTCAGGTACATCGGGCAGCTGAGCTTCTATCCACTCGGTTGTGAAGTCTGGAAGCACTTGTGTCTTGATTACTTTGGGGTGCGCGACTTTAGGTCCAACGGGCCTAGCTCGACGATCCATTTGGCGACTCGCCCCGTCGCGTCAGGATTGGTGAGGATATCCGATATTGCTGAAGCGCTAACCACCGTGATCGGGTGCTCGACGAAGTAGTGGACCACCTTCGTGAACTCATGAAGACGCCGTAGGCTAGCTTCTGATAATGCGGGTACCGTATATGGGTCGTTGCACGCGATGGGCGTGGCCTTCTTCTTCGCGCTCGACGACTTGGACGGTGCTGACCACCCTGTTGGTCGCTGAGACGTAGAGGTATAGTGGTTCCTTCTCGTGTGGCGCGATGAGCACCGGTGGAGTCGCCAAGACGTGCTTGAGATGTGCGAAGGTTGCTTGAGCTTCTGGTGTCCACTCGAATTTGTCAGACTTCTTCATCAGTTGGCAGAAAGGAAGTGCCTTTTCACCCAACTTACTAATGAACCGGCTGAGCGTTGCGACTCGGCCGGCTAGGCGCTGAACTTCCCGAAGCTTGGTCGGAGCTGGCATTGTCAGGATTGCTTCTATCTTCTCTGGATTCGCCTCGATGCCTCACGCGGATACGAGGTACCCGAGTAGTTGCCTAGCTGGTACGCCAAACACGCACTTTGTTGGGTTGAGCTTGATCTTGTAGAGGTTGAGAGCGGCGAATGTTTCTCATACGTCGGCGAGGAGCGTGTCCTCTTGCTTGGTCTTGACGACGATGTCATCGGCGTAGACTTGGATGTTTCGTCCGATCTGGTCCTTGAGGCAGGACTGCATCATGCGCTGGTACGTGGCACCAGCGTTCTTGAGCCCGAAGGGCATGGTTGTGTAGCAGTAGACACCATGGGGTGTGATGAAGGCTGTCTTCTCCTCGTCCTCAACTTTCATCCTGATCTGGTTGTAGCCTGAGTAGGCATCCAGGAAAGACAGTCGAGCGCAGCCCACGGTTGACTCGACGATTTGGTCGATTCGCGGCAACGGGAAGTGATCCTTTGGACAACACTTGTTGAGTGAGGTGAAGTCGACGCACATGCGGAGAACCTTCGTGTGTTTCTTCTCAACCAGTACTGGGTTAGCGACCCAGTATGATTTCTTGATTTCTCGGATGAACTTGGCGTGGAGTAGTCGGTCGATCTCTTGCCCTATGGCGACTCGCTTTGGCTCGGAGAAGCGGCGCATGGATTGCTTGACGGGTCTGGCGTCAGGATATACTCGGAGGGAGTGTTCGGCAAGTTCCCTGGGGATGCCCGGCATATCTGATTGCTGCCAGGCGAAGATTTCCTAGTTCTCAGGTAGGAACTCGACGAACGCTCTTTCCTATTTGGGAGGCAGACTCGAAGAGACGAGGACCGTCTTGGAGGCGTCAGTCGGACGGACTTGGTGTGCTCTCATGTCGTTGGGTGTGCTGAAGGCGGCGTCGGTTGCCGGCTTCCTGCTCGCAGGGAAGAGGGTCTTGTTGTTGCCAAGTGAAAGTTCTTCGAGCTGCTGCTGCATGCCGAAGGACTCGGAGATCTTGCTGAAGTCGTGGTCGCATTTGTCCGAACGCTCGAAGTCGCCACACACGGTTATGACTCCCTTTGGTCCTGGCATCTTGAGCATGAGGTAGGCGTAGTGTGGAACTCGGGCGCCCGAGTATGGCGTGGTACTGTGATGGCCAATCAACCACCTCGAAGTCGATCGACTCCTTTCTGAAGTGAGCGGCGTGCCAAAGACCACATCGAGTGTGATAGATCCCTTGGGGTAGACTGCCTTCCCAGGTACTATGCCGTGAAAAGTATTGTCTAACCTCGCCAGACCTTGCAGAGACCTGCCCATCTTTCGAAGGGTGTTAGCGAAGATGATGTTGATGCCGCTGCCGCCGTCCATGAAGACCTTAGTCATGTTGAACTCCCCTATCTGTGCTTCGAGTACCAACGCGGCGTGGCCTGGGCGCGGTACTTGCGGAGGGTGGTCCTCTCGAGAGAATGTGTTGATGTTCTCCGACCCCCTGAGGTACTCTGGCACGGCCGGTGGGCATATCACGGCCTGATAGACCTGTCGGGTGATCAGCTTCTGGCATCGGTTTGATGGGCGGCCCTTCTAGATCATGTTCATCTGCCCACGAGCTTGAGGGTACTGATCCCCTGCTGCAGGAGGTGCTTCCTGCCGAGGCTGGTGCTGAATTGCTCCTGCCATGTGCGCGGGTTGAGGCGCTACTACTGGTGGTGCTGGGAGGGCCAGTTGCGCAGTCGGTTGAGGTGCGGGAGGTACGGCAGTTAGGATTCTGGTGAATTCTCCATGCATGTGATGCATCTTTCGGCAGTCTTTCTGCAGGAGGCTGGAGATCAGCTTGCCGGTTTCTTCGCTTCTGAACATGTGGAACTTGCACGGCTGCTCGAGTTCCTCTTCGGGTGTAAGGTTTGGTCGCGGGTTGTCGCGTGATCGGCGTCACCACTCATGCCTCTGGCCTCCGTCGCCGCGATATTCGTCGCGGCCTCGGCTGTTCTGGTGAGTGTTGTCGTGGCTTCTGTCATCACGGGGGTCAGCAAACCCGGCCGCTACTAGCTCGACTGATTCGCCTTCCTCGTAGCGAGGTCCTCGCTTGCGGCGTCGGTCGTTACCGCGGCTGTCTCTGCAGTTCCAGCTGCTTGGTCCTCCCTCTTCCTTCGGCGAGTGAGGGAGTTCGTTGCGTACAGAGTCCTCTCCGTCCGCCCACTGGTTGGCGATCTTCATGAGCTCGGCTATGGATGTTGGCTGGAGGCGGCCGAAGGCCTCTCGAAGGTCGTGTCGGATGACACCACGCATGAAGGCGTCCATTGCTCTATCTTCTGAGACGGCCCCGACGGAGTTGCGCAAGAGGGTCCAGCGCTGGATGTAGGATCGCAGTGTGTCGCCCTTCCGCTGCTTGCAGGCTTGCAGTTCTACGAACGTCGCGGGTCTCGATTATGTTCCGAGGAAGTTCCTGATGAAGGCCTCCTTGAATTGGTCCCAGGAGTCGAAGGAGTTACGAGGTAAGTTCTGCAGCCAAATACGTGCAGAACCCACGAGCATGAGTTGTACGTATTGCATCGCGGTCGCCGAGGTTCCTCCTTGAAAGTTGACTGCGATGAGGTAATCATCGAGCCAAAGCTTTGGGTCTTGTGTACCGTCGAACTTGACGGCCTCGGATGTGAGCTTGAAGCCTCGAGGCATCCTTGAGTCGCGGATGCGGAGACCGAAAGAGGGAACGCCGCAGGTCTCGTAGTCGCCTTCTGAGGAAAGTTCTTGGCCCGGGGTGTTGACGGGTCGCTTGGAGCGGTTGCGGTCGACTGTGTGCTGCGTGATGACATTGCGCAGGTCTTCTCCTTCCTGAAGGTGTCGAACTGGTGGGTCTCCATGTGCCGCACGTTCGCAGTCGCGTCTGTCGCGGTCCTCGCGTGCTCGGTCTGGCTGGTCCCCTGTGATCAGTGCTTCTTCCGCCAGTTGAAGCGCTTTGATTTGTTGCTTGTGCAAGGGTGCACGAGGGTCGCCTTATGGAGGTTGTGTTGCTCGTAGGTACGTGCCTATCGACATGAGAGCTTCCGAGGTTGTTTTGGGGGATGGGTATCCCGTCCGCGTCTTCCGTCATGAATGATGACTCTAGATTGCGAGCGGCGCCTGCCCTCTCAACGTCTGTCATTAGGTGAGCGCGTGGCCTGTAGTGCCTGTTGTCTTGCGTGACGGCAGGTCCTGAGGACGAGAATGAATAGGCTGCCCGCCGGGCACTCGACGCGTCCGCGAGTTCCTTGCGCCGAGCCAGCTCAGCTTTTTCCGCTAGCAGCTTCTCGTTTTCCTTCCACACTAGGTACTGGTATTCCATCATCTCCTCCCGGGTCGCCTCAGGAGGAGGGAAGGTGCATTCTTGGACATGCTTCATGGCGGTGATTCCCATCTCCCTGGTGATCGTGAGGGTCATCACCTTGTCCGGCATCGTGGCCTCCATCGGAAGCACAGGTTCCTCGCGGCAAGCGCTGCCGCCGGGGTCTCTGTTTGGGGTGGCCCCCACCATGTAGACTTGGACAGGGTACGACTGCGCAATGTTGTTGCTGCTCTCATCTCCGGAGTGGTCGTCGGAGCCAAAGATGGAGGCAACGTGATAGATGCCGCAGTCGGTGCAGAAATCCTCCAGCCGGGTCTTGCCAGGCGCGGCAGTCAACGGTGATGCAGATGTGGGGCCGAAGGGGATGCGAGCGGCGGGGTTGATGGAGACGCGGTCGGAGGATCGGCGTGCGCCGCAGCTGGTGAGGGTGCCGGCGAAGACGCGGGTGACGAAGGTGGCGTCGTCGGTGCAGATGCGATCCCGGCAGTCGACGGAGATGCGGGTCGCGCGGTTGGTGCAGGCGCGGATGGCGCGGGTGACATAGTCGAAGCAGGCGCGATCTTCATAGTCGACGAAGATGCGGGTGACGTAGTCGAAGCAGGCGCGATCTCTGTGGTCGACGAAGACGTGGTTGATGTAGTTGAAGCAGATGCGATCTCCGTAATCGACGAAGACGCGGTTGGTGTAGTCGAAGCAGATGCGATCTCCATAGTCAACGAAGACGAGGTTGGTGTAGTCGAAGCAGATGTGATATACGTAGTCGACGAAGACGCGGTTGGTGTAGTCGAAGCAGATGCGATCTCCGTAGTAGTCGAAGCAGATGCGATCTCCGTAGTCGTCGAAGACGCGAGTCCCACGGTCGGCAGGGGCGCGTGGTCTGAGAGTTGAAACATCCCCCACTTGTTCACATGGATTTGCATGCTACCGAAAGTAAGGAACGTACCTCCACAGAGATCGGAGTACACCGGTCGGTGGGCCAGCGGGTGGGGCTTGAACTCGAAGGAGCCGAATCGGATCGGCGTCTCGATCGCCGGCGTGTCGATTGTCATCGCAGATGGGGCCGGTGCAACCATGATCCCGGCACTCTTCTTTCCCACAAACGGCGCCAGTTGACGTGGGGTGACCACGGCAAGTCCCAGGGTCAAGTACCCCAGGTTGATTGAGAAGGGGAGAGATGGAGCACTGGTAGTTACCACGACTGACAAGCAAGGCGATTTACCCAGGTTCAGGCTTCTGAAGGATAACACCCTACTTCCTGCTTGTCTGAGATTGATATTATGGAGGTGTTACAATGGCGATCCCGGCAAGATGTCGATCTCGCTAGGTCTTTGGTGGTGGAATATGAACGTACCTCGATCGGCGGCCCTCCCAGCCTTTATATAGGAGGCTGGGTCTCGGGAGTTTGCAGCCGATTAGGTTTACAGGTAAGGTAGGTTTCTACCGACATAAGTCTCGTCTGTCTTGGGACATACTCCATTTTCTTTGGCCCCCCTTCGTGGGCCTCGAGCATTGTCTCTAGTAGGTCGCTTGCCGGGCCCTAGTCCTTGCGTGCACCAGGTACCTTCATGGTGGGGCACCCGTTAGGTAGGCCCACATCAATAACATTACTTTAAGATGGTTTTTGTTTAACTCCCTTTGAAGCAGGCTCTGTTGCGCAACTTTCATTTGGCCTATCATATAGAGGAAATTCTAGTGATATGCATATTTCTGCTGATGGGGATGTATTGGTGAATCCACCAAAAGAATTGAGGGGAAAAAAGAACCATGGCCTATCCCGTGCACTAATTTCTCTCCCACTAATTCACATACATACTTTGCCACAATACATTCAAAAAAATGGATGATGGATTGTCTCATGCTCATTACAGAATTAGCACTTAGTATTCCCTACCAATTGCGTCTGGCCATATTATCTTTCGTCGCAATGGCATTATGCCATATCAATGGAGTGAACTATATATGCACATTGATTTGGATGAGTGATGTTGTACTTAATTATGTACTACCTCCATTTCAAATTATAAAATATTGTTGGCAATTTCAATGTGGATAAAATACAGGCTGAAATTATTGAAACGACACACTGAAATACGTTTAGATACGTTGTGAAGCAGGAAAAGGTAAAACATATATTTAAGAACGGACAGAGTACCACTTGTGCTCGGGCAGTTTATATATACTCTCTTAGCTAATTGGTTGAAAGTACCCCAAGTAGCCAGATAAGACATTTTATGTACAACTCAAACAGATATTTGCCACAAAGTTGGCCGAATTAACCAACCCCTTCTCTTGTCAGAATTTTGTATTGAGTGGGAATCAATGCTGTAACATGTAAGGTTTGTCGAAAAAAGAAAACTTGTAAGGTTCTATAATACTGGTTAAAGTATATATTAATTTTCCACAAGCAAGTATTCTGTTGTCTTATCGCTAGGCTTGTGTATATGACTGGAGCTCTCGAGGTTTCTTGCAGTTTGTTAATGACCGATGGGATCGATCGATGGGTAATGACGAGTCAGATTCAAGGACACTTGCACAACCAATTTCACTTTATTGTGCTATGATCTTGTCCTAGCGTGAAGAAAAGGTGCCTCACAAGCTGGCCATCTTGGCGGCATGCAGAGGGGCCGGGCTCAACCATGTGTAGAATTATTGGACGGTGTTCATTTTCAACGTACAAAACCTCGCGAAGCGAAGGGCTTGCTAACCCCAACAACAACAACCTGGCCATGTTGTACGTACGTACGTACACACCATCCATTTCGGAATTTTTCGAGATCTTCCAAGCCAACAAACTTTGGTTCATTTTGCATTGCCGTTGCAATGGGGGTATTGGTTTTAAATTATTGGTCCTCTTGCATGCAGGCAAACAGTCTCGAGTCTTTTTTCTAGGCTAATTAGGGCAATCGTTCCGTCATTCGATTAGAAAAAGAGAGTTGACATAATTTATAAGGATAACAGTGGCAAAAAATTATATATTGTCCTGCTTACGAGGAAAACTAAACTGAAAAACCACACAAGCACGGAGACATTATCGTCCACACGATGCTAGTCCACCAACACGACGAAAAACAAACACCTTCAGATCTGCCTCGACTTGCACCACTTGGCATCAACACCGGACGACCTGGCCTTCAGTAATTGTCTGGTTTTTTTCCAACTCCATTGTAGTAGTTTTCAGGAAAACCCGCTGCATGCCTTTTCCAAATTCGAAAGTTGCCCGTAAGCTTTGTTTTCGTGGCTTCATTTTCTGAAAAAGAACACACTGCACCCTTGCCTCCAAAAGTGCGCCCAAACAAAACGGGGGTAGAGAATCAAGGTGCCATCGATCCCTGCATCACGAGCTTCTCCCGGCCTCCCAGCAGCAACAAAAGGCCAGACGACTTTGATTAGTTGCATGGTACAAGGCTCCAAAGGGGTCACAAGATGATTCTCTAGCCCAGGACGCAACGTACGCATATAGCAGCAGATCAACCGACCCATGAAACAGGAAAAGTAAACAGTTACTCCTAACAACCGATCTACTCCTCCTAGTATGGCAACCACACTGCCAGCGCTTCTTCTTCGCTTGCTTCCAGAACCACTGGTACACGTTCCATTCCACTCTACCTCGCCCATGGCGATGAATTGGACGCTTCCATCACGTGGACGCATGGCGGCAGCATGCAAGCTCTGTAGTAGAAAAAATTGCCACATTGCATCACCTGCATGCATTCAGGATCTGCTGTTCTGCAGTGCAGGCTGCAGAGTAAATGGAAGCTCTGAATCCCCGGCGACCGATCGATCTCGAAGGAATTTATGCGTCCCAGACGACATTGCTGCAAGCTGCAAGTGAGTGAAGCAGATCGGAGATGCACTATAGTCGTTGGGACTAGCTGAAGCTAAGCACGCAGGCTCGCTCGTGACGCATAGGCTTTAGGGAAGCATTTGTCCGATGCGGTGAAGAGGGCAGACAGCGATCACACGGCATCAATTATCTATCAGCACGGATGCTCGTACCTCATCCAAGTAGCAACGACAAGTATAGTGTAGCACAGCACGGGCGAAGAAGACGATGACAGGCCGGTGACACGTGGGGCCACATGACAAGGCCATCTAGAGCTTCCATTCCATGCCACGCTGCAGGTATAGAAACAAAGCTGGGCCATGCTGTTCCTCTGAATATCTTTTTTTTCCCAGTAAGCTTCAACGGCCTGAGTTCGCAATGGCATTAGAAATGACTTCCCTCGACGCATTCGAAATGTGATCTCTTGCCATAGAGGTCATCCTCAGATGCCATTCGAACACTGTAGGCCTCGATTGGTTGGTTGTTTTAGGACCTTAAACGGCCAGTAAAATATCCTGCTAAAATCACCGAGAAAATATTTCGGGCGCGGAAACTGTAACGACGAACCAAGCGCTGGCGTAACCTTGAATGTGCCTTCTTGTTTCGAAAATAAGCATCATGGGAACCGGGAAGGATGGATTTCTGACCAAATGTTTACTGGAACTAGTAGATAAAGGAAGTTTAGGGCAGACAAACCTACTGCAGAACAATACAACTGACTTCAAATTCTGCGAGATCTTAGGGTACGCATAAAAAACATAGGCATGAATCATTTCAAAGTTTCCCAGGAGCCTGCAAAACTGTCCTTTGCATGCCTTGCTCTCCATCATTTCAAAGTTTCAAATCATACGTTCTATCACAAATCTCAAGCCTCTGCTCGAATGGAACAGGATGCCAAACAAAAAATGACCGCGGAATAGGCCAAATCCATGCGACGCTGCCAGGTAGAAACAAAGCTGGGCCATGCTGTTTCTCTGAATATTTGTTGATTTTTCAGTAAGCTTCAAAGGCCTGAGTTCGATGGCCACAATGGCATTTAGAAATGACTTCCCTCAACGCGTTCGAAGATGCCATTCACAACACTGTAACCGAAATGCGATCCTCTCAATAGCAGATCGCGACGCCTACAAGTCACCTTGAATGTGCCTTCTTGCTTGAAAACTTTCGGAAATAAGCATCAATGAGAACCGCAAAGGATGCATTTCTGACCAAATGTTTACTGAAACTAGCAGGTAAAGGGAAGTTTAGGGCAGACGAACCTACTGGAGAACAACAGAGCCGCACAGCTGAGTTCAAATCCTGCGAGATCTAGGGTACGTATCAAAACATAGGCATGAATGACAAGACAAATCCCAGGAGCCTGCAAAACTGTCCTTTGCATGCTTTGCTCTCCATCATTTCAAGGTTTCAAATCTATCACAAATCTAAAGCCTCGGCTCGTATGAAACAGGATGCCAACAAAAATGACGGCAGAACAGGCCAAATCGGTAAACCTCCAAAAAAAACTCCACATCGATTCATCAAGGAAAAGCTTTATGGTTCCAGCTACTTGCCTGGATAACGTGACTTAGTGCAGTTACAAATTGCTCTCAAGACAGAGTAGGCAAAACATGTTGACTTGTACTTAAAAAAGGAAATACAAGTGCTGCAACTATGCTGTTGACTACTAGTATGACAGACAGATGATAGGAACTGATCTTATTGATTAGCCAAGACACGGTGAGTCTCTACAACAGCTTGTGCAGCAAACGCTACAAAACCACCCTATTTCAACGTAGACAGGATCTCCTCCGAAGGAATCTCAAGTGTAGCTCCAGCATGTACCTTCTCAGGCTTCACAACTGCAGCACAAAGTAGATGAATTGTCAGAAACAATCAACCCAGCCAGCAACTCGTAATGTCATTTATTAAACGAACAAGCAACCTCAATGCATTAAACATGAAAGCGGAAGTCCTTCCTTTTAAACATCAAATATTTGCATCCCTTTGTAATGCCTGAATATCATTATAAAATATACAACAGCAGAGCAAGGTTCTAAGGCTTGATAAGGTATGATGTTACTGTAGTTTCGGTCATCAAAGGCAAACTTTGAAACTAATTGGTAGAAAACTGTTGTCATGGACTGTGAATCTGTCCGTTATACGATTCTCCACACAGGCCAATATGACAATAATACCAACATAAGGAAGTCACAAGCAAAGCACTAGTAAAGCCAATACTTGTCTGGAAATACCAGTTTTTCCATCATTACCACCCTGCACAGCCTTGGTGGTTGGCATGAGGTGTAACCTGGACCACTTGCCACCATATACAACGAGCAGTACTGCAGGATTGCTACAACCAAAATCAGGCCAGGGAATACTATGATACTGTAATCCAAAGTACTGGTGATAACCATGGAACACCATCAGAATAATTACAAACTACAAATATTACTGATGCTTTGGGCAAGAGGTACTCCCTCGGATCCGAAATAATTGTCGCTAGTTACGCTACCGAGTTCTACTTCCGCTGTTGTTTTCCAGTGACAGTTATGAAGGATCGGAGGGAGTATGAGGTTTTGTTGAAAGGACTAATGCTACACCAAAAAGCTCGACCCACTTTTATTTTCGGCCAACGAGCCACTACTGAATGATTCGAATCCTCATCTTATATCTTAATTATAATATGACCTTCAGATTCAAATTTAAAATGCCCATACCAGTAAAAAGGTACACATAACAATACTTACAATAGATCAGTTTTCAACTTAATATTCATGCACAACACAGAAAAATGGTCAACTCATTTTATAATACGGCCATAAAATGATTCCTTCACAGGATAGAAACCTTGATACAGTAATTGTGCCAAAGCTTACGCACATACTCAAATCATTGTTGACAAAAAGAGGGGAGAACACTACTGGATTAAATTTTCTGAGAATACTACTGGATTAAATTTTACAGGGAAAAAAATGCTGGCCTGGTGTATACTAGTGGAGTTTGTGCTTGTGTAGGCGCAAGTGGTTCCACTATTTCACCCATACATTGTGCCTTGAGATCTGTGTACATCTCTCCCAACATTTACTTTTTTGCGGGGAAAATACATTTACTGACAAGGGGTGAGAGAATTGTCCACAGATCTCAATGTAGAAGAAGGTACATTCTATGGGTGATATGGTGTAAGCACTCTTTGACACATTAAAGTGGAAATGGTTTTTCCTAAGGGACACGTCTCTATTAAGAGGATTAGGTTATACAACATATTATAGAAAATTCCATGACAACTGAAAAATTAGCTAAACTATTTAATGAACCTATTTTGAGTACCAAACAGAAGACAAAAATTACATATTTCAAATGTTAAGAGTAGAATACTCATCAAGTCAATTGAAGCATTTTAGAGAGTGAAGAGATTTGTGCATTTTTGGTTCATCAGTAGCTTCGTAAACACTGCACACTGGTGACAGTCTCCTCACCTTGGGCCAATGGTTGGGAGTTTTACATATGTTAAAAGAGTATGATACTAACCAGTACCCAACAAACATGAATTAGCTAGAGAAATTCCCATACTCTTGACCCGATAAACATAATTGAACCACGGTATGCGGTTATAAGATGGAATAACATTAAATCAGTTTAAACAATTAAGCAAATGGAACAATTTACCAAGAAAAGAGAAATCTAAGATTTTACTGCCTTAGCGTCCTGTAAATGTGCATTGCAATTTGAGCATTACCGATGACCAAAACAATGGGAAGTGTGCACACTCTCCGACCAACATCAGCTGTTGTAGGGCACTTGTTCTTGCACCAACTTGGCTCCTAATGTGGTACTACAGCAAACTTTGCAACCACTAAGCTCAAGCCCTACAGGCTAACACCCTTCACCACAGACTTCAATTCGGGTGTTTGTCGACTGGTTTGAACTGCCATTGTATAAATGCACAGTTGTCGGAATAATTTTCACGGTTTCGTTTATTAATGATGCAGTTGGAGGCTTGGAGCTAAGTTAATCATTTTACATAATTAAACAAAATAACTAGTGACATTAATCCATTTCAGGGATTGCAATCCATATATTATTTTGGTGAAGTAAAATCAGTGTCCATACTTATATTATTTTGGTGAAATGCCGGTTCATGCAGCCTGAAAAATTATGTTGTTCGCATCTAAGGGTACGTCTAAGTGCAGTTACTGTTAAGAGCTCCTGAAGTTTGAGTTCCAACGAATACAGTCCCAAAACTAGTAACTCCTGTTTGCACTTCAATACCTTTAATTCTACTAAAGATTTTTTACATTCCATGGTAAATCAGCTACACGTTTTTAAAAATAGCATATCGAATTATACTATGTGTTTTCTAAGACTAACAGTTGCCATATAAGGGGATTGCTCCATGTGGAGCAGATCCGGTGCAGTTTATCTGCTTTAGTAATTTCAAATGTTACAATAGTCACTCTGTAACTGTCTGAAGCACTCTTAATTCATCAAGCACTGCAGTTATCTTAGGATCAGCATATCCATAGGCCTAATTAGCAAAAGCTCCTACGATCCCACCATCTTTAACTCCAAAACGATCCTCCTCAAAGCCCCAACTCACATAAAGCAAACTAAGGACCGCATCTATGATGAACACGCAACGAAAGTCCAAAACCCTAAGATCCCAAACAGAAAGCAATCATAACAAACAATCCAAGCGGGTGGTGGCCGTTTGTATGGATAATGGTGGTACCGAAGGATCCGGAGGGCGCGCGCTGAGCCTGGACGATCATGTTGGTGATGAAGTGCGCGGCCTCGCGGGCGTCGGAGAGGGCGCGGACGGCATCCTCGGATCCCGGGGCGAGGCTGCGGTGCTCCTCGAAGCGGCGCCGGATCTCTACCGCCGACTCCGTGAGCATCAGCTGGTCGCCCGTGAACGTCCGCCGCGCCGCCCGCAGCACCGCCCGGTACGCCGCCAGCCCCTCCGCCGCCGCCATTTTCAGAGGAGAAGAGGTATGGGCCTTGTGGTGTCGTGATGGCACAAGAGTCGGCAAATGCTTTGACCATCCACTCCGACTAGCGTTTAAACTTTAATTAATTAAACTTCAAAAGGTGTATGGTTACATCTTTAAACATGGCTCCTATTTAAAAGCCAAAATGTATTGTATTTGACATGGTGTTTTGTCTCGTAGGACCATCTAGTCCCATTATGAAAATTGCATTTTAAAAACATTTCAAATGTCACAAAATTATGAAATGAAATTTCGGGTGTATCTCTGAACAATTTATGTTGGCGCACAAATTTTCATGAACAAATAATGTTTTCTGTGTTCTTTATAAAAAGACAAATTCGGTGCTCAAAAATGACTTTTTACTAGACATGTTTTGTCCTTTTACACAGGGCACAAAAAATGTATTTTTTTGGCGAAATTTTGTGTGCCTTCATAAAATGCCTATATGTACACCCGAATTTGTTTTTGTAATTTTTTTACATTGAATATGTTTTCTCATAATAGAGGCATCTAGTCCCAATCTAATCCCACAAGGCAAAATGGATTTGCGAAATGTATTGTGCTACTAGTTCTGAACAGAACAAAACACTTGTTGAGTGGATTTGATTCCGGATACCTCGCACACAAATTTCTGTAAAATACGAAATATATATAATCCATGCTACATGTATCTACCATTAACCGAAAAATGCGAAGCCAAGTTCACCCCACGGCAGTACCACTAGAAAGACAATCTAGTGAGTTATGGTCCAAATAATAGTAGTATCGTCCAAAACTAATACTTCAAATTTGCGACAATTAATAAGGATCGGATGGAGTATCTCAGTTTGAGCTAGCTATCACTCATAGCTAGATTTCCCCTTTTTGCTTCCCGGTGGGTACAATTTGGAATTTATGTGGCATGCTAAATTGATATTGTAATTATGTTCCCAATTTGAATTGGTCATTACTCATAGCTATTTTTTTCTTCTTTTTTTCGTTTTTCAGACGGTGGTGTTGAATTTGGATCCAAATTAATGTGGAATGCTTCATTGATACTGTATCTTTGTTCTCTAAAAAAATTCAGAAAAATTGAAAACTTCTATAAAAAGCAAACAAGAGGCAGGTGAACTCCAAGCTCGATGCACTAGATATGCTCTCGAACGACCTTGAGTCCTTGAAATGTGGCATCCGAATCTCAAGATTTCTGAAGTACAAGTACTGCTAAGCGCAATAGTGGTATGCATGTATGCTGGCAGTTACGGTTGTCAAAATGTACAATGTGCAGCTGATCACTCCCTAAAAAAAGTAGACAGCATTGCGAGAACAACATTTGAGTATCAAGACGGACAGAATCTGGATATCAGGCAAGTCAACAACTCAACAGCACAAGCATCAAACTCGCCAAAGTGATACCAGGCGGCAGGCGTTTCACATTTCTATTTTGCATTCCAAGGGTTTTACAGTCCAGTAAGAACAGCAGCTACAGCTAACCCAGAGACTTTCACCTCCACAGTTAAGTTTCGAGCAGTACAAGACAACCTCGTGATGGCTAACCAACTTTCAAATTCGTATATGTACAAAAATTTGTGTTCAGCAACTGGAGGTGGGCGTAAATTTATAGTATGTACAAAATTTGGCACTTGCGTGTAGTAATTGCTTCAGAAAAATAATAGGCTGCATTGACATGAACCATAGCCATGCCAGGTTATGCCGTCAGGCACTTCAGCTCTTCGTGTAGCAGCCAATTTACTAATTCATGACATCACGTGCTCAAATTATTCATGCAAATGTTACGGCACCAGACATAATAGAAATTATATTGCTCATCCTTCTCCAGAAAATCTTGGCGTGTTACACCTGCAGTAATCAACAAAGTTGCATCAGAACACCAAACAATGACCTATGTGATATGAACACATATTCAAGTTCTAGATAAGAGGGTGAGTTTTTAGTTGCTTATGAGACATCACAATAGAGATGACTAAGTTCTAAATAAAATGATCAATAAATAGTACCCCAAATGATTTGATCACATACGCTAACTAAAAATTGCTAAGGTATCAAATTTTGCATCAAGTTCTATGCACCAACTAGTTCAACAAAAATTTACTGATACATTGACATCTGGCTTCTATGCATCAACTTGAGAGGTCCTTTTGAATTTCGTCTGAATTATTATTTCCTAATGACTGAAACATCATGTCATAAATATGATTTATCATTCTGTAAGTGATGGAGATACTGAATGCCCTTACTGAGATATGGGGAAATGGCAACTTGAATTTAAGAAATCAGAATATACATAATACGACCATATAATTTGTATCCAAATTAACATAGGCAAGTTATATATGATACCTTTAAAGACAGTGAAATTCTGCCAAGAACGAGGGGAGAACAAATTATCCCCATGTGGACACTATTATGACACATCAAGGCTCCGTAGCTTGTCACAGTGAGGTGTAGGGTAGTCCTTGGCCCATTTACGCCGGTGGAGTTCCACACGGCAGTTTCTTCCTAGCATAGTCTTATAATCTCTGAAAACTTGTTCCTCGAGGTTATCTCTAGAAGCACTTCCTTGTGGAAACTGCAGATCAAAATCTCGTTTACTGACAAAGTACTCCACCCCATGCTTCTGAGTGACTTTTGACATGGGATAGTTGTACGTCTTCTGCAGGGCATACTCAGGCTGCCATACTGGGATGAATGCAAACAAAACAAAAAGTAATATCACTGCAAAGTGCATCAGTACTGTTAAATTTATGACTGACCCACCCTGTACTGGATGCTCCTTTCTTTGTTGCTCCTGCCTACTTGTTCCTCTTGCTCTGTACGCATTATGAGTACGGAATGAATTATCATGCATACCATAGAAGAAAGACCTGAATATCTCATCTGGATCCAAATCTTCTTCATAGTTATAGAAGCTATTTCTTGTTTGCCTCCTCCTAGGAGTTCTCTGCCTCATGACATTGGAATATTGGTCATTAAACTCATGACCCTCAAGGGCGCCTGTCTGATCATAGGTCTTCCGTGACTGATCATTACCTAGACACTTGAAAGCCTTGCTGACTATCTTGAATGCGTCTTCTGCCCCAGGAGCCTTGTTCTTGTCAGGATGAATTTTCAGAGATAACCTCCTGTAGGCCTTCCTAATCTCCTCTAAAGAGCAACTCCTCTCTACTCCAAGAATTGCATAGTAGTCCTTTGTCTTCCTGATATCACGGACCACTCTAATATTCTCCTCGGTGTAACCGTTGTCAACACTAGAAGGACCAACACATTCTTTTGGTGTTTTCAGGTTTTCACGAACTTGGCCTCTTTTGGTCTTGCCTTGGTAAGAAGTACCATTCAGGGGATCAAACTTCTTGGTTGTGGTCAATAGATCAGCAATCGGAAGGCTGGGGTCCAATCTTTGGGCAATTTGAATGAATTTGTCTGCCCGCTTTCTATCTCCAGATGCAAGTGCAGCTTGTGCAAGCTTGACAGACCTCAAGGCCTCATCTTTGTTTCCCTCCATGACTTCAGTCAATTGTCCACGGCTGGATCAAATATAGGTAGGGTGCTAAAACTGATACCCTGTGAAACAAGAGTAGATCACAACTTTGTATCAGCAGATTTTAGAAGTCCTGAGTGTGAATTCCATAATTAGGATTCATAAGATGATAAATTGTATGAAATGGTATATAATTCAACATATAGATCAGTATCAGAAATCAGTTGATGCAAATACATAGCCCAACTAAGAACTAGGAACCTCCCAGGAGCATACAACATTAGGAACTCCGGTACAACAATAGATTATTAGCAGAGCTAGATAAAACCAAAAACGAGCGAGAAATTCCTATCCGATAAACATATTTAGCATGGACGAACTAAACAGATTTATGCCTAAATAGCACTGACCTAAGACAAAATAGTGGAAGGAATCAAGCAAGCAACGGAAACGGTACAAAGCTCAACCTAAGAAAGTACTTCTATTATCAATGCCCTGCGCCTACAATTCCACCACGATGCTTCGCATCCCCTTTTTTTTCTGTTACCCATCGTAACACTTCTATTATCAACGAAATTAGCAGCTCTCCTGCTATGTTTCAAGAAAAGAGAGGTACTTCTATTCAACAACTCAAGAAAATCAGCAAGCAATTGGGTCGAGAAGGTCCAAACCTTCCATAGATAGCAGCTATGCAGCCCGAGAATCAAAAGCACGCTCACAAACGATATTTTTGTGCTACAATTTGCGCCACAAAAACTACACTCTCTTCGGCGACAGAAACTACTAAACTTGCAACACAAAACAATCAATTCCTGCCTACAGCTACCTGCAGACCGATCGAAATTAGCCACGGACTAGAGAAAGAAAGATCCTAAATAAACAAGAATCACGCATACAAGAACCAGTTGATCTCTACCTGCAGCTACCTGCAAACCCTAGATTCCGTAGCTTCGCAATCAGGACGAGCAGACAAGTCCAAGTAGGGGCGAATCACTGTCTCCCGGCGAAAGGATCGAGGAAAATTAAACAGAGATGGGAGCTCGGAGTAATACGAGAGCGATCTACCGGAAACAGAGAGAGAAGCCGGCACGGCGACAAGATCGCCACCAGCAGCGCCACCAGCACCGTCGACAGGAGAGCAGGAGAGGAAGAAGAGGATGGGCGGAGGCACTTTTCCGCGGAACCCCTCGGGTTTTCCGCCTTTAACGATCATGACCGTCGAGATGACTGCCACCGTCAGGGTTCTGGCCTCTGGGGCCCAAAGCCCAGCCAGGTACAAACATCCACGGCTGCTTTACGCGGCACGAATCTGAAAGCACGCGAAGGCCCCTCGTCCTGCTCTCATATCGGCCGCCGCTCCCCTCCGAAGCTTCTCGATCCTCCTAGACTGCACACTTCCGTTCTGTCCTCGTCCAGGGCGGCGCCACTACCGGGGCGAGCAGGGGCGGTCGCCCCGGCTCCCCTGGGGCGGAGCAGGGACCCCCTATTCAGCTCTCAAGCGGCGGCGGCGCCATTGACGCGCTGGAGAAGAGCTTGCTCTGTTTCGTCGAACAGAGCAGGCGAACAGGTAAGTTGGGCCGTTGGGCCCAACCGAACAGACGAGAAAGTGGCCCAATTTAGAGACAATTGCCACAATACCACTAGTTAAAACCGAGAGTTCCAAAATAGCACTGAAAAAACCAAGCTTGACAAAATACCATCACCGTTTTGGTTTTTCATGCCAGAATACCACTACCGTCAGTTATCACAGCTTTCACGTTAGTCAAATGGTTGACTGTTTGTCAGCTTATTTGAGAATGCCCAAATTGCCCTCACCTAGACCTAGCCAAAATATCAGGAAACAGATCGATCGTTCCCATTCTCCACAGCTCCAGTCGTTCCAAATCCTCCTGAGCGACCATGGCGGCACACTCGGCCGCATCGCGTCGCCGGCGGTTCGCCGCCCCCGTTTGAATCGCTCCTGCCTCGCCGCTGTACGGCGTGGACGCACCGTCTGCCGTCCTGCCAGGCTGCTGCACGTCGACTCGCCGTCCGGCGTCCGCCGTCCCCTGCCCAGGCTGCTGCACGAGGACACCCACAGACGCGCCGTCCGTCGTGCTCTGCCCAGGATCCTGCACGGGGATGCCCTCTTCTCCTTCTCCTGCTTGGTGTGCCCGCCCCTTCAACACGCTGCGCTGCTACATCCTCTCGGGTATGCTTCTTCCCATGTTTACAATGTTTGGCGTAGTAGTGTTTGGCTTGTAGACGTGCAGAAAAATTTAGAGTTTGTTGTATTTGTGTATTTCAGCATTGATCAATCGATGGACAACTTCCGAGTAGAAATAGATGTACAGTCCTACTTGACGTTTGTAGATGGCAGAAGAGTGTACCGCCGGGGCAAAACATGGGATTTTCCGGCTGGTCGAGACTTGTCCGTGGCACAGATAACAGCAGCTGTGGAGGAGCAGTTTCGGTGGTCTTCTGATCAGAGAATGACCATTTGGTATGGAGCCGGTGATGCTGGCACGGTTCCATTAATTTCTGAGTCAGAGATAGCGGAACAATTTGACAAATGCACCGAATCAAGGACTTTAAGGTTTGGTGTGACCATTGAGAGTAAAAACAATGGATCTGATCATGTTACGGCTGATGAGGAGAGTGATGAGCCGGTTCATGCTCCGTTCTTTGTTTGGCCGAACCAAACCTATGCAGGGGAGTATGAGGATGATGAACCTGTGCAATATGAGGAGGAGGAGCAGGAGGAGAAGCCCGTCCTTGTCAAGGCTCCTCAAAATGAGCCAGAGGTAGCTGCTATTAGAGTTCCGTTGGGAACACTAGATGTTGACAACTCCTATGATGAACAAAATGTGCCCGGGGATGATGAGGGTATAATTGCTACTAATGTGGTTCCCATTCATATCCATGATCGGAATTGTCCTCAAATTAAAGAGAAGAGCACCTTTGTTGATGGAAAGACCTTTAAGGTTGCCTTGAGACAACTAGCAATTAGAGAAGAGTGGTCTTTTAACACGGAGTATAGTGATAAGGAGAGACTTCGTGCTTCATGTTCCGACAAAGATTGTCCATGCAAAGGATTGGAGAATGCCATTCATACAGTGTACCCCAACTGTGAGCATAGAGAGTGCATGATGCATCTCATGCAAAACTTCAAGAAAAAGTTCAAAGGTGACATACTTGATAACATGTGGCCTGCAGCCTGGACATATGAAGCTGAGAAACATGAGTCCCTCATGGCAGTGATAGAAGCTGCCAGCCCTGAAGCAATAGCCTACTTGAAGAAGGAACATAATCGTGTGTGGACTAGAAGCAAGTTTTCATCAATCACTAAAGTTGAGTATGTTAGTAATAACTTGGCAGAAGTCTTCAATAATTGGATCAAAGAGAAAAAGCAACTTGCAGTTGTGGAGCTTGCTGACACATATAGAGAGATGGTGGTGCTGATGAGAGGAAAAAGGAGGCTGGTTGCAGATGGGTTGCAAGGTACCATACTACCTAGTGTGGTAAGGAGTTGAATCAGAAAAGCAAAGGATTGCGCTATGGTGAAGTAAGGGCAACACCAACCATAGCTGAGATATCAGGAAATGGATGGAGGCACACAGTTGACTTGGAAAAAAAAGAATGCTCTTGTAGACGCTGGCAGATAAGTGGGAAGCCTTGCACACATGCTCTCCATTTCATATTCTCAAAGGGAGAGAAGGTAGATCAATATGTTGATGATTGCTTCTCGGTAGCCAAGTTTAAAGCTGCATATGAGCCCATTCTCATGCCAATTAGGGGCCAATCTCAATGGCCTAAGGCACAACCAGATTTTGAAATGGTTCCTCCCAAACTGTCAAGGAGTGCCGGACGTCCAAGAACTAGGCGGTTCAAGAACAACAATGAGGGTGGTAGGAAACATGTGTGTAAAAGATGTGGAGTAACAGGCCATCTTAAGAAGGCATGCAAAGAACCAGAACCAGACAGCGATGCCGATCGAGATGCGACTCCTCTTCCAAAACGGTAATTTTGCTTACATACATAGCTTGTTATTTCAACATATCTTGCATGATAATCTTAAATTTTCATGCAGGCAAAAGACAAGCAAACCTGCAGCAGCCACTACTTCTACTCCTCCATGCACACCAACTAAGCAAGTTTCCCAAGCTTCTATTGCAACTTCAAGCCCGATGACAAGGATGAGGGCAGCAGCCTTAGCAAATGCTTCGTCACCTCCTAGTGCATCTACAAGGAGCAAAACTACTACTAATAGCCCTCTCAAACAAGTTTAGTTGGCTTGTTTGTGATAAATAGTATGTGATATATTGTTAGATGTTGAACTCTTAGTGTCATACTTTTGGTGAACTTTGCAACCTGGAACTATCGTGTTATTTTGGTATGCAACTTGTAATGTTGCTGAAATGATGATGAAATACTGCTGTCAAAGTGCTGTCAAAAAGTGTAGCTAAATTGTTGTAAAAAACTGCTGCTGAAATGCTGTCAAAGTGCTGCTGAAATGCTGTTAATGCTGCTGTCAAAGTGTTGCTGAAATCTGAATGTGACGAACAGGTAAGGCAAGGGCATACAAGTCTTTTCATGTGGCTGTTAGTGCCTGTTAATGCATAGTGATATTCTGGCATGAAAAACCAAAACGGTGATGGTATTTTGGCAAGCTTGGTTTTTTCAGTGCTATTTTGGAACTCTCGGTTTTAACTAGTGGTATTGTGGCAATTGTCTCCCCAATTTAGCTTCTTTCCACTGCCCGCGACCTGACCTAGCTTCTCGTCTGCTCGCAAATTCCCCACACGCCGACGCCGCCATCGAGCAGAGCTCCCGCCGCCAGGCCGTCGCTCCTCTTCCACCACCGCCCCGCCGGCCGCCGCCCTCCCCTGACTGCCGCCGACCCGCCGCCCACCTCTGGCCGCCGCCGACCCGCCGTTCGGCTGCCCCCAGAACGTCAACGTCTGCCGCGTCGCCCAGCGCATCTCCGCCGCGCTCCGCGCCGCCGGCGTCCGCGGCCCGCTCTCCATCACCGCCTTCGGGGACGTCCTCCAGCTCTCCCGCGGGTCGCAGGAGGCGCTCGCTGCCACTGGCGTCGCCATCTCCCACGTCCCAACCAGTTGAGTCGTACCCCTCCCATATTTCCGTTGCATCTCTTCCATTCCGTTCGGTGCGAATTTCTGATGTCAGGCTCCTATCCTAGGAATTGTTTGCCCTTCTGGTGTAGATGGAGTGGGGGAAGGATCTGGATGCATTACCCGTGTATTGTTTAGGCATTTCGTTTCGTGTGCATCAAGTGATCCGTTCTTAGTGTGCTTGACTTGATGCTGATGAATTTCACAGCATAATTGTATTTATTTGTATTATTTCACATAATTGAATACTAGCACAAATGAGTGACTTTGTCAGGATGGAAATTACAATTGATTTGGTTAGAATTCAATTGCCTGTGATTTTGAGTTTTCACTGCTAGTAGTAAATTAGAGTTTTTGTGTTGGTCTTCAAACAGCGTGGCTTCTTGTAGATAATTGCAAAGATGTGTATTCAACTCTCTATATACAATTCTAAATGTAGATAATTACATGTGTTGTAAAAAAAAAATCGCCGGTGGCACACCTTTTACTGTTCGCCCCTCTCGTCTCAATTCCTGGCTCCGCCACTGTCCTCGTCGTCTCCCTCGCCGCGGCCGCGAAATCGCTCGCAATCGCGGCACAGGTGAGTCGAACCCTCGTTCTCTTCTCCCGTTCTAATCCCAGCATAAGGTTCCTGATCGGTTACCGTTTCGGGTTTTGCTTGGATTTGTTTGGAAGGCCCTGTTTTTTCGGCCAATTTCTGTTTGCTTTTAGCGGTAGAGTTGTTGCGTTCGCGACCGTCGGAATCTTGGTGGATCTGTCCTTCTGGGAGATGAGATGCAATGCTTGTCTGTTTAATTGGTTTCTTTTTCGAGTAACCGGGATTTCAGTTAACTCGGAGAAGAGATAATATGTACAGAGGCGTGGCTTGTTTTTGTAGGTGAATTGGTTCCTCTTAATTGATTTTCGAACTAGGCTTGTCGCTTCAGCTGATTGATTTCCGCCGAATTTTCCTACGTTTATGCAAGCCATTTGCTGATTTGATGTTTACCCTTGTTGCAGACACGATGAGCCGGCGTAACAGCTGCACCATCTACGTGGGCAATCTCCCCGAGGACATCCGCGAGAGGGAAATCGAGGATATCTTCTACAAGGTTAGGTTTTAAACAGTTTGTGTTTTATTTACCCGTTTGCTTCTTGTTTGTTGAGAAAGCGCCACTTCTTCGGTGAGGTTGTTCTGATATCAGCTAAAACTGTAATTTGCATTAGCAGTCAGACATCATGGAGGTTAATTGTTTTTGTTAGAAATATGAAGTCAGGTATTAAGGGTTGAAGTAAAAGGCATATGTGTGGATTTTCGTTCTTCTTGTAAGAAGAATTGTTGTGAACTACTCCCTCCGTTTTTAAATATAAAATGTTTTAGGTGTTCCACATGGTGTCTAGATGCATACTAAAATGGGTGAACCTGTCTAGATACATTTGTATGCATTCGAATATGGACAAAAGCTAAAACATCTTATATTTAAAAATGGAGCGAGTATGTGGTTCTATGCTATCAACATGAAAATTTTCTATTGTAACGCCATTTGACGTAAAATCTCACTGTGTCACTGACATAATCAAAATATGTCCCTGTCTTTGTGAATGCCGTCTTTGCTGTTGCTAGAGGAATTGCACAAGGCAAGCATTAAGAGTCGCCTTGCTATTTTTTAGTTTTTTACTGTTTAATTGAGCATTCCTGCATGTAATATAATTTCCTGTCACTTGGTGTCTGCAGTATGGCCCTATCGTGGATATCGACTTGAAAATTCCTCCAAGGCCCCCTATTTATGCTTTTGTTGAGGTAATGTGCTGTGGTCATGGTTTTATAAGAACATTTTTTTTCTTGCTGGATCTCTGTTCAGATTTTGCTCGATCATGTAAGGGTTGTCTGGATGACAAATTTGAGCGAAATTATTATAAAATATATTTTGATAATCTAATTTTAGCAAATTAGATCTTACTTGTTGGTTGTTCTGCTTGTAGTATTACATAAAATGTTTGGCAATAGATTAGGTCACTATTTTCTCTCGAGTTATGTCAAAGGTAATATAAAACAATCTTGACAAAAATCTTTTTGAGGTTTAGGACAACTTGATTTTTCTCTATCGGTTTTAGAATGATAAAACGATTTAATTCCATCTCTCCTAGCATCAACTTAGTCGCATAACCCCTTAGAAGTCATTTCATGACGCCCCTTATAAATCCTCACTTATCATTTAATTGTCATCAGCCTGTCATATATGGTTTGCTTCTTAGCCCCTAATCAAGCTCCCAAGATCCAAATGTAGCAAACCATATATGTTGTGTAATTAACGCGTTTAATCCCCCAGTTTTCTATACACAACATAAACTCTACTGTGAACACAAGCACATAGCAGAAAAGAGGCTAGTCCAAATATTTGTGAAGCCAACCTTCATCCCTTTGGTGTGAAACAAACAGCAGAGCTGCAGGGGTACAAGAGTCACCTAGATGGCTGCTTCATCTTGTAGTGGCATAGTAGTAGTATATAATTGAACCAGAAACTTGCAGTGACACTTTTTGAACCAAACATCCAACCTAATTTTCCTAGATTTAATCATATTGTATATTTGTATTTGGAGCGCAATAGCCATAAGTTTTTAGCTACTCTCTAAACTCTTACAACAAAATCATATTGTCCTAAGACTAAAAAACTGGGTTCTTATGTAAATTCAGTTACACGGTTGTTTCTTCTTTTCTGAGGATAGTCCAAAACCCTCATTGGCGCATCATGCAAAACATAACGCCTTCCAGTATACAAAATCTAACCAATGGAATATATCAGTTTTTTTCTGAATGGTCTATTAAAATATACTTCCTAAATCAGTATAAAACTAATCTTCTGGATATCACCTCAGAATCTAATACCAAAGTGTGGGGTGTTGCAGTTTGAAGACCCACGTGATGCTGATGATGCAATTTATGGCCGTGATGGATATGACTTTGCTGGCTACAGGTTGCGGGTAGGTGGATCTTGTATGCGTACACCTTCTCCTCTTTTTAGAGACGGATCTTTCTTATGAATTTTACATTTTGTGCACTATCCAGGTGGAGTTAGCTCACGGTGGAAGAGGAACTTCTTATGATCGATCAAGCAGCTATAGTAGTTCTGGACGCCGTGGTGGTGCAGCTAGACGCTCTGATTACCGCGGTTTGTATTCTAATTTTAAGCTTCACAATTTTTTCGTGAGATCTCCCTGTTCTTATTATCTCTTTCATGGATTACAGTTATGATTACGGGATTACCTTCTTCAGCATCATGGCAAGATCTCAAGGTTTGTATGTGAACATAAGGCTCTCTGAAGTTCATGCTTGATGAATCTTAAATTTACTTCATTTTTTCAGGATCATATGCGGCGAGCAGGTGATGTATGTTTCTCTGATGTTTATCGTGAGGCTGGAGGTTAGTAATGGACACTTTTTGGTTCGTTTTGTCTCTTATGAGTGTTGGTATGAATTTGGAGCTAGTTGTATAGATAATATGACCTTCATACTTCATTCAAACCATGTTTTTTTATAGAAATCTCAGTTATTACTATTTTCTTTACTTGTTGCAGCAATTATTGGAATAGTTGAGTATACCAACTATGAAGATATGAAACATGCGGTAAGTTTAAATGTGTCTGCTCTGTTTTCTTATAGATGGTTGGTTTAGTAACTGACAAAGAGATATGCTAAAACACTGCTCCATAATCATGCATCCCCATGAACAGATATGCTTACTAGTTTTATCTTGCAGATAAGGAAGCTTGATGATTCAGAGTTCCGTAATGCGTTTGCACGAGCATATATCAGGGTATGGTTGTCTTCTATTGTCCCCATTTTTAGCCATACTGGAATGGTATATCTACATGTTTGTCCCACCTCATTGAATTGAAGATATACATGCTCTAATCAACTTGTGCTGCTGATAGGTGAGGGAGTACGATACTAAGCGTAGCCGCTCTTACTCTAGAAGCAGAAGCCCCAGCTGCTTTACTCAAGAAGCAGAAGCCCCAGTTATAGCAGGAGCAAGAGTCCAAGGTATGGATTAGTTTCTTCATACTCAAATCAGTTCATGATGGTAGCTTAGATCTTAACTTTGTATATTCTTTGCTGGTCCAGATCTAGATCTGCTTCTCGGTCTCCGTCACCTTTTAAAGCAAGGTATGACCAGTTTCATTCTGGTAGGGACTGTATTGAAGTTGACAACAATAGCTATCGGCATCTTTGGTACTAAGGAAATGACGCTGTCAGGTTCTTACTGTCGTTTGTTCAGCAAGTATTTTGGATGATGTGATGAGCTTATGTGTCCCAAATAAGGAACTGGAAGGAAAAGGGTTATTAACAAGAAATAAAGATGACTCGCAAAATAAAAACAACAAATAAAAATGACATGTAATGTTTGGCTTTTAGAATTCCCTTTTGGTTCGCTTCGTGACTTATGTTTGCTGATGCATTGTTTTTCCTAACACGGCCTTTTGAGATGGCAACTGGAGTACAACCAGCGATAGGAGGGCTGGCACTAAGCATATGTCCTATGGATTTTTGGTATATTCGTATTACTGTTGACTTGAGCACTTCTATTTTCGAATATATTCTCAAAGAGTTTTACCTTGTTGGATCAAAGCCATAAATACATAGTGACTGCATTTTCCCCTTAAACACATGTACTTTACTTTTATAAAACTAAAGGCTTCCAAATTTATTTATTTTGTAACCGAGTCATGAACTGTGGAGTACGGGTGAGAATCTGCCAAGATGCTCGACCAGTTATTTCCTGTACATTCTATTGCTGTCATCTGCAAATGTATTGCGATCAAACCATATGAATGCAACATTACTGAGTCGCAATTTTTCGGTTTTGGGAATATTTCGCAGATCATCATCAAGATCCTTATCACCTGCTGCTGTAAGTCTTTCAGAGAAGTAAATCCTTGTATTCAATAGTTCTTTTCATATATTGACGCGAGTTTGTTGCAGCCCCCTCGTGACAAGTCCGCAAGCAGGAGCCCCGCCAGGAGCAGAAGTTTATCCCCGTCTCGGTCTCCTGTATGCAGTGAACATATTCCGTCGCTCATCAAAATTTTATAATCCTTTAAAAACGTAGTGATTTAATCCCTTCTTCCTTGCAGGTGAAATCTGAATGATGTCAAATGCATTTAAAGCGTCAAAAATCATATCAGGATTTCTGGGACTAAGAGAAGATAATATGGGTTATGACTTATGATGTTCTGTTCCCAGAAACAGCGTTGCTATTCCTAGAAAAAGAAACAAGTAATCAGCCTTGTGATTTCAGATCAATGTATGGTTGTTTGGAATATGTTTACTTTGGCACTTGGCAGTTGCCAGAACACAAAGTTATTAACTCGTGGCTTGTGTAACTTTATCCTGTGGTTTCTTGTCACCAAATTTATGCTACCGCAGAGTTTATATGAGCTAAGTGATCTACTTCAACTTTTATGAGCGATCTTTGCATTTAGCTGTGTTGGTTCTTTTATCTCATATCTTTGGTGCAAGAAATGTTGTAATACCGGCTGCATTGGTCTATGATTGCGGCGTTGTGGACCATTGATTGTGCAACCGCGTTGGTATGTGCTGTTGTTGCCTTTATGGGCATAATACTGCTTGCCTGGGTTGTTGCTATCTGGTTCCATGATCTGTGTTCCCCTTGGGTGCTCCAATGGTCCGTGGTTCGTTTCTGCCTGCCTGGATGTTGTTCCCCACGAAGAGAAGAAAGGAATGTATGTTGATCACATGTACCTCTCGGTCGCATTCGAGTAATTGCCCTAGATGGCTGTGGGAGAAGATTGGAAAGTTAGCCAATGCATGATCGTGCGACTTGGGTTGGCTCCGTCCCTCCGTCTAGACGCACAATCAGATTCAGATACCCATAGGTTTTCAGAAACAGTTGGGTCATGTCAAGTAAGAGGGGTAACGTAGCACGCAGGTTCACCTGGAACCGTTGCGTGGTTCTTGTGCTCGGTTGCTGTCGACAGCCACATGGAGTGTTGCGAAGAGGCGTGTCTCTAGTTCTCTTCATGTGCTCTGTGCTTTTCCTGGAATGGTTGGTTTAGACTTTAGATGGGCGCTGGCGTGTACTTCCACTTGTCATCAACCCATCAACTACTTTGTGATTATGTGCCTTGCATTATTCTTCGATGAAAATCATAATACTGAAAGGCTCTATGCAGCTACAAATGCTTGGACGAACCTAAGAGCACCAAAATCCACCAAGTAGAGAAGGGAGAATCAAATTGCTTTGGTGTAACCAGGGGCAGATCCGAGTTTGAATTACTAACTAGTATTTTGACTAATCATACATCTATTCTTGGCTAAATGTGAAATCCACAAGCCCAATAGTAAGCTTGGCACTATACTAGGTGTAACCGTAGATATGTATCTCATATCTCACTACTCAAGAATCAACAAGACTGGGGCAGGGGAGTGGAAGATCCCGAAGTTTTGAGCTTAGAAACAATGGCGGAGAGAAAATAAAAGTCGTTCCTTCTTCATAGGGAAGAAGGGGGCTATATATAGTCCTTTCAAAAAAAAAAAAGGGGGCTATATATAGGGGGTCCCAAAATCCAAAAGTTGCGATTCTAAAATGCACTAGCAGGATATATCCGGTGGTCGACGGCTGGAACATCCTGGCATCATCCGGCTATAATTTGGGCATGCCCAAGCGAAAACCCTCTATGGGACGGAACATTCGGTTATCCAGAATATCCGAGTAGTCTCCGACGTTGATCCGGGGAAACCAGCAAGGAGCGCAGAATCGCATCGGGGGGGGGGGGGGGGGGGGGGGGGGGGGGGGGGGGGGGTTTATTCTGCTGGACGAGGCATAGATTATCCGAGGGCCAGATTATCCAGTCCCAGCCGGATTATCCGGCTGCAGAAAAACAGCACACCAACAGATGAACAAAGGATGATCTCTCTCACTAACGGGAAGGCATATGGGTGCAAAATGTGTTTGTGTATGTGAACTGATATCCACCATACCTTTCTTGATGCATTCCCTCTTGATAGTATGGTTGCCCTATGACTCAAATAATAACCGAAAAACGTCGGGCAACGCACCTCTCTCTTTTCTCTTAGATGATCCCAACCACCTTTTGCATTCTTTGAATAAATCTTAAAAACACTCAAGCACATGATTATGTTATCAGTAAATACCGAAACCAGTTAGGGAAGGAAATTCCCTTCCAGACCTGATATTTTTGAAACTTATATCTCTGTGTTGGTTTGTTTGTTGAACAGTGTGTGAAAATATTCACTTATGCATAGGCCTACTATGATGAGGATTGTGTCATGACGGACATGATCAATGAGGGTGGGGTGAGGGTGCGCAAGAAGGTGGTCAAACAACTCAACATGACGGGTTTAATATTGATGAAAAACCATTGTTTAACAATGAGCTCACTCAACAAGAGCGAGAAAAATCAAGACAGAAAAGCAAGAAGAACTGAGCATACGTAGAGGATGAGAATAAGTTGCTTTGCGATGCATTGATAGAAAATTGGAAAATATCCCATTTGTGGTGTCGGGCAAAAAGAAACTGCACATTGGAAGAGGGTTTGTGACTACTTCCATGAGCGAAGACACTTCGAGCCTACAGATTTGAAAGTGATCGCAATGAAATTCCCTTCAAAAGAGGTGGACACTTATTCCATTAGATTGCAACAAGTTTTGCGGTGCCTATGACCACGTCAAGGGCCGGCACCTGAGTGGCATTGGCGTCAAAGACATGGTACTTCTATTCATTTCTACATATGTGAATGTATCTTGCTTTGTATGCATGTGAATTTATCTTATTACTTTCATACATATTTATAGATGTTTCAAGCTTTGGCTTACTTCTAGGACGTATATGGGAGTAAACTTTTTACCTCTTAATCATTGTTGGACGGTGATAAAAAAATGTATCAACTCACGAGGAAAGAAACATACCACCGATTCATCGGCAATCGACCTTGGTGATTCCATCCCAAGCAGTGGCTGTGGCTGAGGTAGAATATTTGGAACCAGGGTGCACTCATGGTGCCACGTACAACACATTTAAACAATTTTTCGGGGTGCATATGTGGTAAAAATTGCTATTTACAAAGGAATTTTTTCTTGGTGTCATGTGCACCAGGCTAGCCTCAGGTGGCTCCGCCACCAATCCCAAGTGTGGTCACTCACAGTGGCGAATTTACCATCCCTCCGCCCTGGGCACGTGCCCGGGCTCGCCGCCGCCGGATGGCTGACCGCCGGTGAACTTTTACGCTGGCCGAACACGCTGGAAGTAAAAGAATTCGCGAGGATGACACTTATTTCCGCAGTTGGGCCATTTTCCTGGCCGGATGGGCCTTAGTAGCAGCCCATTGGTTCTTCTTTTCCTGTCCAATACGATCGATCAATTCCCCATCATGTGCCCCTGTACGAGCAGAGGAGCAGTTCCCCCACGAAACCTAGCCTAACCCCCCGTCCCAGTTCGCCGGTCGCCGTCAGGGCGTCGCCGCGTCGGGAACACGGCGGTGGAGGCCAGCGAGATATGGGGCACGACAGAGGCTCCAGGGCTGCAACGCCGGCGGCCGATGGGGACTCTCGGAAGCCAAAACGCGAGCACCAGTCCATGCGCTCGCCCGCTCCGGCGGCAATTCGTCGGAGCACAGCTAGTAGTAGCAGCGCTATATTGCACTTTTGTTGTATATTCTTCAAAATTTAGTATTCTAGACCTTGTAGCTACTACTAGTTAAATCCAGTTTCTGCACATTTATCATCTGTAAAAGACATCTTTCTATAAAACATCAGTTCCATTGTGCTTCAAGTGTCGATTTTTTTAAAACTTTGTTCTTTGCTTGTTGTGTGCCCAGGCTTCGACAAATCGCTAGCTCCGCCACTGGTCACTCATACAGTTCGGCCGAGGAAAGGACCAATTCTAAACAAGATGCAAAACATGAGGCTTCAACACTTGTAATGCAAGAGACACCGAAGGAGTGATAGCCATCAAGGAGGTGTCAAGTGAGAAGAGAGAAAGAGGAACACATCAAGAACTATCTTGAATTTTTTTTTTTAAAAACTTGAAATTGATGAGGTCAAACGCTCGGTCAAGAGCCAGAAAATTAGATCACATGCACAAGAAAGTAGAGTCACGTTACTCACAGAGGAGACCTAGATCATGACGGCCCACTTGAGCCTTATGTAGCGAATGGTAAGGGCTTGGTTCGAAAAGAAACATCGTCGGATGGAGATGTTTGGTCACTCAATATTTGTCGCATCATATTGTGCGTTTGTACAAACAAAGCCCTTAGCATTGGGTCCATGAGGTTAGTATTACGTCATTATCCGGATCTCGTCGGTGAGTACCTTGATAACTGGATATTTGCTGCATCATATTGTGTGTTTGCATGAATTATGTGCCATCTGCGATCTTTAATAGTTTGACGTATGCGGTGCGGATTAATTGAATTGCCAAGTAGTGGTCATTTATTTCCACCAAAATGGTGAAAAAAGGGCAACTCCGGGCCAAATGGGGAGGGAGGGGAGATTTGAGTGTCACGGCCCACTTTGTACGGACATGGACCAGACGCTCGTATGCGACGCCGTCAAACATATGTGTCCATAATGGGTGGGCGCGGGGAGTGGGGGGGGGGGGGGGGGGGGAGGGGGGGCGTGTTTGAGTTGTCCTAAGTTTGTACTCATTCCGAAACACACACATTCCGTGTCACCAATGGTGGGGGGGGGGGGGGGGGGGGGCGCTTTGGAGTAATGTTTCGGATATATAAGAATAAAGCATAAAAAGTGTAGGATTGCCATGGTACTCTTGAATCCTATAGTTTTTTTCTTATCAGAATCCTCTCTTTCACTCATAATGTAAATGCAAGATTCCATGTACCATTTCGTTAACGTAGAAAGTAGCCATAACACGATATCGTAGGTAGGAAGCTACAATCCTCTGTTGGGAGATCTGTGTTCAGGATAGAAGTCTCTCTCTGAAGAATGTTGAGCCCCTCATTTTTTTTTCTGGATATAAATATGTAGTTTGGAGAGGTTGATACATGGGCAGATGGTGACCGCTCATCATTCGCGACACAAGTGAACACCAGGCGCTGCCTCCGTCCACTCGTTGCGATTGCAGGCAAGAATTTAATATCAGGAAGAAAGCATCATCTATCTTCCCCAAAGCTTACATCACCACCACACAAAAACCAACGCCCAACCAAAAGTTAAATCAAAATTTCCCACCGAACGGTCAGCGAACACGAGCGCACCAAGAAACCAGGAGCACGACGTGACGCGGCGCGGGCCACACAAACACAGCCATGAGCGCAGCGTCGGACCAGCACGGGATCGCCGGCGGTGACATCGTCAAGCGGAGGCGGGAAGGCAAGGAGGCGGCGGCGCGGGAGGAGTCTTCTGCGCTGGCGGCGCTGGCGGACGACGTGCTGCTGCAGATCCTGGGGCGCCTGGAGGAGGACCCGCGCGACTGGGCGCGGGCGTCCTGCGCGTCCCCGCGCCTCGCCGCGCTCCTCCGGGGCGCCTGCTTCCCGCCGCGCCTCTCGCGGGCGCTCCCCGCCGAGCTCCTCCCGGCCGCGGACGGGGCGCCCGCCGCGTGGGCCGCGCTCCACAGATGTCCGTTTGCTGCCCCGGCCTCCAACGCGCCGGGATCCTCCTCGAGCCCTCCGACGACTTCGGCCTCGAGCTCGACATCGGGCCCGACCTCTCGTCCGGCCACCTCCGAGCCAAGAACCACCGCACCGGCCGAGTCGAGGGTGAGTCGAAAGCCAGCGCGGAGACGAAGCTCAGCGAGTCACCGGCCGACGACGCCGCCGCGTGGTCGCTCTACGATGACCTCTACCTGGACGCGGCGTACGACTGCTCCTCCGAGGCGCAGATCCCTGCCGCCTCCGCCTCCGCCCCCGCCGCAGATGCCGAAGAGGAGGCACCCGCCGCAGCCAATGCCGTCCGGCGCGGCGTGGTGTCAGGGACCCGGCGGCGTGCGCGCCGGTGGCTGGGTCCAGTGGGCGCGCACCTCGCGTCGGGCTCCTGGACGCTGAGCCGCGAGCAGGGCAACAAGCTCCTGGCCAGCCGCTTCCGCGGCGACCGGCTCTACATCTGCGACTGGCCCGGGTGCGAGCACGCGGAGGAGCGGCGCAAGTACATGGTGTTCCGCGGCGTGTTCAGGACTTCGCGCGCTCCCAGGTGCGGCGCGCGCTCCGGGACACGCGCCGCCCCACCGTCCCCGTCGACTGCGCCTTCTGCGCCTGCACCGAGGCCTGGGACCTCTACTCCGCCTTCTGCCTCCGGAGCTTCTACGGCTACCACGACGACGGCGAGCCCGTCGTGCGCGCCTTCGTCTGCGAGAACGGCCACGTCGCCGGCGCCTGGACCGAGCGCCGCTCTACTCCTGACTCTCCCGCCGCCTCCAGTGGCAACAACATGACACGCATATTCTCGGCGACCTCCGAGATCATGCGTGTGAGTGATGTATCTTTTCTATTGTTGATGATGCCGAGCTGACGATTCAGATTTCGCGTCATCTGCTGTAACTCTCTGATGCTTAGCATAAAGAAGAATGCAAGTGGATCCTTGGATGTTTACATTGGCAATACTGATTTTATGATGAATCTCGTGTGTTGGTTCTGTTGAATTGAGATAAGCTTGTAGATTAGGGTTTGGATGCAACACACGTATTGGTATTGATCTTGGGGTATAAATAGTACAGGTATACTTGCTAGCCAAGCCGTATCTACACCTAACCCTAGAATATCTCAACCTTCTATACATCGTTACAAAGGGAGATCAATAGGATCAGAACGGAAAGGAAACTAACATACAGCGTATACACATATTCAGTTAACACCCCCCCGCAGTCATAGCGGCGCCATCGGTGACGCAAAGGCTGGAACGAAACTCCGTGAAGGACGCAGTAGGTAGTCCCTTGGTCATGATATCGGCGAACTGCTGGGTCGTGGGCACATGAAGAACACGAAGCTGTCCGAGCTGAACCTTCTCACGGACGAAATGGACATCGAGCTCGATGTGCTTGGTGCGCTTGTGCTGAACAGGATTGGCAGCAAGATAGACAGCGGAGACATTGTCACAGTAGACAACGGTGGCCTTGGTAATGGGAACGTGCAGCTCAGCAAGAAGTTGTCGCAGCCAGCAAGTTTCAGCAACTACATTGGCCACAGCACGGTACTCTGCTTCGGCGCTGGAGCGAGAGACTGTCGGCTGTCGCTTGGAGGACCATGACACAAGAGAATCACCGAGGTAAACACAATAGCCAGAGGTGGATCGTCGAGTGTCGGGGCAGCCGGCCCAATCGCGTCGGAGTAAGCCATGATGTCGCTGGAGGAAGAGGCACTGAGATGAAGTCCATGCTGAGTGGTACCACGAACATAGCGAAGGATCCGCTTGACAAGAGCCCAATGCACATCACGAGGAGCGTGCATGTGGAGACAGACTTGCTGCACAGCATAGCAAAGGTCGGGCCGCGTCAAAGTGAGATACTGCAGGGCGCCGGCGATGCTACGGTAGAGAGGAGCATCGGAAGCAGGTGTACCGGCCGTGGCTGAAACCTTGGACTGAACTTCGGCTGGAGTAGTAGTGGGTGCGCAGTCAGCCATCCCGGCGCGTTCAAGTAGATCATCAGCATACTGCTCTTGAGAGAGGAAGAAGCCCGTGGAGTCTCGGCGGACGTTGATGCCAAGGAAGAAATGCAGAGCACCGAGATCTTTCAGAGCAAATTCAGAGTGGAGCCGAGCAACAATGCTTTGAAGGAACACCATGGACGAGGCTGTGAGCACAATATCATCAACGTAGAGGAGCAGAAATGCAGTGTCGGAGCCTCGACGAACAACAAACAGCGACGTATCTGAAACTGTGGGCTTAAAACCGAGAGTGGTGAGAAAGCCGGCAAATCGTTGGTACCATGCGCGGGGCGCCTGCTTCAAACCATATAGGGACTTGGCGAGGAGACAGACGGCATCAGGATTGGAGGGATCCGCAAAACCTGTGGGCTGCTGGCAAAGAACCCGCTCGGACAAGTGACCATGCAGAAAGGCGTTGTTGATGTCAAGTTGATGCACTGGCCAATTCCGCGAGGCTGCAAGATGGAGCACGGTGCGAATGGAGGCTGGCTTGACAACCGGCGAGAACGTCTCAGCAAAGTCGACGCCAGCGCGCTGAGCAAATCCTCGAACAACCCAGCGAGCTTTATACCGATCCAGGGAGCCGTCTGGTTTGAACTTGTGACGAAAAACCCACTTGCCGGTGATGACATTGGCACGAGCAGGGCGAGGCACAAGGGTCCAAGTGCGGTTGGCTTGAAGGGCATCGAACTCAGCTTGCATGGCAGTACGCCAATTGGGATCCTTGAGAGCACCACGTACAGAACGTGGAACGGGAGAGACCGTCGTGTCCGTGGTCAGGGCGTAGCGAGGGTTCGGTTGAACGATGCCCCGCTTAGAACGCGTTGCCATGGGGTGATGTGGAGGAGGTGGCGCAGGTCGACGACGAGGGGCCGGGGCAGCATGAGGCGGCGAAGGCGGGCCAGCCGGGGCAGCCGCGGTCGAGGAGGCGCTGGTGGAGCCACGCTCGTTGTCTGCCGTGGCAGATGGAGCGGGCGAGGAGCCGGACGCAGCCGGAGTCGACGCAGTGGGCGCGGCCGATGGTGAGGAAGGGGCCGCGCCAGCCGGAGCTGCTGTAGGTGCGCGTGGAGCAGCACGGCGACGAGGAGCAGGTGCAGGAGCCACGATGAAGGGTGGCAGTGGTGACGAGCTAGGAGCAGCCAAAGGAGCTGCTGTTGTCGTTGATGAATCCTGCACTTGATGAAAGGGAAATACAGTTTCGTCAAAGTAAACATGGCGCGAGACGATAACGCGATGGGTTTGGGGGTTGTAGCACCGGTAGCCCTTTGTGTTGGGAGGATAGCCGAGGAAGATGCACGCGGTGGAGCGTGCGGCGAGCTTATGGGGGGAGGTGGCCGTGGTGTTAGGATAACAGAGGCAACCGAATACACGGAAATCCGCATAGGAGGGTGTGGAGCCGAGAAGAAGTTGGTGGGGTGTGAGATTACCACGGGGCTGACAAGGACGGACATTGAGCAAGGTGGTGGCGGTGGCGAGCGCATCGGGCCAGAAGCGCGGTGGCATGTGGGCGTGGAAGAGGAGAGCACGAACACTGTCGTTCAAGGTGCGAAGCACGCGTTCAGCACGACCATTCTGCTGTGACGTGTAGGGGCATGTGAGGCGAAGGATGATGCCGTGGGTGGCGAGGAGGTTGCGAACAGCCAGATTATCGAACTCCTTGCCATTGTCAGTCTGTAAACTCATGATGGGGCGCTGAAACTGAGTAGAGACATAAGCGCGAAAAGAAGTGAGAACAGAGAAAACGTCAGACTTGCGTCGTAAGGGAAACGTCCATGCAAAGTGTGAAAAATCATCAAGGATTACAAGGTAATACTGAAAGCCTGAATTACTTATGATTGGTGAGGTCCATAGATCACAGTGGAGTAATTGAAACGGAAATAAAGACACAGAACTTGACTGTTGGAACGGCAAACGAGTATGCTTGCCAAGACGACACGCATGACATGAATGTGCTTCGGACTTATTACAAGTAAACTCAAAATTCCTAATAATGGAGTCTAAGGCGGCGCGTCCAGGGTGACCAAGCCGAGCATGCCAAAGATCGACGCTGGTGGTGAGGGCGACGTGGTGATCCGAAGAGGAAGACGGGTGCAGCGGGTAGAGTTCGCCGGAGCTGTTACATCGGTGGAGAACCGTCTTGGTACGAGCATCCTTGATAGAAAAACCACAAGAGTCAAATTCAACAGTAACGGGATTGTCACAAGTAAGTTTGCGGACAGAAACAAGATTCTTGATGATTGAAGGAGAAACAAGAACATTGCAAAAACGTAGAGGCATGGAAGACGTGGAAAAAGAAGTATTGCCGGTGTGAGTGATAGGAAGCGAATTGCCATCACCAACAATTATGCGAGATGAAGTATGAGATGGAGAAGGAGAGGAGAGGATACCGGGGTTGTTGGCCATGTGAGACGTGGCACCAGTGTCCATGAACCACTCGCCGTTGCCGTTGTACGAAGAGGGATGAGGCGTGCCGTGGAGTGCAGCGAGCAGACTTGGATCCCATGGGGCGGCGTTGGTAGGTGGAGGCGTGGGCGGCATCACGTAGCCCGGCTGAGGAGCAGCGTAGAGGGCATGGTGACCAGCAGGGCGCGGACCGAGGATGCTGGGGCCGGGGGCGCGCGGCGTGGGCATGGACCACGCATGGACGACGCCGGTCCAGGGGTTGATGCTGGTGGCCCATGGAGGCAGAGGCTGGGCGAAGGGACGTGGGGCGCCGCCGGTGTTGCCGACGGGGCGGGCGCCGGTGTCCTGCTTCTTCTTCTTGCCCCGGTAGCCGCCGTTGTTGGGGCGGGGCGGCTGTGGGGCGGGCGCGGGCGCTGAGGGCGCCGGGGTTGGCGCGACGGGGATGGAGCGCACGGTGCCGGCGAGAAGAGCGGAGTGAGCCTCCTGCTGCGCCGTGTTGCGCATGCGGCGTTCCTCGAGACGCAGGTAGGTGATGGGCGGGCGAAGGTGGGGTTGGTGAGCAGCGACAGGTTGGAGGCGGCCTGGCCGAACTCGCGGTTGAGGCCACGCATCATGTTGGTGAGGAGGCCGGTGTCGGTGACGGGAGAGCCGACCTCGCGGAGCTCGTCGGAGAGGAGCTTCAGGCGCGTGGCGTACTCATGGATGGTCATGTCGTTCTGGTACAGCCCGAAGAACTCCTGCTGGAGGAGCACCGTGCGCTGGAGGTGGTTGTCGCGGAAGAGGTTGACGATGGCGAGCCAGACCGCGTGCGCAGAGGCGTCCGGGGTGAGGATCATGTCGAGGATCTCGGGCGAGACGGTGGTGTAGAGCCACGAGATGATGGTGGAGTCAATGGACATCCACTCGACGTCGTGTAGAACATGGTGGCGGCGTCGATGGTGCCGTCGACGTGGTCACGGATGCCGAAGCTGCGGAAGGTGAGGAAGAAGAACGAGGACCAGCGAGAGTAGTTGGGTACCTTGAGATCGAGAGTCTCAGGGACATAGTTGCGGATGTTGACATGACGGAGAGAGGCGGCGGTGGCAGGCTGAGGCTCGGGGTCGGCGAAGGGATTGGAGCCAGAGGAGGCGCCGGAGGAAGCAGGGGAAGACATGGTGGAGGCGGCGGAAGCTGGGAGGGTTTGGGAGATCGGTTTTGGGTTTAGAACTTGGTGTCTGATACCATGTAGATTAGGGTTTGGATGCAACACACGTATTGGTATTGATCTTGGGGGTATAAATAGTACAGGTATACTTGCTAGCCAAGCCGTATCTACACCTAACCCTAGAATATCTCAACCTTCTATACATCGTTACAAAGGGAGATCAATAGGATCAGAACGGAAAGGAAACTAACATACAGCGTATACACATATTCAGTTAACAAAGCTCATGTTTTGGCGATTCAGACTTTGCGTCATATGCAGCTGAGCTTACTGATTCTCAGAGCTGGACGTGTACACTCTGCAATTACCAGTTCCTCCACAGAATTTTCTTCCTTGACTGGAGCTCCCAAGCTCATATACATTTTCTCAGTACCAAGCATGTATACAAGCTCCCCAGTCCCTACACCTCCTACTATTTTTATTATGTTGTCTTCTTTTGATTGGATGAATTTCAGTTAGCCCTAGACCTTTGATCATCCTACTTGGCATACATACAAGCTTTTATATTCTTTCCCTTCTGATTATTTTAAGTTGCAACTAGCAAGTTAGGGCTATCATCACTACCAATACTTGTCAGAGACTGCATTAGATAATCAAAATTACCCAAAAAAGAAGTTCTAGTGTGTGTACGATTAATACTTCTCCATCCCCTTTTGGAGAAGCACTGATCTTCTGGGATTGCATGGGATTCCTCCCCAGAAGCAATAACAAAATATGATCCCTTGCCTCTGCTTCCATGCAAACTCTATGCTAAGTTGATTTCCCGTTACAATCACGTGGTGCCGCGATTGTTTATCCATGGCCTTGTGTGGTAGGCACGCGGTCACCATCCAAGCGGCAGTTACTAGCTGACCTTTTGAATCGTACGGACGATGCAGCAAATCGCAGTCTTAGATGTCCATGCCTTCGTGGGGTTCAACCCAGAGGTTCAGGTTTTTCGTTTTGGATTATGAAAATTGTAAAGTTGCATTATGAAAACCTACTGGTTGCTGAATGTAAATATTGGAAGAAGAGTAACTTCAGGAAAATTGTAAAGTTGCATTATGTAAACCTATTGGTTGCATTATGTTTTTCATGCGATGGTTACGGAAACATACATGAGTAAATCCATTGTTCAGCTGCAAACTCCTAATAGCAATGCGGTCTTTAATCATGAAGAAATGGCTATTATGGCTTGGAATTGTTATAGGGAACGAATGAATACCTCACGGGGAATACAAATGCAGTTTGATCTGGCCAAATATTTACAGCCTGCCCATGGTCTTTACTATTTGACAGAGCCCTATACTGTTGAAGAAATGGACAGTGTAGTGAAGAAAATGTCTTGACTATTTGGCTTCAGTGGACTGATCATGAAGAAATGTTAGCATATTATCAAGCATGATTTTTACATACTGACCCAACAATTTCATATTGGTTCTATTAAATTGAAAATCATCAATACCTTTTTAATCACATTAGTTCTAAAGAAAGCTTTCTCCAGAGCATATGAATGACCATAGGACAATATCTTTTACCAACTGTTCTCTGAAGTTTCTTACTAAAATGGCAGCACGTAGGCTTCAGCCTGTGATCTTGAAGTGTATTCATAAAAAACAGTATGGCTTCATTAAAGGAAGGATAATATATGATTGTATATCTTGTACTTGTGAGTTACATCAGTGTAAGGTTGTTAAGAAAAATGTGGTAATTTCAAAGCTAGATTTTTGAAAAGCCTTTAACACAATGAAACATGAGCTTGTTTCAGATAATTTAGCATTGGAATTTAACGGTAAGTGGATACTTGAGTCACGGAATTGTTAGCTTTTTGTTCTTCTTCGGTCCTCCTCAATGGGGTTTCTGGAAACAGTTTTTTTTTCGAAAAGGGAGTTACCCGGCCTCTGCATCAAAGAGATGCATACGGCCTTGATTTCTTTCATTTATTCAACAAAGGCTGGATAACCCTTATAACAATCATAGAGACTGAAGCCGCTAAACAAGGTGACAAAACACCACCCACTAGCACAACGATAGAGGAACAAACGAAGCCTTCTGCCCGGCCACAACCATCGCCGGTTCACTGGCTAAATCCAGAGATAGCGCCTCATGTGCATGCTCCGGAAATTGCACCGCCAACTTTTGCCAACCCATGTACAGGGTTGTAGATCGAAGAGAAGGCCGTCGCCAGGCCTGCCATCGACGTTGTCACGGCGCGCCCCTGCCCTGTGCGTGTCTATCAACACGCGTATGTCATCGAGATCTCACCACACCACGCTGCCAGGACCATCATCTTCGACGCGGAAGAAACCACACCGCTCCACCTCAAGAACTTTCCAGTCAAACACCAGCTCCAAAAAGGATACCCGTGGGAGGGAAAGCGGCGATGCGCGTTGCCATCATCTCATCCGGGAGATCCAGATCTAGAGTTTTCCCTGGAGCAGCCCGAGTGAGGAGACGAGAATTGCAATGATGATGCCTTCATGAAGGAAACCGTGCATAGACGCCGCCAACGCCCGCCATGATCAAAGTCGAAGCTCGGTTTTCATCGGCAGCAGCGCCTCCGCAACTCAGAATCGACTGGATCACCACCGAGATACGCAGATCAGCTCCACGTACGCCAGCCCGAACCACGCACGGCCGCAAGGCGTGTCGGAGACCGATCTGGGTGGGCGCCCAGACCCGCAGTTGTCCGCCTCTGCCGCGGATCAACCCCTGCATGCAGCGGTGGCGGTGACCAAGGAGTAGGTTGCTTCCGCCTAGCCAAGGGCGTCTGGCAAAGCTAGGGATTGGGGCCCTAACGTCGCCCTGGTGAGCAACGCAAGGGGAGACTAAGATGGGATCGCCCGCCTCCATGTAATAGAGGAGTTAGACAGGAAGATAACCTTATTTATATCCTCTATATTTTGTAAAAAGGGGTGATATTTTGTAATTTATTACAATCAATGAACTCTTGGCCAGAGGAGAACTCTCATTGCCAATTCCCATCGGAGACCCTGATTTTTTCTATAATCAATGAACCCTTCTAATTCTGCCAGCTAATGCCTTTCAACTTGCTGCTCCTACGAATTTGACGCATAATTTCAACTTACCCCTATTGGCGAAATAAAAGTTTTAGCTGATCTGGTGGGATATTTCACGTTTACCTATATATGGGACTACCCCTTGGAACTACTAGACCAAGAATTTAGGATCTTACCCCTATAGGGACATATGCTCTTCCATCGGGACGAGGGACAATTCACTCTTCTGTTCATATAGATGGAGACATGGAGGAAGCTTTTCCGAGATTATTTTCTTATGTCTTAGATACTAAGGTCTCTGTTTAGGATTCTTTCTTAGTCAACTTTCCCTCTATGGCGGACTTGGAGAGGATGAATGGTTCTGAGTTAGGGGTCCCTAAACAGCAGACGGTGCTTTCCATTGACATCTGGAAGCCGGATGATGTGGAGCCAATGATGGAATTGACACCAACTTGGGTACATGTGACGGGCGTGCCGAACTCAGTGCGCCACTTTCTGGGTCTTTGGGCTGTGGGTACTCTCATCGGAAAGACCATGGATGTGGACTTATGGGCTCTACGGTGACACAATGTGGTTCGCATTCTGGTAGCCATTCGCAAACCCAACCTATTTGAGACTAGGGAGGTGAAGACGATGCCTTTCTGTGCTAAAGGGCTACTCGTTCCAGTTCACTAAGGAAGCGGCGGATTACGTCGCTGAACCGGATTTTGTACCCTTCATTTGGAAGCAGAATGAGAAGGATGATGATGCGAAAGGTCTGGAGGACAAGGATCAAGATGATGAACACTTGAGTGGACAGCCAAAGGCCACGGATGGAGATACTCCAATGCCTCAAGCTAATGCAACAGGGCCGGGGTGTTCGACGCTGGGGCTTGCTGGTGCGGCGGAAGTGCTTCGTGGTATCGCTGTGACTCCATTCAACAAATCACCGCAGACTCCCAGAGGCAAGGAGATCGTGGAGCAGCTGAGTTACACCGGATCCTTCACGTGTGTTAATGTGCAGGGAAAAGATGGACATGCTGCTGCGAGTACTGTGCTGGGAGGCTCAAGTGCTCTGGGCCGCCGACGCCACCATGCGCGGCAGGCAGAGGAGCACTGCAGCATGACACTACTGGCCTGCCCAAGCAGACTGACGGGCTGCAAGTGGCGAGCAGCCCAAAGCCGCAGCTCACTATGCCAGCAAGTTTGGCGGGCCGCGGTGCTGAGCCAGTGGCGGACGATCTCCTCGCGTCGCTCGGTGGACTTCCGGCCGATGATGGGCTGCATGCGGTGACCAAACCGCAGACGCAGCACACTGCGCCGGCAAGCATGACGGGCCGCGGAGCTGGGCCAGGGGCGGACGGCCTTCACACGCCGCATGGTGGCTCCTCCAACGGGCCGCGTGCGGTGGTCTCGGCTCTGCTGCCCAGGGCGGAGGACTCCACCCTGTCGCCCCATGGGCCGACGGAGGAGAGACCTGCTGCTTCTACAACGCAGCTCCTGGAGTGCTTTGCAGTGCTGCAGTCGTCCGTGGTGACGGACTTGGGCGACTTGGCGAGGACGGCTCCCGGGCAGACGCGGGGGGAGGGTTGTACCTCAACTCTGCCTCCCCCTGTGTCGACTCCATTGAGGAGGAGCGAGAGGCACCTTGTGGCTGTCGACGGCTCCTCCACGACGGATGAGGACTCTATGATGCGGGCGATGAGGCGCAAGGCGGAACAAAACCTGGACACGACTGGTATGAACACACCCCCAAAGTCATTTCTCACATTTTCCAATTCAAGTATTGCTGCTAAATTGAATAGTGTAGGACTTTCTTTGGGTAATAATGTTGAGAAAATTGCAATGTCGACTAATGCACTAAGACGATTGGAATACGACCGGTTAACAGTCAATCCAAAAGTCTCGTGTAAGTCGCACATTACCGACATGGATGAGGAGGAGCAAATGACACAATTGATGTCCAGCTCCTCTCACATCTAGTGGGTGATGTTTCCGAGGGTGGCTTAGATGAGGCCAGGCTTAGTTCATTATTTGATCTAAAAGCATCTGACCGGAAGTCAAAAGCCGCCTCTCTTAAGAAAAATAAAAAATCGCCACGGAAAAAGGCGAAGCTCTCCACTACTCCAGTTGTTTCCCAATGAATGGCATATTCGAGAATAGCAGAGGTCTTCGTGACTTGGCTAAACATGCTCGTGTTGCTGATTTGGTTCGGGATCATCGATTGGATTTTGTGGGAATTTCTGAAACTGGTAAACGAGATTTCTCTGCGAGCCTACTCAACCGTTTGTCTGGTGGGTCGATTTCACATGGAAGTCCCGTCCGCCACGTGGCAGATCTGGGGGCATTTTACTAGGCGTAAGAATGATACTATGGAAGTATTGGCTATTTCGGAAGGGGAATTTCAGATTAAGTTCCACGTCCGTAACAAAGCTGACAACTTCACATTGGTTAACCTGGTAAAATATAATCCATATCCTATAATTATAGGTGGTGATTTTAATTTACTACGGTTCCCTCATGAGAAAAGCAGGGGTAGATTTGACAACAGGTGGCCTCTCTTATTCAACGCTGTTATTGACAGCCTCAGTCTAAGAGAGGTATCCATGACTGGGAGGCAATACACTTGGGCTAATAGCCTCCAGAGCCAACATACGAAAAGTTGGACCGTGTATTGATGGACTCGGATTGGGAAATTAAATACCCACTGGTCTCAGTACGGGCCCTCGAACGTATAGAGGCGTTGTCAGATCATGCCCCCATACTCCTAACCACCGGAACCGCTAGCCCGTCCTGTAGACACCAATTCAAATTCGAGTTGGGCTGGCTACATAGGGAAGGCTTTTTCGAAATGGTCAAGGCAGTGTGGGATCGACCAGTGCCTGGGTCTACGCCAATCCAAAGGTGGAACAATAAGATTAGCGCATTGCGCAAACACCTGAGGGGTTGGGCCAAGCACATGGTTGGACAGTTAAAAAATGAGAAGCTTCGGTTATCATCTATTATTGATGAATTAGAGGCCATTGCGGAGGTTAGGCCGTTATCTACGCATGAGGTTGAACAAAAAAATCAATCTAATGCTGCGATGGCGGCTATTCTTCGTGAAGAGGAGATTAAATGGTACCAACGGTCAAAAGCTCAATTTATCTTAGAAGGAGATGCGAATACGAGATACTTTCATAGTCTTGCCAATGGCAGACATAGAAAGAAACTCATTCATTCTCTTGTACAGGAAGAGGGTACGATCGAGGGCCATGAGCAATTAAAATCCTATATCACGAAGTATTATCAAAATCTGTTTGGGGAGCCAAGTGAAGATAATTTCTCACTAGATGAAACCCAAACGGATGATATTCCGCAAGTTTCCGATCAGGAAAACGGCCACTTGACATCCCCCTACTCGGAGGAGGAGGTGAAGAAGGCAGTTTTCCAAATGGAACACAACAAAGCACCAGGTCCGGATGGCTTTCCCGCTGAGTTTTATCAATCTTTTTGGGAAGTAATCAAATCGGACTTGCTCGATATGTTCCATGCGTTGCATGCGGGACAACTCGACCTATTTCGCCTGAATTTTGGTGAAATAATTTTGTTGCCAAAAGTTGAAGGAGCAGAAAGGATCCAGCAATATAGACCTATCTGTCTCCTAAACGTTAGCTTCAAAATATTCACTAAAACTGCCACTCTCAGGCTTAATACGGTGGCTGATCATGTTGTGAGACCAACTCAGACGGCTTTCATGCAAGGGCGCAACATACTTGATGGTGTTGTGGTATTGCATGAAACGGTTCATGAGATGCATCGGAAAAAACTCAATGGAGTCATTTTAAAAATTGACTTTGAGAAGGCTTATGATAAAGTCAAATGGTCGTTCCTCCAACAAACACTCAGGATGAAAGGTTTTTCGACTGAGTGGCGTGCAATGATACAAACTTCGTTTCCGGTGGAAGTGTCGCCATCAAAGTTAATGACGATGTTGGTAGATACTTCCAGACGAAAAAAGGTTTAAGACAAGGCGACCCATTATCACCAATACTATTTAATATAGTGGCTGATATGCTAGCTATCATCATTGAACGCGCGAAATTGGACGGGCAAATTGTGGGAGTGGTGCCGCATCTTGTAGATGGCGGGCTGTCCATTCTACAATACGCTGACGATACAATTCTCTTTATGGAACATGACATGGAAAAGGCAAGAAACCTGAAATTAATATTGTCAGCGTTCGAGCAACTTTCCGGTCTGAAAATTAACTTCCATAAAAGTGAAGTGTTTTGTTTTGGCGAGGCCCAGGAGGAGGCCGCCCAATATGCTGAGCTTTTCGGCTGCGGGCTTGGCCAGTTTCCAATTAGTTACCTTGGCATCCCAATTCATTTTAGGAGGCTAACGTTAGCTCAATGGAAACATGTGGAGGAAAGAATACAAAAAAGACTAAGTAGCTGGAAAGGTAAATTACTATCCCTTGGGGGTCGATTGGTTCTCATAAATTCAGTACTCACTAATATGGTACTGTATATGATTTCCTTCTTCCAATTACCAAAAGGAGTCTTGCACCGATTAGATTACTTTCGGTCTAGATTCTTTTGGCAAGGGGATAATGAAAAAAAGAAGTATCGACTGGCTAAATGGGAGGTAGTGTGCCGCCCCAAGGACCATGGCGGACTTGGGATTCATGACCTACTGGTCAAGAATAGAGCTCTACTCGGTAAGTGGCTATTTAAGCTACTAACTGAAGACGGCGTGTGGCAAACTCTTCTTAGGAGAAAGTACTTAGGATCAAAAGCGTTATCACAGGTGTCATCGAAACCTGGTGATTCCCACTTTTGGTCTGGCCTAATGGCGACGAAGAAATTCTTCTTTCCATATGGTTCTTTCTCCATAAAGGATGGATCGGAGGTACGGTTCTGGGAGGATAAGTGGCTAGGCGCCACCCTCTCCGTGAACAATATCCAGCGTTGTATATATAGTCCTTGGACGTCACAAGAGTGATTCACTTGCTCAAGTATTGGTGGATAATCATCCACAAGTGATGTTCAGAAGAAATCTTGTTGGTCCCAGACTGGTCGCTTGGCACGAGTTGCAACAGCGTCTAGTGGATGTCAATTTGACTCAGGGGACCGATGAGTTTCGGTGGAATTTACACAGTAGTGGAAAATTCTCAGTGGACTCCATGTATACAGCACTGATCCAACCGGATGTGCCGGTAGATAATCATAAGAAAATCTGGAAGATGAAGATCCCACTAAAAAACAAAGTTTTTGCGTGGTATCTACGTCGAGGAATCATCCTTACTAAGGACAACCTTGCAAAACGCAATTGGCATGGGAGTAAACAGTGTGTCTTCTGTCACCATGACGAGACCATCAAACATTTATTCTTTGAATGTCAATTCGCTAGTTCTATATGGTCCATCATCCAAATAGGTTCTACTATATACCCTCCCAAAAGCGTGGCCAATATTTTTGGCAATTGGCTAAATGGGGTGGATAATAGATTTAAACAACTTATTAGGGTGGCAGCGCTTTCCGTAATTTGGTCGCTATGGCTATGTAGAATGACAAGGTGTTTAACGATAAAAATTGTTCTCTTATGCAGGTTATCTACAGGACTACTGCTACTCTCCGTTCGTGGTCTCAGTTGCAACGTGTGGGGCATCGAGACCTATTTATGGAGGTCTGTACAAGACTGGAGGATACGGCGAGAGACTTTTTATCCCGACATGGATGGCAGCATAATTTGCGCATTGGCCCTCCACCACCATAGGCGATCTTACAATTTCTCATTATGATATGTAATTCGTCTTTTTATGTTTCGTACTTCAGACTTGTTTCGGCGGTGTGCATCTTAGTTATGCAGAGGCTGGGTGTAATACTTAAACTTTTTAAGTAATAAAGCTCCCTTTATCTTAAAAAAAAGGAAGTTCTAGGCATGGGGGATATAACATAGTCATTCTATCTGCCTCTCTACAATCAAGTTTTCTCTAAGCTTCAACAAGTTCAAAGGATGTAGAAAACACATTTGAAAGATGGCATCCACGCCTCTACCAAATTTTAACGTTACACCTTAGAAAAAAATAGTTATCATTGCACGCTGACTAATTTGGAAGCTGAGAAATGGAGCCAATTTTTGGAAGAAGGTATTTCCATCCTTTAGAACTTGGAAAGGTGCATTCATTCATGATATCACTCTGCATATGCGTATAGTGAAGGAGAAGCCTCTTTCAAAATGGATTGATAGTCTCATGAAATTCGGTTTCTTTTGGCCTTTGGCCTTGTATATCTCTATAAATAATCTTATGAAAGGGGTTTTGCCCTACAGTTTCATGGTAAAAAAAGACATTATATATTTCCAGTCACGTGGAAAAAAATTCTATATAATTACAATTTCAATACATACCTTATTCAATTCTCGCAGCAACATGCGGGGCATCCTTCCACTTTCTACATATACAAAGCCACATTTTATTGCTCATTCATTCCCTAGAAAAAATAAATTGTGATTATTGCCTTAGATGCATTCAAATAAGTCCAGCTACTTCACAGGTTAGGAGTCTACCTTTCATTGATTTGCATGGTTGTTAAAGACTAAAATATTCCAACCAACAAGAGAATTTAAGAAATATAAATAAATTATTTTGTTTTTCTTGGCATTCGAGGTTTTAGAAAGTGGCCTTGAATTTAAGAGATGCTCTACAATTTACCATGATGGATTTTTTTGCTATTCGAGATTTTGGAAAGTGGCCTTAAATTTAAGATATATTCCATAGTTCACCATGATGCAATCACAAAAATCGGGAAACAAGAAGATGGAAATTAAGTCGTAATGGGTAAGTTGATACTCGATCTATAAATTCATCAATTGAGTATCCCTGATTGTTTTTGTAACTAGATCGGTATCCGACATGCTGCAACGGGAATCTATTTAGAAACTTTATTTTGTAAACGAAGGGGGATACAACACTTGAAAGAGTAGATTGTCTACAAGCTATTTGCTGAGGTGAAATTTTTGTGTATTTGACCATATAAAGGCCATCAAGATTCAAGAATACTGATGTTGCATGCCAATTAATTGCAGTCCTTGATAAGATAGAATCAACGGTCTAAAAAATTGATGTGGATAGCTTCTATGAAGAGATGGACTACAATAATTGCAGTTAATGGGGTTTTTTCGTTATAAAAGTATAGATTGGTGTTGAGATTTTTTTTAAAAATACCAACATAGAAGAAATAATGACGATGCACCGAGAGCACGTGGATGTACTGGATACATTCTTTTTTTTTTTTAGAAAGGGGGGCAAAAGCTTTGCCCCATCTATTAATTAAGAAGAGTGTTACAAGAATTTAAAAAGTTCGGAGTTTACATAAGCCTCTACTCTCGCGGCAACAAAATACTCAAACATTTCGCACCTGCGGTAGCCCAAAGAAAGGCCTCCCGCTTAATGATCTCCAAAAGTACCGACGGCGGTGCAAACTTGTTGCGAAACACCCGTGCATTACGCTCGTTCCAAATTTCCGAGGAGGTGAGCAAGACAAGAGACGCCATGGCCTTCCTATTGGGAGTAGAGTTGTCCGACATCTTCATCCACCATTCCTCAAGGGTGAGAGAGTGCCAATCTTGGGAGTCAAGGGCATGGAGGTGCAGCCAATGCTTGATCAAGCTCCATAAGCGCATGGTGTATCGGCAATCAACAAGAAGGTGCTTGATAGATTCCGTTGATCTCTTACATAGAGGGCACAAACCACCATTCGGCCACCCCCTCTTCTCCAACCGTTCCGAGGTCCATAGCCTATTTTGGAGGGCAAGCCAAGCGAATGTTTTGACTTTCGGAGGGGCCCAAGGTTTCCACACAATCCGTAGCATATTGGTGGAAGTTGTTCCAAAAAATTGTGCCTTGTAAGCCGCCGCCGCCGAGTATTGACCGTTGGAAGTAAGATTCCACTTGATTTCATCTTCTCTATCCTCCGCAAGGTTGATGTTGTTTAGGAGCACCCAAAGGTCCACAAATTGGGCAACATGATCAAAAGTGAAGTTCTCATCCATCTTGATCTTCTCGATCCACAAGTTGTTGGCCAAAGCTTTCTTGATGCACCATTTTTTCGATCTAGAGGCCTCAAAAATAAGGGGTGCAATATTCTTCGGTTTCAATCCATTTAGCCATGGCGCCTCCCAAAATGATGTCAAAGCGCCATCTCCCACGGTGATAGAAGTGGCGGCGTAGAAGAGGTCCATATCAACCTTGGAGCACGGGTTGCCAAGGCCTCTCCAAATTTTGTCTTTGTCTTTCCACTCAAGCCAAGGCCAACGTAATCGTAGCGCCCTTGCGAACTTATCGGTGTTGAGGACGCCGAGGCCCCCCAACTCCTTAGGCCGACAAACTTTCACCCAACTCACTTTGCACTTGCTACCGGTGGTCTTGTCTTTACCGGCCCAAAGGAAGGCCCTTTCTATGTTGTTGATGAAGGTGGTGGATCCCGGAGGTATGACAAGAGGCGTCAAGTAATAAATCGCTTGAGAGGCAAGCACCGATTTCACAAGTTCGGTGCGGCCGGCCATGGTGATGAAGTCTCCATTCCAAGTAGGAACTTTGCCGGCGACCTTATCCTCAAGGTGTTGGAAATCGACCCTCCGTAACCTCCAAATCGAAAGTGGGAGCCCAAGGTACCGCAAAGGGAAGTTGGAGCGCACAACCAGAAGGCCGTCGAGAATGGCATCAAGGTTGACGTTGTGGCATCTAATTGGCACCACCAAACTTTTTTGGAAATTTGTACATAGACCGGTGACCTCTCCAAAGTCATGAAGAATGTTGGCAAGATTTATGATGTCCTCGCGAATAGGCGCCACAAAAATTGCCGCATCATCGGCGTAGAGGGAGGTTCTCAACATGGCGCCCCTTCCCCGGATCTTGTGAAGAAGTCCATTGTTAGTGGCAATATCAAGGATTTGTGTGAGCGGGTCGATGGCAAGGACGAAAAGTAGTGGAGAGAGGGGGTCGCCTTGTCGGAGGCCACGCCCATGCAAGATAGGTAGGCCGGCCACACCATTAAGTAGCACCCTAGATGATGAGGTAGAGAGCAACGCCGCAATCCAATCGCGAAACCGGCTTGGAAAACCTCGTCTTTGGAGGAGGTCAAGGATGTACTCCCAACTTATTGAATCAAACGCTTTTCGGATGTCGAGCTTGAAGAGTAGAGCCGAAGTCTTGCTCTTGTGGAGGCGTTTTGCTAGGTTCTTGACATAAAGGAAGTTGTCGTGTATGCTCCTTTTCTTGATGAAGGCACTTTGTGCGTTGGACACGAGGTCGTTCATGAGAGGACCAAGACGTATGGCAAGCACCTTGGTGATTATCTTTGCGATGGCGTGGATGAGACTAATAGGCCTAAAGTCACCGATGTCCTCCGCCCCCTCTTTCTTTGGAAGAAGAACAATGTTTGCGGAGTTGAGCCAATGAAGGTTAGCGACTTGGAGGTTCCCAAAGAGGTGGATAGCCCGCATGACATCGGTCTTGATAATTGTCCAACATGACTTAAAGAAAGCTCCCGTGAACCCGTCCGGACCGGGCGCCTTGTCACTTGGCATTTGGTCAATGGCCATCTTCACCTCTTCCTCGGAGAAGGGATCACCTAGGGCGGTCAAATCCGGTTCTTGAAATTGTAGACTTTCCCAATTGAAGTCCCTAGAGCGGGGGTTTCCCTTTCCGATGGCCGCCTTGAAATGGTTGTGGACGATTTCCTCCTTGGCATTGTGGTCGGTGATCCACCCATGGTTGTGCTTGAGACGGTGGATGTGGCTTTTTCTTCTTCTAGCGTTTACTCTTATGTGGAAGAATTTCGTGTTGGCGTCTCCCTCTTTGAGATTGTTGATGCGGGCACATTGTTTTTTCCTTGCTCTCTCAATCACGGATAAGGCAATGACTTTCTTTTTGAGACGCTTTAGGAGCTTGAACTCCTCATTGGAAAGGGGCCTATTCTCTTGAGCGATTTCAAGTTGAAGGATGACGAGGAGCGCGGCGTGCAAGAGCACCTTGGAGTTTGAGAAGAGGGCCCGACTCCAAGCTTTTAATCTCTTTCCCGTGAGTTGGAGCTTATGGAAGAGGACATGGCAAGGCTCGGTGTGGGTGGTAGGCTCATTCCAAGCGGCCACCACGACGTCTTTAAATCCGGGAACCCTTGTCCAAAAGTTCTCAAATTTGAACGTTCGTGGACGTCGCGGGCCGTTATCATCGGCGAGGAGGAGGGGGCAATGATCCGAAAGCGAGGAGGATAGGGCATGCAAAATGTGGGTGTCGAAGCGTAGGTTCCACTCGGGGTTGCAAAAAAAGGCGTCAAGCTTGCACAAGGTGGGGTTTCTTCTCCCGTTACTCCACGTGAAATGACGATTTTGGAGATGTATCTCTTGAAGCTCACAAGTTTGTAAAGTTGCACGAAAGCGGTTGATGCGACTACGGTTAATGTTGCGGTTATTCTTGTCACGAGCCCGATGGATTTGGTTGAAGTCACCAAGAACCAACCAACGGACACCATCCGGGGGCTTTTGGGCAACTAACTCGGCAAAGAAAGCGTCTTTCCGATTCGAAGCGGTTGGACCGTAGACCGTAGTAATCTTGAAGTCGTCGTCGTTGGTGTCGGAGTTGCGGATGTGGATATTAGCCGAGAGGCAATACACGGTAGCTTGCACATCGGAGACTTGCACCACGGAATCATCCCAAAGCATTAGAATTCCCCTCTTGTCCCAATGGCGGGGCGCTCGATGAAGTTACGGAGCCGGTTGCCGCCAATATAAGCGCGTCAAATTGAGAGATGGTCTCGAGCTTTGTCTCCTGAAGACAAAGAATCTGGCAGGCCGAGGCTGCAATAGTTTCATGCACGGCAGTACGCCGATCAGGATCGTTGAGTCCCCTGGGGTTCCAGGACATAGTGCTGATTGGGTGTGCATTCATTGGAAACAATCAGGTTCCCCCACAAATTCAGAGCAGACGGGCATGCAGTTCAGACAAACAAGGCTAGCAGGTACCAACAGGTGCAGTTTGAGGTTCATGAAAACAGACGAATGGCAAAAAGCCCAACCCCGCAGCTTCAGCTGGAACAAACTCCAGGCAGCCGAGATCAGACGCACAAACAGCCCAGCAGCGGCGCGAACCGTGCAGAAATTAAACAGTTTTGTAGCTAACATAAAAACTAGTAGGGCTCGGCAATTGGCGGATCAATCTTGATCAAGCAGCTGCAGAGACAGCATCAGCATCCGTGACGTGGTCGAGGGCGGCAGCACCGCCAAGCGATCAGCGCGTCGTCCAGGTCGTCGTCGTCCTCGGGGGTGAGCTTGAAGAGAGCGTGGAAGGCGTCCATGATCTGTGGCTGCACTTGATCCTTGAAGAGGAGACCAAATTCAGCCAGGGCTTGGTCCGTGACGATCTGGCCGTTCTTGATGATCCCCAGGTTGCGGCAGACTAGGGCCTCTGCCTCCCTGGCCACCGGCGCGGCCTTGCGACGTTCACGGGCGCGGGCGCTGACACGGCGCACCGAGTAGCCGTAGGGGCGCTGGAGCTCGATGTCAACCCCGGCCAGCGTCTTCCTCCTGTTTGCTGGCGGCCTTGGCGGTGAAGACCATGGAGGGGACAGCAGAGCAGGCTGGCTGTCCATGAAGAGCGTGTCCAAGCTCTCCGAAGCTGGGGCGCGGGCGTGGCGCAGTGGAGGAGTGCGAGACATGGCGACGGAGTCGGCGAAGGGCGGCGTGGCCTGGGGCGGGGACCTGTCAAATCCCGGCGGGCGCGACGGAGTGGGAACCTGCAGGAGGCTGTCAGCGGCAAGCTCGTTCAGAATGCGACGGCGCCCGCACCGGCAGATGATGGCGCCGACAGCGAGATGCCAAACCGCTGGGCACAACCCCCACCGCGCTCCAGCATGAGGACAGGGGGGCAGCTTCCCTCGCCCGTCCATGGCAAGCGGAAGATCGACGTTGGGGATGATGGCTGCAGCGGTGCCGATGGAGGTGATGCGCGCAGCGAGCGCACCGGGATGCGCCAGGAGAAGAGCTTCTGGTCCTCCTTCTACCCCGAGTCGAGGTCGTGAAAGCTTCTGGGTCCGAGTCAGGGTCCGAGTCAGAGTCGAGCTCGGCAGAGTTTGCGCGTGGCGAGTTGGGCGGCGAGTCGACGAAGAAGGGCACGGCGTCGAAGAAGTGCGCTGGGGCAATCACGGTGGACGCAGCGGTAGTGACGGCGTTGGTCTCCCCGGGGGCCGAGGCCGGTGACATGGCGGTGGCGCTGTCGATGGCGATAGAGGCGGTCTCCTCGAGCGCAGAGGCGGTCGTGACCGGCAGCGGCACCAGAGCCACGGTCGCAGCGACGGTGGCAGGCCCGTCCTTGTCGAGCACGGCGGCGTCCATGACGGGGATGGAGGCGGCTGTCACAGCGTCGGGGTGGGCGAGGATGGTCTCCTCAACCGCGGTGCCCGAAGACGAAGCCGCGTGCCGGTGCCTGTCTTGCCGCGAGCGATCGCGCTCGCGGTCCTGCTTGCGGTCGTCGTCGCGGCCCGTCCTGGACAAGCTGCGCAGCCTGGAGCGCCACCCACCCGAGATGTTCTTGTTGCTGCGCCCGTTCCTCTCCCTGTCCCTCTCCCGATCGCGGTCCTGGTCAGGGTCATGGTCGTCGTCGCGGCGGTCCTTTCGCCTGTCGGAGTTGCTGCAGTCGAGGCGCTCCGCACGGTCGCGCGGCTTGCGCTCGCCATCGACGCACTGGATACATTCTCGCTCACACTCCTACTCACCTATTGGGTGTTGTAACTGAAGTGAGTGTTTAGGGCAAGTGTATTTGGATTCAAATCATCATGGACACTGGACAAGGCAAGCACCTAAGAGAAAGTCCAACAAAAGTTTCAAATTTGCCTCCCCATATCTTCGTACTGTAGTTCTCACGAAAATAACCCGTTCTAACTGTCTTTCTAATTGTCGCTCTATAAATTCCATCTACCAGCATTTTTACTTATTATGTGTAACTACCAAAATAATTCATAACAAATTTGTCTATTGTTATTTTCTGAAGTAGAATTTGCATTGATTTCCTTGCTCGATATATATTGCGCTATCATGTTGTATTTTGTGTTTAAGCAGCCTCGGTAAGCAAGCCAAACAATGTTTTGTGTGGTAATTTGCTATTCTTCATTTGCTTGTTTAGTGACTCGTTTTATTTATTTTTAAAGCATTCCATTTGCACATTTGTTGTTATCCAATTATATGATTTGCATATTTGGAGCCGATATTGGAGGGGTTACAGTTTGGAGGTTCGAGGTCATGGGTGCTCACTATAGAAGGACACATGCTCGCTAGGCTTAGAATGACCATCAACAAGGTTGCCGATAGGTTAGGATGGTGTGTTGAGGCGGCATTGTCGCTCCACCGACTAAAGGAAGGTTGAGTGCATGATGCTTCCATTGCACCATTTTTTACGAAAAGAAAGGTAGGCGTGGTCACAACGACCCTCTTGTGCTCCGTGTGGCAGCACACGCTGACATAGGATGAAGACGACATAAGTGACAAGTTAGGAATTTACAATAGTGAGACGACAAGTTTTTATTTGAAATTTGTACATTTAAAAAGATTTCCGGATGCAATGTTCCATTGCACATTCTAGTCCCTGTTTGAAACGTAGGATAGAAAAACACAACAAGAGAAAACAAGAGGTTGGACAGACTGGATGTTTTGGAATCCTCTGACCTTCTTCCAAAACCGAAAGGAAACGAATTAAAAGTTCCCGTGGCGATTTCAAACGGCAAGAAAGGAAACAAAACAATCACCACCTCAATCCACCTCGCATAGCATCGCGGGCCCCACCCCTGGGATCGACGAGGGCCCACCGACCCAATCTTGCTGTTCACGCTTGGCGTTTTGTTTCTTAAACCCAAACCCCCACAACAGAACACGACCCCTCCGTCCAAAATCCCAATCCCCTTCCCTCCCCTCTCCTCTCGCCTATTCTTCTTCTGCGATTTCTCCCCAATCCTCCGCCCCGAAATCCGCACCTTCCTCCTGCACCTCTCCGAATCTCTCCTCTGATCTGCCTGCCACCGTGCCGTGCCTTGGCGTCGACGTAGCCGTGTTCTTCTTCTTCCGCGCCGGGACGTTGCCGTTCCTGCTGTCTCCACCCCTCTCGCGGCCATTTGGTTCCGAGGTATGAGGCCGTTTCCATCCGACGATTAGTCAAATCAATCCCACGATTTCTGGGCGCGCCGGTGCACAACATCTAGATCTGCCCACGGTTGGCAGGGGATTTCTTGGTCTTGCCCAATTTGGGAACACCTGAAGGAGGCGCATTTCTTCTGCTACTCTCCGGAATTGGGAGCTTTCCGCTTCTTGGCCATGGCAGGGGCGGATAGCAGCGCAGACGACGTCAGTGGTGATCCGATGGAGACGGCCGGGTCTTTGGGTGACACGGATGCTGACGATCTCCGGTTTTCTGAAGACGACCATGGGGAGAGCACGGAGTACTCGAGCTCGTTTGGGCCCTCCTGCTCTGTGTCGATGATGAGACGGGGTCAGGCATGCACGACATGGAGGTGGACTCGCCTTTCCTGGGTCATATCAATGCGGATGGCGCCGCTTCTGTTCCGAAGATCGTCAGGTGCGCATCTCTTTGCAAGGCCCTGTAAATTTTGATTCTATCTTGGCATGGTTTTGTTGGTTTGTGCGTAAAAGAAAGATCGGACTATCATAGCCTCAATAAAAGAAAAAGAACCATTCCTGGATGCTCTAAAATAGAACATTTTCGTTGCTGATTGATATATCAATAAAGAACTAATCTGGCATGTCGCATTGTGTCTTTTTTATAATATATCCATGATGTCTTATTTTACCAACTTATATATGCACTGTTGTCACTAAATTTCATGATGCGAAACAGCAAAACCTGAAGTGCGCAATTGACTGTATTCATATTTCAGGGTGCCTTATGTTGAATTAGATTTGGGGTGATTAAGATTGGAGCATGAATGCACAATAGTTCTGCAATCTGATTTTTGTAAATGAAAATTTGTTTTGCATATTCTGTATACTTTCTTCTATTAGTAGTTTGTTAATAACACGAAGTATGTTTTAGGCAGAAAAACGTGACAGCTGAGTGGAGAAAGGCCGTGCGCCACTAATGTGGCGATTCAATGGTTAGAGCTGCGTATGAAGAGTCTTTCATCGCAAGTAGCAAAGTATGACAAGGAACTTGCTTTGATCAAGCACGAGAAAGATCTACAGTCGGAGATGATTAAAGCAGATAGTTCTAATCCAGAATTGGCAAAACTGATGTCCAAAGCCATGATAGAAATACTATGAAGAGGAGAAAACGGCGAACACATGAAGAAATTACGGACACCTCACTGTACATGAGCAGTCATCCAATATTATCCTATTATTATGGTTTGACATCTATCCTCATTTTGTAGGGATCATTCAATCTTGCACTTGCAGTAGCATCCATATTTGCATACATGATAACGATGATGTATCTCAATCTTTTGCAGAAAACAAAAACAGTGGAGCTGAAACAGATGGTCTGTTGATTGATGATAGTTTTGACAATGCAGGTATGTTGGATGGCTTTGCCCATGTACTCAAACTCTACTATTTCATTAGCTCGAAAGCAGAAAGTGTAATCTTGTCATAGTATGTCCTCTGTAAATATAACATTAATATTTGTGGCACACTAGCTAGTACTACTGGGTTTCACAAGTAATTTTTATAAGTAATTTACAGTACCTCTTTTCTAGGATTTATTATCTTTCAAAGAGCGCACAGTGCTCTCTTTTAGAAAAGAGGAAACGCTGCAGTACCTACTAAACATTACTCAAGCGGTATTAACAACCCTGATAATTAATGCAGCCAAGTGTGTTGTTACTTGCTTGCAAAAAATAGTTGGGATTCAGACTACTGCATTGCATCAACTGACTATCTAGTATCTAACTTGACAGCCTTTGATCTCGAGATACACATGTTAGCCGCTTTTGCTTCTATTTTATTTATTCTGATTGTTCAACCTCTTATGTATCTTGTTGTTTGTTGAGAATAGATTGGCATGCAACAATACAAAATGTCACTGTAGTTAATACAGTTTGATTAATGAAGTTGGCATAAAGAACGCAAGCATCTTTGTCATCCTTTTGTATGTTTATTGCAGAGTAGTTTTGTTTTACCAGTATCTAATGCTCTATTTACTTGATTCGTAATGCAGTTGTTGACGAGACCAAACGAAGAGTTCCTGGCAATACATTACCGGAGTCTAAGGAAACTGACAGGGTCTTTGAACAATATTCTTTAAGAGATATTCTGCTGACAATTGATGGTATCCAGTCTCGAATCCTTGGCCTTCAAGATCGTCTCAGCAAAGCTTGCAGCAATCACGAACAAGTTAAGGTGCCTCAAAAGAGTCACAAGGCTCGAACCCAGCTAGCTCCTTGTAACAAGGATGGACACCGTCCTCAGAAAAAGAGGGATTTGCATACTTTGCTTCAGAAGGAGGATAAATGTAGACCACTTGTTGGAGTGCCATCTACTTTATCTGATAGGTCCATTGACTATGTAACGGATATGCCAAGAGAAATATTGCAGAAGAAGCTGCAACACAACCGTACGCAAAGAAAGTCACATTTGAGGCAATCTTTGGTGCAGATAATCCCTTAATTTGTACTCATGCAGGAGAGTTATACAAAGAAGTAAGCTCATGTTCCATAGCATATCATTCTTCTCTATTTTAACCACACAGTATTTAGAGTGACTTAGAATTTGACAATTCAGAGCCAATCTAATAACTAATCTATATTATGAGTGTTACTGTATTAGAACTTTTACTTGTATGAATGCAGGTCTTTTTAATTGTTGTAACCGTCTTAAAATAGATTGTTGGCATTGTTTCTGAGTATTTGCTGGGTAACAGTCTGAAACCAATGATTTTGGGCACTGTCACACTGAATTATAGTAGGTTGAAAATGCCTAGTTGCCTAAATTTTGCACTTTTATGATGAATAGTGCTGAAACTCATAGCATTCGTGATGTTTCTCCTATGTTTCATAGATCTACCATCCATTCATGATAGTAGTAAAGTCAAATTTAATATTAAACCATGTATCAGGTTCATATTTTCTCCTTGAATTGTTGGGAAATAGAAATACTGCAATCTTTGGATGAACCTAAGTTGAAAACACCTTTAGCTGATGATTTTTTTCTTATATTTGCAGAATGCTGATGATGTCCTTATAGACAATCAAGCAGCCCAGGTAGAAGGGTACCAGCAGTTTGAGAAGCTCAAGCAGGAAGCAAAAAATCACGTGGAGCTGGCTAATAAGGTTGCTAACACCTTCTTTTCAGAGGAGAAGAAACTATTGCAAGACAGGTGGTTAAACGTGAACCAGTTCACGAATTAGCTCCAACAGTGAAGCAAGTATGCCCTGGAAATAACCGAGGCAAGAAACCAAAGAAGAAATTTGTGAGCTCTCTGCCACCTTTGAAAGAACAAACCGAAAAGTTCCCTGATGTACCTGCAAAGAACAAACTGAGAAAGACCTGCGCAGTGTGAAGAATGAAAACCCTGTTTTTGTAGCTGTCGACACCCGGAGGAGCAAACGAGTCAGGAAACCCAAAAAATACGGAAGCGATTGAGTTCCAGGTCAACCCACCCGATTCATTTTTGTCTTTGCTGCCGCAATTTCTAGCACATGGAACCAGATGTGTTACCTAATTGGTTTTTGTAAGTAGGTATAGTTAGGAAAGGAATATTTGAAGTAGCATCGCTTCCGTAGCTCCCCTTAAGGAGCACCTTCCTTGGAAGAGGTAAGAAATGACAGTAACAATGGTATGCTGAGATCAATCTTTTGGTTATTTCCGGCGTTGCTTCTGGACATAACAGCTGCTGTTCGGAGAGTATTCTTGTGAAACCTGCATTGTATAAGGTAACATTAGACAGAAGTATAGTCTGTCACAATACAAGTTGTTTCATCAACTGCCCATAGTGTTATTTTTTTGTAAAAAGCTGTGCTATTTGTGTTCAGAGCTGTCAGGATTCAGGGGACAAATATGAAGTCCGTCAATTAAATGCCAAATTCATGCTGCAAACTCATTTGGTCCGTCAGAGTAGTGGTACAGTGTCAGGTTAAGTGACGAAGACTAGTAATCGCAGTACCCTGTGTAAGGGGTGATATCACGTGAATACAGTAGTTTTACCCGGTGTTTGAAATTGGATATCAAGTTTCTCAGATATACTTCTGCTCGGCATTGCCAAATATTAATTTTCAAATTAATCAGAAAAAAGTGACAATATTATTTTTAGCACAAGGTGACCAGTAAGGTTACACAATTTTAATGGGAAATATTATGTGCTACTGAGTGTATATATTTTTTTTTTTGCGAAACATAGTACAACGCAGACGCTCACATACACGTGCACACACTCACCCCTATGAACGCACGCACGCACACCCTACCCATATGAGCACCTCCGAAAGACTGAGCCGGCAGTCGGGTCTTGAGATTGACGAAGTCACCGGGCGATACTATTGTTCGCACGCGCGAGCGATTCAAAACCATCGCACGGTTTCCGACAGGGCGTTCCAGCCAAAAACGGCAAGCTGCAGGTTACGCTAGTTTCCTTTTTTGGCATAATAGGAAAACGATCGTGGAGAGTCCTGCGCGGGTATTTCTATTCCCTTTTATTCTCGTGACTGTTTCTATCCCCTTTTTAACACGCGGTATTTTCAGCGTTTGCTCTTGTACTATTCCCTTTTCGAGCCAAAACAAAAAAGAACCCATTTTTACTTGTGAAAAATACCTAGTAAGAAAAAGGAATCAATTTTTCTATTCCCTTTTAGGGACAGGTTTTTTTTAAGGGTAAAATAAAATGGGTGGGGATAGAAAAATCGCTTTCTACTAGTATAAAAAATTAGAACAAAAGAGAATTACCACTTCCTACTAGTATAAAAAGAATAACATAAAATATAATTGAGATCACTACGTATTGATCATTAAAAACACAAAAATATATATTACTGAAACAAAAAACTAATAGAAGCTGATTAAAAAAATTCTGAAAAACAACCATCAGATGATGAAAATTGAACCATTAGGTGAAAAAAGATGAAAAATAACTTTACTTACTACAGTCACAATGGCAACAATCATATCTAAGACCGACGAAAATGATAGGAAAACAAGAAACATATTACAGAGACATGAATCATATTGTGAAGAGGCGGGCAAACAAGAAACAAATGGGATATTATATCTTCACGATAAATCGGTCATCTCATTTTTATTTTCCTAATTTTCACTTACTGCCCAGTAGCATTGTGGATCACTGAATCAGGTGATGAAGAATGACCTGATCCTTACAAAACATCTTCATGATCCTTCTTTCCACTTCATACCTCGCAGTCAGGCTCAGATGTGAGATGCTGCAGCTTGTGTGCATTCTGGTGGCCACCTAAAGCCTGAGAGCTTCGGAACTTCTTAGAACAAAAGCAGCTACAAACACCTTTTGGTGGATATGAATATGAACGGAGAGACAGGTTTAGGTTGAGTTCCTCAATGTTCATCTGTATATCGATGACTTCAAGTTAATAAACGATCAAAATGCAAGAGCTAGCTATTGAAACTAGATAAACAAGCATAGCTAGCTAGCATTGTAAATTCATTCGAGAAACCCGACCATTTCATCAATACCTTAGATTCTCCATCTAAAGAGTTATATGGATAATATCCATATACAAACTGTTCGATCCGTTGAACTGGTAGATAGCATATGTCAATTCTCTAGATGAAAATCAATTGAGTTGATTCTCTCGTCATGCACATCCCATGTGGTTAACACCTTACCCCATGAGTTCACTGAAAAGTGTTAGACCACCATTTCCGTCACCAAAAACAATAGGCGTCTGGCACTATTTTGTGCTTGACAAAGTGAATAAACAGGCCACTACCACAAATGGACAATATTAAAGTTTTCCTCAAAGTCCATAAGACAAAATACACCCTAATTGCTAGAGCTGAAAATCCGGAGCCAATATATGAAATACACCACAGGATTAGAATTACAATTGATATACAGAACGGTCAACAAAATATGCAACACCTAAATAACAATTTGTGCACTGGAAATGGTATAAATCCAACCTAATTTAGCTACCTTGACACGTGATCAGCAGATGTGCCATTGGATGACTCTGAGGAGTCCCACAATTAACTATGACTGTTTTATTGATCTTTCTATGTGGAGCTCAAATGATGGTACCATTAAAATTTCAACTATATTATAGGACCGACTGTTTCAAGGAAAGAGTAAAATGGCGAACTAAGACGTAAATTTATCAGGTTTCTCCTAAGTGTTCATAGACCACTAGAGGAAAATTTACCTGGAGTCCTGGACAATGTAAACAATGTAAAATTTGCAAAATGCATTGAGCATTCCCCATGGTATCCATTCCTAAGCGAAATAATGTCATGGATGTCGTTGTGAAGTCAGACAATCATCAATGCAAGCTGGCTTGACTCCTTGACATAATTTTTGAAGAAAACAACCTAGAGAAAACAAGTGCAGCTTCACATGAGGCTCAATAACCCATAATATATTCGTATAAGAAAATACATTACATTTTAGGCACAAAAAATTCAAATATATTTTCAAGTACAGAAATGTGTAACGTTTCACTAGGCTGAAAGTACCTTCAGATTACCGGCATTTTGAATGCCAAAGCCAAACTAGTGGAATGATTACCAAGTTCATAACAAAACAAGTTACCAAACTAAAGAAACAAAGTGCAAGATTACCAAGTGCATATCAAAACAGTTACCAAAGCTAAATAAGTGATTGGAACATTACCAAGTACCTATCAAGTAGGTTGTCAAATCTAAAAAGCTAGTGAAACATTACCAAGTACATAAAAAGCAAGTTACCAAGCTAAAACTAATAAGATAATACTAGGTCTAGGTACCTAACAAAAAGCAAGTTATCAAAGCCAAACTAGTTAGATATTACTAGGTACCTAGCAAACAAATTACCAAGCTAAAGCCAATTGAAAATACTTAGTACCTAACAAATAATTACCAAGCTAACTAGCAAGATATTACCAAATACCTAGCAAAAGAAGTTACCAAGCCAAAACTAGTAAGATATTACCAAGTACCTAGGAAAAAACTTACCAAGATAAAAGCTAAAATTGAATATTGCCAAGTACCCAGCGAGCAAATTAACCAAGATAAAAGCTAGTTAATATTACCAAGTACGTAGTGAACAAGTTATCAAACTAAAAAACCAGTGGAAGATTACCAAGTACATAATGAACAATTTACCAACTATAAAAACTAGTGGAATTATTACCAAATATATATAAAAACAAGTTACCAAGTACCTAGCACATACGTTACCAAATCAAAAAAGGTAGTGGAACGCTACCAAGTACATAAAAACAAGTTACCAATATAAAACTAGTGACATATTACCAAGGGTAAAAACTAGAAGAAGATTACCAAGTATCTAGTGAAAAGTTACCAAGGTATAACTATTAAGATATTACCAAGTACAACAAACGAGTTACCAAGGCTAAACTAACATGATGTTACCAACTATATATATATAGCAAACCAAGTTAATAAGCTAGTCGAAGATTATCAAGCATATAGCAAACAAATTACCAATGGTGAAAATCTAGAGGATTACATAACAGATGAATTATCAAGGCTAAACTAGCTTGATGTTACCAACTATATACGAAACAAGTTACCAAATCTGAAAACTAATTGAAGATTACCAAGCACATAGCAAATAAATTACAATGATAAAATCGAGAGGAAAATTATCTAACAAAAATTTACCCAGCTTGAACTATTAAGATATTACCTAATACATAACAAACGAGTTACCAAGGCTATACCCACAGACTGCACATAGTTGGATCATGAGCCATAGGTTCTGCAGGGCATACCGCTAGGGATGTGGACTATGGGTCTACACCAGCAGGGGGAATCAATAACATTGTTGGGAACCGCACAGGACTTTGTTACTTAAAATCGGAATAGTTAGTTGATTGAAATTGGATTGTCTTTAACAATGATCCGAGCGGCTGCAGCACTATTATTTTCACATTATCCATGTTCCATTAGATCCTAGTGCATAAACACTACAAAGAAACCGATTTACAGATGTCATACACAATAGCCAATGACAAAGCAGTACCTATTTAATCTTGCCAAGTGAAGATAAAGCTTAGTCATAATTCCGGCTAACACAGAAAAGAGAAGTGTGGCTAAATATTTAGTTGACTAACTCCAACACCTTAATAGTTCTACACTCTAATATTTAAGAAGCATCAGAAGATTATTTACCCCAAAATCAGAATTTTCTGTTTGTCCCAGCTTCTCATAACTCGGTTCAAATATAGATACCCATGGTTTTGATACCCAGATTGGGGATATATACAAAAATGTGTTGAATACGACCAAACTTTTGGACATCTCAACAACTCCAGACCATACTCTATAATATCCTGGGTCAAATTATTCCTCTTTTCGTTGTAAAAATTAGAAAGAGATTGTCCGTGTTTTTCCTCCCTAACCTCAAAATACATTTTTCAGATTTTCACGTGTATAATAATTCATGCAAAAAAACTATATGGATACATATGACAATTATCGATTAATTAAATTTAAGCACTTGCGCCTACAAAAATGTTTACCTAGCAATATTGCAGTTCTGTAATCATCCTTTCTCTGAATACCCATATAAAACAGAACGACCAAACCTATGTAGATTTGGAACTTGCTTTTCAACTGCACCAAATAGAGGATCTGCATCACGAATAGGGCATTGGTTTCTTCAGATTCATAACATGTTTGATTAGATTTCACAGTAATTCTTGATTCCCCTAGTAGCATACAGAATAGGATCTAAAGGGACAGCCACACTCAGGCTCCAAAACTGAGCCGATGGAACTCCCATCTGCATGCAAAAAAAGCACAGAACAACAACATCATTCATCATCAACACCCGAACATGTTGACTCCATTTATTAAATCATATTACTTGGTGGTCAGAACAAAGGAAGTAACCATGGAGATCTCATTTCAACCCACACGTAAGAGTATCATTTAGTTTCACAGCTGGTGGTTATTTGCATCATGTTGGTTGGTTTGTCTGTCATTTTAGTTATGTCCGACACTTAGCATTTACTGTGTTTACTAGTCTAGAAACAACAAAAGGAGACTATTCTGAAACTGCCTCACTAGAACCTAGAAACAGTACAAATGCTTGTACTACCAATCATGGTAAGTTAGAAATGCATTCCGCAGCACAAATTTCTCATACGGCTAATTATTGTTGAGTTGAAAGCTAGCCTACTGAACTGAACAGGAAGACAGAGTCAGTAATATTTAAGAGCAATTTGGAGACGAAACCCATTGCCCAAGAACTTCTCAACGAAGTGAACTTACGTATTGGATGTACTCGTCATCCTCATAGTTGCAGTACTGTCTGAGAGCCAGTCATCCTCATCTTCAGGGTACATTCAGGCGAGCCCTCCGTTGTACTGCGACATGGCCTGCGAGAACATCCGAGGGGAACAACAGACATGAGCCAAACTGAACCAAAATTTTCTGGGATATTTTGAGATTTCCGCTGCAAATATACTCACCTATGATACTTTTAGCACCCTGATGTACGGCCGGACGCAGGAAATGAGGCGACGAGCGAGGACACGGAGGTAGGGAATGAGGAGGCGCTGATGGGGCCCTGAATCGTACTCGGTGGTCTCCGGCACGGAGAAGGAGGGTCAGGGGAGGTCAGAAGCAGCAGGGGTGCCGAGGCGCGCCGGTGACCGAAGCGGCTAGGGCTTCAGCGGGCGTCGCCCTCGGGTGCAGAACGGTGGAGCGGCGGCGGGTAATCGGGGGAGGAGACCTACGGGGTGCCGAGACGGCGAGCAGCAGCAGCATGGGAGGAGGTCGGGGCTGGACAATCAAGGCGACGACGGCAACATTTTTGTGAGCTGAGAGAGGGAGGAGCAGGTCGGGATAAATCAGGAAAGGGAAAGGAAATAGGAGGACACAGTCAGACAGAAAGGGAATGGAGTCGTCGCCTGCGTCGACAGAAATCGTGCGACCGCTCGCACGAGCGAACATAAGCACTTTCGGAAGTCACCACAGGCGTCTCGCTGTCGACGGGAACGTCGCCTCCCACTGAAGAATATTCCGCCTAAATGAGAAACACCAATGTCAAATCTAGAATTTGAACTCTGGTGGGTTGGGGGTATAACCACCCTCCTAACCATCTTGCCACAGACAAGTTCTCGTGTATATCCTTCTTGGAAATTGCTTCCTCACTCATATTTATGGGCACCAACGTGCTTTACTGTTGTGCATCTTTTTTTTATAAGGAAATATGTACATCTATTCTCATTCATCGCTAACCCGAATCCCGTTTTTGGCTTCTAGTGTCCAGAGAACCCGGATTTACAACAACAAAAAAATTAAAAGGATATAAAGTTCCAAAAAACTTTTTTTTTTGCAGATGCATATGACGTGTTTTACACATCTGTTTTTTTAATCATACGTTAATTTGTAGACTGCAAGAAAATATTGCAAATTTGTAGTACAACTTACACATCTATGTGTATATATGTATTCTTTCTCAGTTTTTCTGAGATTTCATAATAAGTTGTTCGCTTGTTTAAAAAAATGTATTTCAATGGAAATCAGAAGCTATTTCGGTCCACTTCACCCATATTCGTGTACAAACAAGGCAAATCGTCTTATTTTGAGCACTCCCACCCTCAGCCCACCCACCATCACCACCACCACTAGACACATGCACACGATCAATGATTATACGTAGTTTCATTATATTGCGAAATAAACATGTAGTTTCCAGAATGGGTACAAATTTACATAAGCTTCACAAACAATTAAATGGGTAATAGGGATCCTGTGCCAAGTTTCATGATACGATACAATGGTATCCATGATATTACGCTACAGGAGTAACTGTAAGTGCTGCCCTCCAATACGTACAAAGATATATCCAGTTCCTATTGGACAGAAGTTTAGTTCCATAGTGCGAGAGATTGGAGGGCAAGTAAAGTTACCTGGTGACTTGAATTTCCCTGGATCTCAGTCCATTTTCCTCAGTAAACCAAGGGGACATGTTGTGCACCTAATTTTCTGCTCTTCAACTGAGATTCAAAGTTTGATGGTTCTCCAACAAGTGCCGCAATAGACAAATAGTTCAATTCATAACTGGAAGGAACCATGGCTTCACGATTCCCAAATGGCTTGTTTTTGCATATCAGCTTTCTTGTATTATTAAATTCCGAATAGTGCAAAAAACACGTACCTAGTTCTCTTGTGATAGTAACTAGAAATATACCCCGGCGTTGCACCGGGAACTTCTTATAAAACTTGTATTATAAGTGAAAGGACATGTTACACATGCAACGGGAAAAATCCTCGAGAATATTCAGGATTCGATTGGGCACCATAATCGAGAATCTAGATATAATCAACATGAAATATTTGTATATTTCAAATTGATGAGGTAATTATATGGATAAAATAATTTATATTACGAATATTTTTCATGGATGGATAGAAAATCATTAATATATGTGTAATGACATGGATAAATAATGGATCAAATAGTGGATGATGTGGCTTAAAGAATAAATGATGTGGAATTAATAAGTATTAGTGGAGATGACATGGACAATTGATTGGCTAATAGTATGGATGATGTGGATAGCTTGCATGTTGAGATAGAAAAATAATAAATGCATTTATTGGGGTTTTGCTTTATAAGAGGTATAGATAGCTTTCGTTTCACTATTAGCCGCACACACGTCTTTTGCCCTATTCCAAAACCGTTGGGCTTATTATGCATTAATTTCTACTCTCTCTGTATTATAGTATAAGATGTTTTAGATATTTTAACATGGGCTACATACATAGCTAAATGAGTGAATGTACGCACAAAAATATGTCTATATACATTCGTATGTAATTCATATTAGAATACCTAAAACATCTTATATTATGGTACGGAGGGTACTTTTCAATCCAATCCTTCGTCTATATTAAAAAAATGTTCTATCCCTCGATACAATCATCACACTTCTCCCTTTGTCCTCATTGCGAATGCCATATGGGCAGCAAGGAAAAGAAGGTGTCGAGACTACTGCCCTCAGTTATTCCGTTGGTAAAGTCAGTATTTTTAATTCAACTTGAATACAACAATAGTGAAATGTACGCCATTAGGGCCATTAAAACAAATTGAAAGATTTGAACATTGATTTAAAACTTTATGAAGTTGTGAGTGGAAGTTCATAAGGAAATTCAAATGTGAATAATTGAGTCATAAGTTTGATTCTCAGTGTGTTCAAAGTTAGAGGCGTTAAAGTATAGTGGGATGGGCAAGTGATGTTGATGATGTAGTGGGAGCGACATACTACTGATTCCATTGCGATAATAACGGGTGATTGTGGACTATATCCCCTTCTTAGATACGTTTATGCAATCCCTTATTGTATTAATTATGCTAGCATGAGCCGCAAGCAAAAGGAGGTGTGGAAGAGCTTTGTTTCCCTCAGCTACTTGTTGAAATGTATTTGTGCTGAATTTTGGAAAAAGTGAAAGTTTACATCCTAGGTCAAATCTTTGTTCAGAGAACCCAAGTCATAAATTTTGTTTCCCTCGACTAGCATGAGACGTTAAGCTTTGGGCAGAGCAAGCAGGCGAGGTTGATTACAATGCGGAGTGGAGTGGTAGACTATGCAAATATTACCAAGAAACAAGAACCATTAGATAAGATTCCCCTTATAAGCATGACACTCGCAATTTATAGTGGTAGGAATCACAATATTCCCTTATGCCGCTCTATGTTATGGTGGAGAAGGTTATGTTCCCTTACAATATTCCTTATGCCCCTATTATCCTTAGATTTAGCACACCATATCTAGGAGAGTCAACTTCTGTCATCCCACTTTTATTTCCACGTAATAATGAACCTCGTGACACCTTAAGATAGATGTCATGTAACCAGTTCGTTAGGAACCATCACGACACTGATCTAGGGTTGGGCCGATGCCTTGTGGCAACCTCTACATTGATAGGTATTTGGATTCAAAGTTCTTATGTAGTATAAGGTTGTGGGCTTCAGGGTTAATTTGGTATCGACTGATCTATGGGCTAGCGTAGGGATGTAAATGGTACGGATAATTTCCGCTCCGAATCCGCATCCGTTTCCGTTTTTAAGGATGTGGTACGTAATTATGCGAATCCGGCGGATAAGGATAAGGATACGGATATTACTTAAGCGGATATCCGGCGGATATGGTAGAGGATATGGTATTGCTATTATCCGGCGGATGCGGATTATCCGACATTCACAATTAGGATTATCCGATTAAATTAGCCCAACCGATCGGCCCAACGCCCAAATATCATTTAGTCCATTAGCGAGATGACATTGTGTTTATATATAATATAACCCTAGCCAATCACGTCGTAATCACCGCGTGCTACGGTGCTACTGCTAGCGTTGCCTCCTCCGCTCCTCCGCCGTCATCCAGGATCTAGCGGCGCCTGCCGGCTACCGTGCGCCGGATCTATTCGGCCTTCGGCAATCCGGCCGGCCGTGATGGACACTGGAGGTGAGTAGTCAATTTGAGCGCTCTAATTAATCCATAATCTGAATCGTACTAGATCATTGACGGACGCCATGCATGCACCGTAGATCAGTTTAATATATTTTCGTATAGTAGCCACGCTGTGTGAAAGATAGTTGCAGTGTAGTTTAATATATTCCCAAATCTTATGCTCCCTAGTTCCCGCTTGCTACTTGACACACACACACACGGATCAGCACGCACACACAAAAAATGAATCTTGCTTGATACAGCTTGTAAGCTTCCTGTAAACTGTGATTCGTTACCAATATATTTTTCTTTCCAGATCGTATGAGAATGATATTGGGGAAAAGGAACGCAAGTTCAAGAAGAAGTGCAAGTGCAAGCCAGGGTACGGTTGTATCACCCCCATCTGGAAGTCAAGGAGCAGACCTGCATGGTGAGGAAGAGCCACCGAATTTGGGCAAAGGCAATGAAGTTCCAAATGAAGTGATTGACGTGGAGGATGATGAGGATAGAAAAGCAGATGAGCCAACAGCAAAGAGACAGAAGAGGACAACATCAGCATGTTGGGATCATTTTGATAAGATTTTCAAGACAGTGGAAGTAAATGGCAAGCAAGTTAAGGAAGCCTGGGCTAAATGCAAGTATTGCACTTATGAAGGGAAGCGTAATAGCAAGAATGGAACAACAGTCTTCTTGAACCATATCAAGATGCATAGTGTGAAGTCAGGCCAGCAGCTACTTAAAGTAGAAAAGAAGGAACCTGGTTCTTGCTCCGTTGAGGCATATAAGTATGACCAAGAATCTTCCTTGAGAAAGCTCCGCTTGGCAATAGTTATGCATGAATATCCCTTCAATATCGTGGAGCATGAATACTTTCGTGACTTCATCAAATCCCTGCGACTCTCATTTCCTATGAAGAACCGCAACACTGTTAGAGCTGAAATAGTAGCAATGTTTCAAGAGGAATGGGATAAGCTATATGAGTATTTCAAAACAGTTAACTGTCGTTTCAGCGCCACAATGGACATGTGGACATCTAATCAAAATAAAGGGTATATGTGTGTCACAGTGCATTGGATTGACGATGAATGGTGTATTCAGAAAAGGATCATCAAATTCATGCATGTAGAAGGGCGACATACTGGTCTTAACATGTCCGAAGAATTTATCACCTGCATTTTGCGGTGGTTTATCGAGAAGAAAATGTTTTCTCTTACTTTGGACAATGCAGCTTCAAATGAAGTTTGTGCTAATCACGTCATTGGTAAGCTGAAAGAGAAATCTCCTCTAGTGTGTGATGGTGAGCTCTTTCATGTTAGATGTGCTAATCATATTCTAAATCTGGTTGCTAGAGATGGTCTTGCTCAAATTTCAGATGCAGTTTGTGGTATTAAGGCATTTGTTTTGGCTGTGAAGTCCTCTCCCCAATTGGAGGAGGAATTTTATAAGTGTGCAACTGAGTGTGGTCTGTCCACAACAAAAGGTTTGGAGTTGGATTGTCAAACGAGGTGGAATTCTACATACTTTCTGTTGAGGGATGCACTGTTTTATAGAAAGGCTTTTGATAGGCTGCATGAGATTGACAAAAGAAGATTTGACAAGTTTGCTCCATCAGCTGATGAGTGGGAGAAGGCACTTGTTCTTTGTAGATGCTTAAAGAAGTTTGATGATCTCACTAATCTATTATCAGGTACTAAATATCCTACAGCAAATTTATTCTATAAAGGCTTCTGTGAGATCAAGGGTTTAATTTCTGGTTGGTGTAGAAGTAGTGATGCCACTATTAAGAAGATGGCAACCTCTATGGAAACTAAGTTTGATAAGTACTGGAAGAAATCAAATCTTGCTCTTGCAGTGGCCTTCTTTCTTGACCCTAGATACAAGAGAAGTGGAATAGAACATTACATGAAAAAGGTTCATGGGGAGCTGGTATATCGTGGTAAAGTAGAAGAGCTGATCATTGTTGTGAAACAAATGTATATTGCATATGCTTCCAAGTATTCACATAGTAGTAATGGACCTAACTCTGCTACCGCCGATGAGCGTGCTACTGATTTTACCGAAGAAGATGAAGATGATTACTTTGAGTGGCAGCAGGGCACTCATGTCTCTAACGAAGGTGACACTGACTTGGATAAGTACATGGAAGAAGCTACACTAAGGCTTTCAAAGGTTGCTTTTGAAAACTTTGATATCTTATCATGGTGGAAAGCTCATCAAGATGAATATCCTGTTCTATCAATGCTTGCTCGTGATGTTCTGGCCATTCAAGTGTCCACTGTTGCCTCGGAATCAGCTTTCAGTGCAGGCGGTCGTGTTATAGATCCATTTCGCAGTCGTCTTGATCCTCATGTCGCGGCCGTGTTCGTTCATCGACTTCAGATTCCGGTGCTGTGCGGCGGATGGTTCTTGCGGCCTTCTTCAGCGTGTTGGAGCGTCTTCTTCCTGGCGGGCGGTGGTACGGCGTCGACGACGGCGACTAGGAGCGTTGGGGTGCGGCTGAGGATCCAATCGAGCTTTTCTTCGGTGTTTGTTTAATCCGGAAGGAAATTGCCTTCTTCATATTTACTAGCATGTACATGATGTATTGATTATGTTGGATTTAATTTGTAGATGCGTGAAGAAGCTGGAAGTGACGACGATAGAATTGATGATTTCCTGAGTAACCTCCTGAACGTTACTGTTTTATTTTGCCAAATTTTAAATATGCCTGATTTACCTCTTTAACATTGCTGTTTTTTTGCCAATACGTAGGACAAAGAAAGAGGCATATTGAATAAATAAGCTCGTCAGCTGGATTTAGCAAGCAGTTTTGGTATGCATGGTTCTAACTCTTCCATTATTCAGATCAGTTGTTATTAATCTTGTTGTAACTGTACAATCTGATTATCTATCATCGCACTCACAGGACAGGAAGGCAGAGACACATCTGGACATGAAGAACCCCATGTTGAGAAGTTATTACGTAAGGGATATGATCTCCTACTTGGCCGGCTACTTGCTTCTATATTTCAATAAGAAACTTCGTGTGATGTTGAACCTCCGACACTCCAGTGTTATTTGTTTCGATATTTTTATTGTCGACATAGTTTGTGTTGTGAAATTATGTTTGTGTGCACGTATTTATCCGATAAGTTTATCCATCTCCGATCCGAAACCGTTCCGTTTCCGATCCGAATCCGTAGTCCGATTTTATCCGCATTTGAATCCGCATCCGGTCATTATCCGCTCCGCTCCGAATCCGACAAAGAAATATGGAAAAGGATATGGAAAGAGCATTATCCGATCCGATCCGTTTACACCCCTAGGCTAGCGTATGAGCTTGAGAGTTTATCTCATAACTCTGACTTGTTAAACTCATTTTCTTAATAGATAAAAAAATGCCAACTTGGCTTGACTCACGAGTTCCAAGTTTTATTTCCACCACTATTTATGGTGATATCAAATTGATACATATACGTTACAAACACGGAATAAAAACCTCCATTCTAAGAAAAGTCTCACTTATTCTTGAGGCAGGAGCCTAGTTTAAAAAACCGGACCAGACCGTCGGTTGAACCGGAAAAAACCGGAACCGAGGCCCTCTCCGGTTTGTTAAGCACACAGGACCGCCCCCGCCAGCGAACCGGGAAAAACCGGTCGAACCGGCCGGTTTTTGGCAAAACCGGTGAACCGGACGGTTTGAGGCGAACCACCCGGTTCGATGTCAGTTCCGCAAATACCCCTCATTCGAATTATTTTTATGTGGAAAATGGAGGGGCAAAAGTGGAACTAGAAGAAAACCTAGGTTTTCTCTATGGATCCCGTGCGTTTTCCCTAGTTGACCATTTTCTCATTTCCTTCCCCTTGCGCGCGTGAGCCGCCGCTGCCCGGCCGCCGCGACTGAGAGCAGAGATCGACGGATTCGACGCAGCGACGCCATGGCCGCCGCTTGAGAAGCTCTGCTCCACCTCCACTGGACGGGGCCGCCGGTTGCCGGTCGTTTCCGCGGCCACCCGCGCACCGCAGCTCGATTCTGCGGCGGCCCAGGTCACCATCGCCGGCCGCGTCGCTCGATTCGACGCCGCCACGGTGCCACCGCCGTCGACAGCCGCAGGAGCAGGGCTCGTGTACCACCGCCGCCGACCGCCACGAGTCCAGGTCTTCGAGGAATCGAGGTATGCATCTCCTGGACCGCCAGATGTAGTCTCTGATACTCATTCCTTCTGCTGCTGCACCTTTCTTAACAGCCTTTATAGCAACAAGTGTTCGTGTAAATAGAGAACGAGCCTTTATAGCAACAAGTGTTCGTGTAACAGCCTTTATCTCAAATTATAGAGTATACGAGCGTACATAATTTCCATGAAATTTTTGGTATTAGAGATAGAAATAGAATCAGATTGAGAAGCTCTGATGTTGTATTTGTATGCACTATGCAGTGGTAAATGGATTCGTCCGATAGTTTGCTACTATGTCTCTTTATTTCTGGACCTGTTATGTTTGACACCATGTTTGAGAATTGAGACTATTTGCTAGTTTGCTACTCTGATGTTTGGTGATCTCGTCATCTGGTGCTATTTATGCATGCGTCAAAACTGAAACTATACTACTGTATGCATATTTGCATTGCTTTGTTCTTGCTGAAATTGGTGGTTGAGTCTTGGGTGCTTGATACTTTATTTTATATTGCCAAGACTGAATTTAGTTGCACATATATTGTCATATTTATGTGTGAAAATTATTATTTTACATCTTAAAAAACCGGACGGTGAACCGGTGAACCGGCGGTTCGACCGGTGAAAACCGGAACCGAGAGCCTTGCCGGTTCGATCACCGGTCCGGTTTTTTAAACTAGGGGCAGGAGTTAAAAGTTCCCCAAAATAAAACAAGAAGTTAAGAGCGTACATGCCACTGTAGAGTTCAGCCCGGCCCATGTAGCCCCAACTGAATAAACCCGTCGGCTGCTGCTTCCCTCGCTCGTCCCTACTTAGCCAGCCAACTGACGGCGGCGCCGCACGAAAGGAACGAAGCGCCTCTCAGCTCCCACTCGCCGCCGCCTCCTCCTCCGCCGCCGCCGCAGGTCAGGTGACTTCCTCCTCCCCACTTCCTTCTTCCTTCCCAGCGACTTGTCCGTACTCCTTTTGCCGCGTACTCCCCCCGTCCACGTAGCTAGCTAGCGCGTGGCCGTCGAGGTCGATCCCTGCTCGCTCGGCGCGCGTCTCCGGTGCTGGCGGCGGCGCGGCTCTCCTGTTTGTCGTCTGAGTTTTCTTATGCTAACCAGTTAGGATCCTAGCTACGGTAGACGCTGTGAATTCAGGTTTGGTTCTGGTTATATATCCATGTTCGTCAAGAAACGATAGCAGCTACTGTCCTGTCAGATTAGTTTCTAGTAGCAAATATATTGCTGCGGCTCCGCTATCAAATCTCAGTTTCTTTGAGGCCGGCTGTTCTTATCGCTCGCCGCTGTGGTTAGTTTCCATGGAGATGTCCCCCGTCCGGTTTGCTGCCCGCTACATGTCGTATGATAAGGATAGGCTTTCCGATTTATACATTTGTCGAGAAGAAGATGCTTGTTAACTTTGCAGGTTCGGTTATTTTGGCAAATATCTCTTAGAAATTTCGATTCTCTCAACGTTTTGGTCCATGTCTGCCTACTTGTTTTGATCGATAGCTAGTTCCATCGGAGTGGCCTGTCTAGCCGTCTAGGAGTGATTTGGTTCTAGTTGGAGTGCACGAGAGATCCTTCGGCTTGCGTTTGTACTGCCACTGCCGGCTTCAACAACAGTGGCTATTTCAACACAGTGGAATTTACCAGTTGCTGACTTGGACACTTGGTAGCTTTTTTTTCTTGTTTGGGTGGATTTCTTACTTTGTGTCTTCAATTGATAGCTATCAATTATTATATTATTTGGAGCATGTAAAGCCGTCAAGGTATCATGCTTTCTTTTAACATAAGTTTCAGTTCTAAGTTGTTAGAATTTCTGACAAATCTTGGCCACATTTTCTCGTGCCGACGTCTTGGCTTCCGGCACCTTTCTCTCAGTTGTGCCGGTAATGCTCTAAAAATAAAGTATGAGAGCGGGATGGTTTACTCTTTTAGACACTAACAAGCGTCTGATCCAGTTCCCCACACCCTTTCATATTTGCACGAATTTCGTGTTTAGATCGAATGGTTGTGATTTAAAAACAGTTATTTCTTAAGCCTTTTTTAAACATACACATTGCACACACGCATTGGCCTTTAGTAGTCAATGATAGAGTATATGTACGGAGTAAACGGCCGCCTAATTTGTATTATCCCACTTATCTCATTTGTCCTACTTTTGCATCCTTAAGAAAACCCATGTCAGTCCATAAGTTCGTTGTCGTCAATGACAAGTGCATCAACTCTTGAGCGCAAGCAGTTTAAGTGAAGCCTATATATAGCCTTGTGAACCTAGATAATGTTAAGTATATTATATCACCACTTCCAATTAGATCGGTCTCTTAGGATAGTTGGTTGGTAGAACTATTCTAACACCTGTGAGCGCCTGAGGTCTCAGGTTCAAGTCTCAATCCCCACACCATTTAATCCCCAATTTATCTGAGCGCCCGGGTCAGGTTCAAGTCTCAAGGGGAGGTGTTATCCACGTCGGATGTGAAGGGGGTGTTAAGTATATTATATTACCTCTTCCAATCAGATCGGTCTCTTAGGATAGTTGGTTGATAGAACTATTCTAACACCTGTGAGCGCCTGAGGTCTCAGGTTCAAGTCTCAGTCCCCGCACCATTTAATCCCCAATTTATCTGAGCGCCCGGGTCGGGTTCAAGTCTCAAGGGGAGGTGTTATCCACGTCGGATGTGAAGGGGGTGTTAAGTATATTATATTACCTCTTTCAATTAGATCGGTCTCTTAGGATAGTTGGTTGATAGAACTATTCTAACACATGTGAGCGCCTGAGGTCTCAGGTTCAAGTCTCAGTCCCCGCACCATTTAATCCCCAATTTATCTGAGCGCCCGGGTCGGGTTCAAGTCTCAAGGGGAGGTGTTATCCACGTCAGATGTGAAGGGGAGTGTTAAGTATATTATATTACCTCTTCCAATCAGATCAGTCTTTTGGGATAGTTGGTTGGTAGAACTATCTAACAGATACAAGCCTATAGTTATTGTTAACTAATCGTAGATTTGGCACCAACCTAGACATATATATTTGAAAGACGAGCGATATGCACGTAAAATCCGAAAGACAAGAGCTATGCAACCTCCGACGTAGTCTTCTTTGGCGTTGATGCGGTCGGCCGATGTGAGGCCCACATGTAAGTGACCCCACGTAGTGTACCACACGTCGGTGCTCGACCATCCGCTGGGGCATCAAGAGCGGGATGGCTTTAGTTAGGGCCTTGGAGGAACATGAGATGATCATGGCTAGCTTCAACAATTCAGTCCGTATTTCTGCCCTTTTTTTATGGTGTTCCGTTTTTTAAGGCGAAGCACAGTGTTCTGTTTTTTTAGATGGCACAGTGGTCTGCTTTTTTTTAGAAGAACAGTGGTCTGCTTAGAATTACGGGAGGATGTCCAAGAAAAGAGCACGAGTATTGTAAAGCCCAACAAGGCCCATTAGGGTTGTATCCCCTCACTCTCTTTAGTCATCCGTCTTTACCCGGTCCGTTTTTTATTCCCTTCCTCTCTTGCTCTCTCCCGCGAGCTGCTCTCCTTCGACAGCTGAGCTGCGTCCGCCGCCGCCAGTCCCGCCGCCGCTTTGCTTCGCGTGATCGGTGCGAGAGAGGGACGGAGTCGGGTCCGGCGAGGCACGCGTGGGCCTTCCAGCGAAGAGATCGCCGCGGCTGCGGCCTGGTGAGCGCGTGCTCCTCAGGCTGCTCTGCCACTGTGGCTCGGGTTGCAGATGCCGCCATTGCTACTGCTGCCCTCCGTCGCCATCCGTCCGCTCTGCTTCTGATACATCCGTCGAGTTCTTGAATGCTCCGCCGCCAGGAGTCGGCCAACACCGACGTGCCGTGCTGCCCTCTGCCAGCGCGCGTGGTAGACGCCGCCTTCGACGTCTTTCTTTCTCGCCGGTTAGTCCTGCGAGTTGATTCGTACATTCTAAATTGCGAATCAATCGTGTTTTCCGCGGATGGAAGTAGCAATATGCACTTACGTGATGCATATCAGTTTGCCAATGATGTCAATCGCCACATTTGAGCTAAATATCGACATATTTCTAGGAAGCGGTGAATCAGGAAGTGTAGACTGTAGAGAATAAAACAGATTCAGCTGACTATGTAGTCACGTCATCTCTAATGTAGAAAAATGGTTTCAGTGCTCGGATAGATTGATACCCTTTCTTATTGCCAGATTATGGCATGAGCGAGCACTAAATCAAGAATGAAGTAAATGAATCTCGTAGATGTAACCCAAAAAACGGTGATGGTCACGATAGGTTCATCTCGTTATTCTAGCTATAGTGTATAATCGTTTGCAACACCCTTTGTGATTCTTTTTAAGGAAAAACCTTTGTGATTGTTCACCAAGCATACTGCCGCCTGCTTACAATATATTCGTGTGTGTTTATTTGCTGACACTACTCTTTGCACCATTGATCGTAGGGTTTTGGGCATTTTACATATTGTTTCATTACTTAGTTGACACATAAATAACTGGTCATCACATTTTGATTAAAATACTTAATGAAAGTGGTTACTTCATGTGGATTTCAGATACACTTTGAGGATCCTTTGGGTTGTCAATTGGAACTTTTTTGGCACATCATATTTGTCTGCACGTAGGCATTTTGGACAACTTTGGAATATACTTATATGGAACTATTTTAGCAACTAGTTACGACATACACAGCATTTGGGTCTTTAATCCTTATCGTTATCATGACTTTGTTTCTGCTACCTTATATAGTTATATTATATATTACCACGGTCAATTTCACCCCATGTCTACTCAATTTTTTTGTTTTTCCCCATGCTGTATTTGTGTCTAAATATTACTGCAAGTTTTTTGTTGAAACCGCTTCTGTTTTCTTAAATTAAGCAGAATCTAAGAGGCTAAAGTCAACCTTAAAATGGAGAATGCTAATGGAGTAGTAGATTGGAATGTTGACATTATTGGCCCAGATGGTGGTAGCGCTTGCAGCGCATTGGCAAAAACTGAAGACCCTGATGCCACAGAGTGTTCAAGTTCCTTTGGGGACACGTTATCCGGATCTGAGGATGATGCAAAGCCTTCAGAGATTAGTGACATTGAAGTAGACTCACCATTCTGTCGCTATCCTCCAAATGGTGATGCTGCTTCACTCTTGGATGCAGCTGCTTCTGACAACTTGGATAGATTATTGAAGTAAGTTGTTTGGTAACTGATTACTTCCCAGCCTTCGTTTTTCTGCCTTCACATAAATGCCAATTCATCTTCTGAGCATCCAACTAAAACAGAATGAAAAGTCTGGCAAAAGCAAAGTTATGCATAGACCATTTTCCTTGCACAATCAACTGTTCCATCATGCTAAAAGCACTTAGTTATACTCTAAAATTGAGTAGTAATCACTCTTACCTGGACAATCTTTTTCCCTCTGAAGATTAGTCAAAGAAATTTTCTCATCTTGAATGGGTAATGTGAGACTTGATTTTTTTGTTCTTAATATGCCAAGCAATTGTTAGTCTGTGTACAGTTTATAACGAGCCAGTGAGAAACTTAAAAAAACGAATAAAGGCACATCAATTAGATAGAAGCAGCTTACTCCATGTGCGGTTTAGGCAACAAAAAAAACACTCCTACCCTCCCTCCATCAACCTCCCCATTCTAGGGAGCTTGGCTTCCTATCTAAGGACTACCTTTCCTTTATCGAACTCCTTTTAACCATTTTCTAGGCTTCATCCTTTATGGTCGTACTCGTAGCATTCTTACTCCAGTAGTGCTCTTCTCACCGTCCACAAGGGACAGGTCCATGCACACATAGCTCCCTGCTTGCACTTCCATCTCACCTTGTTGTATAAGGGTTAATCTTGAGATGCTACTTCTAACTTTAGACCAAACTAGCATTATATGCTAGTCATCTTTGATTTCCATTGTGGCCCACATGGGTACTATGCCATGACCACAACTGTGTATGGGCCACATGGGCCAGGTTGCTAAATGGGCCAGGTGCCACTCAGTCATTATATTTAATACTCATCATGTGTGAACATTCTTAGTGATAAAGAAACATGTCTAGGGTCTGATATGATTGATTACTGAAAGTGGAATTAATAATATCGCATTGAAATGTTCACTCTTCTTTCCAACTTATGTATTCTCACTCTATTTTTTGTGATATTTGCTTTAAGAAAGTACAATTGATTAATGATGATGCCTTTCTAAAACCCTTCTCCATCAACCTAAGGCACTTGCAATTTTGACAAGACTAAAATTATATCCTTAAGTAGCAATTGAAAAAAAAATCAGATTTCAATACATGGTAGAATGATGCCTGTACTTTAGATGCAGGATATTCCATTTAGTTTGTGTATGTATCTAGATTTGTAGTATTGCCTGATTTCTTCGATTCGGATCTGTGATGTTATGTCAGTGGTCTTACTGTTTGTTTTGGCAGAAAGCACATTTGAGTATTTAACGCAACTTATCGTCCATTACAGGAAGAAAAAGGTAACTGATCATTGGAGAAACTATATCAGCCCATTAATGTGGAGATGCCAATGGTTAGAGCTGCGGATGAAGGATTTGCAATCTCAAGTATCCAGATATGATAGGGAGCTTGCAGTACTTAAACATGAAAAAGAGTTACAAACAAAAATGATCGAGTTGGACTGTTCCTCGTCGAGATCAGTGCCCTTCTCTTCTCAGTGCTTCCGGAAGACTATGAAGAGGAGGAGGAGAAAGACAAACGACGAGAAAATTAATGCTTCCTCATACATCTCAACCCACACCGTTTTGTCTTATTATGGTAAACATTTTTTTCTACTTTGCACATTGTATTATAAACTGCCATAGCGAGAGCTCATTACAATCATCCTGCAGAAAAAGAGAAAACAGAAGGAGATGGCCATCCTATTGATGACAACGGGAACTTAGGTAAAGCTACCAACTGTTTCATGATTGCAAACAAATATGACCTCTCAAACATGTATAATGGTAGGATTGTATTGTACTATTGTGTTGCATATTCACTCCCGTTTGTTCTAATTTATAAATTCCCTTGCTAGTACTTTTGGTCTGAAAATGAATAGTGTCACATTAGTTATAGAGCAGAAAGTCACTGTTGTCTGCATCTTGTATTGAGGAAAAAACTCATTTCCTGTTTACATTAACAATAGCACACAGATATGATGACTCGGTTAGTAAATGTTATTCTCATGCTTGCATATCGAGCTCGGGTGTAAGACGTGTACATACTGTGATTGTTCTAATTTTTTAAAATGAAATGTTTTTTCTGTTATATACATAGCAGATGCGTTCACAAAAGTTTTTCTGACCTTTCAGCAGATGACAGCACAAAAGGAAATAATGATGCTGACTGGCTACTTGGTAATGGAGACGATGCTACTGTTGAGCAGATTCTTTTAAGCATTCAATCTGTCCAAGACCGAGTATTTAGTCTGAGATCAAATCTCGAGAAAGCAATGGCCAAGAAGAGCAACGGGCTTGTCCTTAAAATCAACACACGGGTCAACGGAGCACAGAGCTCAAATTGCTCACACGGAAAAGGCAAGGTTGCTGAAATGCTTGAAATATCACGTCAGGATGGATCGGATTGTGATATGGATGATGACATGCCCGATAGTGCTGTCTCAAGCTATGGAGAAGCTAACAATATGGATATTTTTGAGAGCACCATGAACCTATTGTCAGCTGAAGATCAAGATAAAATCGGTGAACTGCACCAGGTAAGCTACTATAGAACTCATTTATTTCACACCATAAGAAATTAGTTAAGAATTTGATCACCTATTGGGAGGAGCTTGAGCTTCAAGATCTAGCACCCGTTCAGGCTTTGTTTGATACTGGTGTTTTCGTTGGGATTAGTGGGGATAATCCCCACAGTGATTGGGTGACACCCCAATCATCACCCAATCCCTTCAAATACCCTTTTATCCCAATTCACTAGGTAGGAGTAGTGGATTGGGTATTGAGAAAATTGTACAAGAGTTTGGGGATTTGTGGAAAAATGTGGGGATAAAACATGTCAAATACACTAGAACCAAACGGTGTTTTGGGATATATGGGGATTTATGGGTTTGACCGGGATAATCCCCAGCAGTCCACTAAAATACACTTGTACTCCCTCCGTTCCCAAATGTAAGATGTTTTAGGTGTTCCACATGTTGTCTACATGCATGCTAAAATGAGTGAACATACACTTGAAATATGTCTAGATACATTTGTGTACAAGTGAATGTGGACAAAAGCTAAAACATCTTATATTTGGGAACGGAGGGAGTACCAAACAAGGCCTTAAGAGTCAAAACTCTCCACAGCAATGTTTCTGGTGGCTTTCTCGTATGGCATATATTCTATACTATGCACTTCAGATAGGCCTGACAAACCTTGGCATTTCTAAGTGCCCAGTAATCCAAGTTAGTGAATCTTTTGGGCGAAGGCTAATAATGATAGATTGTCTACTAAAATCTTTTACACATGGTCATTGACATGATTTGAAGGAAGTCCGAAGTCAACATTCTTGCTATTTGTTTAATATTTCTTCTTTCTTTGCTAACAGAGTTCGGAAGATGTATTGATCGACAACCAACAAGCTGAGGAAGGATATCAAAACTTTGAGGTGATCAGTCATCCATCTCAGCGCCTACGGGTATCAATCAAGAGAGAACGGGTATGTGTCAAGAGAGAAACTGTCGCACATTCTGAGGATGAGAGCGTCGCCGCCCCCACAGTGGCCACCGTCAAGCAAGAAGTTACAACCAGCTTCGGTCTCCAGGGGATTTTGAAGCCCTGCTACACGGGCAAGCGAAAAATGAGGAACCCAATGATTCAAAGGCGTGGAGGTCCGTCATCGTCTGCTCTCAGCTCATGGAGGAGCGCTCGGACTCGAAAAAAGAGGAAACTATAGGTGCATATTTTCTCAGGAAAAAACACACCTTACCCTCTGGCTTCGGATCTTCGGTTTAATTAGATGATGATGATGATGATGATGATGACGGCAACTGCGCAGTTTTTTTCCTTCTTTCTTTCTACCTGATGATGACTTTTTTCACGATGCCAGAAGAGGGAGGTGGGAAATGGCACTATGGCTTTCAGCCGTGAAGTGCTTGTAACTTAGTAATGTCTGTTTCTGTTTCTATTGTTGTTGCGTTGTGGACCTTGTGGTCTTGTCCTGAAAGAACCGGGTTGCTACATTGTAACTTGTGATAAGATATTGCTATGTTGCTTATTTTCAGACAGGCACTTGCGCGCCAACTCTTTCATGGTAGGTCAATTTCAAGTTCTAATGGAATAAAGAATGCAAGAACAATCCCCACCCAGGTTCTTCCTCAACCGAGCAAGAGTTCGTTGCATACGCAAGGGTAAAAAAACTAGGTGCCTCCTTGATTCAAAGGAATTTGTCGGAGCTTTGGAGGATCTACACCTACGTATTACAAAGTTTTTCTGTAGGACTGAAACGTAATTTGCATCCAATTTTATAGAAATAAATTCATTCAGTTCAATCTAATGAGAAATTTCTTAGCAAATAACTTTTACTCCCTCCGTTCCAAAATACATGATGCAGATTTGTCCAAATACGGATGTATTTAGACATGTTTTAGTGTAGACAAATGGAAGTCAAGTATTTTGGAACCGAGGGAGAATATATATTATTATGTGTCTCAGTTCCTGTAGGATTGAACGTGCCATGAGACCCATGTAATTCATGTGTTGTTTTCTGTTCATAAAATTGCTGGATCATTTTCTATGTGTCTTCTCTTGTCTCTGTTGATTGCCGCCTGTTATGATCCTGAAGTTACAACAAGAGAACAACGGCTCAACGGTTAGTTGTCAACATTGTGACCAGAAATTCTTTTAACAAAAAACAGGGTAACGTTCCATTTCCATTGCATGAGCGAATGATTGAAACCTGCCAGATAAAATGACGCTCAGATGTCAAGGACAACACTCTAACAAACGATAATCTGCTAAGAGGATCGACCGGGAATGATAAATGTCACTCCTGCAGTAAAAAAAGAAACCATCGATCATCTTATGTTTCACCATGCTTTAGCTAAGCTCGTTTGGCAGATCATCTTGTGTTTTCTTGGTCTTGGTTGACCTGACCTGCTGATAGCATACATGGTTGTATTGGAGCTTGGATTCTTTTTCAGCATCTCAACGAAAACCGATCCTCTGCGGAGGTGCTGCAGTTTGTCGGCTAATTTGAGAAACCAGAAATGCAGCGTGTTCTAAAAAAGATACTATCCTATTGATCCTGTAGTTTTAGCTTTCAGACTTTTGCTTTTTTTTACGGAAGGCAGCGAGCGCTGCTTCGATTACTTGAGACGAAACCGGAACAAACGCCGGTGCAGTACAAAAATGTTAAGCACTAGACTAGCTATGCTAAGATAATTACATAAACCTTATAACCTTACAAAGAAGCACTAGACTAGAGTTGCTAGAGGGTTACTTTTGAGATGTCTGATGTTTCAAAACTAACTGCTATGTTACTTGTTCGATACCTTGTCATGCTGGATAGGGATTTCTGGCCTGTCTGTAATAGCTAGGTTGTTTTCACAAGCTAGATTTCTCATTTCTGTTTACAAGTACTCCGTATGTATGTAGAAACGTTGGCGATTTGTTTAGTAGAAATCGACTCGAGGGGCGAGGGAGATCTCGTTCTTTCAGAAGAAAAACAATGCCGCTCAGCGCGGAGAAATATAAGCCAAGTGGCCGGATTGTCAATGTACGTCTCCTAAAGATATGGGCCGGGTCAAGATGGGCTTCAAGCTGTGGCCTTGGGCCTGGAGGATGGAAACGATGGATGATATAGGCAAAGGTAGCTGTACACAGGAGGGCATCCAACAGAATGAACTGAACCCGTCTCTGCTTCTCCTTCCTCTGTCCTTCTCCTGCTGTTCTCTGAATCTTCTTCTTGTTCCTTAAGGTGTTGTTGCTCTCCACAAGCAACTTGTATCGATCTCATGTCCCGGTGATCGCCGGCGGCAACGGGACATAACACGGATTCAGTGAGAAGAGTGCAGAATGCAGAAAATGCACATGGGAACAAGCTACAGAAATTTTCAGCGGGAATGCCTGGGAGGAGGCGGGGTAATCGTCAAAAACTGATCGGTTTGTGGCGTGGAACAGATCGAGAGAGAGTTGGCTTCGACTTGTGAGAAGAAGAGAACCTCGGTGCGTGCTGGTACCTTGTGCGCCGTGAGGCATAACCCGAGAAGATCAAACAAACCTAGCTACCTATACCTAGAATAAGACGACTGAATCTGCCGCTCGCTGCCGTCGTCTTGTTTCGCACCATGACCGCAGCGAGTGCGTGGCAGCTCTGTCGCTTTGCGTGTACAGGCACTCGGTCTCCGTCAGGCTCTATGTATGGTCTGGAGCTTTCGTCAGGATCCAACAATCTCTTGCAGCTTCACGAGGTCTCGGCATCGTCAACAATCTCTATGCGGACTACACGAAAAGTGGCAGTCGTTCTCCGGCCGGGTGCATCTGATTACGGGTCAGATTTTTAGACCCTTTTGACGTCGTAGTTTTTTTTTATATACTTTTTATATAAAGCGAAATGTTTTACGATCACAAATGGGTTAGCACTGCATCTGCATGCGAGAGGTGGACCGATGGTAATTTTTTTTTTTTGAAATCGGACCGATGGTAATCAAACTGTACTGTACTAGTAGCTTCCTTCTTGTAGCTTTAATGCTACACGGAGCATCAATGCGTTTTTCCCCTCTGATTTTGATAGGATCATGTGTGCGAAATGATCCCATAGTGTGTCTTTCAACTTCTTTTTCTTAAAACAATAGGTTCAACTTATAGGTCATCTAATATCTCACACAAAACAATAGGTTTCAACGTATGCAGTATGTCAACCATATACTCGTAGATAAGTAAATATACTACGCAATAGTCTATGTACATTCACAGAAATATATATACTATTTTTGCTTATTTCGCGCTTTAGGTGGTTGGCTGAATTGGATGGAGAGTAAAAACAAAGCAAAAGGAGAAGAAGCAGATAAATAAATTGTGGAACTCTAAGTACTGAGCTCTATTCATGCACTCTACTTCCACGGGAAGAATAATAAATTGGCTAACCTAATAAAGTACATATAAAGATGTATCTACTTTCATACCCACATTTGCTTCAAATTCCAACACCACAATTGTTTTTATATTTGTTAATTAAATTGGAATATTTTTCACACCCCTTTTTACATTAGTTTGGATGTGGATTTTCACATTTATTTTCACTCTCTCGGATAAGAATATATGATATTTCCTATTATCCACCGCCATTTTCCACCCCTAGATAGGATCCTTTATATATGCATAGTTTATTTAGGAAAGTTCATATTAAGGTGCAACACAGTGATGTAAAAATCCAAATAATTCAATTTTAAATAAATATTCAAAACATAGAGAAATGAGAACATCATACTCAGTAACCATGATAATTAACATGAGAAACACATTCATGGCCTCATATAACACCATAGCACAAGTGCATTACTTTAAGTTAGTCAAAACCAAAAGTTAATTGATTTAAGTTAATTAAACCTGTATAAACACGTGTGTTCTATTTCTTCATTATCTTAAAAGTTATTTCTGCTAGGTCCACCAAATTACACATCAAGAAAATCAAGTAGAGACAAAGATGTGTGCAACTTTAGATACATAAGTGTGCAACCATGCTAAGTCGCATATTTTTACCCCGTAGTTGCACCCAATTCCTAAATTGTGTAACTACCTAATTAACATTAGACAAATAATCAATGTTTAATGGGCCGACCTAGAAATAAATAAGTTTCATATATAAAAGGCACGCGGATGCATATGCTTAAGTTAGTCAAAACTATGATATCTTAGGATTATTTTATTGTTCAGTATGCTACGGGTTTTATGGTAACTAGCAAAGTGTCCGTGCGTTGCAACGGGTAGATACACAAACATTTAATACAACATAATATTTGTACAACACCATATTCACATAAATAAAATGATAAATAGTCAATAAACCATGCTGCTTCTTTTGGTTGTTTACCTTGAACTTTTAGGAATAATATCAAACATGAGTACTCTAGATTTGGTGGCTCACTGAGAAAAGGGAATGCTAGCTGGCTAACTGAAATATATTCTCAACAAAGAACTGAACGACATGTTCAGTTTCAAAACAAACGCACAATTCAGTTCAGTTCAGAAGAAACACATGACTTTGGCTACTATCAAATGAACGATTATTTTGACAGATAGGCTCGCCAGCGGCGATCAATGGTATGGGCTTGATCAGGAGATTATGGAGGTTCCGTTTTTGAAAATAAAAGTATAGTTGCTGCACGTGAAAAGATCGGCTGTGTCATGGTTAGACTACCTGACAGGAAGTAGGTGATGGACATTGCTACAGAACAACGCCATTGGGACCCTCTCTCAAACACAAAAATCTGAGACAACACACCAATTGACATGCGTGTTTTCGTTCTTCATGAACTCTATCGTCCATCCTAGCTAGCAATACCTGCCTCCTTCTCCACCTGCAGGCGTGATGGGCTTGGTCAGAGCTCGACCTGGATACATGCAAATGTACAAATACCAGTTAGCTGCACTAAACTTTGTATCAATACCTGGATGACATTGACCATTTGTTTCAGTGCCAACCCAATTAGTGTTGAAATCAACATGAAGACAATGAGGGGATTTTCATTTGGCCTCTGCAAACCTGATCCCTACCTCCTCGAGGGTGCGGACGACCCCTTCCCCTACCTCCTCGAAGCTGCAGGCGCAAGTACATGCTTCCGCGTAGCTTATCAGCCCACAGCGCGAGGCGTTCGAGCACGCGCGTCGGCAGCACTCGCGTGTTTAAGCCCGGGGGACGCGGCGGAGCTCGCGGACCAGTTTCCTCCTGGGCAAGCGGGCAGATCCACGCATCCCTGCTCTGCTAATTCCTTTCTTCAGAGGCGGAGGCGGCGAGGAGGTCTCTGTAGGCACGGGCAAGTCACGAGGTCGTCATAGCCGGTGCCAGGAAGACCCTCCCTCTCGTAGGCCTCCTCCTCCCCATAGACGGCCGCCTCATCGACCTCCGGGAAGTACCCGACCGTCGCCGCCGCTGCCTGGATCTGCCGACGCCGCCGGGGCTGGGTTAGTGGAGGCGGGATCAAATTTGGTCGGAGCTTGGGCAACGCGCGTCCGGATGAGTGGAGGATTGCAAGCGGTGGCCGGAGAGATGGGCGGCGGAATCCTAGCTTCGTCCGCCTCTCTCCATCGAGGGAGCTGCACGAGAGGAGGAGAAAACGTTTCAGGCTCTGCGAAAATTTTCTGAAGAAAGGACTGCGGGTTGATTTTACAGGTCATGAGGGACTAAAATGAAAAAGTGATGACGACGTACGAGACGTACGGTCGTTAGGCTGCGTTATATAGTAGAGATTATGGGGGTTGCACTTAAACCAAAATAATACAAAACAATGATACATGGGAGAAAGTAGAGAAGGTTGTCAATGGCTTATTTCTACATATATTTGCAATCATGAACTCATGTGACAATATAACTACTAAATACTTGAGTTTTGAAATTGAATTTGGATAGAGGTCTGAGAAGTTTAATCTTTTTTAGGATATACTCCAGCTAGAGGATCAAATAGAAACTCAAACATTTGCCCTCAACCAATATGCCCTTTCATTAGTTGCGAGTCCATGGCTCATCTTCGGCGTATCCTTGCCTCCCACGTCATGCCTCACTACATATCGCGACATGCAATGAAATATGAGCATTTTGGTATTTTTATCGTTATGATTTGTGTCTAGGGTTTATAACTATGTTCTCATTGGTGAACACAACATGTTAAGAATTAGGTGGCACATCCATAATTCACATGCATGCAAAAGTGGTACATAAGTAGCATCTTCTTTTCTTTCGAGAAGTCAAAAAAAATTGTCATATAGATGTGCCGAAGCAAAGTTTAATTTTGTGCCCCTTGCTTTTTTAGAGCAATTAATATAGTTTCTTTGTTAGAAATAATTGTTCTCTTGTTGAGAGATAATTCCCGAGCACCTAGAAAACATGAGCACGTACACGTACAATTATAGGGAAATTTGTACTCCTTCCGCCTTAAAATATAAGGCGCGCTATTTTTTTTGTTGCTACTTGATGCACGACTTTGATCACTAATCTATATTACATTATATGGAATGTAAATGTAGAAATGGTGGATTTTACATAATTCTTTTATTTCATATAGCTTTACACTAATTTTGTAAACATATTATAAATACAAATCATAGTCAAAATTGTAAGTCGTTGGTTACAGAAAAATCAAGAACGCCCTATATTTTGGGATACAGGGAGTATGAGTATTCTCGCAAGATTATTGTCCATCTCGAAAGCACAAGCTTCCAGGAGACAAGAATGATATGTATCCTTACAAATACTAAACTCCCTAGGATTTAAGACCTCTCCTTGTTTGTGGTCCCACCTCTTAGGAAATTTTATATTTTGCTCTTTTTTACTTTGCACTTTGATTATTTGCCCTTTTTACACGGATATTTTATATTTTACCCCTTTTTACTTTGCACTTTGATTATTTGCCCTTTTTTACATTGTAATTTGTTTTTTGTCCCACTTACCATAAGCTTCATTTAATTATTTTTTGCTCCCTTTTACTTTGGACTCCGATTATTTGCCCTCTTTTACATTGTAATTAATGTTTTCCCTCACTTACTATAAGCTCCCTAAAATTGAAGAGCTCTCCTTGATTGTGGCCTCACCTTTTAGTAAATTTTATTTTTGACATGCCGGAGGCCTCACCAAACCGACTAAAGGTGAGCCGGGAACATAAACCGGTTCACTAATCTCTCAGCACGCACACTCTGTGTGCGCTCTATAAGTCACCACTTCTCTTTTCCGCCTACCAATTTTTAGGAGAGATCAACGCATTGACCTTGCCAGGCATGTCATCGACGCCACCACAACACAAGACAACGCCACCGTCATGCGCGTCCATCAGAACGGGTCCGCCGTTGTGACCCTGCTATGCCACACCGTCGATACTCGTTGTTATAGATGTGCATCTCGACGTAGTTCTCCCTCATGGCGCCGTGTACCGCCATCGTCTGATATGGGAGACCTAGATCTAGGGTTTTCCCCGTAACAACGTGGGCGAGAGAATGAGCGTTGCATAAACGATGTCTTCTACAAGGTTTTGATAATTCTCAATCAATTTATTTTTGGACACATGTCCACTATTTGTTAATGGTTTTGCTAATTCTCAATTTATTATGATTTTCTTAAAGAGCGTTCTCAAGTAAATACCATGAAGTTTTTTTTATGTCACATCTCGGTAATGGTCCATCAAGTCGATTATCTTTACACTCTGACGGTATCTTCTTCTAAGTTTTGGGAATGCCATTAGAATTTCTCATAGTAATAGTTGTTTTTCGAATCTTTTGGTATAGAAATATGTTTTGTATTAAGCGATATTTTCATGTACAACATAGTTGAATGTGTGTGTGCACTTTTTTTAATAACAATGACGAATGATACTCACATGGCGTCGTTACTTTGTTATCTCAAACCTATCAAGACACATCTCTATATTTAGTTATTTTATCTACCTCTAATATTTTGTCTGAAATAAATTTGGGTTATGACAAAAAAAAGTACATTCCTAGAAACTAAACATGATAAAGTAAAAACAAATAAGTTTATAGATAGTGAAGTTATTCTCATGCATTGAATTCTAAAGACATGTTATAGTTCAATATCAATTGGGCGCGGCAACGCGCGCCTTACCCTTCTAGTCTGTATTGGAATTCCCAATCCCACAATGTCCCTGTTCATTAAAAAAAAAACACAATGTCTTTCTACTTCTACAGCCGGCCGTGCACCCCCAAAAACATTTCAGAATCCCACCATGTCTTTTCTAATCTAGCGTGTCGTTGTCATCTGCCGTTCGTCGCAAACTATAGTAGGAGCCGATAAATAAATACGTGCGGCCACCGCGCCGCATAGGACCCAGAGCCCAGATAATCGACCTTTCAGAGACAGACGGGGCCCGGAGAGAAAGATGAGGGCCATACCCCGCGCCGTGGTGCTGTTGCTGGCGCTGCTCGTCGCGCCATGGCGAGGCGGCGGCGCGAGGGCGGCTCGCGCTCTCAACTTCACCAGGGCGGACTTCCCCGGAGACTTCGTCTTCGGCGCCGGCACGTCGGCCTACCAGGTACTCCACTACCTGTTCTGCTCATCGCGGTGAAGCCTTTTTTGGCTGATTCGATGCGACCTTCGTGTGCTCCTTCTTCTTTTATCAGTTTTGATGATTCCTTGTTTGTTTGGATTGTGATTGTACTTGTAGTACGAGGGTGCGACGGATGAAGACGGAAGAAGCCGAAGCATCTGGGACACTTTTACTCACGCAGGTGATGATTATCTCACGGCTTATGAGCTCTGTGTATCATTTTCAAATGATTAAGGAGTAGGAAAGATTGAAAAGGTGTCTGCTTTACTCTTCTACTAGTGGTATTTTGCGCGGCGTGACGCCGCGCTTGTGTGTGTTTTTTTTAATTTTGAATTGTGTAAATATTTTTGTATTTTGGCATTAATAAGTATTATTTATGTTGGTAAGCAATGTAGATATGTTTTGTAGTACATTTAATATTGTAGGAAGGTGAAATATCCAAATGTACTTCTATCTTGCAAATAATATTTAATGTAAGTACATTGTAGGTGGTAATGCATTTTTTTTTGAAGTCGAGTCCATAATTCGGGAAAGTCCATCTATATTGTATCTAAATATTGACTATTTTGACGTATATAGCAAATTGAAGTATTTAATTATGTTCCTTTGGTGCCACGAATTTTTTAAATGTATTTAAAGGAAATGTGTCTGAGTTATATTAAAATGGTGACCAAGTTTGAAAATTTAGAAATGCTACGGTAATTTTTGAATAGTTGGCAAATTTTTAATGTTTGATTATGTTTGTGTGTTGCTCTAAGTAGTTAATTTAGATTCGCAATCAGGAGATCTGCACCGTATGAGTATATAGTAAAGTGAATATATAATTTGAAAAATTGCATCTGAATTTCATATTAAGAGGAGGTTAATTTAGTTTGTTGGCAATATTTTACTTAAAGTTCACAATTGGTAGAAATGTACATCTATTCAATTGGGTTCCTTAGCTTTTTTTTTTTGAAATTTGGCTCCATATAATTGGAGCAAGTGTATATAGAAGTTTGCTATTTTTTTATCAAATTTAGGTGTCTAAATTTTATTTTATTTTGGCAGAATTTGTCAGCATTTATTTTTTGTGATGTCTGTCATGTTTGTGGTTAGATAGAGCTTTAGAATTTGTGAAACCTAGATTGTATTCAAATTCGAATTCTTTCAGTGTTTACGAAATGATTAGGTTTGGAAGTCATATGGCATACCCTTGGTCATTTTTTCTTGTGTAATATATATATATTTTTTGTTCATGAACATGTTAGCTAAATTGGTATGTTGGAACATGTTTTTATGTTGTCATTAGTAGGTAGCATTTTTTGGTGCATTTTGGATTTATTACGTGTAATAGGTTTAATTCAAATCAGGAAAATTCAGCTGAATTTGTTTTAATGTTTGTACAATGTTTGTTCGTATGGTGAGAAAGAATTATTTAAGAAAAACATCGAACAGATCGTTATTAAAATGAACAGTTGGTAGTTTTAGTGTAAAATGCGAAAAATTGTTAATTTGGCCTCTATGTACAATGGATATTTGTTGCAAATTTGGTAAATCATTATTATTTCCAAATTGGTGCATTTTGATTGACATACTGCAAATTCATACAATATCAAACGCTGTGTCATATTTTTTGACGGAAGTTGATGGAAAATGTGATTTATGAGGAAAGAAGAAAATGCACATATCTGAAATGAATAGTCTATGATTTGTTTTAAGTTCATTTTTGCTCCCGCGGGATGTTTGGTTTATCGGAAAAACGGGACCACATTGTCAATTAAGAAGAAGTAAGAGTTGGTTAAATATTATTCAATATTTTGTTCCGGTACGGTGGGCATATTTTCCTGGTGAAAAGGGGAAAAATATTTACTGTGTGAATAACGTGGCAGCACGCCGCACTCACCCTTCCCGTTAATTTTTGTGGTGCGGCTAAAAATTATGAACTGGAAATTATCGTTGAGAAGTTTGTGTGGTTTCCAAATTGTTCAAATTGAAGAAGAGTTTTAGTTTAGAATTTTTGCGGGAATTTAAGAATCTTTCAGTTCTGGGGTTTATTCAATCTCGTTTTGTTTTGACGGCTGCAAATTGCTAAGATTTGGCGTTTGCAAATTGGTTAGATTTGGAAGATATATTATAAGTTTGTAAATGTCCGAATTTGAAATTGGAGCTTCTGTGTGAATAGCTAGCAATTTTGTTTGTGGGCATTTAGACATATTTAAATAGTTGGGATTTTTTTTTTGTGTGGGCATTTAGATATATTTTCCATTTTCCCTTGGATGGGTAGAGGTGAATTAAAGAAACTTAATATCGGAATGGTCATACTCAAAAATTGTACTTTTGTAAAAATTATTGAAATTCTGGAGGAACGGATGTTTTCAAAATTGTTCAGATTTGAAATTTTGTGAGCATTTAGTAAGTGCAACTCCGTAGTTGGAGCAAATGCATTAAGGTTATCTTCAAATCTCTAGAAAATTAAAATGCTGGAAAATATTTTTATTTTGACGTAAATAAATAGCTTTTATTTCCCTGATTATTGTGAGCATTTAGTAAGTGCAACTCAAAATTAAAATGTTGGGAAATATTTCGCTGATTATTTTGATATTTTTTTATATCTTTTTTGGTGGGTAGATTGAAAGTATTTGATTTTGGAAGTTTGAAATTTTTTCTTTTTAAAAAAAAAACTGACGGGTGGGCCATTGTGACGTCATGATGAGGTCAGCAATGGCCACAGCGGCCACGGCGACGGTGGCAGCGCGGCGAGTCCGCGCGATGCAGGACGCATCCGCGCGACCGAGGGGTGTGGCAGGCCGCGGGCGACCCGCGAGCGGCGGCGCCGCCGGCTTTGGGTCGCCGGAGTGGCGGCGGTGCAGCGCGGAAGTGGCGGCGGCCCGCGCGCACGCCAGCGGCCATCCCCACGCGTCGGCGGCATGCCGGACCACGGCGAGCGGCGAGGAGGCGGCGCGAGCGGCGGCGGAGCACGGGGTGGGGTCGGATCTGGACGGAGAGCAGCGGGGCGACGCCGCCTGCCCCCGCCGGCGCGCGGGAGGGAGGAGGGAGAAGGGGATGAAATGGTTTTTTTCGCAAGGAAGTCCTTCACGTTTGCGAAATTTACGTATAGGTCCTTCCGCACGAGGAGACGTGGACCGCGGGGCAATTTCTCGGCCGCGAGGGTCCTTTTCGCGAAATGTTTCGCGTGGGTTCGTTTGGCCGTCCGATCGCCGCGCGACGGCCCGGATCGGGGGGCACTGTATTACTGTAGATTGCTACAATAAGCTACAGTGCCCGAGCTCAGAGAGGCCGCAAAAGCGCGCGTCTTTGATATAGTTAGTAATAGTATCCTTCTTTTTCTTCTTTGAACACCTGAAACAATCGAACAAGGTGGAACTTGGTAGAAAACAGAGCAGTTTCTCCAAAACCCTCTGTTCCAGAACTCACTGGATTTCTGGCCTACCCAAAAAAATGAAGCTGCAGCCGATCGTCCGGTCTCGCTCGCATGATCGCGCACACATGACACAGGACTACTAACTTGCCCCGGCTGTACACGGAACTGACGTTGTCTTCTTGGACTGACGGTGACCGCAGGGAAAATGCCGGACAAGAGTACCTGCGACTTGGCCGCCGACGGCTACCACAGATACAAGGTCTGCATATACTTCATTAGGCCATAGCGTACATATAAAAGCACAGTCATCTCTCTTGAATTTTTCGAATCGACAGCGATGTCATGCGTTTGTATCTAAGCGTATACTGTATCATTCTTGTTGGAAACTCACGTGGGCGTCATTTTCAACGTTTCCTGTTGACAAATGGAAACATACGGCTACACTTCCTCCGTCAGAACATGTGCACATCTCAGATAAACTCAAAATGTGCAGGCAAAAGAATTGTAACTTTGACCAGTAAATCAGTAATGCATGTAATGGTATTCGTTTTTTTTTTTCTGCGGGGAAGTACTATTCGTATTTGATCATGTTATATGGCGTACATTAGGCTTTAGTTGTGCAAACTACGAGTTTTAATAATTTCTTTGATTAAGTGTGTGTATAAGGGATTTTTCAGGAGGATGTGCAGTTGATGACCGACACTGGCTTGGAGGCGTACCGGTTCTCCATTTCTTGGTCTAGGCTCATTCCAAGTAAGAACACACCTGTTGCGCCGATCTTGGAAAGCTTATCATCCTTGAAAGCTCCCCTGAATGATGAGTTTTTCTTCATGAAAACAGGAGGAAGAGGACCTGTTAACCCCATAGGGCTGGAGTATTACAACAACCTGATAAACGAGCTAACAAAACGAGGTATACAAAGGTTCATCAGAACTGAACCTTCACTGCAACATCACAAGTTCAGAATTTAGAATTTTTTTTTTAATAATATTTTTTTAAAATTGAAATTCGGAAAATAGCACGCGTTTTGAAAATATTTGAGTTTTAGCGCGGCGTCGGCAATGGCCAGGCCGAAAGCAGCCTGTTTCGGCACGGGCTACGCCGAAAGCTCGGTTTCGGCAGGGGCAGGGCCGAAAGCGCTGTGTCGGCACGGCCCGTGACGATCTGCATGGGCGCAGGCGCGGCGGCAGGCGGGGCCCACCTGGTTTCGGCGTGGGCGCGGCCGAAAGCCACTTTCGGCACGGGCGCCGCCGAAAGCTGGTGGATAACGACGCCACGCCCGGCTTGGCCTTCTTTCTTCTTCTTTCTTCTTCCTTCGCTCGAGCTGCTCCTTCTCCTCTTCTGTTCTTCCGTTTCCAACGAAAATAGCACCGAATCTTATCCCTAAAAAATCCCTACAAACCCACAGAATCAAGAAATAAAGGAGAGCAGGGTTGGGGCATCCCCGATCTGTTGATGGGTTAGCTCTTTGTGGAGGCGTTTGGGGGTGTGGAGGTGGAGCAATGGTGGTCAACAATGGTGGATAGTGGTGGTGCATGCTGTTGTTGGGCAAGGAGAGGGTTGATGCAATGGTGGTGGTAGATTGAAGCCAGGCAGCGGGATCTACACACGCGTCAAGGGTAAACCCTAATCCCTAAATTTTTTAGGTTAAATTTGAATATAGTTTGTGGGTAGATGTATAATATTTGTTTGCATTAGTGTAGATATATTTCGTCGGTTAGATATATCGTATAATTTTATTAGGATTAATATTAGCATTGTAGATATATTTTGTCGGTTAGATATATTGTATATTTTGATTCGGATTAATATTAGCAGTGTAGATATATTTTGTCGGTTAGATATATCGTATAATTTTATTAGGATTAATATTCGGAGTGTAGATATATTTGGTCGGTTAGATATATTGTATATTTTGATTCGGATTAATATTAGGAGTGTAGATATATTTCGTCGGTTAGATATATCGTATAATTTTATTAGGATTAATATTAGCAGTGTAGATATATTTTGTCGGTTAGATATATTGTATAATTTTATCAGCTGCCGCCTCCTGCTGTTACAGACATGTACCCACTTCAGGCTATTGGGGGAAGCAGAAACTACGCGGTACGTATCTTACATATATTGGTAAATGCATGTCTCAATAATCAACCATAACATTTTGTTTTTTCTATTACAGGCAGAGTTGATAGAAGACATTCGGAGCGACGTTGCTGCCTTTGCCCCACAGCCGCAACACTTACCTTGGTTCAAGCGTCTGGAGGATAAACTACGTCGTGTCTACTCTGTTCTTACTTGTGCCGGCGGTGCTGACGTTGCTCCACGCGGTCCAGCCCCGCGCCCCACGCGCCACTCGTCAGCAACTCAGGATGCACAGGTATCACCCTCCCGTCACTCTGTTAGTCGACAGGACCCCCGGTCACGTCTTACACGAGCACAGACTCCTCGCCCACAACCTACGTATGAGTCTGGTAGTTCGTCGCAGCAGCCAGATCCGTCTCAGCCACTGATGTACCGGCCGCCGGATGCATCTCAGCCTGGTAGTTCGACATGGCAGGCGCCACCTACGTACCAGCAGCCTATGTACCAGCAGTCACCCGTGTACCAGCAGCCACCTATGCACCATCTTGGGATGCCGACGTCTGCCTACGGGATACAGCCACCTCCACATATGATGTCGAACCCGTCTGCTGTGCCGGTGACTCAGTTTCAGAGCCACCTCGGTACGTAGTTTTTAATACTCATACAAATTTACCTTATTCACCCACACATGATACTGACGTAACTTTTACAGGTGGGGGTGGCTCCTCCTCACACATGGATCCGGAGGACGAGACGTTGTACCATACTCCACCGCCGCCCGATACGCAGGAGACGCAGGAGGATGAGCCGTTGCGAGGCCGAGGGATGCGTGACCACCGCGCTCCAGCACGCTTGTCACCTACCGGGCCTCGACCACGGAGGCAGCCGCGTACTCGTGCTCACAGAGATGCCTGATACTACTATCTATGTATGAGACATGTTTCCATTCACGGGACCTTATTTATATGTATGAGACATCTACGTATCGTTCGATGTAATACTATGTATGACACATATTACTATCTACCTACATTTGGTTCAGATATTAATTTAGATTAATAATAGATAGATCTTGTCTGTTACAACGGGAAATTAAGATACATCGGCATTCTGAAATTAACTACTAATACTGAAATTAAATACTACACCTAACTACATGAAGTCATCTATCGTCGACGCAGCCTCCAACATCAGTCTTGCTCTTCGACGATGCAACACTCTTGCTCCTGGAGGATGGAGCAGTCTTGCTCCTTGAAGAAGGTGCAACACTCTTACCCTTCGCCGATGCATCACTCTTGCCTTTCGACGATAATGCGCCACTCGGCATGAAGATATCGTCTTCGTCCTCGCTCTCGTCTATCCACGTACGTGGATTTTTTGCAAACCACATACGGTCTGCTTCATTCCTAAATTTTCCACTAACAACTTTCTTGTCGTACCTATCAAGCAACCTGAGAAGTTCTTTCCGTATTTCATGGGGGTACCTGTTTGGCCAGCTATGTCGTCGTAATGCCGCTCCAACCTCAGTGAGAAGACTGTCACTACTGATGAGCTCCTCCCATGAAACTTCCTTACCGTCGACCCTCAACTCGACCGCACACAACAAGAGACGCTCAGACATATCTCTTACCCAACTACGATCCATCGGCCAACCTGGGGTGGGAATCGACATTTTCTAGTGTATACACTGCACTGCTTAGGGAGCTCAGTGAGGAAGGGATTTTATAGGAAGGGAAGGGAAGAAATGGCGGGAACGGTGGCGGGAGAACAGGGCACACGAGAGCACCGATGGCGGGAAAATAATGGCGGGAACAAAATGACGGGAGGGAAATGGCGGGAGAAAAAAGGCGGGAACAAATGACCGCGAAACAAATGTACTCGAGAAAACAAAATTATGCGCGGTGCCGGGAAATATGAGCGGGGAAATAATGGCAACATTACCGGTGGCGGGAAATATGAGCGGGAATATATGGGCCAACACTCGGAAAAACAAAAAAAATGTAAAATGCGACTTTTGGCACGGCCCGAGCCAAAACACGCCTGTCGGCCCCGCCATTACGCGAAAGTCAGATACGCATGCAGATCACCTGGCTTTCGGCGTTGCCCGTGCCGAAACCTAGTTTCGGTGTAGCCCGTGCCGAAACAAGCTGGTTTCGGCCCGACCGTTGCCGACGCCGCGCTATTTTCCAAAATTCTGGAAAACGCGCGCTATTTTCCGAATTTCAGTTTTAAAAAATATTATTTAAAAAAATCCAGAATTTAGTGGCAGATTGTGTCATAATTACCGGAACAGTCTTTTTGCTGCTCAGATTGGCTTCGTTACCTAATGCAGGAATCCAGATACACGTGACTCTGTACCACCTCGATTTCCCTCAAATCCTTGAAGACGAGTACCACGGCTGGCTCAGCCCCAGGGTCGTGTAAGATCCTAATTCGACTTTTTATAACGGGCACTTTATTCGAAAACCTATTTTAGAGCCCGGGCTATATAGAGCTTGTTTTTTGAAAATTCGAAATCGACATTTTTAAGTCTCCAAAATTTTTGTAAAATTTACCAGATGTAGATATTGTCTAGAGCAATTTTTCAATATTTTAGGCTGCACAAAAAAAGACAAACAGGTGGATCTGGGTGGTGAGGAATACACAGTTTCAAAATTTTGAAATTTTGCTCGATTTGTCTTTTTTGTACAGCCCAAAATACAACGAATTTGGAGCTAAAATTTTGTACGATTGTAGATCTCAACAATATCTATATCCAGGAATTGTTTCACGATTTTTGGAAACTTAAAAATATCGATTTTGAATTTTAAAAAAACGAGCTCCAAGTAGCTCGGGTTCCAAAAATCCACTCTCGCACTTTATTACTCAAAGACTTTTTATTACACTCGATCTCTTTATAATTAGGATGCACATAGCCGCCACAAGTTTTCAGCTGAAAGTAAAAACTAAAGGCGAAAAACAAGTAATCAAAAAAAATGTTGATCGTCTATAACTATGGAGGACCAATCTGTAGATCACGTGGCCACCCATGTCGCATAAAAACATCCCTCGCTGTGTCATCCAACCGTGTAGACACCTTTATAAATAGATCTCGATTTTCCACAACGGAAAAAACGTGTACACCGGTAGATGGCCTGCATAAACTTGTACGCCGGTAGATGACCTGCATAAGAGAAAAATTCTTACCGTTAAAAATCATGCCACATGTCATTTCTACATAGTCAAAGCCACAAAATAACCAGAGCAATTCGACCATGCATGGAGAATCTGGAAAATTTCTGAAATTTCGGCGTCTGACGAACGATCGTTATTGCAGGGATGACTTCACGGCTTTCGCGGACACGTTCTTCCGGGAGTTTGGTGACCGGGTGCAGCACTGGACAACCATGGACGAGCCCAACGTGATCTCCATCGCGGCCTACGACAGCGGCGCCTTCCCGCCGTGCCGCTGCTCGGCGCCCTTCGGGGTCGACTGCACGACGGGGGACTCCACCGTGGAGCCCTACACCGTGGCGCACAACTCCATCCTCGCCCACGCCTCCGTCGTCAGGCTCTACAGGGAGAGGTACCAGGCCACGCAGAAGGGCGTCGTCGGCATGAGCGTCTACAGCTTCTGGAACTACCCCTTCTCCCCCAGCCCCGCCGACGTCGCCGCCACCCAGAGGTCACTCGACTTTATGATCTCCATGGGCATATGTACCTACTGTTAAACGCAGTGACATCGATTATGCATGTGTGTTTCTGAAGATGAATTGCCATTTTTGTTGGTCTTTTTGTTCAGGGTCTTGGACCCCTTGGTGTATGGAAACTATCCTGAGATCATGAAGAAGAAAGAAGAAAGCCGGTTCCCGGATTCCGTCCTTCACCAAAGAGCAGTCCGAGCTGATCCGTGGGGCCATCGATTTCGTCGGTATAAACCACTACACCTCGGTGTACGTCAGCGATGGGAAGAGCAGCGCCGACACCAGCCTCCGGGACTACAATGCCGATATGTCTGCCACCTTCAGAAGTAAGTCTAGTTCTTTTTTGTGGGTCAAGATAAATAGTTTAAAGTGTTTGGTAAAAATGACAAATTCGGCCATCTCGTGTAACTGTATCATTTGCTTGTTTTGTGTTTTCAGTGTCAAGGAATGATAGCGGTACTGGCCAGGTATTTTTGTTAGTCTTTTATATGATTCTACTTTTTTTCCAATGTATTGTCCGTAAAGGCAATCAAACTTGATATTTTGATTCTTGGCACTGTTTATCCCTATCAACATGCCGAATGATCCGCAAGGGCTGCAGTATATGCTCAAGTACCTCACAGACAGATACCTGAGCATTCCTATCTATGTGCAAGAAAATGGCAAGTCTTCAGATCCACTATCTGTAAATTTTGTCTTTACAGTTTTCTTTATTGTCGACATATCATCGCGGATATGCACATTGCAGCCTTAGGGCATCTCTAACCGATCCTCAATCGGTTAGAGGAGTAAACTGCTCAAAATCGGTTAGAGGAGTAAAAATACTCCTCTAACTGATAGCAGTTCCTAACCGATCTCCTAAAGTTAGAGGAGTAAATCAAACCAAAACCTCCAAATTCGATCAAATTCCACCAAATTCAAACTAAAATTCAAACTAGCATATATATTTAACATAATATGTTCATATTACAACCAAAAGTCGGTCGAATTTCACAAAATTCGACCGAATTTCACCACCTCCTAACCCTAGTCCTCGTCCCAGTCGAAGGAGGAGGATGAATCGCTGTCGAGGTTGATCACCGTGGCCGGTGCCGGAGCTGCCGACGGCCCCGCATCCTCCTCCTTCTTCACCGTGGCCGGCGCCGGAGCTGCCGACGGCCCCGCATCCTCCTCCTTCTTCACCTTCTTCACCGCCGCGGCGTCGGCCTTGCGCTTGGCCTCGGCGAACGCCTCCAGCGCCTTCCGCTCCTCCTCGACGAGCTCTGGGTTGTAGCCGGCGAGCATGTAACATCCCAAATCTATAATAAGAGTAAATAAGACCCAAAATTCAGAACCAACAAAAACTTTTTGAATTATTTCACAAATGATTGTGTTTCCTTTTAAAATTGTTCTGTTTGACCTTGTGTGACTTGAATGCTTGTGATTGTTTGACTAGTAAATGTCAACCTAAGAACTCAACCTAAGTAAAAATATATTTTCAACACTGGTGACCATGTTATGACAAGAAAATATTCCATATGCCTTTCCCATTCTTATGATTGCCAAAAGTTTATTTCAAAAATGACTTGGTTCTAGCAACAAATAAAATGCCCTTTATTTTGAGACAGTAAAAGTATTTTCAACACTTTCATGTTTATAAAATATGGAGAACTCTCTGTGATCTCCTATCCTTTCCTCAACCTTGACTTTTCAAAATTCCAATCTTTATGAACCCCAAGGTTTCAACTCTGTTTAAAAGAAATTCTAGTGGGAAATATATTACCCCACATATTTCCATTCTCAAATCTTTTGAAAAACTATTCAATTATGAGTTGAGCCATTTCCTAAACTTCATCTTGTCATAATTAAGTATGATCATTTTTAAGGTAGTATTGTTGATCATGAAAAGTGTGGCATGATTAATTTGTATGAATTGAGTTGTGTGGTTGATATTGTGTGTTGTTAATGTTGTTGTGATGCTGATCTTGGTTTGGTTGTTTGCTTGTGAGGATGATTCCTCAGGTAACCCTCAAATCAAATCTTGGTTACAAGAAATGATCCTATTAAAAATTTCCTCTCTATCTATTCCTCTATTCTCTGAAAACAATTATATTTTCTTTATCAAAATTCCAGGAGTGAGGTGAACTAATAATCATCCCCACTTCATATCACTCCCTCTCAAGTAAACCTACTTTTCGATTTAAAACAAACCCCTCTTTTCATTTACAAAAAAAAAAAAAAAGGAAATGAAGGTCATTAATTTTCCCTCCCAATTTCTCTATTTCCTCAAACAAATGTTTTCTCTATGAACACAAAACTTATTTGAAGTATCTTATTTTTCAAGAAAGCTCCAAAGGTTCTACAAACTATTTTATCTCTGGTTTTAAATATTAAAGGAGTATCAAATTATTAATTTCCAAAAATGATTTATTTAGAACCCTATGAACAAAAATGGAGAAAAACATTTTATTTTCAAAAACCAATTTTTGTGGAGCCTCTACATGTATATGGGAGGCTACCCAAATATTTTCAGAATTTTTAAAAATGTATAAAGGCCTCAATTAAATCCCAGAAACCCTACTGGTTTTGAAAAGGAATTAAAAAGAAATAGGAAGAAGGACCTATCTGTGAGGGAAATCTATTTGTCAAGGGGCGTTTTGCAAATTCTGCTTTGACTTCCTGCAGCAGCCACGCTGCACGGCACTGGCGCCGTGCTCCTCACGCCGGCGTGCCGTGGTCGCCGTCCACCGTGGCCCCCTCCCTCCTTGCCGCTGCGGAGGAGAAGCTGAAGCCTCCACGCCACTCACCTCTGCTCTCCCTTGCCCCCCCCATCACCCCTGTTGCAGCGATGCAGCACGGCACGGGCGCCGTGTTGCTCACGCCGTCGTCGCCGTGTCCCCGTGCCATGTCAACGCCGCAAGAACCCCGCTCCTCTACGCCTCGCCCTGGAGGAGAAGATAAGAAGCACGCCAAGCCGCTTCTCTGCTCCCCATCCTCATTTCCCCCACTCCCTCTCGCTCTCTTTTCTTCCTCCGCATTGAACCACGGCCGAAGCTGGCCGTCACGCCTCGCCGTCGATGCAAGCCGTCCCACACAAATCGAAGACCACCATCGGACTCTACGCGTCGTCCTCTCCATGCTCGTCCGAGGAATCGAGCCCGGAAGCTGCCAATCGAGCAGACCGTCCTCACCTTTCTCCTTCTCCGGCCACGGGATGTCGAGCAAACTCGAGATCGCCACAGTCCACCTCTCCCTGCCATTTTTGCATCTCCGAGTTTCTTTTGCTCCGCTCGCTTTCATGTATCTCTTATCCTCTCCCAGGAAGCCCCAGGTCGCCGACGCCGTCCTCGCCGGAGCTCCAGCTCGCCGTCGTCCCTCTGTTCGTGTCGAGGAAGAAGAGGCTGGCCCGTACCCCTTCGCTCGCGCTCGTGGGCCGCGAGATGGGCCACTCCCTGCGCTGCACAGCCCTGATCCAGCAGATCCAGCCCGCTAACTTTTTTTTTAGGTTGTTTATTTATTTCCTGGTAGATATATTTCTGGACCTTTAGTTTAAATCCATTTGAAATAGTTTTAGTTTGAATCTGGCCAAACCAAAAATCACAATAGTAATGTTATAAGTTTAGAGACGTGTGCAACTTACAGATCTGAAAAATATTGATTTGTGTGTCTTTGAAAAATGCTGTGCTATGATTGGTCAAAATCAGTGTTTTGTCCATAACTTAATTTGTGTTGATCTAAGATGTGTCAATCCAATGGTTTTAGAAAGCTCTTCACAGTACCTTTCAGTAGAAATTGGTCTCATATGTTTTGAATGTTTAGAACAAAAGTTGCATGCACTTCTAGTTTAGGCCAGCAAGCACTTTGTGCATTTTTATTAAATTATGTAAATAACTTTTTGGATCAAACTCACTTGGAGTAGTTTCTAATAGCAACAGAGAACACAAACCCAAGTTTGCATGGTTGTTTGATTGACAGAACTCTCTAGGTGTAATTTTTAGTAAAAATGATGTTCTGCCACTAATAAACAAGAATTAGATTTAATGTTTTAAATTATGAAATTGTGGGTTGTGTTTATTGTTGATTGTTTTGGTATTGCCACTTGGGTGTTACTGATCTTTGACATGTTAAATTATGTTAGTACTGTTAGTGAGTGTTTTGCTTGTCTATCTTGTTGTTAAATTAGTTTTGTGTGATTACATTTTAAAATGTTAGCTAGAATAAAACTTATAAAAAGTATCTTTAACACTAGATAATTCCATATCTCGAGATTCATGTGTCCAAATAAATCCAACTCAAAGGTTCTGTAAAGCTTATGAAATTCTTTAACTCACTGAAGTGGTTTCATCTCATTTAAATTAACATTAGAAATACAATATTTAAAATACCATAGAAGGTTTAAATTCTAAACTTGTTGGTTTCTGATCCTCAATTAGTCCAAAGGATACCAATCCAATTTTGTTAGATTGGTACTGTCATTACTTAGCTCCCCTAATTTTGGTGGAATTAATTAACCCTTATTAATTAGTTAGCATTTGATTGAATGTCAGAAAACCTTTCTGGACTAAAACAATTATGTAGGGAGTTTAATAACTCTAAGTGAATCAAACCCAATTGTGTGGTCTTCTACACTTCAGTAGCTTTCTGTAGGAATTTAGTTTGTATTTTTGTGACCAACAGAACCCAAGTTATGCAATTAAACATGCACCACTAATTTCTGCCTTATTTAAGGCCTAATTAAATAATAGTCAATTCAATTAAATTGAAATCAAATTGTGTTGCTTTGTGTGTGCAGTAGCTGTGTGTGATGCTTGAGAGTTGTAGTGATGCTTGATTGAGTAGTTTAGTAGTTGTAGGTATTGCCTGTTCATGTTAGTGTCTTCACCTTCACTTGGTGAGATATTTTGGTTTACAGATAACTTTTGTCTGAAGTATTTCCTATTTAGATAAAGATGCTTAATCACAACTTTAACCATATCCTTATAAGCATGAGTAGTGGGGTGATTTCCAAACTTGTTTGTTAAATAACATTCTTCTCTCTTGATTGTTGTTTGTTAGTATTGCTTGATGGTTGTTGTCGGAGGGTTCTACTGGATGTTGATTGTGTTCTTTCCTTTTTGCGACGCTAGATGTAAACGCCACCGGGGTGATCCTTGGAAAGGATTTACGAGAGAAGAATCGGAGTTTAATTCTTTGATCTGTGAGGAGAAGTCCAGAGACTTCATGCTGGAAAGCAGGCAAGCTACTCCACTGAGCTTGCATCTATATACATCTATTTTGATTTACCTGTTTTACTTATAAAGAGCATAAATGATTTCTGTGGTGTCTGCCACGAAAGCGATGATTTTGAAAACCCTTTTTCCAAAATTACAAGTATATTGTTGAGGCACCCGATATAGAGGTGTTAGCGGTATACAATGATTTCTAAATGAACTTGTTTTACTCCAAAGCCTTCTATGAAAATCTTTTGGTGGGATTACAAACCACCCAAGTTTTGATTAAAAGTATTTTTGCTCTGAAAAATTAGAAATGATTGTGAAAACCTTTTTAAAAGGGTTTATGAAAAACTATTTTGCCACCTTATATAGAAGTATAAGGTAGTTATTTAAAACTATAGGATGGGAAAAACAATGTTTTCTCGAAACTCTCTTTTAAAAATACTTGGATAGACCTGCCGGAAGGTCGGTGCTCAGTTGAAGAAGGTTGGTGTTGTTTTTGAGAAAAATGCACATTGTGTCCTAGCACTATGACGACCAACCATTATCCTGTGCGACCACACTTACCCACATATGGGCAAGGGCGTAGTCATATAATTTGCTCGTGTTAGTACTGGATGCCTCAACAACGAGGATAACCTCGTTCCATGAGGGGATGGTCTGAGGACCTACCCCCTGACCTGGGTCCTCTTCAATGTTGGTCTACCGGAAGCCGGTATGGACGTACTTGGAGGAAGAGGATTGAAGGGCTCCCTTGGGTCCGCCGGGCAGAACTACGAGTCCTCACACTTAGTTTCTGAGGATTTGAGTGTCGATGGAAAGTGTCGTAGCGGCAGGGTCCTATACTAGCATGAGCAAAGGACAGGCTATGGCCGGGATCTCAACTTCGCATACCTCTGGTATGGCGGGACGTGGCTGACACGATGAGTGACCGGATGGGTGTGGGAAAAGCGTACTACCTCTGCAGAGGGTAAAACTATTCGAATAGCCGAGTCCTCGGATACGGACAGTTGGAAGGCTGTCCTAAGACCATGTGCAAGTTTTGAGAAAGGTGTTGAGTTTTGGAAAGGTTATTTCGTACCTGTACCAATGAGTTGGTTCGAGGTAGCGACGGGCTTGGAATCAGGACAAGAAGTTGTTTTTCGAGGAAAAAGGTTTTAAAAGAGGTTTCTTACCCTTTTCAAAAGAAGGTGTATTTTTCGGGAAAAAGATTTAAAAAGATTTCTTACCCTTTTTAAACAAAGATATTAAGAAAACTACTTTCCAAAAGGTTTTGTTTTTAACAGGATTAAAAATCTACTCTTCTCCTTTTGAAAGATTTGGGGAAGGTTTCCCCTAAAAATAAAAGTCTTGAAAAAAAAAAAAAAAAAAAAAAAATTAGTGCATGTTCCTGTTGGGGTAGTTTGCGAGTACAATCAAATGTACTCATATTGGTTTCGTCCCTGGCTATTGTCTTAGCCAGATTCCAGAGAAGAGCAGTTCGACGAGGAGGAGTTCACTGACGTCTTTGCGAACTAGGGCGCTTCCCAGTCAGCTGCCTGTAGGGTAAAGGCGAATGACTTGGGCTCCACGTTGATTTGGTGATTCCGCTGCAAGTACCTTATTGAAGCTGATCACTTCAAGCACGTAAGTATAATTATTCGGTATTTGTGGGTGTTCTGTGATACCAACTCAAGTTATGTGCAACAGCACACTGATCATGGGACTGTTGCAGGAAACATAACGAGTATCTCGGATAATTAATCCGGGGTCCTCACAGACTTGGTATCAGAGCCATCCTGACTGTAACAGACCTTAGTTAGCATGGACGTTAGTTAGGAAGAGAATATTTTGTTAAAAATATGTTAACACCAAAAATATATCCTTATTTAGGGAAGTCCAAAAATGACTCCCGCTCTTCTCGCCTTCTCAATTAATTTCTGAGACTTACCTTTCTATTTTAAAATTTACCAAGGATTTCTCTACTCCCTCTTACCTGTTCAAAATACTTGACGATGTCCAATGGAGACCTAATTAGCTAGCACCTACAAGAAGAAGCTTCCATCGCAAATACTCAACATTCAACATCAAGGTGGTTGATATGCAAATGCCAAGATCGTCGACACCAACAAAGCAAGAGACCTCCGAAGACCTCAGCTCAGCCTCAGCAATTCTACTCAAGTTGCTACTTCGACAATCTCAGTTTTTCCAGCTGAAGACTAAGGCGACGAAATGAGGATTTCAGCACCCCTGTTTAACCAAGACCCATAGGAAAAACATATGATAGGAACCTTGGTTGTTTCACCCCTATTACCACGCGTACTAGACATCCGTTGGTACTAGACGTACCTTGTGTGCACCTTGCTTGTGTGTACTCTGCTTGTGTGTTGTTTGTGAGGTGGAAAAACGTAGTTTTACAAAAAGGAAAAGTTTAGTTTCCTTTTTGCCACCTAAGTGCACCTTGTTACGGATGTAAACCCGCCAAGGAAAAGCTTTCTAAAATATTCTTCCCTCTTATCTAAATCATCTCCCAAACAGAACTGACAGTTCCTCAAGATACCAAAAGACCCCCGATCTTTAACCAAATAGCCTGAGGTTTTGTATCCTTTCAAAAGTCCGACCTAGAAAACCCTCCAGAAAATTTTGACCTAGTAAGAGGAACAAGATACCGAATACTCTCTACTTCAACCTTGAGGCCCAAGACTCTACGACCTTCTGCAAGACGGATAGCGGCCTTCATACGTCGTTTTGAGCAACCACATCAAGCTATCGAGAAGGATGAAGATTCAAGACCCGACGTTCGATGACACTAGTTGGATTCTGTCAGACTAACAAAAGATTATGAAAGCTAACATAACTAACATAATTTATCTAACTTTAAATCTCTCATCTAACCAAGTTTTGCAAAGCTACTAACTGCTTTTTCTAGACAAAGGAAATAGGTGCCATAGGACGACTCAAAACTATTTGGTAGAAAGGAGAACTTTAGGGGGATATACAAGTGTTGAACTATGAGATTATTAGTTAAAAGGGTCCCTTAAGAATCTAGTTGAGGAGATCAGAACTTGTTGGATGATATTGGTAATATCAAAAAAAAAAAATTTGGGGTTTAGAATAGAAGTGAAAACTTGGAGTGGATCGATAAATTAATTGGATTTGGACAAATGATATATCTGAATTATGCTTTGGGGCTAACCAGTTGTGGTCCCCAACCATTGGTGGTTATCTGGAGCTAGAAGATGTGACCCTTGATTTAAGGTTTAGAAATAAAGGTGAAAGTTCTTGGATTTTTAGGAAGCACTTGCTGATAAAAGGATAATTGGATTGGTTAGAAGCAAGTAGATTAAGAAAAATACTCCGGTGTGGAAATGTCTAGGGTGATTCTTGGCGCAAATGACCCTTGCAATAAACTCTTATGGAATTATGGGAAGTGATCAAGGATGAGTTAGCCAATGAGTAGATCGTTGTATGCAAGAAATAATTAGTGGAGGATAAATGAATGCTTATCGGATTCTAGGAGTCAATATGACTTGGTCTAGTAGCCAGACATTCTAGGTGCCAGAAGTTTTCAGAGCTTGTCACGCTCTGTTTGGATTGTTTTTGGAAAGATCATTTATTAAGAGATCAAGGCCCAAAAGTGTTGAGATAAAATCTGAATTTGGTTAGAAAGTGGGTCAATTCAGGATGATATGATCACATGATTGTTGGATGTTTTATGTAGCTTTGATGATATGGTCGTGGGAAAATGACCATCTGAAGGAGTCAGATATTATGAGGTATGCCTATCTGGAGAGAAAAATCAATAAGGAAATAATGGGTGGAGCATAATGATTTTGTGATAAAAAGGCAATGGGAAGAATATGCCTAAAAGGATTTGATGGGTACCCGATAGATTGAGATATACCATGATAAAGAGTTTATGCCCAAAGAAGATGAGGGCGGATTAATAATTTAAACTTGGGCAGGACCATGTTTCAAATTATTTGGTTGGTAGTAGTTGCCTTACCAGAGATATTGGAATGGTATTTTGAAGAAATCGAGAGTTAGAGACCTATGTAAAGTTGGTCGTTTAAAGATCTTAGGTATAATAGGTGTGATGTTTAGGGTATGGCACCCAACTCCCTTGAAAACTAACATGAGCCCTCAACCACAAAGTTTTCCCGGAGGCCCTAACCTTTCCGGTGCACTCTGACTTATGTGTGAAGCCACCTTCGAAGCTGTATGAAGACCCCTGCGAAGCTGTGTGAAGACCCGGAACCAAAGAAGAAGTGTACCAGACTATCATTGAGTATTTGGAGACTCCTATATCAGAACCTACTATTCTTAACCTCTCTAGAAATGGTGTGATCCTCCAATGTTCGGGTTATATAGAAGTAATTGGTAACAAGCCTCATGAACTTGTTAGCGACTCACTTTTGTATGCTCAAATAATGGAGTGTCATACACAAACAATCGGAACATCAGATAATTCAGTACATCTCAGCCTCTGGAGTATGAAAAGTGATTTGGTGACAAGACTAGCTACCTTGTTACCAAATTCTTCTTGTGTGACTAAGGCAATTTGATGTCAAAGAAGACACCCACATTCTTATACAACCAACCAATAGGAGGCCTCGCAACATCGAGTTGTTAAGATCTCACTTAGCGACCTTATTGAAAGAAGAACGACCTCGGAAGAATCTTCAGCCCAAAACCCGTGCCCTCATACTCCCCTGTACCCCCGGGCAAATCTCGAGGACGAGATTTATTTTAAGGGGGGAAGGATCTGTAACATCCCAAATCTATAATAAGAGTAAATAAGACCCAAAATTCAGAACCAACAAAAACTTTTTGAATTATTTCACAAATGATTGTGTTTCCTTTTAAAATTGTTCTGTTTGACCTTGTGTGACTTGAATGCTTGTGATTGTTTGACTAGTAAATGTCAACCTAAGAACTCAACCTAAGTAAAAATATATTTTCAACACTGGTGACCATGTTATGACAAGAAAATATTCCATATGCCTTTCCCATTCTTATGATTGCCAAAAGTTTATTTCAAAAATGACTTGGTTCTAGCAACAAATAAAATGCCCTTTATTTTGAGACAGTAAAAGTATTTTCAACACTTTCATGTTTATAAAATATGGAGAACTCTCTGTGATCTCCTATCCTTTCCTCAACCTTGACTTTTCAAAATTCCAATCTTTATGAACCCCAAGGTTTCAACTCTGTTTAAAAGAAATTCTAGTGGGAAATATATTACCCCACATATTTCCATTCTCAAATCTTTTGAAAAACTATTCAATTATGAGTTGAGCCATTTCCTAAACTTCATCTTGTCATAATTAAGTATGATCATTTTTAAGGTAGTATTGTTGATCATGAAAAGTGTGGCATGATTAATTTGTATGAATTGAGTTGTGTGGTTGATATTGTGTGTTGTTAATGTTGTTGTGATGCTGATCTTGGTTTGGTTGTTTGCTTGTGAGGATGATTCCTCAGGTAACCCTCAAATCAAATCTTGGTTACAAGAAATGATCCTATTAAAAATTTCCTCTCTATCTATTCCTCTATTCTCTGAAAACAATTATATTTTCTTTATCAAAATTCCAGGAGTGAGGTGAACTAATAATCATCCCCACTTCATATCACTCCCTCTCAAGTAAACCTACTTTTCGATTTAAAACAAACCCCTCTTTTCATTTACAAAAAAAAAAAAAAAGGAAATGAAGGTCATTAATTTTCCCTCCCAATTTCTCTATTTCCTCAAACAAATGTTTTCTCTATGAACACAAAACTTATTTGAAGTATCTTATTTTTCAAGAAAGCTCCAAAGGTTCTACAAACTATTTTATCTCTGGTTTTAAATATTAAAGGAGTATCAAATTATTAATTTCCAAAAATGATTTATTTAGAACCCTATGAACAAAAATGGAGAAAAACATTTTATTTTCAAAAACCAATTTTTGTGGAGCCTCTACATGTATATGGGAGGCTACCCAAATATTTTCAGAATTTTTAAAAATGTATAAAGGCCTCAATTAAATCCCAGAAACCCTACTGGTTTTGAAAAGGAATTAAAAAGAAATAGGAAGAAGGACCTATCTGTGAGGGAAATCTATTTGTCAAGGGGCGTTTTGCAAATTCTGCTTTGACTTCCTGCAGCAGCCACGCTGCACGGCACTGGCGCCGTGCTCCTCACGCCGGCGTGCCGTGGTCGCCGTCCACCGTGGCCCCCTCCCTCCTTGCCGCTGCGGAGGAGAAGCTGAAGCCTCCACGCCACTCACCTCTGCTCTCCCTTGCCCCCCCCATCACCCCTGTTGCAGCGATGCAGCACGGCACGGGCGCCGTGTTGCTCACGCCGTCGTCGCCGTGTCCCCGTGCCATGTCAACGCCGCAAGAACCCCGCTCCTCTACGCCTCGCCCTGGAGGAGAAGATAAGAAGCACGCCAAGCCGCTTCTCTGCTCCCCATCCTCATTTCCCCCACTCCCTCTCGCTCTCTTTTCTTCCTCCGCATTGAACCACGGCCGAAGCTGGCCGTCACGCCTCGCCGTCGATGCAAGCCGTCCCACACAAATCGAAGACCACCATCGGACTCTACGCGTCGTCCTCTCCATGCTCGTCCGAGGAATCGAGCCCGGAAGCTGCCAATCGAGCAGACCGTCCTCACCTTTCTCCTTCTCCGGCCACGGGATGTCGAGCAAACTCGAGATCGCCACAGTCCACCTCTCCCTGCCATTTTTGCATCTCCGAGTTTCTTTTGCTCCGCTCGCTTTCATGTATCTCTTATCCTCTCCCAGGAAGCCCCAGGTCGCCGACGCCGTCCTCGCCGGAGCTCCAGCTCGCCGTCGTCCCTCTGTTCGTGTCGAGGAAGAAGAGGCTGGCCCGTACCCCTTCGCTCGCGCTCGTGGGCCGCGAGATGGGCCACTCCCTGCGCTGCACAGCCCTGATCCAGCAGATCCAGCCCGCTAACTTTTTTTTTAGGTTGTTTATTTATTTCCTGGTAGATATATTTCTGGACCTTTAGTTTAAATCCATTTGAAATAGTTTTAGTTTGAATCTGGCCAAACCAAAAATCACAATAGTAATGTTATAAGTTTAGAGACGTGTGCAACTTACAGATCTGAAAAATATTGATTTGTGTGTCTTTGAAAAATGCTGTGCTATGATTGGTCAAAATCAGTGTTTTGTCCATAACTTAATTTGTGTTGATCTAAGATGTGTCAATCCAATGGTTTTAGAAAGCTCTTCACAGTACCTTTCAGTAGAAATTGGTCTCATATGTTTTGAATGTTTAGAACAAAAGTTGCATGCACTTCTAGTTTAGGCCAGCAAGCACTTTGTGCATTTTTATTAAATTATGTAAATAACTTTTTGGATCAAACTCACTTGGAGTAGTTTCTAATAGCAACAGAGAACACAAACCCAAGTTTGCATGGTTGTTTGATTGACAGAACTCTCTAGGTGTAATTTTTAGTAAAAATGATGTTCTGCCACTAATAAACAAGAATTAGATTTAATGTTTTAAATTATGAAATTGTGGGTTGTGTTTATTGTTGATTGTTTTGGTATTGCCACTTGGGTGTTACTGATCTTTGACATGTTAAATTATGTTAGTACTGTTAGTGAGTGTTTTGCTTGTCTATCTTGTTGTTAAATTAGTTTTGTGTGATTACATTTTAAAATGTTAGCTAGAATAAAACTTATAAAAAGTATCTTTAACACTAGATAATTCCATATCTCGAGATTCATGTGTCCAAATAAATCCAACTCAAAGGTTCTGTAAAGCTTATGAAATTCTTTAACTCACTGAAGTGGTTTCATCTCATTTAAATTAACATTAGAAATACAATATTTAAAATACCATAGAAGGTTTAAATTCTAAACTTGTTGGTTTCTGATCCTCAATTAGTCCAAAGGATACCAATCCAATTTTGTTAGATTGGTACTGTCATTACTTAGCTCCCCTAATTTTGGTGGAATTAATTAACCCTTATTAATTAGTTAGCATTTGATTGAATGTCAGAAAACCTTTCTGGACTAAAACAATTATGTAGGGAGTTTAATAACTCTAAGTGAATCAAACCCAATTGTGTGGTCTTCTACACTTCAGTAGCTTTCTGTAGGAATTTAGTTTGTATTTTTGTGACCAACAGAACCCAAGTTATGCAATTAAACATGCACCACTAATTTCTGCCTTATTTAAGGCCTAATTAAATAATAGTCAATTCAATTAAATTGAAATCAAATTGTGTTGCTTTGTGTGTGCAGTAGCTGTGTGTGATGCTTGAGAGTTGTAGTGATGCTTGATTGAGTAGTTTAGTAGTTGTAGGTATTGCCTGTTCATGTTAGTGTCTTCACCTTCACTTGGTGAGATATTTTGGTTTACAGATAACTTTTGTCTGAAGTATTTCCTATTTAGATAAAGATGCTTAATCACAACTTTAACCATATCCTTATAAGCATGAGTAGTGGGGTGATTTCCAAACTTGTTTGTTAAATAACATTCTTCTCTCTTGATTGTTGTTTGTTAGTATTGCTTGATGGTTGTTGTCGGAGGGTTCTACTGGATGTTGATTGTGTTCTTTCCTTTTTGCGACGCTAGATGTAAACGCCACCGGGGTGATCCTTGGAAAGGATTTACGAGAGAAGAATCGGAGTTTAATTCTTTGATCTGTGAGGAGAAGTCCAGAGACTTCATGCTGGAAAGCAGGCAAGCTACTCCACTGAGCTTGCATCTATATACATCTATTTTGATTTACCTGTTTTACTTATAAAGAGCATAAATGATTTCTGTGGTGTCTGCCACGAAAGCGATGATTTTGAAAACCCTTTTTCCAAAATTACAAGTATATTGTTGAGGCACCCGATATAGAGGTGTTAGCGGTATACAATGATTTCTAAATGAACTTGTTTTACTCCAAAGCCTTCTATGAAAATCTTTTGGTGGGATTACAAACCACCCAAGTTTTGATTAAAAGTATTTTTGCTCTGAAAAATTAGAAATGATTGTGAAAACCTTTTTAAAAGGGTTTATGAAAAACTATTTTGCCACCTTATATAGAAGTATAAGGTAGTTATTTAAAACTATAGGATGGGAAAAACAATGTTTTCTCGAAACTCTCTTTTAAAAATACTTGGATAGACCTGCCGGAAGGTCGGTGCTCAGTTGAAGAAGGTTGGTGTTGTTTTTGAGAAAAATGCACATTGTGTCCTAGCACTATGACGACCAACCATTATCCTGTGCGACCACACTTACCCACATATGGGCAAGGGCGTAGTCATATAATTTGCTCGTGTTAGTACTGGATGCCTCAACAACGAGGATAACCTCGTTCCATGAGGGGATGGTCTGAGGACCTACCCCCTGACCTGGGTCCTCTTCAATGTTGGTCTACCGGAAGCCGGTATGGACGTTTGGAGGAAGAGGATTGAAGGGCTCCCTTGGGTCCGCCGGGCAGAACTACGAGTCCTCACACTTAGTTTCTGAGGATTTGAGTGTCGATGGAAAGTGTCGTAGCGGCAGGGTCCTATACTAGCATGAGCAAAGGACAGGCTATGGCCGGGATCTCAACTTCGCATACCTCTGGTATGGCGGGACGTGGCTGACACGATGAGTGACCGGATGGGTGTGGGAAAAGCGTACTACCTCTGCAGAGGGTAAAACTATTCGAATAGCCGAGTCCTCGGATACGGACAGTTGGAAGGCTGTCCTAAGACCATGTGCAAGTTTTGAGAAAGGTGTTGAGTTTTGGAAAGGTTATTTCGTACCTGTACCAATGAGTTGGTTCGAGGTAGCGACGGGCTTGGAATCAGGACAAGAAGTTGTTTTTCGAGGAAAAAGGTTTTAAAAGAGGTTTCTTACCCTTTTCAAAAGAAGGTGTATTTTTCGGGAAAAAGATTTAAAAAGATTTCTTACCCTTTTTAAACAAAGATATTAAGAAAACTACTTTCCAAAAGGTTTTGTTTTTAACAGGATTAAAAATCTACTCTTCTCCTTTTGAAAGATTTGGGGAAGGTTTCCCCTAAAAATAAAAGTCTTGAAAAAAAAAAAAAAAAAAAAAATTAGTGCATGTTCCTGTTGGGGTAGTTTGCGAGTACAATCAAATGTACTCATATTGGTTTCGTCCCTGGCTATTGTCTTAGCCAGATTCCAGAGAAGAGCAGTTCGACGAGGAGGAGTTCACTGACGTCTTTGCGAACTAGGGCGCTTCCCAGTCAGCTGCCTGTAGGGTAAAGGCGAATGACTTGGGCTCCACGTTGATTTGGTGATTCCGCTGCAAGTACCTTATTGAAGCTGATCACTTCAAGCACGTAAGTATAATTATTCGGTATTTGTGGGTGTTCTGTGATACCAACTCAAGTTATGTGCAACAGCACACTGATCATGGGACTGTTGCAGGAAACATAACGAGTATCTCGGATAATTAATCCGGGGTCCTCACAGAGCATGGCCGCCATCGCCGCGTCGCGGCGCTCTGCCTCGAGGCGCTCGTGCGCCTCCCTGTCCTCCCGCCGCTCGCGGGCAGAGACATAGCGGAGCCCCTCCGGCTCGAGCTCCGGCACCGGCCCCGGCACCGGCCCCGGCACCTCCAAGGGGAAGTTGAGCTCGCCGCACTCGCTCCCGTGGAGGCGGACGTTCTGGACGTCGTACGCCATCGCCGCCTGCTCCGCGGACTGGAAGGAGCCGACCCACACCTTCTTCCCGGTGTTGCGGTCGGTTATCTCCGACACCCACGCCCCCCAGGACCTCTGCCGCACGCCGCGGTAGACCGGCGTCGGCGGCACCGGCAGATCGAGGGTGCCGGCGGAGCGGCGGGCCTGCCGACGGCGTTTTGGTGGCGGCAATCGACGAGGAGATGAAGGAAAACAGCGTCGGGAAGTCGAGGAGGCTGCAGCTCGCGGCGGGGGACTACGGGGCCGGCGAGCGTTCGGGATCGGCGGCGGAGATGGCCGGCGGGAGGATCCGGCCATCGCGGGCAGCTGGGGTGCCGGCGGGAGGGAGGAATCGCAGGCGGCGGTCGCCGGAGACGGAGGAGATGTCGAGGAGGAATGGGGAAGTGGGTGTGAACGCGAGGAGATGGGAGGGAATCTTTTACTCATCGGCCGCACCGATGAGTAAATATAGGAGTCGGCGGCACCGATGAGTAAAAATTTACTCCTCTAACGTGTTTTGGACTTCGGTTAGGTGCGGTTAGATGAGTAAAAGAGCATCTTTTACTCCTCTAACCGATTTTTGTACATCGGTTAGAGATGCCCTTATCCGTTAAATTATCCTTCGGAAGTACATAAATAATCCATTAATGAAATTCTATATTACCAGCAAATTCTGCAAGCATCGAGAAACTACGTTGCCACTCCATCATTTCAGTTTCGTGTCAAATCAAAGATGAACTTTATTTGGGTGTTTCCACTTATCTGAATTTTCTTGCTTGTTCTTCCACTTGATCATATTTTAGGCTATGGTCAGTTACTCGTCGACTCGGTCAATGATCATAACAGAGTGGAGTACTTGAGTGGCTACATCGGCAGCACACTCACTGCACTCAGGTGGGTATTGCTCTCTGCATTGCTGAAGATGAATATTTTCTCTCGACTTTGCGGTGTTACACAAATTCCCTTTTCTCTTAATTTGGATCGTGATGCCAATCCTAATTAAGCGACGTCACCACTGATTTTTTTGCCATTTGGTTCAAAATGAGAACACTAAAAATCGCAATTGCAGGAATGGAGCCAACGTGAAGGGCTACTTTGTTTGGTCATTCCTGGATGTGTTCGAGCTGCTAGCGGGCTATTATTTGCGATACGGGCTGCACTACGTCGATTTCCAGGATCCTGGGTTGCCAAGGCAGCCAAAGTTGTCTGCTAAGTGGTACTCCAGGTTCTTGAAGAGTGAAATTGGGATAAATATAGAGAACGTGGTTAGTACTGACGCAAGGTCACATGCTCAACAATGAGGTTAACTAGCAGTCGATAGAGATATTCAGGTTGCAGTGGTTCGAAAAACAAGCAAGAGATCAGAGCGTTGCTTATAGTTTTTCTTGTTCAGTTAGCTGAGAAGAAGTTTTATTCTTCATAGTTCGCTTGGCTCACCATCAGGTATTTCTTCAGGAGCAATAGGTTATAGGTGTATACTGTACTTGTTGTCGTGACCCATTACACCTAGGTAATCAGATATAATAAAGAAATCCGTACTCTATAAATAATCATGTGAAATATTGTCTTCGTACTTCTAAGTAATTGCATGTCAATTTTCTTTTTTTCCAAAAAGGAAGAAATACTCCAACGATGCACAGAGCTATATATTATTCATTATTCGAAAGTGTCGGTCAAAGTCAGGCAACAAAGTAGAACCCGAACCCGAGGCAGGCAACAAAGAAGAACCCGAACCCGAGGCCATCTGCCTCACGACAGGAACTCCGTCAAACTAACGGTCGGTGTTGTGGACCCCGGGGTGTCACGGAACACCGGCGCGTGGAACACGAGGCGGTGTCACGAAGGGGAAAGGGCTCGGACCTCGTGCCGGTTAGAGGAGGAGATCGGGGGCAGCCCACCCCCTCAAGGGATGAAGGGGCGTCGAGATAAAAGAAAGAAGGGATTGGCTAGCCTTTCCACTACGAGGGAAGCAGGCCACGGGGACCGTCGCTGAATCTCCCGGGAAGGGCTCAAGCGCCCGGGGAGGGGGAACGGGCTACGTGGCGGATACATCCTGTACATCAGTGTGGCAGAGGTTGCTTCACAAGGAAGTCAAGACCGGCTGGCGTCACTGACAAGACCACCATGCCCTCTGCTGGGTGCAGACGAGGCATCGACAATACAAGACCCGCCGTCGCTTCCGTTCCGGCGGGGGAGATGGCATGGAGGACAGCGCGGCGCCGCGCTGCCACGAAAGCGGCCAGCGAGTGCCACCTTGGCCAGGGCACGACGCGTGCCATGCCTCGGTGGTGCGCATGCAGCATGACCACCTGTGGTGTCCCCTTGGTATATAAAAGGAGGCCCTTGGTCATTTTGAGGGGGGATCGAAGAACAAGCTGAAGAACCCTAACTAGCTGTCACTCGGAGCATTCTACTTAACCTCCCGGGCTTGTTCTTCCTTTTCTTACGAGAGTAGTGTAGGATCTCAAGTCACCACCTTGTAATCCACCACCACAATACAACCAGACAAGCAGGACGTAGGGTGTTACGCGGCGACGCGGCTGAACCTGGGTAAATCTTTGTGTGTTTGTGTTTGAGCTCGGGGACCGATTTTGGAGCACCTCGCGCCCTCCTACCGAACAAATAGGGGGTGTTCTGCACCCCCGGTGTTCGCGTTCCGGTACGCGACATCTGGTGCGCCAGGTAGGGGGCGCCGTGTCTCGCCTTCAGAATCTGACACGCATGGCACCTAGACGGAGGGCACCCGGGGCAGGAGGCCCCGCCGCCGTTGCCACACCTGCATCGCGGACCCGATCGCACGGGCCTACGCCTACCGTTGACCCCACGGCGAACCCGCGTGCACACTGCGGCCCCGCTGCGTCGGAACCAGCCCCTCCGCGGGCGGAGGTAGACCCGCTCGACCCCTTTGGGCCAGCTGGAGAAGAAGGAACTGTTGGGGAGGGCAGCAGGGCCGAAGGGGAAGAAATATCCGAGGACATCCTCGGAGGAGGGGCCAACAACCCGCCCAACGAGGAAGTGTCGCCGCCACCCCCGCAGGGCGCGGTGTCCCGAACCCCCTCGGCGGTACCGCCCCTGGCATCAGACGGAGCGGACACGCGCCGGAGCGCAGGGGATCGACGTCGGGCGCCCACCCTCTCGAGGGTCAGAAGCTATGGGGAGGCGCTCGCCATGGCCAACGCCATGGCAGAGTACCCTCCCAAGCCTGACTCGCCTCACTACGAGCGATTGCAGTCCCGGCTGGCGGCCCTCCTGGCGTACGCCCGGCAAAGGGTTGAAGCCGCCCGCTCCCGATCACTCCACCAGGGGGCTACAGGGCACCCCACAGGTGGCCCACCACTAAAGCGACGGCCTCAGCCCTACGCCTCACGGCACGCGTGGACGGTGAGGCCCCAGAACACGTCTCGGTGGGATCCTCAACGACGCGCCCCCCGAGAGGCCCCCGGGAAGTCACCAGCGAACCGGTGAAAGGACATAGTCCGCTAATCTTGTTTTGGTTTTTGATCACAAAACTTGGAGTGTTTAACCATTCGCTAAGTGCTTACAGGAAATATTAAGTTTCATGATAAAGGGATAAAGATTATCTCTCTCTATGCAAAAAGAAGAAAGAGTAACAATGAAAAGCGATGTTGTGAAACCCCGTGAGGCCGACCTCCAGGCCGGCCAGGCTGGGCTGGCTCTCCCCTCAAGGCCGGGCGCCTCAGGTGCCCTGCCCGCCTCCAGGCCGGCCTAGGCCGGGTCCAAGGCCGGGCGCCTCGGGTGGGTAGCCAGCCTCCAGGCCGGCCAGGCCGGGCCCAAGGCCAGCCTCTCTGCGAATCTGAAGCAATTGTGAAAAAGCCAGCCGGCCGGCCTCCCTGCACCTCTTCAAATGGTCAAAAATTGGGAGGAGTTATAAATGCTCCTCCACCTACCTTTGGACAAGCAGCTCGCCCACATTGAAGAACACCATTATTGCAAGCTCAAGAATCACTAGATCTCTCAATCCCTCCACCCAAACTCGTTGATCTTTGGAGGATTGAAGGAGAAGGCCCGGATCTACATCTTCACCAAGCCGATTTACATTTCCCCTCATTCACTTGAGGGACCATTTGCTAGGGTTTCCATTGGGAAAACCTAGCCCCTTGTTGTACTCACTTGTTGTTCTTGTGACAGATTGTAGCCATTCGGGAGCCCCCAATCCAGTTGTGGGTTGTGCCCCGGATTGTTGTTGTAAAGGCTCCGGACTCCGTCTTGAAGGTTTCTGATAGTTGAAGGTGAACCAAACCTTTGTGGTGCGGTTCATCGGAGAAGAATGTGAAGCCTTTGTGGCTGTTGAGCCATTGTGTTGGCTCACACCTCTCCAACGAGACGTACTCCCCTAAAAAGGAGGAACTCGGAAATACATCCGTGTCTCCGCGTGCTTTCACTTCGGTTACCTCTATCCTTGTTTACCGTCTTTACCTTGTGTATCTTGTTTAGTTGCTAGCTTGTCATATAGGTAAATTCATTGTAGTTGCATATCTAGAGAATTTACCTTTCATGTCAAGCCTAAATTAAAAAAAGAACTAAAATTGGAGTAGCACATATTCACCCCCCCTCTAGGTGTCATACGATCATTTCGATTGGTATCAGAGGCTCGGCTCTCTTGTTGGGCTTAACCGCCTAAGAGAAGTATGACTAATGGTGAGGTGCCCCCAGAAGGGCAAAGTACACCGGCATCCATGGCCGATCTCAAAACGATGGAAACATCATTGAGATCGTCCATGGATACCCAATTTAGTGAGATACGCGACATGCTCGCAAAACTTGCTAGTACCAAGCCCCCTTCGGACACTCTCCCATTAATAGAGGACCCTCTTCATTCCAACACGGGTGATTCCGGGGATGGATAGAAGAAGAGGGAAGGGGTTGAAGAAACCGATACCGAACCTAAGAAATCTCCTTCATCCATAACCAAGCCAGAAGGTGGGAAGCCCGAGTACCATGAGGTCTCTCCTCTTGGTGTCTACTCTCCCGACCCACCTATCCCACATCCTCGCATAAATACCTTAGGTCCTCCACCTAAGCTTAATGCATTGGCTTTTACTAGTTGGCAACACTCAATGAAATCTCATGTCAACAGTGCCTCTATCGAGCTTTGGAGTATCATAAGAGTGGGATTCAAGGCCGTGGATCCAAACAACTTGACAAGAAGAGAGGTGGTTGATGCTCAACTCAATGCCTCCGCTCTTCACATGCTTGAACTTGCCGTTGGAGAAAATGGTCTTCATCACATTCAACATGTCACCACCGCCAAAGAAGTTTGGAATTGTCTTGAGGAGGTGTTTCTTGGAAATGAGAGCATGAAGAGGAATAGATTTGATGCCTTGAGCAATGATGCTGAAGGTTTCTACATGCTTGATAGTGAAACTCATGAGGAGATGTACGGAAGGCTCAAGATTCTTGCCAAAGCCTTTTATAATATAGGGGCAACCTATGTGGATGATGCTTGGATCAAGAGGAAGTATGTGAATGCCCTCATGCCCTTCGAGCCCATTGAATTTAAGGCCATACAAGGAAGACACAACTATCTTGAAATGTCATCCAATGAAGTTATGCAAGAAATGCAAGCCTCCAAGGTTGCTACCAAGAATGCTCAAGACAATCGTGCTAGGGCCATGGGGATGAAACAAAGTCCATCTCTTGTTTGAAGGCCAAAGTGGTGTGCCTAGATGATAGTGTGGAGATTGAAGAATGCCCAAGCAACATCATTTCGGATGATCTCCAATAAGCCTACCATGAACACTTGGCCCTTGCGTCAAGAGCATTTTGGCGTGACACGGCCAAGGCAAAGGCCCAAGTTGATCAAAGGAACAACCCAAGTGGGAAGAAGGAGTTTGCATCCAAAACAAAGACATGCTTCAATTGTCATGACAAGTTTCACTTCATCAAAGATTATCCTTATGAGAATAGAGAAGAACATGGTGGGAGGCCTGTACTCAAGGATCAATCAAAGTTGGTTCAAAGGAAGCCAATTGTCAAGAAGAAGTCATTCTTCAAGAAAGCACCAAGAATTGTGTTGATGACTCAAGAAGAGTACCCTTCTGATGATTCTGAAGAAGAAGAAGAACCCACACGTGAGGTGGCAGCATTGGCTATTACCTCAACTTCATCACCTTCTCTCTTCAAATCCCCCAATGAGAACGCCTCCAACAACACCGCTCGTTGCCTCATGGCTAAGGCCACCGAGGTATCATCCTCCACCCCTAAGTCTATGCATGAAATGGATGATGTCACTAGTCTTGCAATTAAGAAAGAACTTGTTGCTTTTGATACTTTTGTGACTAACTTGCAAGGTGAAGCCGAGAAGCATGTTGAGCCTCTCATGAGTCAACTTGGTATGGCCGAAGACCTCCTTGAGGTCAAATGTCGAATTAAAAGAGAAGACTCTATCACTATAGCATCTTTGAATGCTTCTCTTGAAGAAGAACAAGAATATAGGGGTACTCTTGAGGAGAGACTTGAGTCTCTTGATAGTACTAATGATGAAATAATTTCTAAAATTCTTAAGGAAAGAGACCATGCCATTGCCAAGTATAAAGTGATTAAAAAGGAGAAAGCCGAATTTGTGGTTGCTAATGCAAGACTACATGGGGATATAGAGAAGCTTGACAAGGCTCACAAGGCCTTGGAAATGACTCACTCTCTTCTTGACGTGGTGTCAAACACGGCATATGCCACGGGGTGGCTGAGATAGGTGTGGGAGCAGCGTACTGCAGCGCGGGCACCCTGGGGATTGCGCCGGAGCACGGACACGGGAAGTACCTAGGTTCGGAGCCCTCCCGAAGAAGGTAACACTCCTACTCCTGCTCGATCTCTCTATCATCGGTGGACAAGGTACAGAGTTGCTCCTCGAGCTGTTCGGTGAGCTCTCCATGGCTCGAGTCTCTCTCTCTCTAGCTATTGGGGTGGGGAGGAAGAAGTGGTCCGGAAGGAGCCTCGATCGATCGGGTCTCGGATCAGGATGCCCCCTCTCCCTACATGGGCATCCAGACAGCCTTATATAGGCCTGGCTGTCTGGCTTACAGGCGGGGCCGGCTGGTCCGCGCCAGCCGGCCGGTGTCGGCTACAGGGGCGCTTCTTCGTGACGCCGCTTGTCCGCAGAACAGTCGAACTCCCTAGCGGTATAGGGGGTGTCGGGGTAGACTTGGCGACGTGGAGGGCTAGCCGGCGACGGTGCCGGCCCCCGTATACACGGCGGACAGCTCCTAGGATCTCTTGTCGGTGTGCTGGGCGACGCTCCGTGTCTCCCGCCTGTCGGGGCTCCTAGGCGTTGTAGGAGACGTCGGGCTAGACTTCGCTTTAGCCCATGCCTGGGCGACGTGGAGGGCTAGCCGGACACATCCCCGACGCCGCCTGACACGGACCCTTGTCTCCTGCTCGTCGTAGGTAGGTGGCAGCCGGTCATCCGGCTACCATCCACCCGGAATCGGCTACCACGGTTGACTTTGGTCGTAAAAGGCGGGCGTCGTTTGTCATTATCTGGTTGTCTCCGAGAATCGTGATGATGACGAGCCTGCAGTTCTTCTCTCGCCCATGCCGCCCGGCTGTGCCTCGGCAGGCGGAGGCCGGCTGCGCTTAGGGCAGGTGGACTCGGTCGAGCCGGACAGCCGGGGCGGCCAAGCTGAAGATTTGTACTTGATTTTGCGTTTCACTCGGGATCCTCTATGGGTCTTTAGGTGCCCGGGGTTTATCCCCACGTCACTAGCCCCGAACACGTTGGAGCGATACAACTGGTTACGGCGAGGAGGGCTTCTGCGTGTTCATCTTGATACGTTTATCCGGATGAGGAGATGAAACGTCGAGCGCTCCGCCGACCGGATGCGGGCGATGATGAAGGCGATGACATTGGCACGTCCCATCGGTCTGCTAGGCGGTCGCCCGGCAGTCGAGACGACGCCTCGCCTTCCGCTGTGGGATCTTCTGTGGCGATGGAGTTCGTGCGGGATCTTTTGTGGCGAAACCGTCGCCCACGATCTCGCGGTTACGCGCCACATGGCGCGATCTCCGGAGGCGGTTTCGGGAGTGCCCGGGCTATAAATAGGGGGCGAGGGCAACGGTGAGACGGATTCGCCCCACTTCGCCCCCTCGCCTCCATCTTCTCGAGCTTTTTGCTGCAAACCGCCGCACGGTACTTCTTATCCCTTCTCTCCGGCGAGGCGGTTCCGTCTTCGCTGCAGGGAAAACAGCGGGTGCGGCGACCACGGGCCACCGTCAATCGACGCCGGCGACGATGATCGCTCCCTCCGGCACGCTGGATCCGGAAATGGCGGACGGGAACGAGGGCGGCGGCGAGTGGCGGGGCTCGCACATCACCATGGAGGACATAGAGAACCTCCGCTCGCGTGGGCTCCTGTCGACGGCGGAGCGGGTGGAGGTGCGCCTTGCTGCGGCCGGCGAGGTGGTTCCCGCTGCGCGCGCTGGCGAGGCGGTGGTCTTCATGGACCACTTCGATCGTGGGCTCGCGCTACCGGTGAGCCTATTCTTCCAAGCGTTTCTCCAGACCTTCGGCCTGCAGCCGCACCATCTCGGGGCCAACTCCATAGCCTCGCTGAGCTACTTCGCCACCATCCGCGAGGGGTGGCTCGGCATCTGGCCGAGTCTGAGCCTCTTCTGCCGGCTGTACTATCTCCACGGCCGGTACCTGGGCGACAAGGAGGAGATGGGTTCATCGACTGCGGGGCCGCGATCGTCTACCGCCAGCCGCAGTCGAAGCTGCCGGGCTTCAAGAAGCCAGACTCGGTGAAGGAGTGGTAGCGGTCGTACTTTTATGTCCGCAACCTGAAGGCGGGGGGAGACCACATCCGCCTGCCGGCGTTCCAGCCGGCAGGCACGTGAGGGACAACTGGGGCCTGAAGAAGCTCGGCGACCAGAAGGAGGTCGACAAGATGCTCGACCGGATCGAGGTGCTCTTCATGAAGGAAGGGCTGACCACCCGGGACCCGACCCTCTGCTGGCTCTACAACCGGATTGCGCCACTGCAAGACAGGTCTCACAAGATCTGTCATCTGAGCGGGCGCCTCGACCCCACCCGGCTGACCTGGAAGAGGTGGAAGCTGGAGGCCCTGAACGGTTGGCTCCGGCACGTCGCCAAGGAGGAGAGGGTGGCGGAGAACTGGACGTACGGCAAATCGCCATATACCCGCAGGAAACGGGTGCCCAAGGTATGTTGTCTTTGCTCGTCCTTGCGCCCTTTCTTCTATGCCTCGTCCGGCTGCTCATCGAGCCGGTTGCGCAGCTCTTCAAGATCCAGCTGGAGGAGGATGGGCCCGATGGCCCCAGTTTCGTCGAACATCCGGCTGGGGACGGCTGCGCCTGGGGAGGGCCAATCAGAGGGCGAGGAGGGGGCCGCCGCGGCCGAGGACGAGGAAGGGGCCACCGCGGCCGAGGGCGATGACGACGAGGGCGCCCGGGGAGACGGCGACTGCGTCGAGGGTGACCAGGCGGGCGACGCGCCGGCTGGCCAGGTGCCGGTTGGTGGTAGCGAGGCGAGCAACGCGCCACCGGCTGCTCGGGATAAGCCGGTTGCACCTAGCTCGGACGTTGTTGAAACCAAACAGCCTGTGGTAGTCATTGATCTCTCGGACACTTAGAGTATTGCGAGTGCAGAGACCGCGGGGTCGACCTCGACCCCTCGCCAGAAGAGGATGAAGCCGGCTACTCCAACCGACTTGGAGGAGGATGACGACGACGAGGAGCCGCCGATGAGGAAGCGGCCGAAAAGGGTTTCGGCCAACGTGCACGGGTAAGTGTTTCTGTGACTTGCTCTTTCTGCTTAATTTGCCTTAGCGAATGAATCTTGACGTCTTCCGCAGGCCACCGAGGTCGATGACCGTCGGTGGGGATGCGCCGGCTGCTACCATGCCGACTGCGCCGGCGGCCGCGACCGCCCAGGCGGAGGAGGAGGAGGCCGGCCGAGGGGAGCGGCGCGAGCAGCCCCCCACGCCGGATGTGGGAGCCCAGCCGGTTGGGCCCCAAGCTGCCGAGGTGGTCCCGCCGACTGGCGGAGGCGAGGTCGGAGAGGCCGGCGCTGCCCCGGGGGCAGTTGGATCCGGAGCGGTGGGCGCTCCGAAGCCGAAGAAGGCCGGCGCGGCACCCTCTATGAAGAGGGCTGAGTCGGCGGCGAGGAAGAAGGCGGAGAAGCAGGCGGCACCGACAGCTGAGGAGAAAGCCAAGGGTGCTGCTATTTCTTCGCAGTGGCAGCTGATGCCGGCTGATCCCTCCATCGCTGCTAACGCCGGGGGGCACCGGAAGCCGCGGAATCCGCTGGAGTTCGCCCTGGAGATCCGGCAGGAGCTGGCGGTCCAGCTCAAGGACTTCGACCGCTTCCTGGAGCTGCTTCATGTATGCCACCGTGCTTAGTCCCTTCGAATTGTCTTGGGCCGGCTGCGACAGCCGGCGCGAGTCTTGGGACTGATCTCTTGTTTCTTAACTTCAGGAGGAGTCCAACCAGAAGGTCATGCAGCTGCAGAAGGACCTCGAGGTCGCCAAGAGTGAGTGCTTCGCCTGGCTGCGATCATTTCACATGGAGCCGGATGAGGGAGCTGATGCTTCTTTTCTTTCCAGAGAACGACGAGGCGCTGCGCGCCAAGCTGGCTAGCTACCAGTTCAGCGATCTGGCGAAAGAGGTGGAGTTCCTCAAGAAGCGTGACCGGGAGCGGCAGACGGAGCTTGACAACCTGGCCAAGGCCAGGGAGGTGGTGGAGAGGGCTGCGGTGGAGGCGTGGGAGAACTTCGAGAAGCTGGAGATGGGCTACAACCACCAGCGCAGCGACGACCAGGCGGAAATCAAGAAGCTGAAGGAGCAGGCCGCCCGCATGACGACGGACGTGAAGTCGGCGCAGAAAGAGCTGGCTCGGATCGGATCTACGTCGCCGTTCGAGGTAATCTTTTGTGACGATGCCCTTGTCTTGTTCCGTCTTGGTTTTCTCGTTGTGATTTCTTTGCCCGTCTGCAGGTTATTATCCGTATGCAGCCACGGAGGCGGCGAGGGCCCACCTGGATGATCTCGGGGTGGAACCGACTGAAGCCGCCATTGCCGGCTGCTCCACCTCGGTGGCGAACCGGGTGTCGCAGCTCAGGGTCGATGCCTGCGCGCTGGCCTACGCGACCAGGAGGCTCTGCAGGTACGTCTGGCCCGGCCAGAGAACTCCGATCGTCCTGGCCAAGCTGGCACGTCACCTCGCGTTAGTGATGACGTGGATCACACGTTCGTTGGGAGACCCCAAGAGGAAGGTATGAAGCAGTGTAGCAGCAGTTTCCCTCAGTATGAAACCAAGGTTTAATCGAACCAGTAGGAGCAAGAAATCACTTCTGAAGGTTGCCAGTGGCGCGCTGACGTGGAACCTGCACACAACATAATCAAACTACTTTGCCCCAACGAAACAGTGAGGTTGTCAATCTCACCGGCTTGCTGAAAACAAAGAATTAAACATATGGTGTGGAAAACAGTAGTAAATTGCAGAGAATGAAAAGGAACAATGTTTGCAGTTGGTTGTATTATCAGTGTAAAAGAATGGACCGGGGTCCACAGTTCACTAGTGATGTCTCTCCATAAAAGATAACTAACATGTTGGGTGAACAAATTACAGCTGGGCAATTGACAAAATATTGAGCGCATGACAATACATATATATGACATGATGATTACTATGATATTCATGTGGGCATTACGACAAAATACATAGACCGTTATCCAACAGCGTCTATGACTAATAATCCACTTCCAGGTTGTCATACCGAGTTCCCCGTTGATATTAAGTTGCAAGCAACGGATAATCGCATTAAGTAATGTGCGTAATGTAAAGAAATGCATTAGACCTAACGGCGCACCCTTAAGCTAAGCATCGGTTATTTTATCCCTAATGGCAACAACACATTCACAATCTTAGAAGTTGTTGTCACTCTCCCAGATTACCGGAGGCATGAACCCACTATCTAGCATAAATACTAACTCTTGGAGTTACAAGCATCTACTTGGCCAAAGTATCTACTAGTAACGGAAAGCATGCAAGATCATAAATAACATATAAGATAGATTGATAATCAACTTGACATAGTATTCAATATTCATCGGATCCCAGCAAACACAACATGTAGCATTACAATAAGATGATCTTGATCATGATAGACAGCTCACAAGATCTAAACATGATAGCATAAAGTGGAGAGACAACCATCTAGCTACTGCTATGGACCCGTAGTCTAAGGATGAACTACTGACGCATCACTTCGGAGGCAGGCATGGTGATGTAGAGCCCTCCGGTGATGATTCCCCTCTCCGGCAGGGTGCCGGGAAGAGCTTCTGAACCCTCCCGAGCGAGGGTTGACGACGGCGGCGTCTCTAGAACTTTTCGTGGATAATGGCTCGGGTATCTAGGGTTTTTTCCGTGAAGATGAATAAATAGGCGAAAGAGCGGCGGCTGGAGACGCCCGTGGGGCCCACACCACCCCACGGCGCGGCAGAGGGTGGGGCCGCGCCACCCCCATGGTGTGGCTGGCTCGCGGCCCCCCTCCGTCTCTCCTTTGGACTCCGTGTACATGTTGAAAAAATAGGAGGTCCTGTCCAAGTTTCGTCCAATTCCGAGAATATTTCCAGACTAGCTTTTTTGGAATACAAAAACAGCAGAAAACATGAACTGTCACTGTGGCATCTTGTTAATAGGTTAGTCACAGAAAATGCATAAAAATGTTATGAAGTGTATATAAAACATGTAACAATTGGTATAACTAGTCATCATCCCGTGCATTCGCACGGGCTTGTGGTATCTCTATTTTTTATTACTATTTTTATATGTGCATTCCCATGGAAAGAAAGTTGATTGCATATTATGGACAACTCCTTTGATTCTACATATAACAAATGCAAGTCCATGTAATTTCATGGACCTATAATTGAATAAAAACATGAAAAGTGTGACAATGTACACAAACTTCTACCAAAATTATAGGCCTCGGCATTAAGTATCGAACATCGATAGTAAAATAGGAGAACTGTGAGGAAGGATCCCAAAACGTACCAAATAGAACTCCCAAACAACGACCACCTGGCAGGCAATTCAGAAGGTGTTAAACGTTATTGTAAGTTTGTACTTTGTAGTAATATGGTGTAGTTCGGTACGTACTACATAAGCAGACTATTTTGAATAAATCCATTGCTTCAATGACAGAGATGCAAAAACAAAGACTATGAAGTTACGTACATGACGACAAAGGATCCAGATATTTTCTCAAGATTAAAATGTCTGTCTGCCTAAACGGCTAAACCACATGACTATTAGATGCTAAAAGTCTGCCAACCTAATAATGATATGTTGTACAAATAATACAATTTACTTTTAAGATCCTGTAGTGGATGCAACAAAGAGAACCCTAGGCAACGTCTGTAAAGAGTACTACACTAATACATGTTAGAGAAAAAGCATTTGGTTTCCGGGCATCAAACAACCCTATTTGGTAACAATTAATGTATATAATTCTAGGTATAGGAAATATGTATTTATTTTCTGAAAATATGTGCATATTGTAAAATTCTTACCATGAATTGTATACGCCAATAATTTAGTAGCATATGGGAGTCTCCCTTTGAAGCGTCACAAAATATCAAAGGTCGATCTATGGAAAAATTATGAAGCAAAAAATACAAACTGTCCTGTATATTTCCACTTTCCTGCAAATTTAAGGAAGGATAAGACAATCTGATATAAAATTTGTCATAGAGATGAAACCTGGGACGGAAAAGCATGATGTATAAGTACATGATTAAGCTACAGATTATTTTTGACATGCAATCCCATCTCTTGAAATTGTGTTAATAGGTAACACTGGCTCGATCAATCCATTAGCTTGTTTCCCAGAGGTGTATATATTATGACCTTCACCCAGTTTACGTTTCATGGAGCAATGTTGTGATGAAACATAAAATAGTTCAGAAAATAAAATGGGTACATATAATTAACCATGTCAGAAGATTGCTTCGCCAATGTCGAGAGCAATAACTAAAAAATTCGAAGTGATTGCATTATTTCTTTCGCAAAAAGGATAGGCACGGATTGAAAATTCTTTCTATCCTTACCGTGAATGCCACATAAACATATTAAGTGTGGCAGTGGCAGATTAAGATGGAAAGTAGTAGTGGTACAGATTCCCTTAGTAGATCCACTTTGAATTTACAATTTTAAAAGGAAACAGATCAGACATACCATCTGCAGGAAAACAGAACATTGAAACCGTACTGACTACCAATTTGTTCAGAAATTTGAAGAATTTGTGTAAGCATAAAAAATTATAATATGGGTCAATTAGGTAAGAATAAAACATGTTTGAGATACTGGTCCAAGAAATAAGGAAGTACTTCTTGTACGTACAGAGGGTGAATAAGGTACTGGTTCTGTTAGCGACTGTCCAACTCTAGATTGTATTTAAATAAGCACATTGGATCATATTTCTGAGCACATCAATTTATAATCCAGTCATGCATCCCGACTATGTATCCAGTATCTCTAGCATGTACTAATTCCACCGTTTGAATCACACAAAAGGAATACATATACAGGGATTGAACTACGTAGAAGGTGACCAAACCTGAGGCTGCATGGGCTAGAGATGCGTCGGATCTGGAGCACTAAGGCCATCACACGTAGTAGTCAGTCAGCCAGTACGAAGCTTTAATATATCCAGATCAAAGTAGTTGCTGCTAGGTAAACTGCTAGGTGAAAAGCTCCATGCACCATAGCCTGGAAGAAGCAAGTTGAAGGAGGCGGCTGATGCGGCGCTAGGGAATTGGAAACTCTGGAGGCCGGGCCGGGCAGCTTGAAAGCGTACAGACCGGTGGAGTACGACGGGACCCTGAGACCTTTAATTAGGTTAAGAATATAATATGACGGGAAGGAGATGGATTTTTTGGGGGCAAAAGATGATCGATTTATTTTGCGGCCCTTGTGATTCAAACCCTGCATCGTGCTTCGTGCGCAGATAATACGGCACGGGCTCGTAAGTTTGAGCGTGATCTAACGGTTATTATCATGCGCCGTGAACATCTAATGGCTGTTGTTCTTTTACCGTGAGAGTTAACGTGGAGGCTTGTACGGTGCCTCCAATTAGTAATATAAGATATCAACATGGAACATCAGAAATTATAGATACGTTTGAGACGTATCAGTTAGCGCCGGCTGCGGTGCAGGAGCTGTAGGAGACGGCTGCGCGTGGCGGGGCCTTGTGGGCTGTGTCGCTGCTGAAGTCCTGGTACCCGGCTGCCGACCTGGAGCTGCTCAAGGTGGGCTTCCGGGATGACGACACGTACGAGGAGCTTAAGCAGTGCCCGGACTTTCACGATGCCGCCTGCACCATCGCCGACTTCGTCGACTTGGCGGAGTTCATCCCCGACAGGGCGCTTGCCGAGTCGGTCAAGGACTCCGACGACGAAGCCGAGGAGCCGGCGAAGGACTCCAAGGGGAAGGCCGGCGAAGAAACCGACTGCTCCAAAACCGGCGACGTGGCCAGCTCCTCCAAGGCCGCCGAATGAAGACCTCGGGATGCCGGGTGGAAACTTGTATCTTTCCCTAGCTTGTTGTGAACTTGCCTCATTTGCCCCCGGGATGCCGGGCGTACTTGTTTAAAACTTCTGGTACTCGTTTCGTGACTTGCATGGAGCTTCGTCTCCTTTATTTTGTTTTTGCTCGAAATTTTTCGCAACTGCCTTTGCCTTTGTATTTCTTCATGGCCTAGTGAAGGCGATCGAGCCTATTCACCCTCACTAGCCCCCGAAATTTGGCCCGACCGGCGCAGCCAGTCGAGTCGAATCTGAACCATCTTCGAGAGTTTGCCCGGCTGGTCGTGACAGCCAGGCGTCCGCGTAGACTAGCCCACGAGATTGGACCCGGTTGGCGCGGCCAGCCGGGTCGAATCTTTCCGGCTTGCCTTTGAGAGCTTGCGAGGCCGGCAAGAAACGACACATAGAAACTTGTTAGAACGTTATTCCATAAAAATGAAAAAGGTTGGCAATTTTAACTTATCAATTTTTATTCGATTAGGGGCCGGCTCGCCCTTGTTTTGCCGCCCATGCCCCTTCCCGTGCATGCGGCTCTGCGGCCCCTGCTCTTGCCGGCTGAACTCTGCAGCCGGATCCGAAGAGTGGGCCGGCTGGCTGGGCGCACGGTACTGAGATCCTTGAGAGGCTGGACTTAGGCGAGCGAAAGCGCGGTTTTGCTGTCACGAGCCGGAAACTTTCCTTTCTTATGTGCCTTTTGCGTGTGACCCCTAGCCGGTTTCTGGCCAGCGTGTCAGCCGGGTTGCGGTCTGCAGTCGGATCCGAGAGTAGGCGTCGGAGTTGGGCACGCTACTAAGCTATCGTAAGCGAGGATCGGTATTCGGCTAGCCACAGTTTGAAGAACAAAGGACAACTCTGAAACAACGGCAGCCCCCGAGTGCGCGCTCGGGGGTGCTAACTTTTACTGAAAAGAAAAACAGGGTGTTACACTCGTTCTAGGGGTAGAAGGGCCTGAGGAGGCTGGCGTTCCACAGGCGTTCCCCCTCTTCGTAAGGAGTAAATGGCTTGTTCTTTCTCTCCTCGCGTACATCTGTGAGGTAGTACGCGTTGTTGTGCAGTGCTCTGCTGATGATGAAGGGGCCCTCCCAAGGGGAGGACAGCTTGTGGAGGTCTTTAGTGTCTTGGATCCATCGAAGCACGAGATCTCCCTCGCGGAACGTGACCGGGTGCACCTTCCGGCTGTGGTAGCGGCGCAGATTTTGCTGGTATATGGCCGATCTGGACAGGGCCAGTTCTCGTGCCTCCTCGAGGAGGTCCACGCCGTCTTCATTTGCCTGCTTGGCTTCTTCTTCCGTGTAAAGGACGGCTCGAGGGGAGTCGAACTCGATGTCAGCCGGCAAGACGGCTTCGGCGCCATAGACGAGAAAGAAAGGTGTGTAGCTCATCGAGTGGTTGGGGGTGGTCCTGAGGCCCCAGAATACATGCGGGAGCTCTTCGATCCAGCAGCCGGGTGCTCGCTCGAGCGGGTCCACCAGCCGGGGGCGGATTCCGGCTAGGATTAGGCCGTTTGCTTTCTGCACTTGGCCATTTGACTGGGGATGAGCCACCGAGGCGAGGTCCAGCCGGATTCCCTTCTCGCCGCAGAAATGCTTGAAGACACCCTTGGCGAAGTTCGTGCCGTTGTCGGTGATGATGATGTGCGGGTAGCCGTAGCGGTAGACGATGTCTTGGAAAAAGGTGATGACAGTCTGGCCGTCCAGCTTCTTGATCAGCTTGGCCTTGATCCACTTGGTGAACTTGTCCACCGCTACGAGGAGGTGAGTCATGCCGCTTCGCGCCGTCCTGAAGGGGCCGACCATGTCGAGCCCCCAGACGGCGAATGGCCATGTGATGGGGATGGTTCGCAGGGCTCCAGCCGATGTGTGCTTTTGCTTGCTGAAGCGCTGGCAGCCGGTGCAGGTACGGACCATCTGCTTGGCGTCGGCTAGAGCAGACGTCCAGTAGAACCCGTAGCGCATGGCCTTCGAGGCAATTGACCTGGATGTGGCATGGTGTCCGCATTCGCCCTTGTGGATGTCCTCTAGCAGACGACGCCCTTCTGCCGGCTCGACGTAGCGCTGGAGTATGCCGGTTGTGCTGCGCTTGTAGAGCTCGTTGTTGATGATGGTGTAGGCTTTGGGGCGACGCAGGATTTGTCGTGCGAGCACCTCCTCCTCTGGAAGCGTGTCGTGGGCGAGGTAGTCGAGGAAAGGTTGTGCCCAGGAAGGTATCTCGTGGATGCTCAAGACGCCGGCTAGCGCTAGCTGGGCGGCCTTTGGATCCGGCTTCGAAGTCTCTGGGTGTGGCGGAGCAGCCCCCGGGTTTCCTTCTATCTTGTCGATGAGCTCGGGGATGGGTACGGCTAGGGCTTTGTAGCCGGGTGTGGCGACAGCCCCCAGGTGTCTTTGCTCAGCCAGGGGGCTCCTAGCCCCCGGGTGTGGAGAGCCGTTCGTCAGGTTTGGATTTGCCGGGATGATGATGGACTCCAAGTCCGGCGATGGCGTGATAGACGGCTTGTATACGTGCTCGAGGGAGATGCCGGGTGGAGCCGAGCTTGGCTAGCATATCAGTTGTCTCGTTGTTTGCTCGCGGCACGTGGTGGAACTCGCACCCCTCTAAGCAGGCGCAGAGTTGCTGCACGAAGAAGCGGTAGGCGGCCATGTTTGCGTCCTTGGCGTCCCAGGTGCCGGATACTGGCTGGACGACGAGGTCAGAGTCTAAAGCAGAGGATGCGCTGGATGTTCATTTCCTTGGCCAGCCTGAGGCCGTGCACGAGTGCCTCGTACTCGGCGACGTTGTTGGAGGCTTTGAAGTGGATCTGCACGGCGTATTCTAGCCAGTTGCCCTTTGGGGTGGTGAGGACGATGCCGGCTCCCAATACTTCGTACATTTTGGAGCCGTCGAAGTGCATCCGCCAGTGCGAGGAGTCGGGGCAGGGCGGCAGGTACTGTTTATCTGCCCAGTCAGCGAAAAAGTCGGCGATGATCTGGGACTTGACGGCTGCTCTTGGCTGGTACAAGATCATGTGGGGGGCCAGGTTGACTGCCCATTTCGCGACGCGGCCGGTTGCGTCCTTGCTGCCGATGATGTCTCCGAGCGGGGATGTGCTCAGCATGGTTATGACGTGCTCCTGGAAGTAGTGGCGTAGTTTCTTCTCGGCCATGTGCACGCCGTATACGAGCTTCTGGTAGTGGGGGTAGTTTTGCTTCGACTGCGAGAGGACCTCGCTCACATAGTAGACCGAGCACTGGACCGGGTGCTCTTTGCCTTCTTCTTGGCGCTCCACCACCAGAACAATGATGTCGTAGTGATTGGTGGCGGCGATGTACATGAGCATGGGCTCCCTCGGAGCAGGCAGCGCCAGCACTGATGCCTTGGAGAGTGCCTTCTTGAGCTCGAGGAAAGCCGCGTCCGCTTCGTCGGTACATGCGAACTTGTCGGTTTTCTTTAGTAGGTGGTACAGGGGCAATGCCTTCTCTCCCAGCCGGCTGGTGAACCTACTCAGCGAGGCCAGGCAGCCGGCGAACTTCGGGATGTCCCTGAGCGCAGTCGGGCGCTGCATGTTCTCGATAGCGGCGATCTTGTCCGGGTTGGCCTCGATCCCTCGTCCGGAGACAAGAAAACCGAATAGCTGGCCAGCCGGCACCCCGAAGACACATTTGCCCGGGCTCAGCTTCATCCGGAAGCGGTGCAGGTTGGTGAAGGCTTCCTTCAGGTCGTCCATGAGGGTGCGGTGCTCGATGGTCTTGATGACGATGTCGTCGACGTAGGCGTGGATGTTCCGGCCGATCTGCTCATGCAGGCACATCTGCATGCATCTTTGGTAGGTGGCGCCTGCATTCTTCAAGCAGAACGACATGACCTTGTAGCAGAAGGCCTCGAAAGGGGTTATGAATGAAGTTTTCGGCTGGTCAGCCGGATTCAGCATGATCTGGTTGTAGCCGGAGTATGCGTCCAAGAAGGACAGGTAGTCGCAGCCGGCGGTGGATTCGATGACTTGGTCGATGCGGGGTAGGGCGAAGGGGTCCTTGGGGCACACCTTATTGAGGCTGGTGTAGTCGATTCACATGCGCCAGGTGTTATTCTTCTTCATCACTAGGACTGGGTTGGCTAGCCAGTCCAGGTGGTACACTTCCATGATAAAACCTGCTTCCAGCAACCGGGCTATTTCCTCTCATATTGCTCTTCTTTTCTCCTCCCCGAAACGGCGGAGAGGTTACCTGACCGGCTTAGCGTCCGGCTTGACATGAAGCAAGTGCTCAACGAGCTCCCTCGGCACACACGGTATGTCTTTGGAAGACCACGCGAAGATGTCCCGATTCTCACGGAGGAACTCGATGATCTCGCTTTCCTATTTGCTGCTGAGGGTGTTGCCGATGGTGAGGAACTTCTCGTTGGGCTTGCTCGCGTCAAGCAGTATCTTCTTCCTATCCTTCTGGGCTTGGAATTGATCCTCGTCCGACTGCTTCTTCGCGCCAGGTACTTCCGGGTGCTCGCGGCAATGGCACGCTTGATCTCCTTGAACTCTTCGGCTGTGGCGAGTGATTCGGCCAGCTTCGAACCGGCTGAGGCGCAGGCCATGGAGCGCTTGTAATCGCCGGCAACGGTGATGATCCCGTGGGGAACCGGCAGCTTCATCTTGAGGTAGTTGTAGTGTGGTACTGCCATGAATTGAGCGAGAGTCGGGCGGCCCAGGATGGCGTGGTAGGGGCTGTTGTGGTTCACCACTTCGAACCAAACGCCCTCGCGGCGGAAGTTGTGCTCGTCTCCGAAAATAACGTCCAACTGGATGGTTCCGATTGGGGCACAGGATGGCCCTGGCACGATGCCTTGGAAAAGCGTCTGGCTGGGGAGCAGCTGGGACTCGTGGATGCCCAGCTTGTCGGCGGTGTCCTTGTACAGGATGTTGATGCTGCTTCCCCCGTCGATGAGCACACGGGAGAAGGTGGCGGCGAACTCTTTGTCGGTGACGATGGTGGGATCGAGTAGTAGGCTGTAGCCCCGGGTGTTGGCATGGCATTCGGGTGGTCCCAGGGCCGAAGGTGATGGGCTGGCTGGCCCAATGCATGAGCTGCTGGACGGCAGGGACGACGGCGTTTACTTCTGCGACACGCAGCTGCTGGCTGCGCTTGTCGTTGCGCTCGATGACGGAGATGACGTAGGCGGCTCCCTTGTTGGGGTAGGCGTCGTGAGATCCGCCGGTTGCGGCAAGCGGCTGCCTCAGGCGCTCGTTGCGCTGATTGTTGTTGCCGATGTTGATGCCGCCTTGAGGAGGAGGACCGGGTGGGGGAGGCGGCAGGTCGTCACCATGCTGCAGGCGGAGGGTCCAGCTACAGCGAGCCGTCGTGTGGTTGTCCGGCTTGCCATTGATGTTGTGGTACCGGCACGGGCCATTCATCATGTCCTCGAACAGGTAGGCGGGTTTCGCCCATGCGCGATCGTCCGGCTTGTTCCATTGACGGGGGTTACGGCTCCCCCCTTCATCGGCAGCAGGTTGGTTTGCCTCGGCCGCGTTGACAGCGCGGCTCTCGTATCGCTCGTCGAAGGCGCCGCTCCTCTTCCGGCTGTCCTGCTCCCGCCCGTCGCGGCGGTCACGGTTGTCACGGAAGTTCCTGTTGTCCCGGTTGTCGCGGCCGGCTCTGTTGTCGACGTTGCTAGGGCCGGCTTGGTCCCCTGCAGCTGGCTTTTCTTGCGCCCTGCTGATCCCGTCTACCTGCATCGGGGACATGATGAATGGCCCGTGCCGGTACCACAACATCAATGGCAAGCCGGCCAACCACACGACGGCTTGCTGTAGTTGGACCCTCCGCCTGCAGCATGGTGCTTGAGCATGGTGTTGTCTCAGCAACCGTTGATGAAGAAGCCGACTGCTTGGATCTCATGCACCCCTTCACAGGTGTTGCGCAGGCTCGACCATCTTGTGAGGTAGTCGTTGTCGGACTCCGTCTTGCCCTGGACGCAAAGGGCTAGCTGTCGCGGGCGACCCGGGCGGTGGTAAGTGCTGGAGAAGTTCCTGACGAAGACTTGGTGGAAGTCTAGCCAGCAGTTGATGGAGGCGGGGGGGGAGGCTGTTGAGCCAGGTGCACGCTGAGTTTTTGAGCATGAGTGGCACATATCTTGCCGCCACGCGCTTGTTGCCGCCTGCGATGGCGACAACAGTCGTGTAGTCGGAAAGCCAGTCCTCTGGCTTCATGATCCCGTCGTACTTGGGTGCGTCGCGCGGGAGGGTGAAACTCCTCGGGAAAGGCTCTTTGGCGATGCGGGGCCCGAAGCATTTGTTCCCCTCGCCTTCTTCTTCCTCGATCAGGCGGGATTCCTCCAGGGTGTCGATGCGGTAGCGAGCATCGTCGACGGGTGCTGGGCCCAGGTCTCCTAGCCGGTCGTGGACGTTGCCTCTGCCGCCGCGGGCAGCCGGCGGGTTGTTGCGGTTCTGGCCGGCTCTAGCAGCCGGCCCGTCGTTGTAGTTCTGGCCGCCACCTGCGGCATGCTGGTTGTAGCTCTGGCCAGCTCTAGCTGCCGGCTCATTGAAGCGACTTGGCCGGGAGTTGATGCTGCGCACCCGATTTCCTCCCGGTCGGGGAGAGGCTTACTGATGTTGACCCCACGGCGGGGAAGCCCGACGGTTGTGCTCTGTCGCGCCGGGTGGGGGTACGCCAGACGGAGGAGGGGGCGGTGGCGTGTTTAATGCGGACGTGGCCTGGTTCAGGCGGAACTGGTGGTCGACGGTGTCGAGGAGGTCCTGGACGCGTTGATGTTGCGCTCGCAGCTCATCTCCTTCCAAGCCGGACAGTTCTGCTGCTGCAGCCGTGCGGCCTTCATGTTCTTCACAGGAGAGCTGTAGACAGGGCGACGTGTCGCGGGCGCTCTGACCGGAGCAGCTGGCTCGGCTACGGCAGCTGGCTCTCCTGCCATCTCGCCAGCGAGGTTGCGCTGAACGTTTCCTCGCTGGTCAGGCTCGACAGCGACGGGGGGTGAAGCCGTGGGCATAGTTGTACTCGCGGGCCTGAGCTTCCACGCGGCGGTGCATGGTCGCGACGCCCTGTGCACTACTGAGGAGGCGTTGGCGCGCCTGCTCGAGGATGACGGCGGCGTCGATGGGCGTGATCAGGCCCTGGAGCATGGCCTGGACGGAGTCGACGGGGACTTGGGGTTGCCGGGTGCTCCCAACATCGGAGACCATGACTTCTGCGTAGCTGCGGGACTCGATGCTAGCCTCACAGCCGGTCGTCTCCTCGGGGAGCTGGTCGGTGCAGGGCTGGATGTTGGCGGGGTACTCGGGTGCGATGGTGACGTAGACGCGGTGCTCACCGAAGTGCATGATGGAGCCATCCTCGGGGAAGGCGGAGCCGGCAAAGCACGCGGTGTTGTCGTTGATGAAGTCGATGGAGCCGAACATCGAGACGAGGCCGGAGGCGACTCGCTCGCCGAGACGGCTGCGGGATCCCGCACGGAATGTGACCCCGGGCGCTGCTATCTGCCCCACGGTGGGCGCCAAATGACGTGGTGTCGAACACGGCATATGCCACGGGGTGGCTGAGATAGGTGTGGGAGCAGCGTACTGCAGCATGGGAATCCGCGGGGATTGCGCCGGAGCGCGGACACGGGAAGTACCCAGGTTCGGAGCCCTCCCGGAGGAGGTAACACTCCTACTCCTGCTCGATCTCTCTATCATCGGTGGACAAGGTACAGAGTTGCTCCTCGAGCTGTTCGGTGAGCTCTCCATGGCTTGAGTCTCTCTCTCTAGCTATCGGGGTGGGGAGGAACAAGTGGCCCGAAAGGAGCCTCGATCGATCGGGTCTCGGATAAGGATGCCCCTCTCCCTGCATGGGCATCCAGACAACCTTATATAGGCCTGGCTGTCTGGCTTACAGGCGGGGCCGGCTGGTCCGCGCCAGCCGGCCGGTGTCAGCTATAGGGGCGCTTCTTTGTGACGCCGCTTGTCCGCAGAACAGTCGAACTCCCTAGCGGTGCAGGGGGTGTCGGGGTAGACTTGACGACGTGGAGGGCTAGCCAGCGACGGTGCCGGCCCCCGCCTACACGGCGGACAACTCCTAGGATCTCTTGTCAGTGTGCTGGGCCCGCCTGTCGGGGCTCCTAGGCGTTGTAGGAGACGTCGGGCTAGACTTCGCTTTAGCCCATGCCTGGGCGACGTGGAGGGCTAGCCGGACACGGCCCCGGTGCCGCCCAACACGGACCCTTGTCTCTTGCTCGTCGTAGGTAGGTGGCAGCCGGTCATCCGGCTGTCAGCCACCCGGAACCGGCTATCGCAGTTGACTTTGGTCACAAAAGGCGGGCGTCGTTTGTCGTTATCTGGTTCTCTCCGAGAATCGTGATGATGACAAGCCTGCAGTTCTTCTCTCGCCCATGCCGCCCGGCTGTGCCTCGGCAGGCGGAGGCCAGCTGCGCTTGGGGCAGGTGGACTCGGTCGAGCCGGACAGCCGGGGCGGCCAAGCTAAAGATTTGTACACTATTTGGCGTTTCACTCGGGATATTCTATGGGTCTTTAGGTACCCGGGGTTTATCCCCACGTCACTTCTAGTCAAGTCTCATGAGCAACTACAAACTCAACTTTCTAAATCTTACTCACCTAGCACCTCTACTCCCTCTTGTGATCATGCAAATGTTATTGAGGAAAATGTCAGGTTGAAGGTTGAGCTTGCCAAGGCCGCTAGTGCCAAGACCTCTATTCCCAAAGGTAAAGAAAAGGTTGTTGCTCATGTAGTTGAGCAAAAGCAACGCAAAGGGAATGAGGGTCTTAGTTATGTAGCCAAGGCAATGAACAAGAAGAGCAACAACAAGGAGATCAAGGACAAACCCGCACAAGCCAAGACTCCCATTGCGGGTGGTGATGCCACTAGGGGCAAGACCACTCGTAGTGACTTTGCGGGGCATAATAAGCCCAACTACATTCTTTATGTTGATTATTATGGGGATGTTTATGCAAAATATGTTGGTCCTTATGATGGTTACATTGCTTATTCTATTTGGGTCCCAAAAACCCTTGTTGCGAACAAAAGAGGACCCATTGCGAAATGGGTACCTAAATTCAAGCAATGATTTCTTGTAGGACTATGTTTCCGGTGGGTCTAAATGGGTGGTTGATAGTGGATGCACTAGTCATATGACCGAAAGCAAGGAGCTCATGACGGAGTTGGGACCAAATATAAATCACTCAACCGTTTCCTATGGTGATAAGTCAAAAGCTGAGGTAAAGGGCCTTGCTTATTCTATTTGGGTCCCAAAGACCCTTGTTGCTAACAAAAGAGGACCCATTGCGAAATGGGTACCTAAATCCAAGCAATGATTTCTTGTAGGACTATGCTTCCGGTGGGTCTAAATGGGTGGTTGATAGTGGATTCACTAGTCATATGACCGAAAGCAAGGAGCTCATGACGGAGTTGGGACCAAATATAAATCATTCAGCCGTCCTATGGTGATAAGTCAAAAGCTGAGGTAAAGGGCCTCGGCAAGGTGGTAGTTGCAAAGGATATCACCCTTGTAAATGTCATGCTTGTCGAGTCACTCGGTTACAATCTTATGTCGGTTCGTGCACTTAATAAGATGAATTTTGATGTCCATTTTACTATTGATATGGTGGTACTCTTGAGGAGCAAGACTCTAAAGGTCATGTTCATTGGGTATGTTGAAAATGAGTTGTTTGTGGTGGACTTCTCGGGTCAACCAACACTCAAGCAATATGCCTATTCGGAAAGGCCGACGTGGGGTGGTTGTGACATCGCCGCTTGTCCATGTCAATATGAGAACTTTGCAAAGTCTTCACAAGGGTGGCCACATTCTTGGACTAAAAGAGAATGTTTCTTTTTCTAGAGCTGCGTCGGCAGGCGCTGGCCATGAGAGGCCAGCGACCCGCTCAAGGTCCTGGCGTGACGGAAGATCGGCGGCAGCTGGCGCCGGTTGTGGCAGCTCATCGACCTGCACAAGGAACTGGCGGGGCGCCGCGACAGCAGGCGCCGGCCATGGCAGCTCATCGACCTGCACAAGGACCTGGCGGGGCGCCGCCTCAGAGGAGGCGCTCCCCCCCGCCTGTCCTGGAGCCGGCAGGAATTGAGAAGAGAAGAAGGCAAGAGGAGCCGCGTCAAGCTCAGATGGAAGATGTGGAGGCGCCGATCTGCATGGTTCGACGGTCGCCGACGATCAATGAGCTGGAGCGGCGACTGCGGTTTGCGCTGGTGGCGCACGTCGGTGGGGCAAGGCCACGGGTGTCCTGTGCGCAGGTGCATGCGGTGCTGATTAGAATCCTTCAGCTGCCAAGCGGAGCGTTCTCTGTGCACGCGTACCGGCTGGTGGATTTCCTCATCGTGCTCTCATCAAACGACATGAAGCGCACGGTGATGAACAAGCCATCGCCGCTGGAGTGCGGTGGCTTCAACCTGTTCTTCCGCCCTTGGAATAGACAAGCGCAAGCCAAGCTGGGGGAATGGCGCACTGTGGGGACCCCGGACTAGCTGTCCGAAATACCCTTGTGCCTACATATCAGCGATCCCATGATCAGTGTGTCGCTGAGCACAATCAAACTGGTAATCAAAGAACGTCCATAATTACTGAAGGAATTTACTTACTTGATTGAAGTCATATGCTTCGACAGGTACTTGCAGCGGAAATCACCAAACAACGTGGAGCCCAAGTCACTCGCCTTAAGACCCTACAGGCAGCTGACTGGGAAGCGCCCTAGTTCGCATTGACGTCATTGAAGTCTTCTTCTTCGAATTGCTCTTCTTTTAAAATCTGGCTAAGACAATAGTCAGGGACGAAACCAATATGAGTACATTTGATTGTACCCGCAAACTACCCCGAAATAAGCATGCACTACATTTTTTATAGTTTAAGTAAAACTTTGTTTGAAATCTTTATAACTTTAATTGAAAAAGGTAAGAAGAATTTTTATAACTTTTCATAAGCCTTGTATTTTTTGAAAACAACTATAGCGGATAGGTGCGCCAAGATGGAAGAAGGGCGCATGGCGCCAGAGCTGGCTGCTAAGGCGGCGGCAGAGCCCGAGGCTGAAGTCAGGAAAAGGTGGCGAGGAAGAGAGACTCCCGACAGGTGTTGATGACCGATGCCGCCCCCCATGGCTTCTAAAAGGGCCAATTCAGTCGCCGAGGTGGCGGCCATCAAGTCGACGCCCGGGACATGGTGTCCCATCCACAAGGTCGACTCGCACGACGCCAAAGATTGCCGCGCGGTGAAGAGCATCGCCGAAACCCGACGAAAGAGGTATTTGATTCCACCTTCCTCAATTTTGTCGGAATTACGCAAAACCGTATTTATTTTAAACAAAACAAAAAAAACTTATGTTCCAATGTTAATATAGTCAAGTCGAGGTATAGTTTCATTGAGAGGTCCCTTTCACTGGCATGTGGGATCTACGGTAGGGCGGCAGGCCAACGCCATAAACAACCGCGAAAGTCTTTTTGATTTTCCCAGCCTGGATGGCCTCTGCAGACTGCAGCTCTCCTTGCCGCGCGCCCAGAACGCAGCTGCTCCCCGCCAGATTATTTCGCCACGCCAGCGATCCGCGCCACGACGCATCCAGACCGTCCACGCCAAACAGCGGTGGAGGCATCCTACCGTTCCCGTTACCGATCCGAGAAACCAACCCATCACCAATCAGAGACCACAAAGAGCCTCTATAAATCCACCCAGCTCCGTCTTCCCAACATCGCATCCCAAGTTCCCCAACCTTCCAGCACTCTCCAATCCACCAGCGAATCCCCACCTTTCCCCACCCGTAGCAGCGATGGCACCCAAGGCGGAGAAGAAGCCCGCGGCGAAGAAGCCCGTGGAGGAGGAGCCAGCGACGGAGAAGGCCGAGAAGGCCCCTGCCGTGAAGAAGCCCAAGGCTGGGAAGAGCCTCCCGCCGGGAAGACCGCTGCCAAGGAAGGCGGCGGCGAGAAGAGGGGCCGGAAGAAGGGCAAGAAATCCGTTGAGACCTATAAGATCTACATCTTCAAGGTGCTCAAGCAGGTCCACCCCGACATCGGCATCTCCTCCAAGGCCATGTCCATCATGAACTCCTTCATCAACGACATCTTCGAGAAGCTGGCCGGTGAGGCCGCCAAGCTCGCCCGCTACAACAAGAAGCCCACCATCACCTCCAGGGAGATCCAGACCTCCGTCCGCCTCGTCCTCCCCGGCGAGCTCGCCAAGCACGCTGTCTCCGAGGGCACCAAGGCCGTCACCAAGTTCACCTCCTCTTAGATCTGGTTGACTGTACCCGATAGTAGATGTAGCTGTGGGCTGATGTGACTGGTGGTTGGCGTCTCATGTTATCTGCAAGTAGTGTTAGTTCTAATTCTGGATGAGTATCGCTGAATTTGCCAATGTTTTGTTGGCTGGTAGGTTGTAAGATCTGAATTATGAATGCATGTGCTTTGGTCAAACTGAGATTCGGAAATATGATGTATTTCTGCTGATGATGATTTTGTGTAAGAGTTCTTCCCTAGTGTATGCTGCCAAGCTTTTTTCAGTAGAACAGATTCACAGATGAAGGAGTTGGGAAGAAGCTGACTGATTATTGTCTTACCGTCTCCTCACTTATTTTGCAGGTTTGGTCGCTTGCAATTGAAGGAGGGCTTTGGCAATTAAGCAAGAGGCGCTTACCGTTGCCTCACTTATTTTGCAGGTTTGAACAGATTCACCCTAGACAGTGGCTGATGAAGACGGAGAACAGCGGACCCTAGGTACCTGCCATCAACGAGCTCCTAGGAGCAAAGTGCCATCTCCTTCTACCTGCCAAGTGGCCTCCCCATGTAAGTCTGAAATGTACAGTTGGGTAATTGCATATATTTACGCTTGAACAAATCAAGCAGTAGCAAAAGAAACTGGTGGCCAGGTAATGCATACTGTTCTGAACTAATTAAACATGGAGCTGCAGAGTTCCAACTAATGGAATTTAGCTGCTGAACCTACCTGCAACAACGGCACAACGCTACAACCTGTGAGCATTGAGAGAGCACTTCTACTAATTAAGTGTGGTAGTTTTCTTTTTATAGAGATTCAGGACACTTCCAAAATGTGTGGCACACACACTGGAAATCGCACAAAAGAGCAGTGTCTTAGCTTGTCTTTCCGCTGTCTTCAATTAGTTCTTGTCGGTATATTAGGCTAAAGCAGCAAACAAGGTTGGTTGAGTATACTAAAGACACACTTTGTATAGTTTCTTCTATAGTAATACTGATTTGAAGATGGAAGTTAGCCGCATAGTTCAGATAATTGTTAGTACTGCAAAAAATGCACATCACTATTTTTCCTTTGAGCCAGAAAAGGTAAAAACATGACAAATTTGTAGTACTGTGATTAGTGTGGGATTTATAGATATCAACGAGCTTCAACCAGATAAGTACATCTGCAATTGTGATAACCTGTGTTGAGTTGTTTGACTTGTTTCTTTGGGTACAAATTTCAATTTCGACTGGATCACCCTCTAAAAGATAATCCTGGCATCTATTATATTTAATCTACTTTATGCTTTGGGTGTAATTCATTTCTATTTGAGGCCCATTAGTGGCTATAACTACGTCATCACTCCTTTCTGATCTTGGTCTACTTTTAGGTGCTGGATGTTGGAGAGGAAGTTACAGGATGCTGAAGTTCCTGCAGAAGAGCCTAAGAACATTCTATAACATTTGGAGAAAAAGGGAGACGGAATATATGTGTTTGCAGAGACACAAGATGGCGGTTGAAGATTTTGAACTGAGGTGCATTCCAGAGGTACCTCTCACTTTGGTCTCTATATTTGTTTGTTTAACCTCCTAATTACGTGGCATGATTTGTTGGTCTTGTAGTATTGTCTGGTCAATGGTAGGTTCAGAAGACCAATGTTAGGCTTGACATTATTTCTCATGCTACCTTTTCGGCTTTTCCTATAAATATGATCCCTTATGTGATTAGGAACTTGTGATGCTCTGTGCCCCCTATTCTGTATTTGTCGCTCAACACGGAACATCATGTCTATTTTATTTTTACATGTAGTAAAACCAGGATTAAATGGTCTCTGAATACATGGTTTTTACCTTTTTCCTTTGAGCTTGAGAATAATATTTTTGTTAGTGCTTGGCCTGTCTACTATTTTTAGGCAACACTTGCATGCTGGTTGGTGTTGTCCGTTATTCTAATCTTCTTTTATCCTTTATTTCAGTTATTTTGATGTCTTCCTGTTCTTCACTTTCTGTATTGTTCAGTCCCCTGCTCCATTAAATTGTAAAATTGTATGTGCAGTTAGCTTGTTCATGTAATAAAGTAACCATCAACAAATGCCTTGTTACTCCGAGATCATTGCTTTGTGCACCATGTTTAATGTTACTCCAAAATATGATTATGCAGGTGCGTCTTTGTAGAGAGAAGATATCTAAAAGTGTATATGCAATGAAAAAGCTTAAGAAATCTGAAGCGCTGTTAAATTAGTGGTTCTCCTCTCTGTTTACTTGCAATTAGTGGTAGTTCTAATGCTGAATGAGTGTTGCTGAATTTGCCGATGTTTTGTTGGCTGGTCGGTTGCATGAGCTGAATTATGAATGCATATGCTTTTGGCAAACTGAGATTCAGAACAAAGATGCATTTCTGCTACTACTTGTTACCGATTTCTGCCTATTCTTGATATATTATGCTGCTGAAGTTATATTATGCCTGATCCTTCCAGTGTGTTACCAATTTCTCACTAGTTTGTTTCTGAATGAAGGGTTGTTAAATGGACGTTTGCTCTGCTGTTCAGAAACCATTTTATTTCTAAACGAAGCGTGTTCTAATGTTCTGCTGTTCCTTCTTGCGCTGCACCAGTCATCTTCTTTCACCTACTGGACCTATCTCAACCTTTCATCAAGTAATGAGTAATCGTATTCTGATCTTCTGCATTCTTTATTGGATTGCAGGTAGCAGGGGAAGTGAACTGCTACAAGTATAGCAGAGATGATGGATGGTTCTACATGGTCGAGAAGCTTGGGCTGCAGGGAAGGCATGGCACATGATGGGGCTGGAAGTTCATCAGTCTGCCCGATGGATCAAGCCGGTAGGACATTTTTGCTGTGACTGTCTTATGTCTGTCTTGTGACATAATGTCTAAGGTTAACTGTAGACAGAGGAAAAAAATGAATATGCCTTCCCAAAATAAGTGTTCTTATTATTCTTGTTTGGAGGCTGGTTAGTTTTTCACAAACTGATATGTTATTTTCTCCTTGTTGGGAGATGACAGTTGTGAATCAATCAAACAAAACTGGTCGTATGTTCATCCCAATGAGCATCCCTTTTCTTTCGTGATGATAGTTGTGACGACTGACGATCTTCTGTTGATGGTCTGCTGCTAAGGTTTAACCTGAAGGTTAGGAATTCTATTGAAATTAGTCAATCCAAGGCCAAGGCCAAGCACGCTGTCTCCGTGGGCACCAAGGCTGTCACCAAGTTCACCTCCTCTTAGATCTCGTTGGTTGATTGTGCCCGGTAGTTGATGTTGTTGGCTGATGTGACTAGTGGTTGTCGTCTCTGGTTATTTGCAATTGCAAGTAGTGTTAATTTAAATGCTGGATGAGTATTTGCTGAATTTGCCAATGTTTCGTTGGCTGGTTGGTTGTAAGAACTGAATTATGAATGCATATGCTTTGGGCAAACCGAGATTCAGAACAATGATGCATTTCTGCTACTGGTTACCGGATTCTGACTAAACTTGATATACTAAGCTGATGGTGTTTTTAGATGCCCGATTCTCCTGGTGGGTTACCTTCAATTTTATTTGTGAACGAAGCGTTGTTAAATGGAATGGTTTGTTGTATGCTGTTAGGGAACGAATTGTGCTCTATTGTTCATTAACATGGAGAGGAGGAATGCAAGCAAACCAATGTGTGCTCTATGATCATTAAAAGGAGTAGTTAACAGTGCTTATGATGCATCCGCTTTAGTTATTAGTATATCAGCGAATTGGCCAGCCTGTGTGGAGTAGTTCGCTGTACAATTGTTTTTTGCTCTGAAAATGTCAGAAGTGTGAGTTGCATACTTGCATTTTTTGCCGGGAGGTGTTCCCTAAGCAAGGTATTGTAGACATGCTACCTTATTGCCTCTTGTTCACTGAACAGAAGTTAAAATCTTGTTCTGAATTGCCACAGTAGCATTCTGTATATTTTCGATTTGTGATAGCTGTGGTGACCTGAATTCACCCACCTGTATTTGGCTGCTGTGACTAGTTGTCGATTCTGGTTTCCTGCAAGTAGTAGTACTACTGCCGCATGAGAATTGACCAACCACTGTAAGAACTGAATTATGCAATGGCGATGTTTTGGCAAACTGAGATTCATAATGTTATGAACTCATGATGCATTTCAGCTAGTACCTAGATACTGATTTGTTCCTAGATGTCATACATCATAGGTGCCTGAACTAAAACTCTACTCTGAATTTGACTATAAGGAATTACTATGCCCAACTCTACTCTGAGTTTGATTATAGAGTTTTCACTTTCCAGCAGCAAGGGCAAACCTGGTGCTGTTAAAGATCAAATTGAATTATCTGCTAGTACATATGATATTTATAAAGATGTTAATGAATCTATTTTGGAACACAACAATAAACCCGTTAATTGTTTGGAAGGATTGTGATGTATGTTTGGGTCAGATTTAGGATAAATTTGTAGGGCACTTATTGCAAGGTAAGCAACGTTTCTCTTCCGAGCCATTCCCTATTTTTTGCTTATCTGGGAAATCATCAACATATTTAGGGAGGTATGCTTTTCTTCCAAATGCATTGATCGTGATAGCTCAGTAACCTCTTCATTCAGGGGCAGTATGAATTATCTTTTGATTGGTTGATTTTCTCCCTCTCTCTATATATTGTTTGTAACTTGGAATTAAATCATCTGCGTCAATATATATTTATATGTAGGCTGGTCTGACCTTATATGGGTAGTTTATATATTTCCTATGGATACTCTGATCATATTGGCGTACATTGGTAGGGAATTGCTTTTTTTCTCGGTACATCTTGAGCATCACTGAGATCTCAAGTTTTTTATGCTGTAGATTTAATATATTTGTCCATGTTGTGTTTATCTACTCTCCTTTGTCTGTGAGAACTAATTCAGACCAAACGCTGGAAGCATTTATCTGCTATACTTTTGTTCAAACTTGCAGATATAGCGTGGATACTAAAATGAACTTTTATACTAATTGTGTTAAACTCTTCTGAATCATTTTTGTTCCAGTTCACATTTTCCATCTATTTTTCATTGGGGAGTTTACTTGAGGCACAGTTATCCTCGCAAAGTGGCATCAAAAGCCAGGTTTGGTACTCTTCGACGTTCCAGAATCGGGCATGCCATCATTTAGTGTTTCTTTTGTCGTACAGTTCAGATTATTGCGGTCCACATAATAAGTAATTAACATGTTAGATTATTAATAACATAAAAGGGAAGATAGGATAATGTTACTAGTGGTAGTAGATGTATTTGGCATATGTGACTAGCGGTTGTCGTCTATGGTTATTTGCAAGTAGTGTTAGTTCTAATGCTGGTCGAGTATTGTTGAATTTGCCCAATGTTTTGTTGGCTGGTCGGTTGTAAGAACTGAATTATGAATGTATATCCTTTTGGCAAACTGAGATTCAGAATAATGATTGCATTTCTGTTACTGGTTACCGATTTCTGCCTAGACTTGATATACTAAGCCGGTCATGATCTTGGGTACCAGTTCCTCCCCGGTGTGTTTTCTGCCAATCTTTTTAAGTGTTGTGAAATGAATGGTTCCTTTCCATGTGTGCTGCAGGAAGAATCCGAGCCAACCAAATGTTTGGCCTTGCCAATATCTTTTCATTTCTGCTCTAGTTAACAATGCTTATGCGTTACTTATTAATATGTCAGCCAATTGGCTAGCCTGCGTGGAGTGGATTGTTGCTGGTCTGAATATACCAAAAGTGCGAGTTGCATTTCTTGCAGGGAGGTGTTCCTTAAGCAAGATATAGTAGGTATTAGCTACCTTTGCCTCTTGTTCAGTGAACAGAAGTGAAAATCTCCTGATTTGCTACAGTAGCATTATGTACAGTTTGGGATTGTGGTAACTGTAGCGATCTGAATTGCACGCACCTCTATTTTGTAATAGCCATTTTGATTAGAGAAGCACAGAACATCAATAACTGTTAACTGCAGAAACTATTAAGCTGTCTCTGCGGCAATTCTGCTAATTTTCTGATAATTGGCCTACCATCCTTTCTCCATTGCTTTGATTCAGTGGTTTGATGATGCCTTATTTTCTCGATATCTCATATATACTCTTGAACTTAATTTCTTTTTAAAACAGTGCCAAATATATGGCGATATGTTGTTTTATGAAAAGAAGATGTGCTATCTTCCAAGAGTTTCCGGAATTTTTTATCAATACTACTATTATTCGGTTGTAAACAAATTTCAGTAAATGATTGTATGTGAAGTTTGCAGTATTGAACTAAGGAGTTTGCAGAGTCAAGCAACAGCGGCTGTCTAGTAGTCTACGACTCTAAATATGCAGAGATTGCAGTGGTAAATGCTCTTGTACTTTTACGACAATGGATGACCTCGGTAATTTGCCTAAACAATGAAATTGGACATCTGAGTATTTTCCTCGGCGATACGGTGTGTTGCACATGCCCTTTCCAAATCAAGTTTCAGCTCATGGCTCGTTTCGAGGTGATGCCAGTGTACAATTCTCACAAGCTCTGTTTTGCGACCGAGAAATGCTGAGGCTGGATCCCGGCCACTTCAGAAATTCAGATCACTCAGAACCCAAGAGAGGTCCACGCAGCAACCACGGCACGAAACCAACCAACAGAACGCAGGAACCACCACGCCACGGATCCCTCCCCACGATCCGCGTGCCTCACCTGATACCGAATCCCCACCGTCCACTCTTCCCAAATCCAACGCACCAAACTCCCATCCCATCCCCAAAACTCAGAGCGCCAAAAGATCCAAAAATTTCGCCGGACTCCCGCGCCCGCCGGCCGCCGCCTCCTCACTTTAAAACCCCCCGCTCCCCTCCCTTCTTCCTCATTCCACCTCCCAAATCTCCATCCCCACCAAGCGAACCAACCCTACACCAGCAGCCCCCATGGCCCGCACCAAGCAGACGGCGAGGAAGTCCACCGGCGGCAAGGCGCCGCGGAAGCAGCTGGCGACCAAGGCGGCGCGCAAGTCCGCCCCGGCCACCGGCGGCGTGAAGAAGCCCCACCGCTTCCGCCCCGGCACCGTCGCGCTCCGTGAGATCCGCAAGTACCAGAAGAGCACCGAGCTGCTCATCCGCAAGCTGCCCTTCCAGCGCCTGGTGCGGGAGATCGCGCAGGACTTCAAGACCGACCTCCGCTTCCAGAGCTCCGCCGTCTCCGCCCTGCAGGAGGCCGCCGAGGCCTACCTCGTCGGCCTCTTCGAGGACACCAACCTCTGCGCCATCCACGCCAAGCGCGTCACCATCATGCCCAAGGACATCCAGCTCGCCCGCCGCATCCGTGGAGAGAGGGCCTAGAGTGAGTGCTTGGTGGCGCCTGATCTGGAGGTGTAGAGATGTTAGCTTATCTTGTGAGTTGTAAGTGTGTTGGAATCTAGAAGGCGTGGTAGGAGTTTCGTTTGTGCTGTGATGGGTTTGTTATGTTCCGGTGTAGTAGTGTTTGATGTTACCGTCTTGTTACCATCAGCAATGGAAAAAAGTTGGCTATCAGATCTGAATGTTGTGCTCTGAACATTTAATGTTTTCTCAGTATGATGATGCCACGGATTTGTGCGAATTCCGGGTTAGTTTAGCCTGATACGCTCTAATCTGTAACTGGAATTTGTATTGTCAGTTGAAAGCTCCATATTGCACACCATGTCTGAATACCTCTGTATCGGTTCATGTTCCAATCGTGCCTACACATAGAGCAGCACGAGTTGCTCTGGTCTAGGCCCATATTGCAAACCATGTCTGATACTTCCGAACATGTTAGTTTCTTGTTAGCCAATTGCCTCTGGTTGGGGTAGGAAGATTCACTCGTTTGTGCTGTGTCGCATGTGTTATGGTGCTATACTGCTATGTAGTCTCTGATGGTACCATCTTGTTATCGTCATCAATCGATGGAAAGTTCTCCTGATGTTTTTTTTTAGAAAAGGGGGTCCCCGTTGTTGTGCCTATGGTTTGGTTTACGCGAATGTAGATAGATTTCGTACTGAACTTTTTCAAAATTGCTTGGACAGCTTCAGTGATGGGCAGTGTAGCTTCAGCCGGGTTGGATGGATTTAAGCACTGAATCTGATCTTGTTACGGCATTATCTAACAAATTCAAAACCATTTCAGGTTGCTGAAAGAATCACACACCGTTCAGTATGCCCGTGGTCACTTGATTCAGACACAAAGGGGAGGCAAGAGAATGGAATGGATATTAGTTTCTTCCTCTTTGGCTGTCATCACTCTGGTACGCAAGAACTGCAGTTATGTATGCGTTTGCCCTGCAATGTATGTACTCTCTGATGGTGCCATCTTGTTGTCATCATCAATGGAAAATTATCAAACATCTGTGCCTTTTGTTTGCTTTATCTTAGTGGATAAATTTCTCACCGAGTTTTCAACGCTGTTTGGAATTGATGTACTGAATGTCTGAATCTATGTAAAACGAAGCTTCTCGGGCTTCTGTTAGACACTGTCTTCTTACTGAATCTATGTACTCCTGATTCAGTGAAAGCTTCTGTTAGACACTGTTGGAGTAACACCAATCCACTGAAAGCGATTCCTAAGCAAATGTTCAGTGAAAATTCATCAAACTCAATTTCCTCCATGTCTGATGACTGGCCGTATCCTGTTAGCACTGAGTATGTCATTCCCCGATGTGTCGTAATGGATTGCTAACCTGATGACTGGACGTTGTTTTTAGAAAGATTTGCTGGGTTGTGCTATGGTGGCCATGTTATGCTGTTATTTAAGCCTCTGATGTTACCTTTCTGTTTTTTACAGTGCTACCGTAGGGTAATCCCCTATGGTGTAATTTTCAATATATATACGAAAATAGATAGTTATTACATAGAAAAAAAACCCAGGTCTAAAGAGTCAAAACACCATGACTCACCCTTGAAAAGAGCAAAAAGCTAGGCTATGGAAATACAAGGGAAATCCAATCAACAAGCTTCTGAACAAACGCCGGCTTGATTATGTACTGATGCAGTAATAGGTCTGTTTTAGTACGAGCTCTCCAGCTAGCCAAAGATGGGGCTATCCTGTTGAAAATAAGGTCATTGCGTTCCTTCCAAATGTTCCAAGCAGCCGAAGCAAAAATCTCAAACAAACCTGGTCCGACGAAGGACGTGTCTGCTAAAGATATGCGTTCCCCAACACCGACTGAAAGATACCAAGCAATGCCAGCAGCTAGCAGCAAAATCTCAGGAAAAAAAAGAGATGTTCGCATGGCTCCAACCTGTTTTGTTTACACACAACACAAGCTGAACCCATCAATGTGCCAATGCTTTCTCAGCATCAATTCCTTGGTGTTTAAGCGATCATTAATCAGGAGCCAAATGAATTACCATTATGTTATGATGAATGAAAAGTTAGTCCTCTTTGTGCCCGGGCTTGGATCTCCACTCTCCAGCTCAGTGAGAAAAACTGGTTTAGCATCGATGTTGATCACATCAGAGGCGGTCGGTGGAACCCTGATCATGTCATGGAGGAGCCCCTCGCTTTCGGCTCCTCGTGGCACCTTTCGTCCCTCGGTGACGGCCTTGGCAATTGGCCAAACAAGCTACGGCCGTGGGTGACAACTCACAGGTCAGCTGCATGCGCAGTCGTGGGTTAAAACCGCGACAACACACTTCTGACATCTAGGAAGGTAGCCGTATGCAGGCGGTGGCGGTGGCAGCGTAGAGGACTTCAATCTTGGCGGCCGGAGCTAGTCGCCGCGGTTGGGGCAACTCCTGCGGGCGAAACCATGTGCCTATCATGAAGAGGGTAGCATGCGCGGCTCTCGCGACGAAGTCACTGCCATCCACCTGGCATGGTTAACGGAGCTGCCTTATCCTTCTTCCTCCGGGTGCCTTGCTTCTGGGTCTTGTTGGCCCTCTACTCTGCGGTGAGCTCCTTCTTTGGCTTCTTGGGGGATCGGCCACTATATCCAGGACCACGGGCCGGTCGGCCAACGGTGGCGTCGACCATGGCTAGGGCAGGAGCTGAAGCTAGTTTTGGAAGAGGAAATGTCGGGGGGCTGCCAAAGGGAGGACAGAAGATTTGTCCACACATGTTCGGTAGCCGACGTAAACCTGATCCAAATTTGGGTCGGGGTGTTGCTGACAGAATAATAGACAAATGTTTGTTTACATCGCCGCGTTGAGACTTGGTTTCGGCAGCGCGGACAGCGACGGACACAGACGAACTCAATGCGTCGACCCATTAAAGTTGACCTACGTGCCCATATTTTCATGTGATGCTTCTGCATTGTAGTGAGCCAAAAGAGCAAGAAAATCATTTACAGATATTATGGTACTCGTATTTTGACAGTTATATTTCGTATTTTGACGGTTTCCACAAGGGGAAACTTGATTTGGAATGGCCATGCGGGTCCAGTGATAGCCTTGGGCCGGGCTCTCCTCTACTGGGCTTTCTACCCTTTTTAGAGAAATGCTTTTTTCCCTTTCCATTCCATCCTCCACATCCGCCACGCCGTCTCTGCTTCCACACGGCACCACCTCCTGCTCCGCCGCTCGTCTCGGCTCCGGCAACGCCCAGGCCTAGCACCAGCGAAACCCTAGCATCCTCCTCGCGGGATTCCGTCTATCCCCGCCGCGCCGTCCGCCGGCGGCCCGACGATGGAGACGGAGGCTGCCGGCCCTTGCTCGAAGAAGAGGAAATCAACGGGACTCGAACCACTCGAGGCGACGAACCCGGCAGCGGCGGCTGAGGAGGAAGGGCACGGTCCAGGATCTGCGGCGGAGGATCAGGAGCCGCCGCTTCCCGGAGCGCATGCGGGCGGGGAGGACCTCATCAGCCGGCTCCCCGACGCCCTCCTCGAGGAGATCATCTCGCTCCTCCCCACCAAGGATGGCTTCCGCACGCGGGAGTACGCCTCCCGGTGGCGCCGCCTCTGGCGCAACGCCCCTCTCAACCTCGACCACCACCAGCTCTGCCAAAACCCTGAGGACATCTGCGCCGTCATGTCGCGCATCCTCTCCGCCCACGAGGGCACCTGCCGCCGCTTCTGCGCCCCCCTCCGAGCCGCCACCGCCGACGCCTGGCTCCGCTACCCCGCCCTCCATAACCTCCAGGAGCTTCAGCTGTGCGGCTGGGGACTACTCCCGTTCGCTTATCCACCACCAAGGCCGCAGCAGCCCTCCCGCTTCTCTGAAAACCTCTGTGTTGTCACCATTGGAGATATCCAGTTCCCTGAAATCTCAGCCTACGCGATTCACTTCCCTAACCTTAAGAAGCTCGAGCTTGAACGGGTCAGCATCTGCGAATACGCGTTGCAAACCATGCTTGCGCGTTGCCCTGCTTTGGAGTGCTTGATGATTGCGCACTGTAGTAGCTTCCGTTGTGTCCGAATCAACTCCATTAGACTTAGAAGCATATGTGTGAAAGCTGATTATCATGAACACACGTTTGGGGAACTCATCATCCAGAATGCCCTTTGTCTTGAGAGGTTGCTCCAACTAATTGCAAGTCAGCCGCATACAACGGTGATCTCCACGTCTAAACTGGAGACGTTAGGTTGCCTTTTTTCTGATCGTAATCATAGTACCAGACTCGTGCTTGGCTCCACAGTTATTCAGGTAGCTCTGACGTTCCTACTTGCCTTCTTACTTGCATTTCTATGTGCTAAGAATTATATATTTTCTGCACTGATAAATGGCCTAATGTTTGTCTTGTATGTTCATGAAGGGACTGCTTGTTGATAGCCCAACGCCAGAGGTGCGCACTGTCAAGATTTTGTCTGTCGATATGCGTGCTCTTAGTCTGGATGGTGTTATTGACTTGATGAAGTGCTTCCCATGCTTGGAAAGGCTGTATATTGAGGTGACTGTTATTTTGTGATGGTTCATAGTATTCAGTTCTTGTTTGATCTACTTACTTACTGTTCTGAGATGGTTGGTTCTAAATTCTCTATTTTATTTTTCAGTCTGCTGGACCAGGAAAACCCAACATATGGCGTCGTAATCAGCGAGAGCTTCTAACAACTTTTGACATCCGTCTGAAGAAGATTTCCTGGCGATATTATAGGGGCATCAAGTCACATGTTGACTTTGCCACATTCTTTGTGCTAAACGCCAAGGTGCTAGAGTTAATGACTTTTCAGGTTCACTCTGACGATTACAAGGAGATGAAATTTGCAGAGCAACGTGAGAAGCTAAAGCTGGACAGGAAGGCCTCAACAGGTGCTCGGTTCCATTTTACACAAGATGACTCTCATCGCTACGTTGAGGATTTTCGTGTCCATGATTTGGATCTAGCTGATCCCTTTGAAAGGAAAGATCCTTACGAGTTTCATGATTTGAGCTAACTATGTTAGTTCTCACAGCTGTTGTTTTGTAAGTTCATGTTATCTTAGAACCTTGGTATTCATGTTGTTTGTTCTGTCGAAACCAATCTGTGCTCATATGCACGATGAGAAATTACAGAGCTGTGTGGCTTCTGAACATCTAATTTGATGCCTGTCGGCTGTGCTGTTTGACAAAGCCATGCGAATTGATTGTGTTCTCCCAGAACATGGTACTACTGTGGTGATTGCTTTGGTGTAAACATGTCTTACCTATCTTTTCTTTTTCTTTTTTGCAAGAAAATTGTGTGGATCTTAGGTAGCTGCCCATTCAGAATGCTCTGTCTTGTCTCCAGTATACATGAACTATTTGAAGTGTGGACCTATCACTTGAGCAGGAACACCTAGAGGTGGCTTCATCATGGAAGCAGGGAATTGTTTTTGTTTCCAGGACAAATGGTCCTGATGTTGTACTGCTCAGATCATGTTCAGCGTTGGCTGCAGACCAGCTGGGCTTTTTGGTTTGAAAGCTAAGTATATGTTCCATCAGAGGCAAACTAATGTTATCAGCTTGTAGGAATCATCAAATCGGTGTTATAAATATTTCCCTGCTTGACCTGGTCTATCAGGACTTGGGAAGGAAGTTCCTGATCTATCACTTGAGCCGGAACATTCATTTTGGAAGTAAATTGTTTTTGTTTCCGGCGGTGCTGGCTGCTTTGCCGTCGATTTGCTGACTTTTTTTGGAGGTTAAAAGATATAATTCATCGGAAGCAGAGTATAGCTTGTAGAAATCATCAAGCTGGGTCAGGAGGTGAAGGTTGAGTTTGGAATGCATAGGCAACACAATTTGTTCCCGTGCTGACGTGCTGATGTAAATGCTGAATTTGGAACATTTTAACCTTGTGACCCGCCGTCGCCTGGTCGTCGCGGCTCCTGTGACTCAGACGGCTTGACGGTAGATGAAGTCAATCGTCCGTGTTTGTATCTTCTTGTATATACACACATTGATGATCGACAAATGTTCACATCGTGGTACTCATGTGTAGGATAAAGCATCGGAACGGGGAGCAACTAGATGATGTATGTGTCGAATATGTATACGAGTAAGACTTGTAATTAGCGGAAAGTTAAGTGTTTGAGTCGAACACGTACAACCTGACATAATATATGAAAACACCGTGGGTAGCCAAATTAGACTAAACGAAAGCTGGTAGGCTAGACGCAAAATCAGTAGAGGATGGTCCGTGCGAACAACTTTATTACCAAAAGCACGTTTAAAATGGAAATCCATATTAGCTCTAGATGCACCCATTGCTCAAAAAACCTTTTTCAAAATGTCAAAAAAATCCAAATAATTTTTTTCGCATATACTAGATGGCATCATAGGCTAGCACAAAAAGTTCCGCCGAGATAAGACGTTTTTGTGACCTGCGCAAAAAAGACTAATCCGGGATTTTCAAAATGACTTTTTACGCGAGTTATTTTTTTCTTTTCTGCACAGGTCACAAAAAAATTCTTCGCAAATTTTTTGTGCTAACACAAAATGTCTTGATGTATAACCGAAATTGAATTTGGATTTTTTTTATATTTTAGAAAAAGTAAAAAATGTTTTACATAATGGGTGCATCCGCACCCGTGACCCGAATCGCCGTGTAAGAAAGAAAGTTTTACTATGAATTAACCTTTTTCTACAGAGAAGACACTGCAATTGGTTTTAGCCAAAAGAACAATAAAAGCCTATACATATCATATATAATGGTATTTTGACAGTTAAAAGCTTATATTTGTATCATGACAGTTATACGAAGTAGCATGATCTGATTTATGATAGAAGATAGGAAAACGAGACACTGCTTGTATTTCTAACTTGTATAGTACAATCGTCATAGTTGTGATGGACATGCAATAAATAAATACTGCGCACACCACTTTTGAAACAGCTGCAGGTTCTATTATTGGGGAAGCTGAAAAGAACGAGATATGTATTGTAGAATCAGATAACTATTGCCATGAAGTGTTCTGTTACAAGTGTAATGCATGCCAAAAATTCTTGGCAAATGCCTTACAATAAGTAAAACCATATATGTGTGCAAGTCCTCTGAGAACAAAAGAGAAGAACCTTGGCCAAAATATGAAAACATAGATGGAACTGGATTTTACCCCTACATGAAAACATAGACGGTTTCACCCAAACTTAAATAATTAAGGATTCCTGTTGCATCTGGGAGCTTTCTCATCACTCATGCAAAGCCTGCTTATCAGTTCCAAGATAAAGATGGGATTCCACGGAAGGATATGCCTTGAAGATGTTGTATATTTTCTGGCATGCATGGTCAGTTGGCGTGAACATCTCGGACAGCCTCACAGTCATTCTTGTAAGAATCGGTGCACATCTGAATAAGAGCTCAAAGAAATGAAGCTCATGATCCTCTCCTTTCATGCCGTCGATTTCGACCTCTTCAAGATCAGGCAAGGCGATAGTCTGGGTTCTCCAGCTCATTTCCCCATCATGACAACGACACTGTATATGGCGTTTTTCTTCATCCTACGTACAACAAATGGGAAATTTTTGCTCAAAGCCGTAAATTTTTGCCCAACAATTGTGAGATAATTAGTACTATAAGCAGATCAGGGAAACACCTCGGATCTAAGTAGGTCGACCTTGAGCCTTCGTATAGCACTGAGAATGCAATCACTCTCAAGGAGACGCAACACAAACGCTCCGAAAACATGCCGCCTCGTGGTGAGATATAAGTTTAAGACAGAGATGTCAGCAACAACGAGATGTTTCTGTATCTCTTGCACGAAGGTGTGATCTGCATCTTTAAAACCTTCGTAGCCCTGCAAAAACAATTTGGCAGGATATGTATGAGTCATAATGCGTTGTAGGAGTACTAATTAAGTTGAGCAAAGAGAGAAGACATACAAGATCCGCATACATCTCCAGCGACGGGGCATGGACGGGCGTTTTTGCCGTCCTTAGCCTGAGGCGCCCCAGGCCCCAAAGACGATGGGGATAAGCAGAGTGCGTGTCATAGGAGCACTGCCACTGAGTATGGTCGCTGGTGGATGCAGGGCCAGAAGGTCCTCGGAGTGGTCCTCGGTTCTATGGAACCAGATATCGCATGCCAACTCATTGGCTACAAGACGGCGGCAGCGGCTTGGACCGCGGTGCACGCCATGTTCGGCGCCCAGAGTCTGTAACATCCCGTTGCCGCCGGTGAGGATTGGGGCGTGAGATCGACTCAAGGAGGATAACTAGTAGCTTGTGGTAGCCACCGGACCTTGGTTGCTTGTGGAGAGCAGCCGGACCTGAGAAGACCAGAGGAGGAAGACAGACGGGGAGAGAGGAACGGAGCAACCCGACTCAGTTCATTTTCATTCCTCCTCCCCAGTCTCCGCTGCTCTGTTCTTGTAGTCTCTGTATAACCGCAGAAGCCCAGTCTGATAGGCCCACGGCCCAGGTTCATCAAACACGGTTGTCAACAAGTACGGGTGTGACATTACCGCCCCAAAAAACATTGCTTGCCCTCAAGCAATGGCTCGCACAGGTCGCAACATACTGCATCTCCAATTTCTTCATAGGTATCTTCTGCTCGGTCGTAGCATACTTGCCTTGTCTCTAGTATGCACCCATTTTTCAGTTCTGAAACCAATATCTCCAAGATACCTGGATCCCATTGCTTGAACTGAGGCTTGCATGCGACTTGTATCCACGAAAAGAACCCATAACACATGTACGGCTCTTGTTGCCCTTGTGAAAGCCAGAACACAGACACCATTGTGTGTACAGCAAAGAGGATAATTGGCATGTTTTCCTCTACGGGGATGAACCCTTCCATCTCAATATTGCCAACTAGGATCACAGAAATCAGTTCACTTCGAAGAAAGGACTAGAAGACCCAACGCTTCTGAAGGTCCATGACACATGACCACCAAAGGATAAGTAGGAAAATATTTGAGCACAGGAAAGTACCTACTCAGGCCATCTTCGACTGAAACACCATATGCGATGGATGAGAAACCAGGAATCAGATGTCCTCAACACAGGAAAATATTTTGCAGCAGCATCTTTTGTACACGAAATATTGTAGACCCCAAATTTCTTTGCATCTACCTCAACATCCCCCATTGAGCCACGTGGACGAGCACCATGCTGCCCTGACTCTTTACAAAGATTCGTCACATCCAGCAAATGATCATTATGTGCATAAGCTTCTGGACCTAAAATTGACTGCAAGTAGTTCTGAAAGTACTGGGACAATATCAACCAACGTTCAACATGTTTCCCCGGATTCCACTGTGCAAATAGCTTGCTTTTTAACGTAAGTTGAAGGCAACGAACAGATCCACCTCCTGCTTGTCCTAATGAAACTGCAAATATTGTCTTTCTCCACTTCACTGGAGCCCATAAACTCACTAGTCTGGTGTATTCCTTGGGACAAATATATGTCACGTCTTGCTTGCCAGGATCCCATGGCAATGATAGCTTCACGCTGTTGGTAGAATATGTCAGCATAAATATGGGATCATGTGTTGCATCCCCTTGAGTGCCTGGATCCCATGGTAATATGAGGAAATCACTATTGTTAACCTCTTGTGGTGGCAGTATAAGGTACACCAGCTGAACTCCAGTTGCTGCATGATCCAAACCTATGCTAGTGTCAGTCACACCCTCAGGCTCCTTGAGAGAATTCACAGGCTTCTCCAGAAATAGTGACAGGACTCCAACATGAGTTAGCACACTATCGCTAGTATGATCATTGGACATCATGTCCTTGTAAATGACTTCTTCAACAGGAACTATATCAAACTCCAAGAACATGGACAAGCCTCCAATGCAAGTGAACACATCGTTAACCACCTCTATTAAAGTTGTTTCCGAGATAACAGCCTCTGCAGGTTCCACCCAAAGCTCAAGAAACAGAGATGCACCACTAATATGCGTCAACACCTCTTCAGAAGAATCTGCAATTGGCTCTGCCATCTGCAAGTCTGTCTTCATTTTCCTTTCCTCGTACTCACTGTCCAGCGCCAACTTCAATTGCTCAAGCTGCAACTTGATGAGCTCTAGAAGTTGGGTAAGCGTCGGCTCCGTCGGCTTGACAGTTGTGGGCAACACATCCTTGGGACTCATAGGCAAACATCTAACAGGTATGTCGGGTGAGATGTCCCCGCTTGCATGAACAACACTACTAGGAAGAGAAGCCCCCAGCATTGCTGTCGATGGTGGACAATCCCTAACACCAAAGTGGGCTTCAACATCGTTGATGAACTCAGGCCAAGCACCAACCACCTGAGCCAACCTGTATGCCTCGTACCAAACTTTGGCCTTGCCTTTCATGTGTAAAGATGCAGCCACAACCCACATGCACTTACTGATATTGAAGCGAGTGAAGTACTCGAGACACTGTGTTCGCCAGAGACGTGGATTGGTACCATCAAAGCGAGGGAATGAGGTGGAGCGCGGTGGGTCGGTGTTGATCGCGCTAGCCCCTGCCACACAACCTTCCCTCGAACTGTTGAGGACATAGATCGAACAGCTTGCAGGCGTGTTCACGCCAAGCCCATGCACACCTTGCAATGTGTCGTTCCCAGCACCGGTCGAGGTCATAGGAGTGAGATGCATCATGCCACTGGCCGGGAACGCGACCACGGTATGGTTGTTGCCGATGTTGACAGCCGAGCCAAGCATCGAACACCTTGTGGCCGTGGTGGGAGCGAGGGCGGCGCCTGCGTGTAGAGCACAAGCAGTCACAACCCTATGTGTGGAGATGAGCGAGGACGACCCTCCGATGGTGGGGCAGGAGATGAGGTCGCCGCTGCGTCAGATCGCCGGCGACTGGGCATAGATCGAGGCGGTCGCAGTGGGGAAAAAAATTGGGGATTTTTTTGGATGGGATTTTCTAGCTCTGATACCACTGTAACATCCCGTTGCCGCCGGTGAGGATTGGGGCGTGAGATCGACTCAAGGAGGATAACTAGTAGCTTATGGTAGCCACCGGACCTTGGTTGCTTGTGGAGAGCAGCCGGACCTGAGAAGACTAGAGGAGGAAGACAGACGGGGAGAGAGGAACGGGAGCAACCCGACTCAGTTCATTTTCATTCCTCCTCCCCAGTCTCCGCTGCTCTGTTCTTGTAGTCTCTGTATAACCGCAGAAGCCCAGTCTGATAGGCCCACGGCCCAGGTTCATCAAACACGGTTGTCAACAAGTACGGGTGTGACAGAGTCGCGCCAATGTTCGTCACATCCGGCGTCAACTCCAGATGCTGCGGAAGGAGGATCTGTCGGCAGGAGAGTACATGCACAAGATGAAGGCACTTGCCGACATCGAGGCTTTACATGCACAGCAAGTTCAGGCCACCGAGGAGTGGTCATCGTCGGTGAACGCTGCGATGCTCCCTAGCCCGTACGGAAACCAGGGCGGAAGACGCCCTAGGACGCATGACTACAATCCCGCCTATCAAGGTGGAGGTCGCCCGACTGGAAACCCTGGCCAGCAAGGACAAGGCCGCAGTGGCGGTATCGTAGGTGGCGGAGGCCACAATGGAGGTCGCAATGGAGGTCGTCACTGGGGGCCACGCTGCCAAATCTGCGGCAACTGGGGGCACATGGCCTTTGATTGCCGCAACCGCTATGACCACGACTACCGCACCGACAACCCACATGCGGGCAACTCTGCATCCACGAGCTCCAACGAGAATCCGTACTGGCACATGGATACCGGTGCGACGGATCACCTGACGAGTGATCTCGAACGTCTTCACGTTTACGAGCGCTAGGGTGGGAAGGATCAAGTCCTAGTGGCCAATGGTGCAGGTTTGTCTATTTCGCATATTGGTCATTCGAATTTAACCGGTTCATCCCTCCAATTAAAAAATGTCCTTCATGTTCCACATATCAGCAAACATCTTCTTTCCGTTTATCCTCTTGTCTCCGACAATGACGTGTTTGTTGAGTTTCGCCGTCATTTTTTCTGCGTTAAGGACAAGGCCACTAGGCGAATTCTGCTTCACGGTAGAAGTCAGGGGGACTCTACCCCATCCCGTTCTCTCACGCGTCGTCATCACCTCATCATGCATCCACTAGTGTCAAAGTCACGCCTGCGTAGTGGCATCAACGTCTTGGTCATCCCACAAATAATGTAGTTCAGTCCATTGTTAGAACAAATGGGCTGTCGTGTTCTCTAGACAATTACTCTTTGGTTTGTGATGCTTGTCAGTGTGCCAAGAGCCGTCAATTATCCTATAATGTTTCTTCTCGTGTTTCTACTATGCCTCTTGAGTTAATTCATTCTGACGTTTGGGGTCCAGCTAGTACATCATCTGGGGGTACAAGTACTATGTCAGTTTCATTGATGACTATTCTCGTTTTTGCTGGATCTATCTCATTAAGCATAAATCTGATGTCGAGCAAGTCTTTTATAATTTTCTGGCTCATGTTGAACGCCTTTTGGACACTAAAATCAAGGCAGTTCAGTCCGATTGGGTGGTGAATATCACAAACTCCATCGGTATTTCCAGCGCACGGGAGTCTCACATCGCGTCTCGTGTCCTCACACTTCTCAACAGAATGGCATAGCAGAATGTAAACATCGCCATCTAGTTGAGACGGGCCTTGCCTTGCTAGCGCACTCCTCGCTTCCCCTTCGCTATTGGGATGAAGCATTTCTTACGGCGTGTTATCTCATCAATCGCATGCCCACGCCGGTACTCAACAAGGACACACCAATTTCTCGCTTGCTTTCTTCGCTTTTTTGGATGCGCATCTTGGCCTAGTCTTCGCAAGTTTAACTCCCATAAATTAGATTTTCGCTCTAAAATGTGTGTTTTCCTTGGATACAGCCTCATGCATAAGGGATATAAGTGTTTAGACCGCTCTACGGGCCGGATTTATATTTCTCGTGATGTCGTCTTTGACGAATCAGTGTTTCCGTTCTCCACACCCGGTGTTTCTGTTGACATCTCCACTCTAGCGGAATCTATTTCATTCCTCCTAATGAACCGGTTACGAGTGTACTGATGCGTAAATATGACTTAACTTACCTGTCGTCCACTAATCCGCCTGAATCAGGCGAAGTTTCTTCTGTGTGGAGCTGGCCTTGATGCGTACGATCAACATGCATGGTGACATGCAAGCGGACGTGCATGGCGAAGCCGGCTCGCCACCCGGTGCGCACATGGAACCCGCTGCTCCAGCGGAGCTGGTCCAGCTCGATGCTGCGGCCAAGCCTACGTTCTCGTCGGCCGGTACCCAGCCCGTGTCGCCTTCTGCCGTGACGACGTGACGTCGCTTGCGTCACCGGCCGTGTCACCTCTGGCTGAGGATCGAGCCGAACATGCGTCAAGCACGGAACCGGCTCTTGTGCCAGCGCACACCATGGTTACCCGTCTCAGCGATAATACGCGCAGGGAGAAGAAATTCACCGACGGCACCGTACGATATGATCCACGTCATCGTGCCTTCTTTGCTGCACCTTCGTCACATCGTGACGCCTTGCATGAACCTGTGTGGCCTGCTGCCATGGAGGATGAATTTGCTGCTCTCTCTCAGACTAAGACATGAATCTTGGTGCCTCGACCTCCCGGTGTTAACATTGTCGGCAGCAAATGGATTTTTAATACCAAGCATGGTCCCGATGGTTCTATTGATAAGTGAAAGGGCATGGCGCTCCCATGTGTGGTTTTGGTAATTAATGACAATCCCTATGGACTAATGGTTGCATTGAGTTATACTTGTAGTGTTTGTCCATAAGCAATGCTTGAACTCCATATGTTGGATTCAAGGTTGATGCCATGAATATATTGATATAGTGGAGTATTTGGCATCAAGATCATCGACGTGTATGGATATATATTTGATATGATCAAGAAGAAGAGTATGTGATGACCAAGTTAATATTTGAGGAGTTATCCGATGATTGGTCATATGTGAGTTGAGCATATTGTAAGTATGTCTTGAAGAAAAGGATTATGTGATCATTCATGGTTATCTTCAAGACATCATCTATTGAAAAGAGAAGAAAAGATAAAAGGTTGATCAAGATATTGATCAACACACAAAGCTACAAGATTAACCAAGTGGGATCATGTATCTCTTGGTATGGTAAGCAATTGTCCATATAGATTTGTGAACTAACCCATGATATGTGTGTGGGCATTTCTATGCGTGGCTAGGTATCTTTCTATGGGCTTGCATCAAATGAAGAATTCATATAGCCCATGAAGGATGACGTCAAGTGGTGATCGTTATCAAGCTTGAGAAGTGCAAGTTCAAGAGAAGTATCTCAAAGATACCATATGCTTGATGCTTGCCACCCATTTGGAGATAATGGTCAAGTGAAGATATGCCGATAAGAGGCTCTCCCATAGTGGTGTATGGGGGAGAAATATGTGGATCTTCACCAAGCGAAGCGCAATCAAGAAAGGTGGTCCACTTGTGAAGATCAAGATCATCATCATCTAGTCAAGTGGAATGCGCAAGGCAAAGGTATGATCTTGATAGGGTTTCTATTTTACCGGTCTCACGTTGTTAGTCGAGAGACCGGGTTATTGGATAGACACCGTACTATCAAGAGGGGCTCTCGATTTAGCTTTAGCGTATCAGTTGGAGAGAGCTCAAACCTGTGCATACTTAGCATCATCATCTTTCTTGGTTCTTATTTGGCTTATCTCTTTATGAGGTTTTCGAGCTTGTTGTGACCTTCGTAACAAGCTCAAGTTCACCGAAAACGGATTTCGTATGAAAAACTTGTTGCGTTTTCGGTTTTGGAGTTTCTCCCGGTACATCTTCTATAGAGAGGTTTCACCTTTCTACAATTGGTTTTATACTCCCTTGTTAGACTATGATGTTTTCCTGCATCATCTTGTCGTACTCGTTGTGGTTATTCCAACGAGCCCAAGAATATCGAAAACGGAGTTCGGATACTCAAGTTATGCTCATTTTCGTGTCGGTGTTTTTCTGCAGTTTACATGGTCGGTAGTACCGGAAATAACCTCCGGTACTACCGGCGAAGCGCGTTTCGGTACTGGTTTTGAGTGTTTTCTATGCGGTAGTTCCGGCCAGATTTCCGGTAGTACCGGTCCTGCGCTCTCCGGTAGTACCGGTCAGCGTGCTCCGGTAGTACCGGGCGCTCGTGTCGCCTGGGCCTTCTGCCGTTCGGTAGTACCGGTCCTTTTGGTCCGGTAGTACCGCGCGTACGCAGAAAACTGGCTAACGGGCAGATTTTGACCCACCTATAAATAGGGGTCTTCTTCTCCAAAGAGACCTAACTCTTGAGCTCGAAATTTGCCACCATTGTTGGCCTTTTGGAGCTTGCTTTCTCTCTATTCCTCCATGATTCTTGCCTCCAATTAGAGGGAAAAGAGAGAGGAGATCTAGATCTACCATTCCACCAATCAATCTCTCCTCTAAGTGAGGGGAAGCTTTTGGATCTAGATCTTGGAGGATTTGGTGTTCCTCTTTGTTCTTCCTCTCTTCTCCCCCAATAGCATTAGTTGCTTTGGTGGGATTTGAGAGTGAAGGATTTTGAGCACTTCTTGTGTTCTTGCCCATTGCATCGGTTGCATCGGTTTGAGTTCTCCACGGTGATACGTGGAAATCGAAGTTGAGAAGCTTGTTACTCTTGGGTACTTGGGGTGCCCTAGAGCTTGTCCTCTTGGGTACTTGGAGTGCCCTAGACGGTCCTTGTTGATCTCGGAGTTTTGGTGGCTCGCGGGATAGTTGGGAGCCTCCAATTAAGTTGTGGAGTCGCGCCCCAACCTTGTGATTCTTGTGGCTTTGGGAGCCGCGGGAATTCGGTGAGAGCCTCCAATTAAGTTGTGGAGTGTGCCTCATCCTTGTACGGGTTCGGTGACCACCCTCAAGTGTCCCATAGTGGTTCGTGGCACTCATTGGTAGAGGCACGAAGGAGATTACGGTGTGCCATTTGACGGCTATTCGGGGATCACTTTGTGACTCCGCACCGCTCCAACGGAGACGTAGCTTCCATTGGGAAGTGAACTTCTAAATCATCGTCTCCAAGTGCCTCGGTATTTCTATACCCGAGCTTCTTACTTATGCAATTTACTTTGTGATAGCCATCGAGCTTGAAGTAATATATCTTGCTATCACATAGTTGTATATCTTGTTTAGCATAAGTTGTTGGTGCACATAGGTAAACCTAGCTTGTTTAGGTTTTGTGCTTGATAAATTAAACGCTAGTTTTATTCCGCATTTATTCAAGCCTAAACCGTAAAGAATTTTAAATCGCCTATTCACCCCCCCTCTAGGCGACATCCGTGTCCTTTCAATTGGTATCAGAGCGGGTTCTCTCGTTTTTGGCTTCACCGCCTCGAGAGTAAAGATGTCGTCTAGTGAACTAGTGCACAATGCTTCTTTTATATTAGATGGCACAAATTATGATGTTTGGAAAATTCGCATGCTTGATATTCTTCGGGTCATTGACCCATACATAGAGCGAATTCTAGATAGGGGTTATTCTCCTCCAAGGAATCCCAAAAGATTATCTTTAATGGATGAGAATAATTCCTATCTAGATGCTCAAGCTTCTAATGTGATTTTCAATGCTTTGAGCGATGTAGTTATTATGTCGGTCTCTCCTTTTCGGAATGCTCATGAGCTTTGGACCAAGCTTCAAGATAAATATGATGTGTCCAAGAATTGTGGAGATGATTGTTGTCCCTCCACTTCCGGCCGTGATGAGTTCTCAACTTCTTCTACTTCACCTACATGTGGCAAGCCACAAAGTAATGCAATGGTGAGTAGTGATAGATATTGCAATAATGATAGTAAGCTTATTGTTGATGATACTTCACCTCTATCTTATTGCAATGATTTATCTTTGGACTTAAACGCATCTAGAACCAAAAATGATCTACATGCTTGTGTTGATAGTCCTTGCATATCATGTACAAATTGCTTGACTAATCCTCGTGATGATATGCTCTCTATGTCTTGTTCCCTTGATAAAAATACTTCTATTTCCTCTAGTATTTGTTTGGCTAACAATGTAGAGGAAACCGAACACTCCATGGAACAAGACATGGACTTGAATGGTGCTTCAAGTTTTGCTTCATCATCATCAACCACTTCACACTTTTGCCTTATGGCAAGGGGATCAACGGTAATTTCTACCTTGACTCCCAATATATCTCAAAATGAGAATGATGTTGATAATGATGTTGATAATGAAGAAGATGATAATGATGCTTCCCTTATTGAGAAGGGTAAAATGGTTCTTCATGCTATTGCTAAGAATAAAGATGCTCATGCTAAATTCATAGAAATCTTGACTATTGCTATTGAGAGCAATAAACTTATTGATGAGCATGAAGACACAATTGAGAAAATGCAAAGCCGCGAATATAAATACGCGGAAGAGATCGCCGATCTCAAGGAAGCTCTTGAAGAAGAACAAACCACCAAGGAGTCTCTTGAGGAAACTTATGCTCTCGAACTTTCTAGAGTAAAGGGATCCTATGATAGTTCTCTTAAAGTGGCTAATGACTTCAAAGTAACAAATGGTAAGCTTATAGATGCACATGCCAAACTCCTTGAGAATTTTGAGCACCTAGAAAATGGCTCTAGGGTCGTTAAGGGTGAGCTCATCAAACTCACCGAGTCTCATGCGCAACTTAAAGCTTCTCACTCAAAAGAGCTTGCTAAGTTACCTTCTCCTATTGCCATTAATAATGATGCTTGTGCTACTAACTCTATCTCTTGTGAAGCATCCATATTGACGGAGAATGTTGAGCTAAGGGCTCAACTTGAGTTGCTATCTAGCAAATATGGGAATTGGAAGAAAGCCATGAAAGCTCTCGAGCTCTCATGAGGACCTTCTAGTCTCCTATGATAAGCTAAAGTTAGCTCATGAGGTATTATGTTAAAGGTAACATCTTGTGACCCATGTGGACAATGGCACAACTTATACTCAAAATGCTTTATTGCCATGTGCTAGTCCTAGTAATTCATCCACTCATAATATTGCTACATCTTGTGATGAATTACTTTCCATGCCTTGTTGCTCTAACAATGAAGCTTCAACTTCCTCTAGTGTTTTTGTTGATACTAACCATGTAGAGGAATTAAAAGAGCTCAAGGCCCAAGTCACTTCTTTGAAGAAAGACTTGGAAAAGCGTCATGATGGGAAGCCCACACTTGACAACATGTTGAGTGTGCAAAGACGCCCCAATGACAAGAGTGGACTTGGATTCAACTCCAATAAGAACAAGTCCAAGTATAACAAGAAAAAGAAGGGCCATGAACAAGTCAAGAATTTGGCCAAGATTTGCTTCAAGTGCAAAGTTGAAGGGCACCATGTTAGATCTTGCCCTTTGAAGAAGAAGTCTCTTAGTGAGAAGCAACAAGGGAAGATGCCTCAAGTTCAAACTAAAGTTCCCCAAGTTGAAGAACGGCCACTTCCCAAGAAGAATCAAGCTATTCCTTCTCAAGTTGAGATTTCAACAAAGAAGAAAGGAGGAAGCAAATGTTGCTACTTATGCCGTGAGAAGGGTCACTTTGCTTCTTCATGCACTAGTGGTACCTTATCCAACCCTATCATAATTGATAATGCTTATCTCTTAGGAAGGATAAGGTTGGCAATGTGTTTGCCAAATATGTTGGTACTCAAAGTGGTGTCAAGAAAAGAACCATTTGGGTTGCCAAGCCTATTGTGACTAACCTCTTAGGACCCAACTTGGTTGGGGACCAACAAGCTAAAACTTGATCAATAGGTGTTGTGGAGGGCATTGGAGACTTGGCTACATCATGAAGAATTAAGGGATCTTCATCAATTATATTCTCTCAAGCCAAGTCATTTGGATTATATTGTTCTATCTCATATCCAATGTTTCTCCTTGCGGTAACTTGTATTTAAATCATACATTGAAAGTTGCTTGCACCCTTGCATGTGTTTGGTTTTGTACCTTGCTAGTGTTTGTATATGTTGTGCTCTCTACTTACTTATCTTGAGCAATCAAGTATGTGTATGTTGGTTTGCACACCATGTATGTGTGATGTTGAGCCTTTTATCAACTTGCTTATATCTTAATTGGCTCTTTTGAGAGATTAATGGACTATCCCATTTTGGGGAGTGATATGCTTGGCACTTCACAATCCTAAAAATGTGTATACATGAGAATACCACTTAGTGTTGATATATCAATTTATCTAGTCTCTATATGGTATGTCCCTCATGAGAAATTCAAATTCTATAATGTTCATTAATCATCTCTAGTTGGGTTTTACTTGCCTCTTGTGGAGAATAATGGATTATCACATTATGGGGGAGTAATAAGCTATGTGCATATTACAAACCTAGACAATGTGAACATGTGAGGTATTGCCACCTAGAATTGATATTGTTAATTATCTTATTCCTTTGTGGCATGTTTCTCAAACAAGTTCCCATTTGCTTAAATGTTTTTACTTACTCACACTTTGGATCTTGTTTGTGATGAATGTTCTTGGTAAGGTTTTCCTCTAATATGTTCTCATATATCTCTTTGGAAACCGATTGCTTCAAAGCACTCTTTGTAGTTGCTTTGCATTATCGCGTGAATATTTGAAGCTATCAAGAACATTTATCTACATAAGCATCGCTTAAATCTTATCCTTCACCATGTGCTTATTGGTTGTGAAGATGATCTTGAATATCAATCCAATACACCACTAAGAAATTTCTACATATACTCCATGACAATTGATAGTCATAATTGTGGTGAAATTTGTAGATCATCTTCATATTGGCTCTTGATTTTATTGCCTTATTTCTTGCCAAAAATTAATTTGTTTAACTCCATTGTCTTCCTTACCTCTTGTGGATCATTTTGCTTTACTCAAACTTTCCTAGTGTTTTATTTGGTGTAGGAGAGGCATTGATCCCATCATTGTGCACCTTGCATTCAAAGGCTACTTATAGATAATGCACTATTCTTGGGTGAGCTATCCTATATTGAGTACAACTTATATTTTCATTAGTATTGGATCTTATTGCTTTTTCTTGATATATGACTAGTGTTTGAATAGATATTTGAGAGCGATGATTCCATGTGTGTGCATTGTGTATTCAAATACAAGATCATAAAATAATGCACTTTTGTTGGGAGAGCTATCATGTATCTTTTAAACACTATTTATATTCTATTTGTATTTGATCCTTTCCATTGGTCTTTGATCCCGATGACATGTCTCATGGAAGACAAACCTTTTCGGCTTGGTACTTTGTGCCATCATGAAAAGTGTAGAGGGTGTGGTTTATTTGTTGGAACCCGCTCTTTCTTTTTGAGAGTTTGTCCCAATTGGCATCTCTCTTTGGGAGTGGGTTATATCATTCGTTGATTATATCTCTCTTTTGGTATCTCTTTTGGAAATTTGATATCTATCCTTTTATTATTATTAATTGGTATCTTATTTCTTTTTGATATCTTTGTCCAATTGGTATCTCATCAATCATATGTTGATTTGTTTTAGTTTCAATTGGCTTCTCTAAATCAATTTTTGATTTGGATCTTTGATATAATTTGGACCTCTTTGATTCTTGATATTTGTCCAAATTGTATCTCCTTTGGTTATTAAAGTCATAGGCATGCATATCTACTACATGTTTATTTTATGGCATGCTTTCCTTCTTTGTGCCAATATATAGGGAAACTCCACGGAATCCTAAATCGGCTAAGATGTGCATGAAATTCAATTTCATATCTATATGCACATATTTATGTGGAGTTCCTTCTATGTATTGTAGTTTGACTAACTACTTGGACCCAATTAGTTTGGGAACAATTTTACTTGAATGTGTTTTAGGTACATGGAGATGCATTGGATGCTTGTCTCATTTACAATGAAAGTATCTTCACCACATGCTTATTGGAGCCAAGCGAGGATGGTTGATGAAATTTTATCTACTACATCAACCCAATGTCATCTCGGTAACAAGTATCACCCTCATGCATACTTTTCTAGCATCCAACCTTGTGTAGGTTGCATCATGGCATGAAAAGTATTTATTTGCTTTTGTTGTAGCTATTGCAAATTCAATGTAGCTCTTATGATACTTGTTGCTTTCCTCAACGCATCCCAACTATCTCCTTTCCCTTAGTGATATTTGTGATGCTTGTGTTGAGGTTGAATTTGAAGTTCATTATTACACAATATGAAATCATTGAGCTATGGGCTATGATCCTAAACAAATATCATATGTGTATATTTATGACTTCCTTTGGATATCTTGTTTCTTTTCTTATTAACTAATTTTGTGTACATTTCTTTGTGGATATATATCATATGTTGTCACTTAGAAACTTATATACATGAGAAATTACATCTTTACTTGATATCCTAATTTTCGGTGTCACCTCTTTATTCCTTTTATTCTTTGTGACTCCGAAAAGAATTTTATTATGAGTGCATATCCTATTTTATCACATCTTGGTGCACTCATCTTGGTGAATATCCTTGACCATTGCTTGTCTTACAAGCCTATTCTTCACCATGGGATATGTCACAAGCTTTGTTTTTATTTGCATCTTATTGAGCTTGTGAATTCATTTGTTTTTGTGTTTTAGAGGATACCGGAGGAGTGAGGATTCCATGTTTGTACACCTTGTATTCAAATACAATAATTCTAAATTGTGTACAAATATTGGGGAGCTCCTCTATTTTCTTTAAAACACTCTTTTGCTCAAATCATAATATCTTGTGTTTATTTGGTTAGTTGGATCTTTTTGATTGCTTACTTTTTATTTGGAGAATTGTAAAAAGTTTTCCATATCATTCTTTTGCAATCTTTGGATCCTCAATATAGTTTGTGCTCTCTCCAACTATTCGTCATTGGATATGTGTATTTGATTTCACTCATATTTTGAGAAATGCACACGTTATGGGGGAGCTCATACTATATTGACCTTCTAAGATTTTTCGCCCATTTTGGAAATGGATGCCAATGGGGGAGAAGTTTTATAGGGTTTAAGGGAATTTGGTGTTATGCTTTTGTTTTGGTCATAAGCATTTACCTTTCATGCTCATGCATCCATGCTTGTTGATTTGCATGGTTGCTTAATTCATTATATAAACCCTTGTAAAAGAGATTGTCATCAATTACCAAAATGGGGGAGATTGAAAGGGCATGGCGCCCCCATGTGTGGTTTTGGTAATTAATGACAATCCCTATGGACTAATGGTTGCATTGAGTTATACTTGTAGTGTTTGTCCATAGAATGCTTGAACTCCATATGTTGGATTCAAGGTTGATGCCATGAATATATTGATATAATGGAGTATTTGGCATCAAGATCATCGAGTGTATGGATATATTTGATATGATCAAGAAGAAGAGTATGTGATGACCAAGTTTATTCGAGGAGTTATCCGATGATTGGTCATATGTGAGTTGAGCATATTGCAAGTATGTCTTGAAGAAAAGGATTATGTGATCATTCATGGTTATCTTCAAGACATCATCTATTGAAAAGAGAAGAAAAGATACAAGGTTGATCAAGATATTGATCAACACACAAAGCTACAAGATGTACCAAGTGGGATCATGTATCTCTTGGTATGGTAAGCAATTGTCCATATAGCTTTGTGAACTAACCCATGATATGTGTGTGGCATTTCTATGTGTGGTTAGGTATCTTTCTATGGGCTTGCATCAAATGAAGATTTCATATAGCCCATGAAGGATGACGTCAAGTGGTGATCGTCATCAAGCTTGAGAAGTGCAAGTTCAAGAGAAGTATCTCGAAGATACCATATGCTTGAAGCTTGCCACCCATTTGGAGATAATGGTCAAGTGAAGATATGCCGATAAGAGGCTCTCCCATAGTGGGTATGGGGGAGAAATATGTGGATCTTCACCAAGCGAAGCGCAATCAAGAAAGGTGGTCCACTTGAGAAGATCAAGATCGCCATCATCTAGTCAAGTGGAATGCGCAAGGCAAAGGTATGATCTTGATAGGGTTTCTATTTTACCGGTCTCATGTTGTTAGTCGAGAGACCGGGTTATTGGATAGACACCGTACTATCAAGAGGGGCTCTCGATTGAGCTTTAGCGTATCAGTTGGAGAGAGCTCAAACCTGTGCATACTTAGCATCATCATCTTTCTTGGTTCTTATTTGGCTTATCTCTTTATGAGGTTTTCGAGCTTGTTGTGACCTTCGTAACAAGCTCAAGTTCACCGAAAACGGATTTCGTATGAAAAACTTGTTGCGTTTTCGGTTTTGGAGTTTCTCTCGATTCATCTTCTATAGAGAGGTTTCACCTTTCTACATTTGGTTTTATACTCCCTTGTCGGACTATGATGTTTTCCTGCATCATCTTGTCGTGCTCGTTATGGTTATTCCAACGACCCCAAGAACATCGAAAACGGAGTTCAGATACTCAAGTTATGCTCGTTTTCGTGTCGGTGTTTTTCTGCAGTTTACATGGTCGGTAGTACAGGAAATAACCTCCAGTACTACCGGCGAAGCGCGTTTCGGTACTGGTTTTGAGTATTTTCTATGCGGTAGTTCCGGCCAGATTTCCGGTAGTACCGGTCCTGCGCTCTCCGGTAGTACCGGTCAGCGTGCTCTGGTAGTACCGGGCGTTCATGTCGCCTGGGCCTTCTGCCGTTCGGTAGTACCGGTCCTTTTGGTCCGGTAGTACGCGCGTACGCAGAAAACTGGCTAACGGGCAGATTTTGACCCACCTATAAATAGGGGTCTTCTTCTCCAAAGAGACCTAACTCTTGAGCTCGAAATTTGCCACCATTGTTGACCTTTTGGAGCTTGCTTTCTCTCTATTCCTCCATGATTCTTGCCTCCAATTAGAGGGAAAAGAGAGAGGAGATCTAGATGTACCATTCCACCAATCAATCTCTCTCTAAGTGAGAGGAAGCTTTTGGATCTAGATCTTGGAGGGATTTGGTGTTCCTCTTTGTTCTTCCTCTCTTCTCCCCCAATAGCATTAGTTGCTTTGGTGGGATTTGAGAGTGAAGGATTTTGAGCACTTCTTGTGTTCTTGCCCATTGCATCGGTTGCATCGGTTTGAGTTCTCCACGGTGATACGTGGAAATCGAAGTTGAGAAGCTTGTTACTCTTGGGTACTTGGGGTGCCCTAGAGCTTGTCCTCTTGGGTACTTGGAGTGCCCTAGACGGTCCTTGTTGATCTCGGAGTTTTGGTGGCTCGCGGGATAGTTGGGAGCCTCCAATTAAGTTGTGGAGTCGCGCCCCAACCTTGTGTTTCTTGTGGCTTTGGGAGCCGCGGGAATTCGGTGAGAGCCTCCAATTAAGATGTGGAGTGTGCCTCATCCTTGTACGGGTTCGGTGACCACCCTCGAGTGTCCCATAGTGGTTCGTGGCACTCTATATTGGTAGAGGCACGAAGGAGATTACGGTGTGCCATTTGACGGCTATTCGGGGATCACTTTGTGACTCCGCACCGCTCCAACGGAGACGTAGCTTCCATTGGGAAGTGAACTTCGGGATAAATCATCGTCTCCAAGTGCCTCGGTATTTCTATACCCGAGCTTCTTACTTATGCAATTTACTTTGTGATAGCCATCGAGCTTGAAGTAATATATCTTGCTATCACATAGTTGTATATCTTGTTTAGCATAAGTTGTTGGTGCACATAGGTAAACCTAGCTTGTTTAGGTTTTGTGCTTGATAAATTAAACGCTAGTTTTATTCCGCATTTATTCAAGCCTAAACCGTAAAGAATTTTAAATCGCCTATTCACCCCCCCTCTAGGCGACATCCATGTCCTTTCAATAAGCATAAAGCCCGTCTCGTTGCACGTGGCTTCACTCAGTATGGAATTGATTATGGTGATACCTTCAGTCCGGTTGTTAAGCCAGCGACGGTGCGGCTGGTCTTGTCTCTTGCCATCTTTCGTAATTGGTGCCTTCGACAGGTTGATGTTAGTAATGCCTTTCTCCATGGATTCTTGACGGAGGATGTCTATATGCAGCAGCCCCCTGGTTTCGAGGATGATCAGTACCCTTCTCATGTCTGCAAACTTCAGCGGTCTATCTATGGTTTGAAGCAGTCACCTCGTGCGTGGTATGCTTGTTTGAGTCAGCTTCTTCATCAGCTTGGTTTTGTCTCATCCAAGGCTGATACGTCCCTGTTCATATTTTCTCGCGTCCGGGTTCACATATATATGTTGGTGTATGTTGATGATATTGTCATTGCTGGCTCTACCCCGGAGGCTGTTGATCATCTGGTGAGTTCTCTCTCAGAAAGTTTTCCTATTAAGTATTTGGGTAAGTTGAATTATTTTCTTGGATTGGAGCCTTCTTACAATTCAGGGGGTATGACGTTGACTCAACGGAAGTATGCTCTTGATCTCCTTCATCGAGTCAACATGGAGAATTGTAATGCCACCTTCATGCCGCTCGACACTTCTGAGAGAGTGGCTCATGACATGGGTACGCCATTTGGTGCTGATGACTCCTTCCGGTACCGCAGTGTTGTAGGCGGACTGCAGTATTTGACTCTCACTCGTCCAGCCATTTCCTTTGCTGTGAACAAAGTGTGTCAGTTTCTCTCTCAACCCACTGATGTACATTGAGAGTCAGTTAAGCGCATCCTGCGATATGTCAAGGGTACAATGCAGACTGGTTTGCATTTTCGCAAGTCACCGTTATATGGCATTAGTATTTTTACAGATGCAGATTGGGCAGGGGACGTGGATGATAGGCATTCCACGAGTGGCTTTGCTGTGTTTGTTGGACCGTATCTCATCTCATGGAGTTTGAAGAAGCAACCGAGTGTCTCGAGGTCTAGTATTGAGGCTGAATATAAGGCATTGGCTAATGGTACTGCTGAAGCAATGTGGGTAGACTCTTTACTCAAGGAACTTGGTGTGACTCAGCAGCGTACGCCCATCTTATGGTGCGATAATCTTGGGGCTACTTACCTGATGGCGAATCCAGTCTTTCATGCTCGAACTAAGCACATTGAGATCGATTTCCATTTTGTGCGAGAACGAGTAGCTGCCGGTGCATTTGATGTCAGGTTTATTTCCACTAATGATAAGTTGGCTGATGTATTTACTAAACCAGCCAGAAGACAGATGCTAGACAGATTTAACTCCAATCTTATGTACATAGCGGTTTAGATTGAGGGGTGTGTTAGAACTGTAATCCGTCTAGGGTACGTATACGTACCGAGTCAGGTTTGTACTATGGGCGTGTTCGGAAGTCTCCCACTTCCCAAAATCCGCAGATTCTGCTCCATGAGGGCAGTTCCGGCGTCTTGGCTGGAGCAGTAAACGTTCGGTGCCGCTCCATATATTTTGAACGGGCTTTGTCTTGGTTGGAGCCCACTAGGCTGTTTTTGGGCCCGTTCTGATGGAATCAACTGAGCCCACGGGAGCGGATCAGCCTTTTGTTTTATCTTTCTCGGTCATGGTCGTCTTCCCAGCGGCCAGCGCCACTCGTCCTGGTTGACTGGTCGTCTTCCCCACCCGATTCCTGCCAATAACCCTGATGCGTCCTCTTCCCCAGCTCCCCCCACCCGCGGAGTCTCCCTATTCCTTCTCCGACCAGAATAATATCACGGCCTCGTCCTGGATCGGAGCTCCTCGATGTGGAGGCAGGCGAGTCGGGGAAGCAGCGGGGCAACTGCGCCTCGTCGAGTAAGCTCCAGCGGCGGAAGAGACGATGTGGCAGCGACGGAGCTCCTATGGCGGCCGCGAATCCAGATCGGAGCTCCTCGATCTGGAGGTGGAGGCGGGCTAGTCCGGGGATCAGTGGGCCAGCGCGCCAGACGGATCTGCCGGCGGCGGGCGAGACGAACCCTGTAGTGGCCAGTGTCGGGGGGCGGCGGCGGGCGAGACGAATCCAGATCGGAGCTCCTCAGGGGAGCAAGAAAGCAGCGAAGGGTTTTCTTTCACTTGGCGGTGGCATCTCTCTGTAATTTTGTGCTGCTCCGCGAGAGACTGCTCCGTGGATCGGCGAAAGAGGTGCTCCGAAATTTGTACATGCAAATCGCTCAGCTTCGCGGATCTAGCTTCGCGGAGTTGGCGTGTTCGGTGCTGCTCCGAGGTGCTCCGCCGAGAAGCTGGAAGCTGGGCTGTTGCCGAACACGCCCTATGTATCCTGATCATTATATATACATGTGGATGTGTGGAGGCATAGCCCCACGATACCCAAAATCTATTCTATCAAACTCGGAGGACAATGGCGGCGTCGAGCCGTGTCGAGGTGGCCGCGTGGAAGTTCGGGAGGTCGATGCTCATCTGGAAAGCGCCCATCGGCGGCGGGACGGTGAGGACGAGCTCCTCCGGAGAGCAGCGAGGTGACGCGGGGGCCGCTTGGCCAGTGCCGCTTGCCGACGCGCCGGTGCCGCATGGCGAGGCGGATGTCGAGGCGGGACAATGCGGGGCGGGAGACGAGGGCGAGCGCCGGCTCCAGCGGCGGGAACGCGACGTCGCGGAGGACGAGCTCGGGGAGGCGGGCCCAGAGGCCGCGCCACCGGCGGGAGAGGAGGTCCAAGCGCGCGGCGGTGCGCCCGCAGCCGACGTGGACGAGGAGGTCGTCGCCCAGGTCGCTGATGCGGTCCGGTCCTCCGCATGGCGGACTGAGCCGGGCACGGGCCGTGTCCCGCTCCGGTGGGGGCGGCGCCTCGATCGCAACTCCATCGAATCGAAGCAACAAATTCTGTAATGTGTGCAGTAGATTACAGCTTGTAGGATCGAGGTAGGCAATCCGTATATAGGCTGCCGTAGGCAGAAACATCTCTCTGTCTCTGAAGGATTCGTCTTTCGTGACGTGTAGATTAAGGAGGTTTTCTGAGCAAGAGTTTCACTGGCGGGGCAACGATCGAACTGACTCATCTGGAAGGTCGATATCTCATATCTCCTTGGCAAATGCTATCAGTTGCGGCAACTACTGTGTCTGACTTTGTGCAGTTGGAAGTCAAATGGTGACCCTGATTGAACATATGAGCTTATTTTTCGAGAATGAAGATGAGGGAAATTTCTGTGTTGCCCGTCCGCATGAATGAACTTTTGATTTTAGTCTGCAAAAAGGATTTGGAAGCCTTGCATTTGGTACTGTATTTCAGTATCTCATGTCAGTTTGCTACCGAGTTGACCTTTTCCGTAGGTGATGGTCATGCTACACGATGAACTCATGCAGATAGCAAAAGGATTTTTGTAGAGAAATAATACAAGTATACAAAGGGAGATGCATCGATTTTTTTTTACGGAAAAGGCAGTCTAGCCTGCTTTTCATTTCAATTAGAAGAGTGTACGGGAGTACAAGGAACTAAAACAGAAAGAAAAGCTAAATAAAACTAAAGGAGAACAAGATCTACAACAAAGCGCTAGAAATTAAAAGGAAACACCACTGTCTCAATCAGGTTCCCTTGGTTTTATAATCAGGTCCGCAACACCTGTTCTGCCGGCATCTCTCCAGCATCTAGCCTCCTCGATAATTCTTTGATGCTACTACTTAAGATGCCAAACACTGAGGAGACATACTGATCTACCAGATACAGAGCTTGCATGTCATATAAAAAAAAAACAATGAGCTGAAGCCGTTTTCTCTGGTATGAACTTAAAGTATGGACGCATCTTGCAACTACATTTGATATTTTGAGAGTTCTGGAAAGTATTTAAGCCACTTCACAAATTTTGATAGCAGAGTTATTTCATGATTCAAATCAGAAGGCCGCTATGTATCATCTCTTTCACAAGACAAACACATGACCAATGAAATCTCAATATTTCATACGACACTACAAAGGATAGACGAAAGTCTTGCCACCAACATGGTATCTTTCGCAAAGCTTCTTCAGTGTACCCACTGAGTGCTGCATGGCGTTCAGCTTGGTATCCATGAACATGGCCTGCAACATGATGTTTCTCTTAGTCCACATTTTCAGAATCTAGATATTTAGCAACCTAAATTCAGCTACAGCAAATAACAGCAATGGAAATTTCGGTATACCTTGTAGTTATCACCATACTTCTCTATTAATCTGCCAATGCAAATGCGCTGAATTTTAGTCAGCGGCTCCAGAGGTGTAGTTTTGCCATCTCTTCTTTTCTTCCCAAGTACAGACTTCAGATCTACATTGGATAGCAACGACCGCATTAGATCATACACAAGTATACCGTCACTCTACACAACATTATAAGTAAATTCAAATACAAATACAGATATATGCTTCATAACAAATACCATTTATGCGATGGAGATAACTTAAAAAAGATACAGTAATATACAGAGAAACCAACATTTGATGGCACTTTGATATTATAAACCATTTCACGAGGAAATAACTTGATGACCGGTTCTCGTTTATCACAGCATATCACTCTATCTAAGTGTACCATGATTTTTGAGAAATGGTGTGCCAGTTGCAGATTTTTCTTTTCTTGATGTGGTAATCTCTCTATCGGTCTATCCCCTTTGGACAGCAATTTATTCTTTAAAAAGTTAAGTTTTTACAGTTTTTAAAATTATGTTAATCGTTTGTAGAACTTGCCATCATGCCAACAAACCCTAGAGAAAACAAGGAACCGAGTGCAACAAGATTTTTGAGCATCTAAGCAGCTTCTATCCCCGGGTATCTGGGCAGTGAGGGTGAAAGAGACGCTTTGGGTAGAGGGAATGAGATGAGAAAACACAAACATTATACTTGTTAAATATTACAATGCCTGCTCTTTTTATCATACTCTTTACTAAGCAGAGTACGACTCGATTCTGAACTAACAGTGTTTGAATTGTCTGCTCTGTTTTCCTGCCATAACAGCTAGCATCTTCCTATAAGTATTTCCTCACATGACATCAACATTCAAGTATAAAGCTCATAAACAGGCACGAGACAGGCCAGAATATATTATGAAAAACTAACTGAAACAGAAAATCCTACAGGGACATGGTTCTTTCCCGTAACTTTGAATATGATGCTGCTTTATTTAGTAGTATTTGCTTGATTTAAAAAAAAAACAGAGGGATCATAGAGTCAAGTCTTGGCCCAACATGGTCATTAACTGATCCACAATAATGTAAGCGAAAACCATGTACGCTTCTCTTTCGTGCATAAAGCAGCTACAACCCATACTGTATCATCTCTAGCGTTATTTCACCCAAAAAAAACTATGCATTCCACCGGAAGTAGTCTACTGGAAAATTAGTTGCCATTTATCAAAGCTTGCTGGGTTGCGTAAAATGTGAAAGAGATTATTATACAACAAACATCTGGTAGCAAACCTACAACTTCGATGAGAATGCGTTGGCCAGTCTTAGTTCACATATTGTCCATTTCTTTTTTCTGGCAGTTCAAGGGATCATTGCCAGCACAAAGTAAACCAAATCTAGTGGCTTATCACCTGTATATGCGTAAACACAACTGAGTAACAGTGATTAAGATTTAAGAGCGTTAATAAAACACCACATTTGGCTGACAAATCGCATTGTGCCGTACCAATCGATACCAAAACTTTGGGTATGTAACAAAGCTACTGAATACGGCACCTAAGGTTCCCATCAGTACAACCAAATTAGCCACATATATCACATGAAAGATGAATTTACTTGCTTGTGAGCCAAGCCAGGTAATCAGGTGTGTCAAAGGGAGGAGAGTGGAGGCTGACCGTCGCACTCCTTGTCGCTGCCGGTGTCGACGGGCCCGAACTCCTCGATGCGGCGCTCTTCTTCGAGTTTAGGGTCCTGCAGCTCTTTGCTCACCACGAGGCGCGCGGTGCCGCGGGAGTGAGCGCCGAGCAGGTTAGGGTTGGACACGACCCCGAAGGCGGCGTAGTTCTTCACCACGCTACCTTCCAGGTCCAGCTCGGCGCGTGCCCGCCGCCTTCCCCGGCGGCGGCGGCGGCGGCGAGCGCCTCTGGCAGGTCGAAGGCCGGCTTGAACTCGCGCGGCTTCTTGCGCGGCAACCCCACGCGCACCTTGGTGCGGGTGCGCTTGAACTTGCGCCGCGAGCCGCCCATCTGTGTTAGGGTTTGGCGGCGAGGGAGTTACCTAGGGTTTTGGCGAGAGAGCAGCGCCGCAGAGGGACGAGTGTCGAGGAAGAAGATTCTGATGGGCCTCAGGGAGAATCAGAACAGGCCCATTAGCTCGTCCACGGACCACGGTATAGCCGAACACTCCGGAAGTCTGTCTTTGACTTTGGGGGAAATATCTAGGAATGGAGCTCCTTATTTTCGAAATCCGGAAATCATATTTTCAAGTTTCAGAAAAATCTTTAAATAATCATGAATGTAGATAACATTATATTTTACCAACATGCAAAATGCCAACTCAAAATAATCCATATTATGAGCTACAGGAAAATAAAAAATATGACAGTTTTGAAGAGTTCAAATCTTGCACTTGTTCACTATTTACAGTTTCAGATTTTGTAATTTTTGCACAGCCCAAAGTACAACCTATTTCTAGTTTATATTTTTCACGTTGGCAGAACACAACATTATCTACATCTAGAATTTTTTCAAGATCGTCGTTTTCGTCGATCCGCCGATGTTAGCTTTGTTTTCTTTCCTCTCCTGTCTTTTTTCTTTTGGTTTTGGTTGTGTTGTTTTAGCCTCAGCAGTGGTGTCAAAGATTATCGGGTGGTTGCTATATTAATATAGCAGGGCGCAATCCTGTTTTGAGAAATTTTCAAGATTTATTTTTGAACCTTCAAATTATGATTTTCGAATATTGAAAATAAAGAATTCCTTAGAGCTTGGGATATTTGTGTGTTCTCGTGATACCACACCTCATGTGATAACAAGATACCACTTTAAATGGTTAAAAGTCACAATTCACCCTGTCTAAATTCAAATCAGCCAAGCGTCTATTTGTTCCATTTGTGATACAAATGTTGAGAGACAAGTGGGGCTAGTGATTAACAACTAGCACCATTGTTGATGTGAGATAATTTACCGCATTTTTAAAAAACTACCCTCCAATGTACCGGCAACCTTAAAGCATGAACCTGCAGGCCTGCTCCTCCACCGGTGCATGTTTGGTCACCGAATGGAGCTTGAAAGGATCATGAACTTCTTAATGGAAACAGAGCTTCCAGGTAGAGAAAGTGTAGATGTCCTGATCGCTGGTCCATCGCATGTAGGGATCCCCACAGTTTCACATGTCTGCAACCATGGAAGAGTGCGCAATCTCTTCTCTCGAATTGTTTTGATCGGTCTAGAGGATCTGACAAACCAGAGTCTTAATATTAAGGGCGATGCCCATGTGAACAAGCATATAAAAAATGTGAAAGCGAAGCAATACTAATTATCGTCGAACCGCCGGACAGTATTGATGAGGCTACAAGGGAGCAAGATAATAATCACAAGTTGATCTAGCAAAATAATAGAATTTGGTACTACACGGTCTATTGTACTGAGCTATCTGAACCCGGAAGCTTTTTGGTATTTCTTCAAGGTGCTTGCATTTGGAAGTGCAGATCCTCAGTTGCAACCTAAATTGGCTCCAATGGCCGTGAAGCTCGGCATGGGATGAACCAATGTTTCATAGCTGCAAACATGATCGCAGGCTTACTAGAGTCTAAACAAATTTGCAGGACTACATGTACAAGCAAATACCTCCAAATTTGGCCAGCATCGGAATGCTCTTTTGCGGAAAATAGACCTGTATATCTTCAGAGGAGACGAGGACTGTTCTGTGATCCTTAACGCTTATGAAACAAGTTTGGATGACAGACAAGTTCCCAGGATTAAAAATCCATGATGTCCTACATGGAAGGATGGAGATCTCCCATACCACCATACAGGAACCACATTTGCAGCTGTGAGATACAAAAGCAACACAGCATGGCAGTTACACAGACAGACCCATCAACTACTGCAACACCTCCACATTTTCTGTAGTACCCGTGTCTCTTCCCTTTCCTACAAGAACTCAAGTAACTGCAGCTGTTCGCTACTACTAGTTGAATTTCAGCGCGGCGGCACGCGCCCTGGGTGGGAATTTCTGTGAATATAGCCTGTTTTTTTGTTTTAGTCACATAAATTTTGTAAGTAGAAGTGGTGGCTTTGTTTGTATAATGCATTTACCTTAGCAGGCATTGTGGCTTATAGGGAAGTAGCAAAAAAAATCAAAAAAATACCGTCATTAGCTGAATTGAGGGATGCTCACATTTGCCATTGCAAACATTGTGGCTTACAATGAAGACTATTTGTAAAAAAAAAATACTGCCATTACCTGAACTGCGAGATGCTTATACATGGTAAGAGAGGTATATATATAATCCATTTACAGAACCATGAAAAATAAGAACTGGGTGCTAGTCTGATTAATATAGTGTCTAGATTAACATCATAGAGGTACTGGTCGGATGAAGAGGATGGGCAGATCAACATCACAAGTAATCAGATAGGATCCATTCTTGGCTAACAAAAGCTTTAGACTGAAATATGTTGGAATGAACTGAATTAGAAGCCGTATGAAATCTGTATAAAAGATGCACCGATGAAATTGGAACAACTCTTACTGTTACTTGTAGAGGTTGTCGTTGTTGGCGGATAAAAAGATTGTGATTAGGCGACTGCGGTGCTTCCAGGGTCGGCTGCTGCTGATGCCGCGGCGAGAGGGCCGGCGACCATGGTTAGCTGCGCATCAAGACACTAAAAAAGGACCCTACGGCTTCAGTGCAACCAAGAAAAGAGACCAAGCTCTATTTCTCCGAGAATTAGTGTTGCTTCTTCTAAAGTTCAGTACCTAGGATTAAATAAACAGTTTTTAATAATATATTAGTAGTACGTCAGCTAGTATTGCTTAGAGAGAGTCAGATCAGTACCTATCCAACAGGTAAAGCTAAAATACCACTGAGATGATGAGAACAAAGACCAAATAACAAAACTAAGCCTCAGTACTGTGTTTGATCCGATAAATGTTAGCTGATTACTAAAATGATAAAAAGGGGACCTGATATAACTGCTGTTCATAGAGAAGTAAAGAAAGCAAAACATTTACAGCAGAACCTGCTAGTTCTATTTTGCAACAGTCACACCAAAATATCAGACATGTAAATAGTTCTGGATCAACTAAAAAAGGAAACTGGAACAGTATGAAAAATAAAGTTATGAGATCCCAAATCTACTAAATGTCAAGATGCGGAGCTCACCTAAAATCTTCAAGCAGAAGAAGTTGCAAGAGAAGCCTCAAGAAGTGGCTTCATATGCTTTCTTGTAGTTTGCCATTTGATCCTTCGAATTCCATAAGCTATAAACTAAGTCCTCTGCATCCAATTATTTCTTTGAAATGGTACGAAGCAAAAGCATTTACTGCTGTCAGCCACCTCTCAACACATCGACATCCTGCAACATGGACAGAACAATGCTAGCTATCTCAGCTGGAGAATATTTACTGTATTTCAATGTATAGAATGCACAACAATTGCAAGTAGTTCACATATTATAGATCAAAGAAAATGTATGGACATCATAAGTGACAACCCAACAAAACATTTGATCATGCTTGTAATCTTCATGATTTCCAAACACTGAAGGTTTGCTCAGATGACCATATATCAGTTCAAGGCAGATGCAAAGTGGGATTACTGGGATAAGTGCGCTAGGGCAAATCAGGTGGACACAAAATGAGATGATCTATTCTCATGAAAATTCACGAAGGGCATATAATTTTTTCTTTTACTAAGTGCAACAACAAATCACAATTGTGTTTTAGACCAGAGTAATCACTTTGGATTTTTTTTTAACTACTGAATATAACATGAGTTGACCAACTTTTTCAATGGAATTGGATCCATAATATGAAATATGGTGCGGTACTCCAGTTGCAACACTTCACTCTAGAAACGAAATTGTTCGCACAATAAGTTTGGTGCCTCCGTATTGGCGTTGCAGGAGATTGAATATCTGGTGCTCCAAGGAGATTCCAAATCCTTTTCTCAAATAAAGTTTCGAACACACTTAATTGAGAGTACAAACATATGCAAATCAGCTAGCTCTTTTTGGCTGTGACCATTACTGTGGCATTAAGTACTGCTGTGTACGTACCTGTGGTCAATGAGGAGGAGCCCTAACTCATACATTTCCTTGTCTCGATTCTTGTTCTCCATATCCGTGTGAGGCGTACCTTGACTTTATATCGCGACCCTCGAGTAGAGAGGTTCTTCACTGAACCCGTCTGAATTCCTGTTGGAAAAATCACAGTGAGCAAACAAATTGTTAAGAATAAATGAATGAAAGGTGCTTTTGTCCATAGAAATACGGCTAAAAAAATAATGGTATAGTCTGTTGTGTATGTTAATAATGCTTTACAGAACAATAGATCGTCATATAATCGTCAAGTCATATGAACAGATACATAGGGATTCGCTTAAGAATTAGATTTTTTTTATAGAGATAACAGACTTAACCAAGTTGGGCCGTAGCAGGACTTAAAAGAAATTGAAAGGAACATTGAGTCTTCTTCTCAACTTCTCATTTGTGTTGCAATATTTGTCCTTATCATGCGTCCATAGTGAATTTGCGAGAAAGATGAACAATAGTAAGGCAAAGTCACGACTGGATTCAGGCATTGTGCAGTACAAAATGCTACTGTTATCCACTACAATGTTACACACACGTGTTTTATGGCACAGTGACAACCTGAACCTCACTGCCTCTTTCCATAATAAGTTCAACTGAGCGAACAGATCCTACTAATCTACATACAACCAACCAATAACTTTAAAAGTAAGTAAACACAATATGATGCACATATTAATGTTGTATCTCAGGACGATTCACTTGTTTTACAGCAGCAACAAAGATGATATTGCCACAGCTCGATGGTGGCACCACATAGCAGAGCACGCGGAAGAAGAGCTCACCACCGGAGGGGAAGGGTCATGTACTGTAGGCGAGGCCGAACATCACGACAGCTATGTGCGGAGGAGGAGGCGGTAGAATCCGGAGGGCACGCGAGCCTACCACCGCGCGCGGACGGGAGGCCAGGAGCAGCAGCTCTGGGCTCCAGGCGCGTTAGTGAGCTGCAAAGGAGAGAGACGCAGATGAGGCTGGAGGCCTGGAGCGCGCGCGTGCAAACATGGATTGGAGCGTGAGGATGAGGAAAGGCTTGACCTTTTTTTTTGTGGCGAGCTCCTGAAGGGCGGTGAGGACCTCCTGCGCGTCGCCGGTGCCGCCGGTGGACGCTGGCCGCCGAGGAGAACTTGAAGTGGCGACGGCCACCCTGCAGCGCGAGGAGGAGGAGGAGGACGGCCTCGGAGGCTCACGTCGGCGTCCTGGTGTGATCCGCCGCCGCCGCAAACCGCAAACCCTAGGCCACGCTTGCGCCGCGGTCCGGCGAACTCGACGGCGCGCCGCGCATCGAAGCACGATGATGCATGTAAAATGCATACATGAACTTTGCACTATATCACTCATATTCCAATCATATTTGCATCATATAAGGGTTATACCACTGTTATTTAATGATTTTTGGAAATAAAATAATTGTTTCCTATTTTATGGAATTAACCCTGCGCAGGCAGAAAACCCTATTTCTTTCCTTTTATGTTTCAGGGACCTAAACGACGTCATAAAAATATGGAAAAATACAGGCGTCATTATTTTGGAAGGAGTGAGACGTAGGAGCGAAGGAATCAAGCAAACGGAGGCCGGAGGGCCAAAAGGGGGTGGCCCACGCGGCCACTGTACCTGGACGCGTGGGACCCACCAAATTGGCCCTCGAGGCTCGCAACCGTCGATCTTTGCTCCACCGCCTTCGTCTTGACCTAAAAACACCTATAAAAGAAGTCCCACGGCGTTCTTGAAAACAAGCGCCGTCATATCACAGAAACACGAAAACGAAGATCTGGAGCTGCAGATTGGAGGGGGAAAACTCTGGCGGGGCGCTGCGGGGTGGTCTCCACCTTCTCCAACGACTTCTCCACCGTCTCCATGATGAAGGGGGAGTAGTCCACCCTCTGGACTATGGGTTTGTGGTGGTAACTTATGTATCTCTCCTCTCTTTGAGCTTCACTAATTAGTACCGTATGAGCTGCTGAACATGATTATGGTCATTGATACGTCTCCAACGTATCTATAATTTCTTATGTTCCATGCTAGTTTTATACCAATAGCTACATGTTTTATTCACACTTCATAGACTTTTTATGTATTTTCTGGAACTAACCTATTAACAAGATGCCACAGTGCCAGTTCCTGTTTTCTGCTGTTTTTGGTTTCAGAAAAGCTGTTCTGGAAATATTCTCGGAATTGGACGAAACAAAATCCCAGATGCCTATTTTTCCCGACACGTTCCAGAAGTCCGAAGGAGAGACGAAGGGGGGCAGCAGGGCGCCCTCCCCACATGGCAGCGCGGGTGGGGCCCCTGCCGCGCCACCCTATGGGTAGCGGGCCCCGCGCCTCCACCGACGTTGCCCCTTCGCCTATAAATTCTCCCAGACGCGAAAACCCTAAAACAATCAGTCATATTTCCAGAAAACTTCCGCAGCGCCGCCGCCATCGACGACAAGTTTCGGGGGACAGAAGTCTCTGTTCCGCTACCTTGCCGGGACGGGGAATTGCCCCCGGAGCCATCTCCATCGACTCCACCGCCATCTTCATCGCCGTTGCTGACTCCCATGATGAGGAGGGAGTAGTTCTCCCCCGAGGCTAAGGGCTCTACCGGTAGCTATGTGGTTTATCTCTCTCTCCCATGGTGTGATCTTTATGTGATCATGAGCTTTGTAATCTAGTTGAATAAGTAGATGTTACTCTTTATCTATTATGCCACTCTAGAGGTTACTTTAATATGAACTCCGGATTCACTCTCCACTGTGTGACGGTGACAGTGTGCGCATCGTGTGTGACTCCTTTATGACGTTGTGGAGCTTGTTTACTCCGGCTTGAGGTGTGCTTTTGCAGCCCTACGCAATGAATGTTGTTCGTTATCCAACAAGAGAGTGTTTGAGAGTAGCATTTATTTATTCAATTATGTTGTCATTGTTGAGAGTGTCCACTAGTGAAAGTATGATCCCTAGGCCTTGTTTCTAAGCATTGAAACACCGTTTACAACAAGTTCTGCTACATGTTTGCTTGCTGCCATTTTTATTTTAGATTGCAATTACTACTTATAATCATCCATATTACTTGTATTTCACTATCTCTTCGCTGAACTAGTGCACCTATACATCTAACAAGTGTATTAGGTGTGTTGGGGACACAAGAGACTTCTTGTATCTTAATTGCAGGGTTGCTTGAGAGGGATATCTTTGACCTCTACCTCCCTGAGTTCGATAAACCTTGGGTGATTCACTTAAGAGAAACTTGCTGCTGTTCTACAAACCTCTGCTCTTGGAGGCCCAACACTGTCTACAAGAATAGAAGTGTGCGTAGACATCAAGCTATTTTCTGGCGCCGTTGCTGGGGAGGTAAGTGTTGGAAGGTATCTCCTTTAGATTCTGCAATTATTTATTTTTGTCTCTTCTTTTTATTTTCACTAGTTAGGCTTAATGGAAAACAACAAAAAAATAGAGATCTTTATGAACTTTATATTGAATTAGGACATGATGCTTTTGAAGAGAAAATTAAAAAACCTATGGAGGCTTGTTTGCATAATAGTGGTAGTAATTTTATTAGTATGAATTCTTTGAACACCATTATTGCTAATGCTATGGAAAAGTCTAAGCTTGGGGAAGCTAGTTTTTATGAAAATGATCTTTTTATTCCCCAGCTTTAGAGGAGAAAATTTGCTCTGATGATAGTTTGTCTCTCATATGTGATAATTCGAATGATGCTTGTGATATTTCAAATCCACCTGTTGAAAGTATTTCTTTTAAAGTATCTATGAAAATTGTTGAAAGGGTTATGAATGATCAGTATGCAGGGGATGGATCAGTCCATCCAAGTGCTCACTTGTCTAAACTTACAGAACTTTGTGAGTTATTTAAGGTTGCAGGTTTATCAAGAGAAAATGCCATGAGGAAACTATTTCCATTGTCACTTAAGGACAAAGCAAAGGAATGGTATAGGCTGCTGGATGAACAACCTTCTAGTTGGAAACAGCTTGAATCTCTCTTTTACTCTAAATTTTATCCCCTTCATGAAGTGCATCTAGATAGGAATTACATTTATATTGTTTACCCTCATGATGGAGAAAGCATTGCTCAAGCTTGGGGAAGGCTGAAAACATTAATACTCAAATGTCCTAACCATGAGCTTTCTGAGGAAATAATTGTTAATAATTTTTATGCAAGGCTTTCAGGTCATTACAAGGATTATCTAGATGCATGTTCAGAGGGTTCTTTCACAAGTAAGAAGGTTGAAGCTAGATGGGATCTTCTTGAAAGAATTCAAAGCAATACTGAAGATTGGGAGAACGACAAAGGTAAAGGATCAGGTATAAACTATGAATATGAATGCATTAAGTCTTTCGTTGAAACTGCTAGTTTTCAAAAGCTTAGTGCTAATTATGGTCTTGATTCTCAAATTATTGTTGATTGTTGTAGAACCTTTGCTTCTCATATTAATGTTCCTAAAGAAAGTTGGGATATGTATCATGAACCTTTCAAAGACACTTGCATGAAAAATGATACTGTTATTAATGATTGTAATAAACATGCTCAAACTTCTGAAAATACTATTTATTATAAGCATGTTATTTTTTTTGGAGCACTTAGACCTTGTGAAAAGAATCAAATCGAAGATGAATATTGTATCCATCATAGAAATGAAAATACTAGAATGTGGAACAGAGCTCTTGATGAGCTTGGTGAAAAAGTTTGTGCCCTCTATCCTTTTATTTGTGAACTTTGCTATAAAGTGGGTCATTTAAATTTTCAATGCTCGGGCTATGATAATAGTCTTTTGAATCCTATGAGTGTTGCGAGTTTATATTGTGATGACATGATCACTCCTAATCAGCATGATGAACTTACATTATTTTTGGGGTGTGAAGAGTTATCAAGAAAAACTTCTTTGGTAGATATGAGTGCTTTTGATATAAATAGAGTCCTGCATGCTTGTTGACGAGGTGTGGACTCGGCAAATCCTAGGGTTGAGTACCCCGGGTTGATTGAGGGGGAGAGAGATGAGCGCTGGTGATCACGACGGCTGACAAGCAAGGCGTTTACCCAGGTTCAGGCTCCCGGAGGATAACACCCTACTTCCTGCTTGTCTGGTTATTGATGGTGAGTTGTGGCTACAATGGCGAGATGGCAATCTCGCTAGGGTTTGTGTGGCGGCTATGAGCGTACCCTAGACGAAGGAACCCTCCTAGCCTTTATATGGTAGGCTAGGTCTCAGGTGAACGGTGCCGATGGCGCTTACAAGCATGGCGGGGTCGCATGACCTAGCGTCGACTATCTTGGGCCGCACGTCGTCCTCCTTGGGCCTTCCTTGGGCCCTCGTCATAAGGCTGATGGGCTTGGCGTGACCCAGGTATCCCCACCGTGGGGTAGTCGAAGAGTGACCCCACGACAGGAGCCCCCGAGTGCTTAGTCGAATCGTAGAGTCGGGTAAAGGACTCCTTCCTCCTGGGCACGCCGTCGGGTTCCTGAAAGGAACAAGTAAAATTGGTCGACTCCGGCCGTTCAGGGCTTATGGAGGATTCCTTAGTCGAACCATCACTGCTGGGTAATATTGTGAGTACAGCCTTAGTCGGTGATTTTCGACTGCTATTGTTCTGAGTCACTCGGGAGCGCGAACAGCGCTCCCGATGGGAGTAGCCCCCGAGATTAAGCTGAATTGCTTGCAATTGAGGTTAAACTCAATTTTTCTTCAGTCGAAAAGCCCGCTCCCGATGGGAGTAAAGAAGGGACTCGACATGTTGGAGTCGCGACTGGCTTTGCGTGACTTACTGTGTATTCGGCCTGTTTAGCTTACTGCACAAGTTTCTTCAGCTCTTGGAGCTTACTATATCTTTTTGCACTCGAATGAGCTGTTCGAGTTTATTCGGCTCTTAGAGCTTACTGAACATTTTTGCACTCGAATGAGCTGTTCGAGTTCTCGATCAGCCCATTGGCGTACTTGCTACGCCTGCGCAGTTGACGTCAGTGCTGACGTTTTCTGGCTCACTCTGTGTCCGACGGGACGTGACAGTGCGGGCCCTCTGTCAGTATTGACTGGAGACAGCGGTTGCCGCTTTTTTCTGACCGTTGGGCGCGAAAATTTCGCGGTGTGATGATGGCGCCTTGATTCCCGCGCGTAGTGGGCGGCGTGGCCGTCGACGGTTGCTATCTCCGCGCAACACGTGGACGGCCAGATGATGTTGCGGAGAGCGGTTTCAGCAGGGACGGCTAGGATTGACTGACCGCGCGGTATATAATTTTCACCGCGGCGGTGAACAGTCATCCATCCCCATTCCTTCGTCTCCACTGCTTCTGTTCGCCATTGTTGTGCTGCGTGCTCTGTCAGTTTCTTTTCTCCACCCTCCATGAGCAAGGCCGCGATGAAGAGGGGGAAGGCTGCTGCTGGCGCCGTCGCCGCCGCCGAGGCGAGCGTGATGAAGAAGCCCGACGGCGACTGGGTCAAATCGTCGGTGAAGAAGGCCGACCTCGAGGCCCTCCGCGCGCAGGGACTGCTGCCGCCGGCGGATAAGGCGACGGTGCGCGCTCCCGGGAAAGAGGTATTCCCCTCCCCTCGCGAGGGGGAACGCGTTTGCTTCGTGGATTTCCTTCCGCGGGGTTTCGGGTTCCCCCTCCACGATTTCGTCCGTGGTCTCTTGTATGCTTATGGGATTCAGATCCACGATCTGACTCCCAATAGCGTCTTGAGCATCGCGAGCTATTTCGTGCTCTGCGAGTGCTTCCTGGGAATCGCGCCCAACTGGCTGCTGTGGAAGTCGCTATTCCTCGTGAGGAGGAACGTGGGGAAGAGCAAGCAGGTGTACCCAGTCGGCGGCTTCGGCATCCAGGTGCGTGGCGACACCTCCTACTTCCAGATGAAGAAGTCCGATTCCGTCCAGGGCTGGCGGAAGAAGTGGTTCTACATCAGGTGTGACCAAGCAGGGCTTCCCGAATTCGCCGCTGATCGCGAGTTGCGGAAGACGAACGCGTGGGCGCACCCGCTGTCGAAGGAGGACAGGGAGGCGACTCAGCCCTTGTTGACGCTACTTCGTGGCCTTCTGAAGAGCCTTGGGCGCGAGACGGGTGGAATTCACCTCATCGCCACCTTCTTCAGGCTTCGGGTGCAGCCGCTGCGCAGTCGCGTCCACCCGATGTGGGCGCGTGAGGATGCTGGCAATGAGCTTGATGATGACGCAGTCGAGTCGAAGGTGAGGAGCATCACTAGTCTCCGAGCCGCTGACCCGTGCAATGTCAAGTGCCCAGTCGAGCCATATGGTCCTAATAATCCTGTGCCTGAGGTGAGCTTCGTTTGCTTTGTTTGTCTTGTATCTTCTTCTGTCAAATCTTTTTGCCTGACTCGAATGGTTCATTTGCTGACAGGGTCGTTCGAGCTATGTCAGTCTTCCTCCGTTGATGGAGAATGGACCTCATGAAGAGGCAGAGTTCCCTGAGGACGAGGTTGATGACGATGAAGTTCCCTCCGCCACTCTCCGAGTGAAGAGTTGGAGGAGGATGATGAAGACGAGGAGCCGCTGCGGAAGCGGCAGAGGCGAAAGGTGGCGACTCTGGTTCTGCCTCGTCGCCTGTGAAGGAGGCGGGTGTGAACGAGGAAGAGACGAGCGAGTCCTCTTCGGGCACTAGGCACCCGAGCGACCTGGCTGAACCTTTGGTCGTGCCTCCACTCGGCTCTGCACCGCCGACCGAGTTCGCGAGGATGGCCTCCGTCTCCCTGGGAAGTGAAGACGATGTCGTCAGGTTAGTCGCATAACCATTGCTTTGTTTTTGTCGAGTGTGCTGTTTCACTTGCGGGTCCTTGAATTGAGTTTTCTTGTCACAGCGACCGTACTGGCGCTGCTGTTTCTTCCCCTCGTGAGATGGAGCACACTTCTGCTCCTATGATCGAGCAGACTGCGAGGACGACCGGAGAGGAGGCTCTGGCGGGTGACGTTTTGGCCTTGAAGGCTTCGACCTCCGCCATGCCAGAGAGGTCTGCTGACGCGACTCCGGTTGACGCTGGGCTGCTTGAGCATGTAAGTGTTCTTCGACTCCTTCTGCAAGATCTGTATCGGGTGCGCGTACAGCGCTCCCGATGGGAGTAGCCCCCGAAGATGCGCGTGACTAGAATAGTCGGGCGTAGATTAATGTCTTGTGTTTCCTGCAGCCATTTTATCGCCAGCAGATGGAGGGAGCCGCAGCCTTCGTTCGCATGGAGCAGGAGAGGGATCAGCTTCGCACTGCTCTGGAGCAAGCGAATAGTAAGTGTGAACCCTTGTGTTCGAGGGGTGCTTCGACTGCCTTTATTGCTAACTTTGCTCCGTTGATCCGTAGGCGAGAAGGAGAGCATGAAGACGCGGGTCGCGGAGCTGGAGAAGTCACTGGGTGAAGCCCAAGAGCGGGAACAAGCTCGGGATGCTCTGGAGAAGACCCAGGTCGACCGCTTGCTCGCACTCGCAGATGTTGTTGGAAGTAAGTTTTTCGGCTCAGTGCCTACTTTGCCTTTCTTTGACTTCTGACGTCTTACGGGTGTGATTTCTTTTGAACAGAGACTTGCGGAGGTGCTCCTCCAGAAGGGACTTCCAGCGAGAGTGTCGGCTTGGCGGAGGCTGTTGGCTTCGTCGACCGCGTCTGCGCGTATGCATCGGCAGCGCTGCAGCAGTCGACGGCGGCACTGCAGAAGTCGACGGAGGCCTTAGCGACTGTGCACCGGAGTATCTTTCCCAGCAAGCCGCCACCAGCTGCTGTTGACGCACTCGCAGCTCCATTCGAAGGCAATTCGAATGTCCTGGCGAACTTCACGCGCACGCAGACGGTACGCGGCTCCGAGCTCACTTTCCAGCTACTTCTTGGTCACCAAGTCGTGGGTGATTTTGAGAAGGTTGTCAGCGACTTCCCTCGAAGCCTGATGGCAGGACCGCGTCCCTTAGCGGTGTGAAGGTGCAGGCGAGCCAGCTAGCTGCGAAGTTGGTCGACACCTTCGAGAAGAGGATTGCCAAAGCTGCAGAGTTGGCTGCTAGGAAGAGCCGTTCCCAGTCGGAGTCTGTAGTGTAGACTTTTTCCTTGTAGGACTATGCTTCTGCTTTTGGGCTTGAGTCTGTAATGCACTTTATATCGTGCGAGTGAACATGCTGATGATGAAATGTGAATTCGCTCCCTCGGGGGTGCAGTCGCCAAGTCTTTTTGATGAATTATGTTGATTCTTTTCCTGGCTTGACGCTGTCAATTCTTGGCAGTCTGATATGGGCGAAGCTCCTGACGTTGCTGGAACTACTGGCGCGGATGATGAGGAGGACACCACTTCGGCTGCGCCTACTCGTCGCCGCCGTCAAGCTCCTCCAGCTCCTGTGCGAAGCGTAAATGACCAGAGAGTGATCACCTTCATGAGGAACAAGGTGTTGGAGCTCGAGTCGAAGCTGAAGAGTGCTGAGTTGGAGCTGGAGCGATTGAGGTCGCGGCCCGTTGCGCCGTTCTCCCAGCGTGAGGAGTTTCTGCTTGGCGAGATGGACTTGATCAGTCGACAGCTGCAAGGTTGGCCTTCTAGCGTTTTTGCTTCGGCTTCTGTGTCTTCCTGCTATGCTTAATGCTTGGCCTTGATGCAGATGTGAACTCTGACTTGAAGGCTGAGCAGCTTCGAGTGGACGAGCGAGTAGAGAAAGAGGCCGCCGGTGACTCACGAAGCGCGCCAGTTTTGGTCGAACAAATCCAGAGGTAGTGTACTGGCACGAATGCTGGATCGTACCTGGCGGGCTGCTGTGCTCTTGGAAGGTTGCAGAAAAACCCTCTGGCAGATCAACAAGGTGTACTTTCCTCACAACGAGCAGCCGAATGGACTGACTGCTCTTCTGGAGAGGTTCCGTGAAGGCGGTGCGTTGAAGGAAGTCGTGCACGCTCAACTTGTTGCCGGGGCGAACGTGGCGTTGGCATACGTTCGACTGCACCGGCCTAATCTTCCATTGCACAAGGTGCTTGACGGCTTGCCTGGAGAGGGTGAATATGCCGATACTCTGCGGCTGCGCGCCAGATGATTCGGCAGGTCCAGAACTTTAGCGAGCACCTTGTAGGGCCACTTGATGCGCCAAAGGGCGAGCCTGTAGAATAAGAACAGTATACTGCTGTTGTACAGCGTTAGCTTGTAACAGAAATTTTTCCAAGTGGAAATATGAGTGTATGTATGTCGAGGTGGGGTAGCCCCCGAGTTAGTAAATTGTATCTTGTAGACGTCTGTAAACCTGTATGGCGCAGCCCCCGAGCGGATCGAGTGCGGCCTAGGATTTTGAATTAAACCTGTGCGGCGCAGCCCCCGAGTGCTTCGAGTGCGGCCGAGGTGTATCGAGTCAGACTTGTGCGGCGCAGCCCCCGAGTACGTCGGGTGCGGCCTAGTACTTTGACTTGGACCTGTGCGGCGCAGCCCCCGGTGCTTCGGGTGATGGCCAAAGGTTTTGCGAGTGACCTGTATGGCGCAGCCCCCGAGTGCTTCGGGTGCGGCCTAGGTTTTCGAGTGACCTGTATGGCGCAGCCCCCGAGTGCGTCGGGTGCGGCCTAGGTTTGACTTAGACCTGTGCGGCGCAGCCCCCGAGTGCTTCGGGTGGCGGCCTAGGTTTTGAGTGAACCTGTATGGCGCAGCCCCCGAGTGCGTCGGGTGCGGCCTAGGTTTGACTTAGACCTGTGCGCAGCCCCCGAGTGCTTCGGGTGCGGCCAAGGATTTTGCGAGTGACCTGTATGGCGCAGCCCCCGAGTGCGTCGGGTGCGGCCTAGGTTGACTTAGACCTGTGTGGCGCAGCCCCCGAGTGCTTCGGGTGGCGGCCTAGGATTTCTTGAACCTGTATGGCGCAGCCCCCGAGTGCGTCGGGTGCGGCCTAGGTTGACTTAGACCTGTGTGGCGCAGCCCCCGAGTGCTTCGGGTGGCGGCCTAGGATTTGAGTTGAACCTGTATGGCGCAGCCCCCGAGTGCGTCGGGTGCGGCCTAGGTTTGACTTAGACCTGTGTGGCGCAGCCCCCGAGTGCTTCGGGTGGCGGCCTAGGATTTGAGTTGAACCTGTATGGCGCAGCCCCCGAGTGCGTCGGGTGCGGCCTAGGTTGACTTAGACCTGTGTGGCGCAGCCCCCGAGTGCTTCGGGTGGCGGCCTAGGATTTTGAGTTGAACCTGTATGGCGCAGCCCCCGAGTGCGTCGGGTGCGGCCTAGGTTTATGTTGCTTTTTGACTGAAAAAGTAAAGGGGAGAGCTTGTTCCATAAATCACTTCATTGATTTTTGCGAGCAGGCCGCCTCATTAAAACCCTTCCAGTCCCCTCAGGTACCCTGGTAAGGGAAAGAGTGCGTCTGAAACCTGCCGCCTTGACATGTATGCTTTGTTACAACAGGGGAGTCGACTAGGCGTAGAAGCGTCGCAGCTGCGCACATTCCATGGGTTGTGGCAGACTGTTCCTGTCTTCGAGTCCTTCAGGCGGTAAGCTCCTCCGCCGATTGCTTCTGTCACAATGTATGGGCCCTCCCATGGGGAGGCGAGCTTGTGCACCTTCTTCTGTTTGAGGCGAAGGACCAGGTCGCCTGGAACGAAAGCTCTTGGCCGCAGTCGCCGTCCGTGGTAGTTGCGCAGGTCCTGCTGGTACACGGCTGAGCGGGTGAGGGCGATGTCGCGTGCTTCGTCCAGGTGTCCATGTCGTCCTCGAGTGCTTCTTCTGCGTCAGACTCGTCGTAGGCCACCACTCGAGGTGCGTCGAACTTGATGTCGCAGGCATGACCGCCTCTGCACCGTAAACCATGAAGAATGGCGTGTACTGGGTTGATCTGTTTGGTGGTGCGTAGACTCCAAAGCACAGATGGCAGCTCTTCGACCCAGGCGCCTGCGCGCGCCTCAATGGTACTCGCAGGCGCTTCTTGATGCCTTGCAGACTACCATTGGCCTTTTCGACTTGCCCATTGGATTGCGGGTGCGAGACTGATGCGTAGTTGAGCTTGATGCCTTGTTCGGAGCAGAAGTCCTTGAATTCTTCGGCTGTGAAGTTCGTGCCGTTGTCGGTGATGATGCTGTTCGGCACCCCGAACCTGAAGATGATGGACCTGATGAAGTTAACTGCTGAGGATGCAGTCGAACTTGTGATAGGCACGGCTTCGATCCACTTCGTGAACTTGTCGACTGCCACCAGAGATGCGTGTGTCCTCCTGGCGAGGACTTCTTGAGTGGACCCACCATGTCGAGCCCCCATTGAGCGAAGGGCCAGGCAAGTGGGATGGTCTTTAGTGCTGAAGCTGGTGCGTGCGGCTTGTTGGCGAACTCCTGGCAGCCGAGACATTTCCTCACGAGTTTTTGCGTCTTGCATTGCGGTGGGCCAGTAGAATCCGGCTCGTAAAGCTTTGGCCACTAAGGCTCGACTGCTGGCGTGGTGCCCGCAGATGCCAGCGTGGATCTCGAGTAAGATGGCTTGACCGTCGACTGGGTCGACGCACCTTTGGAGTACTCCTGAGATGCTTCGCTTGTATAGCTCCCCCTTGATGATGGTGAAGCCTTTCGAACGGCGAATAATGCGCTTGGCTTCGACTGAGTTGACTGGCAGTCTCTGGTGCAGCATGTACGCCAGATATGGGCTCGTCCAGGTGGGCTCGATGAGCAGAACCTCCATTGGCTCCTTCTCTTTGCCTGGCGGGTCGGCGGTGCTCGTTGATGGTGTGGAGGATCCGGGCGCGGGTCGAAGTTTGACAGACCGCTGCGTGATGCGCTCAAGGAAGACGCCGGGTGGCACCTGCGCCTTGTCTGAGCCCAGGTTGGCGAGGGCGTCGGCTTCCTCGTTGCTTTCGCGGCCGATGTGCCGCAACTCGCAGCCGTCGAAGGTGCCCTCCAGCTGGTTGTACAGGTCTCTGTAGGCGATCATGTTGTCGGCGATGGCGTCACAGGCTTTCATGGTTTGCTGCACGACGAGGTAGGAGTCGCCGTAGATCATGAGGTGAGTGGCGCCGCAGTTCTTGGCCATTCGCATGCCATGGATTAGGGCTTCGTACTCAGCCTCGTTGTTGGAGGGTGTTGGGAAGTCCATCTGTAGCACGTACTTCAGCTTGTCGCCTTTGGGGGAGATGAGGATGACTCCTGCCCCGGCTGATCTGAACTTTTTGGAGCCGTCGAAGTACATTGTCCATGCGTTGGACAGGTCGGGGACATCTGGCAGCTGGGCTTCTATCCACTCGGTGGTGAATTCTGGGAGCACTTGGGCCTTGATTGACTTCGGGTGAGCGTATTTCAGCCCCCAGGGTCCTAGCTCGACGACCCACTTAGCGACTCGTCCTGTCGCGCATTGGTTGGTCAGGATGTCGGAGAGCCCGGAGGAGCTTACCACCGTGATCGGGTGCTCGGAGAAGTAATGGATTACTTTCCTTGAAGTCATGAAAACTCCGTAGGCCAGCTTCTGGTAGTGCGGGTAGCGCTGCTTGGACAGGGTCAACACCTCGCTAAGGTAGTAGACGGGTCGCTGAACAGGGTAACTGTGTCCTTCTTCTTCTCGTTCGACTACGAGTACCGTGCTGACCACCCTGTTTGTGGCTGACACGTAGAGGTATAGCGGCTCGTTCTCCAGTGGAGCCACCAGTACTGGGGAAGTCGTGAGTGTTTTCTTGAGTTGGTCGAACGCGACTTGCGCTTCTTCTGTCCACTCGAACTTGTCTGTCTTTTTCATCAGTTGGTAGAAAGGCAGGGCCTTTTCTCCCAACTTACTTATGAACCGGCTGAGAGCTGCGACTCGGCCGGCTAGGCGTTGCACCTCGTGAAGCTTGGTCGGTGCTGGCATTGCGAGTATGTTTTGCACCTTCTCAGGGTTGGCTTCGATTCCTCTTGCAGAGACGAGGTACCCAAGCAGTTCTCCGGCTGGCACGCCGAAGACACACTTGTCTGGGTTCAGCTTGATCTGATACTCGTCGAGGGCGGCGAAGACCTTGCGGAGGTCGGCGATGAGGGTGTCCTCCTTGCGGGTGGTGACGACGATGTCGTCGACGTAGACTTGGACGATCTGCCCGATGAGCCCTTTGAGGCATGCTTGCATTGTGCGCTGGTACGTGGCACCAGCGTTCTTCAACCCGAAGGGCATCGTCTGGTAGCAGAAAACGCCGTCGGGTGTGATGAATGCTGTCTTTCCTCATCGTCGACGTTCAGTCTGATCTGCTGGTAACCTGAGTAGGCGTCCAGGAAGGACAGGCGTTCGCAGCCTGCAGTCGAGTCGATGATCTGATCTATCCGCGGGAGCGGGAAATGGTCCTTGGGGCAGCATTTGTTGATGGCGGTGAAGTCGACGCACATGCGGAGTTTCTTCGTCTTCTTCTTCTCCACCAGGACCGGGTTGGCGACCCAGTCCGAGTCCTTGATCTCTCGGATGAACTTGGCATTCAGCAGTCGATCGATTTCTCTGCTGATTTCGTCTCGCTTGGGCCCGGAAAAGCGTCGCATGGCCTGTTTGACGGGTCTGGCGTCCTTGTGGACTTTAAGGAGTGCTCGGCGAGGTTCCTGGGTATTCCTGGCATGTCAGAGGGTTGCCATGCGAAGATTCTCCAGTTCTCACGTAGAAACTCGACGAGCGCGCCTTCCTATGCGGGAGTCAGACTCGACGATACTTTGACCGTCTTGCTGGCGTCAGTCGGGTGGACCTGATGGGTCGTTGTGTCGTCAGCCGCGTTGAAGGCAGCGTCCTTGGCTGGTTTCTTGCGGGCTGGGAAGATGGTCTTGTCGTTGTCGACTGCCATTGCCTCGAAGTGCTCTTCGACTCCGAAGAATTCGGAGATCTTGCTGAACTCGCGGTCGCAGCTGTTGGAGCGGTCGAAGTCGCCGTGCACCGTGATGACGCCCTTGGGTCCAGGCATCTTGAGCATGAGGTAGGCGTAGTGAGGTACCCCATGAATCTGGCGAAGGTTGGGCGCCCGAGTATCGCGTGGTACTGCGACTTCCAGTCGACTACCTCGAAGTCGATCGACTCCCTCTTGAAGTTTTCGGGTGTGCCGAAGATGACATCGAGTGTGATCGTTCCCATGGGCGTGACTGCTTGCCCTGGTACTATGCCATGGAAGGTAGTCTCTGATGTGCCAAGTCCGTCGTTGGCCTGTTTATCCTTCTGAGGGTGTCGGCAAAGATGATGTTAATGCCACTGCCTCCGTCCATGAACACCTTTTTCAGGGTGTAATCTCCGATCAGAGCTTCGACTACCAGAGCGGCGTGCCCGGGTCGTGGTACTGCAGGCGGGTGATCTGCTCTGGAGAAGGTGATTGGTGTCTCTGACCCTCTCAGGTAGTCTGGTACGCGGGTGGACAGGTGATGGCTTGGAAGACTTGGCGGGTGATGAGCTTCTGACCCTGTTTGAGGGGCGTCCCTTCTGTATCATGTTGAGTTGTCCGCGTGCCGCTGGATATGCGTCCTGGATCACCGGTGGGGCATCTTGCTGCGGCTGCTGCTGCTGCAGAAAGGCTCCCGCCGCCTGTGCTGGATTGGCGACTGCGGGTGCTGCCTGGATGGCTAGCTGCGCGGCTGGCTGCGCTGCGGGTGCTGGAGTGACTATCTTCTGCATGGCTTCGTATATTTTGCGTGCCTTTCGACAGTCCTTCAACAGGTGGTTGGATCCCCACTTGCCCGTTTCCGGGTTCCTGAACATGTGGTGCCTGCAGGGTTGTTCCAGCTCTTCCGCTGGGCTTAGTGTGCGTTTCTGCCACTCGCGTTTATGGCCTCCGTCGCTGCGGTAGCTGCTGCCGCCGCTTCGGTTGTACTGCCCCTGGCTGTATTGGCGACTCTGGTCACCGCCGCTTCGACTGTACTGTGCATGGCTGTATTGGCGACTGCTGTCGCGCACTTCATCCTCACGGGGGGTTTGGAATCCCGCCGCTACTAGCTCGATTGAGTCGTTGCCGTTGTAACGCGGCTTCTTCTTGTGGCGCCCTTCTCGCCAGTTGCTTGGTCCGGCTTCGTCCTTCGGGGAGTATGTGAACTATTGCGGACCGAGTCCTCTCCGTCTGCCCACTGGTTTGCTATCTTCATGACCTCGATCATGTTTTTCGGCCGGAGCCTACCAAACTCCTCGCGGAGGTCGCGGCGGGAGACGCCGTGCATGAAGGCATCCATCACTCGGTCCTCCGAGGCGGTCTCCATGGTGTTGCGGAGCAGGGTCCAACGCTGGATGTATGACCGGAGCGGCTCGTCTCGTCCTTGCTTGCATGCTTGTAGTTCGACGAACGTCGTCGGTCTCGAGTACGTCCCCAGGAAGGATTTAACGAAGGCCTCCGCGAACTCGTCCCACGTCCTGAAGGCGTTCTTGGGTTGAGTGTTGAGCCACCCGCGTGCAGAGCCCGTGAGCATCAGCTGGATGTACTGCATGGCCGTAGTCGAAGTACCGCCCTGGCAGCTGCAGGCTATGAGGTAGTCTTCTAGCCAGAGTCTCGGGTCCTGCTTCCCGTCGTACTTGACTGCTTCTGCCGTGAGCTTGAAGCCCTTGGGCATTCTTGTGTCGCGTATGTTGAAGCTGAAGCATGCGGCGCCGCATGGCTCGTAGTCGCCGTCGTTGCGGTCGTAGTCGAAGTTGGACGTGCTGGCGGCCGCTGGATGCGGCTGCGGTCTACCGTCCTTTGTGTGATGACGTTGCGGAGGTCTTCGCCTGGCTGCGGTTGTCGCAGTTGTCTTGTCGCCGGGGCTGCGAGTGCTGCGGGCTCGTGGTCGCGGCGATCTCGATCTTCTCGCGCTTTTTCTGTGGCGCCTTGTTTCAGTGCGTCTTCGAGTGCCTTGATAGACATGATCTGCTGCTTGTGGAGGAGAGCGCGCGAGTCGCCCTCAGGCGGCTGTGTCAGCCGCAGGTATGTTTCGACTGCCATGAGTGCGGCTCCGGGTGTTTGGGGACGGGTATTCCGTCTGCGTCTTCTATGTATGATGACTCGAGGTTGCGGGTGACTCTAGCGCGGTCGACCTCCGTCATCAGGGGCACGCGGGCTCTGTGGCGCCTTGCTCCTTGTGAGACCTCTGTTGAGGCAGTGAACGAGTAAGCGGCCCTCCTGGCGCTCGACGCGTCGGCCTCCTCCTTGCGTCGGAGGAGCTCGGCCTTCTCTGCGCGGAGTCGTTCGCCTTCCTTCCAGCAGGTACTGGACCGCCATAAGGTCCTCCCGGGGTGCGTCCGGTGGGGGGTACGTGCCTTCCTCGACGTGCTTCAGGGCTTTGATTGCCATGTCGCGGGTGATGGTGAGTCGCGTCACCTGGTCCGGCATGACCACCTCCAGTGGGTATGCGGGTTCGTCGTCGTTGCCCTGCGGCCTCTGGCGATCATGAAGACTTGCGCGGGGTAGATCTGGGCAGCGGGATGGATGCTGCCACTGCTGCTTCCTTCGTCCGAGCCGTGCTCGGAGTCGAAAATGGCCGCAACGTGGTGGGTACCGGCTCTTTCCTGGAGTTTCGCGATCTTCGCCGCGGTCGTGAGGAGTGATGTCGCTGTTGTCGACGTGGGCGCGATTGGCTCGTTGACGATCTTGTAGTCGATGGAGACGCGAGTGGCGCGGTATACGACGCGACCTCCGTTGTGCGCGAGGGTGTGGTCGACGTAGTCGAAGTTGACGTAGATCTTGGCCTTGCCAGCGACGCGATCGAGGTAGTCGAAGTAGACTCGATCCGCGCGGTGGTCGACGAGGTGGTCGACGTAGTCGTAGCAGATGCGATCTCCGTGTGGCCGGAGACGCTGATGGCGCGGCCGCGTTGGGCGCGATCTCTGCCGCAGCGGAGGCGGTCGGAGTAGTCGAGGCGGACGCGATCTTCTCAGCAGTCGAAGATGCTGCCGCCGCAGTCGCAGCAGATGCGATCTCCGCAGCAGGTGGGGGCGTGGTTGGCGCAGCCGCGGCAGATGCGGGTGCCACCACCGCGGGCGGTGCGATCGCCGTGGATCTGAGTACTCCACAGCTGTCTACGAAGTAGTGCATGGTACCGAAGGTGAGGCACATACCTACGTGCAGATCGGCGTACACCGAGCGGTGGGCCGGCGGGTGGAAGGTGTACTCGAAGGAGCCGAAGCAGATTGGCTCCTTGGTGATGCAGACGTCGGTCTTCAAGGTTGATGGAGCCGGTGCGACCATGGTTCCAGCGCTCGTTCTTTCCCACAGACGGCGCCAATTGACGAGGTGTGGACTCGGCAAATCCTAGGGTTGAGTACCCCGGGTTGATTGAGGGGGAGAGAGATGAGCGCTGGTGATCACGACGGCTGACAAGCAAGGCGTTTACCCAGGTTCAGGCTCCCGGAGGATAACACCCTACTTCCTGCTTGTCTGGTTATTGATGGTGAGTTGTGGCTACAATGGCGAGATGGCAATCTCGCTAGGGTTTGTGTGGCGGCTATGAGCGTACCCTAGACGAAGAACCCTCCTAGCCTTTATATGGTAGGCTAGGTCTCAGGTGAACGGTGCCGATGGCGCTTACAAGCATGGCGGGATCGCATGACCTAGCGTCGACTATCTTGGGCCGCACGTCGTCCTCCTTGGGCCTTCCTTGGGCCCTCATCATAAGGCTGATGGCTTGGCGTGACCCAGGTATCCCCACCGTGGGGTAGTCGAAGAGTGACCCCACGACACTTGTCATCTTTATTGTGTTGATAATTGCCACGCAAATACTTACATACAAAATATATAAAAGATGGGACTTTACCAAAATATGACAGGACTAATATGTGTTTTGTTCTTATTAATGAAAGAGAGGAATCCTCCCAAGTTTCTTCTGTTGTTTCTAACAATAAACCAGGTTATGTGGAGAAGCTTCCTTTCAAACCTCTCCCTCCTAAAGATAAAAAGAAGAGGGGAAAGAAGAAGAAGAAGAAGAAGAAGAGGAGTAAAAGGAGAGAGGAAACGGTATCTTCCCCTAAACATGTTGCTCCTATTGTAGTTTTTGCTGATGAGTCCGAATTAGATGATGTTCCTATGCCTGTTATTTATTGTAGTGATCATGATTGGGAAAATGAAACTACTTTTAATATTGAAAATATTTGGGGTACCAATTCTAAAAATGATGTTAATAATTGCCATACTTTTAGTACTATCCATGTTTCTTCCAATGATGATATGAAAAGCTCTAAGCTTGGGGATGAGGTGTTTGAAAATCCTTTTGCTAGTAATAATTATATATCTGAGACCTCCTCCTAGTGATGTGTTTGAAAATCCTTTTGCTACTGATGATTATATGTTTGATACATCTCCTTCTAGTAAAAGTGATGATATGTTTACAGATGAACACACTTTGGAAGATAACTATTCTATTGCTTATGATGATACTATGCCTCCAGTCTTTGATAATTATTATAAAGAATACTATGACATAGGTTATAGTTACAATCATCCTCATGAAACTTGTCATAGTTATGGAGGGATTACCCAAAACCATCCCTTTAATATACAACTTGTCTATCATGTTCGAGTTCTTTATGATGATCCTGCTCCCATTGTTATTAATGAGAAGAACTTTTCTTATGTGGAAAATATTGATACTTTTGTGCATATGGATCATGGTAAGAATGTTTCATGTGATGGTTATATTGTGGATTTTATCAATGATGCTACTGAAAGTTTTTATGAGAGAGGGAGACATGGCTTCATATATCTCAATGATATTAAGTCTCCTCTTTTTGTTGAATTTTTTGAAGTTGCACTTGTTTCATCTTTCTATGCTAGTTGCTTTATGCTTCAATAATTTATTTTGTTACAAGACTCCTTTGCATAGAAGTGGGTTAGACTTAAATGTGTTTGGTATTTTCTTTTTGATGCTCTTTTATATTCAACTGTTATACATATGAGAGCATCATCAAAATTGTCATGCCTAGCTAAAAGGCTTTAAAGAAAAGCGCTTATGGGAGACAACCCATGGTTTTTATTTTCTGTGATTCTGCTATTTTTATTTTATTGAGTCAGGGAGCTTGCTTACTTCTGTAACAACTCCTTTGTATCTTTATTTTATTGCATTGTTGTGCCAAGTAAAGTCTCTAGTTGAAAGTTGATGCTAGATTTGGATTTCTGCGCAGTGACAGATTTTTGCTGTCCACCGTTTTGAGCTGTACGCACTCCAGAAAAATCAAAAATTCTGAAAAACTTCACGCATGATCCTTATATATGTACACAACTTTCATTAGCTTGGGCTTCTTCCATCAGAGCAAGTTAAGTGCCTCAAAAAAATTCGTCTTTCCAGACTGTTCTGTTTTTGACAGATTCTGCCTTTCATTTTGCGTTGCCTCTTTTACTATGTTTGATTGGATTTCTTTGCTCCATTAAACATCAGTGGCTGTAATTAATGTCCAGAAGCTTTGGTAATGATTGTGTCACAGTAGAATACGAGAATTTTTGATTATGCACTAACCCTCTAACGAGTTACCTGAGTTTGGTGTGGCGGAAGTTTTCAAGAAGCAAGAGAGAAGGATGATATGATGTGATCAAGAAGAGTGAAAAGCCTAAGCTTAGGGATGCCCCTGTGGGTCATCCCTGCAATATTCAAGAAGACTCAAGCGTCTAAGCTTGGGGATGCCCAAGGCATCCCCTTCTTCATCAACAATTTATCAGGTCATCTCTAGTGAAACTATATTTTAATTCTTCCACATTTTATGTATTTTACTTGGAGCGTCTATGTGTTTTTATTTTTGTTTGTTGTTTTTATTTTTCTGAATAAAGTTGGATCCTAGCATTCTTGTGTGGGAGAGAGACACGCTCCGCTTTTTCATGTGAATACTCATATTCTTCACTTATATCTTTTGAGTATTCTTATCTAGCTACTGCTATGTTTTTAGCTCCTGTTTTTCATGCATCTCTTTTAGAGCTGTTAATTCTTGAGGAGTAGTACTCTCTTGTTTCATTTGTAAATCATTTGGAGAGTTTTTGTTTAGTTACTTGGTTGATGTGTTGGTTCAGAAAATGCTGCATGTGGTAGGGGTATAGTAATAACTTGCATAGTCTTGTAGATCATTGAACTTTGATGACTTGATTCTTTGCAAATGTTTTGAGGTATTTAGATGGTAAAGCTTACTGGTTAACTAAGTTAAAATTATGAGTGGATAGTTGTCTTTAAGCTTGTACCGTACTACAAACTCTATTTAAATTGTTGAAGGTGTAGTTGGACTTGATAGCTTTCCATGTCTAAAAGTGATTCGTAATAACTAAGTTGTGCTGAAGGTCAAGGGATCTAACGGGTACTTGTGCCGCCGTGAACGGCCCTTCTTGGAGTAAACTTTAATCATGTTCTTAATGTTGAACCTGCTAGATGTTTGCAATAAGCTTGTGAGTTCTTTTTGACTAATGTTGAGCTACGGTTTTTGGCACTTCCACCATCCATATTTGCTAGCCTCTTCGGTGCTGTGCATTGCCTTCTGCTCACATTGAGAGTTGTGCATACTTCGCCAGTACATCCAAACCCGTGGGAGAACTTCCTCTTGTTCTCCTACACATAAACCCATGCCAATTGTGTCCACCATATGTCGGGGGCCACCCCCGGGTAGGGTAAGTTGTGGTATAAAGAGCTATAAAGAGTGGACCGGGTCATGGTCAAACCGGGTCAACCGAGACCCGGAGGGACCGAGACTTGGTGTGACTGCAAACCGGCTCATGACCATCGGGTCATTGAGGCCAGGTCATGTTAGCCGGGTCATCTTAACCGACATACCAATGTCGGTCTTCTCTTGTTCTTTCTATGTGCAGGAAAGATACGAGGAGAATCCGGCATATCCATGCCGGGTTAAGGAAGAGAAGAAAGCTTACCTCGGTTAAGAAGTCAATGGCTTTTGTCTTCTGGCCTGGCAGAGGAGCACGCCTGGCCGGGGAACCCGGAGCCTGACAGACCGACATCCCGGGATGGGACAGCCCGGGTAAGCTGGGACAAGACAGAAGGGGTCCTGTCATGACAGAGCTGACCCGAAAACCCGGAGGCGCGGATCTCCTGCAGGAATCCCGGAAGATCTCTGCAGGAGCCCGTGCTGCCAGCGTGGAGGAGAAAGCCGTTGGCTCCTGCGCTGCTATAAGTACCCCTGTACCTCCTCCTGCGTGAGAGACGGAAGGAGAAAGAGCTCACTTGCCCCCTTTGTGTTTAGCTTCATCTTCTACCTCGTACCACTGTTCATAGTTTAGCAACACAGCTCAAGGAGCAGTTCTTGTACTTGTGCTAGTGTTTCACCCATATACATCGAGAGGTAGGCAGGAGTAGGGGTGTTACCTCCTCACGAGGGCCCCGAACCTGGGTAAATCGCGTGTGTGTTCTTGTGTGTTCTTGGTTCGATGTCTGTCCGTGCGCGCTTCTCAGCGTGCAAGCCCTCCCCGGATACCTCCAGCGTCCATTCAGCCCCACACTTAGCCATACCCATGGCATCTGCCATGACACCACCACGACAGTTGGCGCCCACCGTGGGGCTCGCAGCGGCGCTGGCTGGAGTCTTCATACGGACGGGTTCCATCACCACCTCCGGCGAGCGTGTGCTCAGCGGGTTGGTGTGCAAGCTCGGCGACATGCACTTCGTCAGCGACAACGCAGGCTGCTTCGGCGGCAGGCCTCTCCCACTCAACGGCTGCCTCATCGCCTTCGGCTCCCTCCACACCTACGTCGCCACCGAGCTCGTCCGTGAGTACCCCCGCGGGTGCTGGAGGCAGAGGATCCTCCCGTTCTTTGTGCGGCTCGCGGTCGGCGCGTCACTCGCCCCGGGAGCTGCGCAGAGGTCATGATGGCCGGGACTACGACTAGAGCTGGTCTGGATGATGATGCCGAGACTCCGGAGAAGTCGGTTAGGACGGTCAGGCCACCTCTGGAGAGGGTGACCCACGAGCAGGGCGGCCCGTCCGAGTCCAGACCTCTTCCTCTGGATAAGGTGATCGAAAGGCTCGCTGTTCCCATAGTTCCTGGTACGGGTGTAGCCCTGACCGAGGAAGAGCTGGAGCAGCAGCGCAAGGACCTGCATGCTGAGGCCATGGAGATGGCCAAGACTAGGGAAGAGTTCGATAGATCGATGCGTGAGTATAACAAGGCTCATGGCTTTGATGCTGCTCGCATGGCTGATGTGCGAAAGAGAGGCAAAGGCCTCAATGTAGAGATGGCTAGGGACGGTAGATCCGCGTCTAGCGCGACTCGGGTGACGGCAGCAAAGCCGAATTATAGCTCCCCAGCCAAGACCCTTAGAGCTGCAGAGGCAGCAAGGGCTGAGCTAGCTGGATTAACCGGCGAAGCTTACCAGAAACAACAAGCAAGAGTGAATGAGTTGGTGGCAATGGCCAACCGACAGAACGAGGCATATTTGAAAGGCAATACCATGGCTGGGGGTTCCCAGATCGTACACTCGGCTAAGGCCGGTAGTCAGAGGTCCAAGGGGCAAGCTTCCTCGCCACATGCGAGTAGAGATCGTAACCCGAGTGTGAACTCGGGAAGGAACAAACAGATCCAGACCTACAACCCGGACTATGCTAAAGAGCAGATGGCCGGGCAGAACGGTGCAGGCAGGGCTAGGAGTAATCCGGCGCAGGGTAACCCGGCTCAGGGAAATCCGGGTCAAGGGAACCCCAACCCAGCTGGCCGAGGTCAACCACCTCGATATCCGAATCAAAACCATGCTCAGCAACACCCGAGGGTTGCGCATGTTCAGGAACCACAAGGTGTTGACCAGAGGAACAACCGCTATGATGATGGCAATTCGGCTCTGGAGAGAGCCGGATATCAGAGATATGACAATGCACTAGGAGATAGGTTGGGACCGCGCATGTTGGCGCCGGGTGATGCACGCATCAAGTTGGACAGGCTCCATTGGTCCGAGATACTGGAAGAGCAGGGCCCACCTGGACCTAAATGCTTCGGGCCCCGAATCATGGGGAACCGTCCGTGCCACACTTCCAATTGCCCCGAGGTTCGAAGACCTATGATGGTAACTCCAAGCCAGAGGACTGGCTATCGGATTATCTCTCGGCAGTAAATGTAGCCGGAGGAAACCGCCGATGGGCGGTGAGGTACATACCTCAGATGTTGGAAGGGCCAGCCCGAATTTGGCTGAACAATTTGAGCGAGGGCAGTGTCAACTGTTAGCTGGATTTTGCAGAAGCCTTTGTGAGTAACTGTCGGCCCAGTGAAAACCAGGGTATCATGGGCCGGCCTGCCACAGCCCTCGAACGCTCCGCAGGAATTTATGCTAAGGACCAGGCCTTTAGCCTGGCGAGCCTCGCGAGGCATTTCCCTCGCGAGGGCTTACTTGCTCGACCGAGCATTTCTGCTAAGGACCAAGACGATCGGCCTGGAGGCCTCAAGAGGGATCTCTGCCACGAGAAGGCCTCTCCTAGAAGATCTTCAGGCCCTGGCGCGTCCCCGCGCCCTCTTCGGGAGGTTTTCCCTCGCGAGAAGTCAACGGCTACAAAACCTCGGCGAGGGTTCAGGCCTCGCGGGTTTCCTTCAAGTGGAAGCAGCTCCTGCGCCGCTGAAGAGCGCACATGGGCTCTGCGCCCGCCGCAGAGTGACATGCATGCCTGCGCGTGATGACGAAGACGCCGCAGTTGCCATTCTCGTGTATAAAGTGGTCAAAGGAGCTGCAGCAAGCAAAGCGGACTCCAAGACTTGCCAAATTGGTGATAAAGCGGCCGGCCGCTACGCTCCAACTGCGACGTCACCGTGGGGCGCGCCCCAAAGCTCTGCAGCGCCAGCCCACCGTCCTGGTTGGACGGTGGCTTTTTCTGCCAAGACGACGTGCTCCCTGCCATGGACCGGTCCATGGACGCCCCCGACGCTGTGCACTGTGCTCCAATTCGGCGGCATTGTGGTATCCCTTCCCGCCGGAGGTTTTCGGGGAAGAGGACCAAGCCCAGTATATAAGGAGCCAGTGTACGACCTAGGAGGGGATCCCGCATTCACAACTCATTCCACAACCAAGGAGCTACGTCTGAGAAGAAGACGGAGCTCATTCCACCATAGTCCACCATAGCCATAGCAGTGCCCTCGGCAAGCACACTTGTACTGTGAACCTCCCAAGCAGTGCAATACATCTTAGCAGGACGTAGGGCTTTTACACCTCACGGTGGGCCTGAACCTGGGTAGCGGCTCGTGTTACCTCTCTGTCGTGATGTTCCTCACCGAGCTCGACGAGCACCGTCGCCGAGGTTGTTGAGGATTTGTTTGACGTTGTGTTCAGCCCCTTACTCGTTTCCTGGCACTTGAGAGACACCCCTAGTTCCTGGGACTAGTCTCCGACATTTGGCGCGCCAGGTAGGGGGCTGAGGCGCGTCTTCAACTTCTTCAACCTCTCCGCGCCATGACTGACACGCGAGCTGCGCGTCTCGCGCGACGGACGTCCGGCAGGGCCAACACCGAGCCCGCCGCCAACCACAACCCGCGTGGTCGCCCACGCGCCAACCGCGCTTCAGAGCGCAACGCCGAGCCGCGTCGAGCACCCTGAGGACGACGGCGGCAACGGCAGCGGCAACGACGGCGGCATCGACGGCGAGGACGAGGGAGCTTCCTCCTTGCACCCATCCAGGCGCGAGAGCGCCTCCACGATGGGCCGAGCAGCGCCAGCGCCCAGTCCAGCCACCGCGCTGCTGATGGCGCAGGAGCTGCTGCGCTACCGTCCCACGCAGGCGGGCCATGACAACTGGCTGGGGCGTCTCGAGGAGCTCATCAACGCCGCCGCCGTTCCTGCCGCCACCACTGCAGCACCAGCACCCTCCCGCTCGCTGGTGCGCCACTCCGGACGCGAGGGGAACATAGCGCACGGCGCTCCTCCTCCCCTCCGCCACCTCCTCCAGCTGCAGCTCCGGCAGCGAACCACCGCGCCGCGTCGCACGCATCCTCGCCGCACGACTGCCAGATCGTGCAGCGGACTCCGGCGGACGCCCGCGTGGAGATCGAGCGCCAGAGGGACCGCCACAACCGCGTCGTGCAGGAGATCGCCGCTGCAGGTCGCCAGAACCGCGGCGTACTCGCTGGTGGCGCCGTGACGTACGCCACGGGCTGCACCGCCTTCACCCGCAACCTGCGCCGTGTCGTCTGGCCTGTGAAGTTCAAGCCAGACCTCCTCCACGCTACGACGGCAGGACCAACCCTCTGGAGTTCCTGCAGCTCTACACCGTCTCCATCCAAGCTGCAGGAGGCGACGACAAGGTGATGGCCAACTGGCTCTCCATGGCGCTCAAGGACTCCGCGCTCTCGTGGCTCATGAACCTCCCCGAGAACACCATTGACACGTGGGAGGACCTCTGCAAGGTCTTCGTCGCCAACTTCAAGGGCACCTACGAACGCGCGCTCACCTACAACGACCTTCGCGCGGTGCGCCAGAAGCCTGACGAGACCCTCCGCAGATACATCCAGCGCTTCAGCCAGGTCCGCAACAAGATTCCGAACATCCCGGACTCGCACGTCATCTCCGCCTTCAGGGAGGGCGTCACGAACCACAGGATGCTCGAGAAGCTCGGCATCCACGACACCTCTCCTCTGTGGTGAAGCTCTTTGATCTGGCTGACAAGTGCGCCAAGGCTGAAGAGGGCCTCCTCTTCGTCAAGAAGGAAGTGGAGGAGGACCCTCCAGAGGGGTCCAGGAGCAAGAAGAAGCCCGCAGAGAAGCGCAAGACCACCGCCATCCTCGCGGCAGAGCCTGACGCAAACAGCCTCGCGAGGCCTCTCCGGCGGCTGAAGAGAAAAAGGCGGACAATCGCCCATACTGCATCTACCACAACAGGCACAACCACGCCACTGAAGACTGCTGGGAGCTCAAGCAGCTCAGCAAGGAGCGGGAGAAGAACCAGGGCCGCGGCGGCCGCGGCGGAGGCCGTGGTGGCCGCGGAGGTGGACGCCACAACTTCCAGCACAGGCTCGGGGGAATAACGCTGGGCAAACGGCAACCTCCCCGACGAGAACCCTGGGGGCTACCAGGCCCCTCAGGGGGCAATAGCCTGCATCCTCGGCGGGTCCCAGCGCCCAAGTCCAACAACCACTTCAAGCAATTCTCTCGCGAGGTCAGCGCAGCGCTTCCAGGGCTTGAGGCTTCCCAGCCCCTCAAGTGGTCACAGTACACCATCGCCTTCGACTCCAAGGACCACCCCAAGTCGACCAAGGCAGTAGGCACCATCCCGCTGGTGTGCACCCCCATCATCAACAACATCGCCGTCGCCAAGACGCTTATAGATGGGGGTGCGGGCTTGAACGTCATCTCTGTCGAGACCTTCGAGCAGCTTCAAGTGCCCTACGAGTGGCTCATGCCCTCTAGGCCCTTCACGGGGTGACAAGTGGCTCTACCACACCTCTGGGGCAGGTGAGGCTCGCGGTCACCTTCGGCACGCCGCAGAACTACCGCACCGAGCAGATCGACTTCGACGTCGCGCACATTGGCCTGCCCTACAACGCCATCCTCGGCTACCCCGCCCTCGCGAAGTTCATGGCTGTCACTCACCATGCCTACAACATCGTCAAGCTTCCAGGCAGCGGCGGCACCATCGCCATCCACGGCCAAGTCCAGGACGCAATGCGCTCTGTCGAGACCGCCTACAAGGCCGCTGCCGTGGCATTCCCGCTGATGAGGACATGGAGCCCCTCGAGAGGCCCGCGAAGAAGAAGCAGCTGTTCTCACAGGAGCAGGCAGCCACGAAGAAGGTGTCACTGGACGCCAGCGGCTCGGGGGCTAGCGTCACCATAGGCGCTGGCTTGCCTCCCAAATAGGAAAGCGCGCTCGTCGCCTTCCTCAGGGCAAACTCTGACATGTTCGCATGGACACCGTCAGAGATGTCCGGAGTACCGAGGGAGGTGATCGAGCACCACTTAGCCGTGTGTCCAAACGCACGCCCCGTGAAGCAGAAAGCACGGCGCCAGGCGCCAGAGAAGCAAGAGTTCATCATCAAGGAAGTAGAGAAGTAAAAGAAGCGCACATCATCAGAGAAGTTCCACACCCCACATGGCTCTCCAACACGGTGGTCGTTCCCAAGCACACCGGGGGCGGCAGGCTCTGCATCGACTACACCGACCTCAACAAGGCCTGCCCCAAGGACCCGTACCCCATGCCTCGGATAGACCAGATCGTGGACTCCACCGCCGGCTGCGACCTCCTCTGTTTTCTGGATGCCTTCTCAGGCTACCACCAGATCAAGATGGCGAAGGAGGATGAGGAGAAGACAGCATTCCTCACCCCTTGTGGTGTGTATTGCTACGTCTGCATGCCCTTTGGCCTGAAGAACGCCGGCGCCACCTTCCAGAGGCTCATGAGGAAGGCCTTGGGGGCTCAGATGGGAAGAAATGCAGAAGCCTACGTCGACGACATCGTGGTCAAGACTCGCGAAGAGCACACCCTCATGGAGGACCTCGAGGAGACCTTTGCCAGCCTGCGCAAAGTAAGCATCAAGCTGAACCCCGCCAAGTGCGTCTTCGGGGTACCGTCAGGCAAACTCCTCGGGTTCCTAGTGTCTCACCGCGGCATAGAAGCGAATCCTGACAAGATCAAAGCCATAGAAGAGATGCAGCCACCTCGTCGCCTTAAGGACATGCAGCGCCTCGCGGATGCATGGCCAGCCTCGGCCGTTTCATCTCCAAGTTCGGCGAGAGGGCGCTGCCATTTTTCAAGCTCATGAAGCGGTCTGGCACGTTCAAGTGGACGCCTGAGGCGGACAAGGCATTTGAAGACCTGAAGAAGTACTTGGCTAGCCCACCTGTCATGGTTGCCCCAAGGCCCGGCGAGCATCTGAAGCTGTACCTATCAGCCACTCCACAAACAGTGAGCGCAGCCTTGGTGGCAGAAAGGGAAGAGCCAGTCCTCGCCAAGAAGGACACCGCCACGCCAAGCCCAGATCCCCCCGACAAGGAAACATCCTCTTCAGGCCCTGAGCCCCATGCCGAGCCCGCACAACCAGAAGGCACCCTCGACGAGGGTCCACCTCTCGAGAGGCTCGACAAGGCTCCCGAGGAACCCAGCGCTGCGTCACCATCGACAACCCTCGTCGAGCATCCCGTCTACTTCGTCAGCACTGTGCTGCGAGATGCTCGCGAGCGGTACACTATGCAGCAGAAGCTCCTCCTCGCGCTCCTCATCGCTTCCAGGAAGCTGCGCCACTACTTCCAGGGCCACCCCATCACGGTGGTCACATCATTCCCTCTGGAGCAGATCCTGCGCAATCCAAACGCCACTGACCGCGTCGCAGGGTGGAACATTGAGCTGCAACCTTTTGGCCTGCGCTTCGACACCACCAGGGTCATCAAGGGGAGAGCATTGGCTGACTTCGTCGCCGAGTGGACAGACACGCAGCAAGAAGAGCCTCATGAGGCAGAATCCACGCCAGCAGGAGACACGGCGCCAAGCCACTGGACCATGCACTTCGACGGAGCATTCGCATGCCAGAACGCTGGGCTGGCGTCGTCCTGACCTCACCCAAGGGCGACAAGCTCTACTACGCCGTCCAGCTGTGCTTCACGACAGACAAGGTCTCCAACAACATCGCCGAGTACGAGGGCCTCCTCGCAGGGCTCAGAGCCGCAATCGCCCTCGGCATCAAGCGCTTACTCATCAAGGGCGACTCCCAGCTCCTCGTCAACTTCTCCAACAAGAGCTACACGCCTAAGGACGGCCATATGGCCGCTTACCTCGAGGAGGTCCGCAAGCTCGAGAAACACTTCAAGGGGATGGAGCTCAGGCACATCCCACGAAGGGAGAACCAGGAGGCCGACGACATCGCCAGGCGAGCATCACGCAGAGAAGCCCAGCAGGCGGGCGTGTTCGAGGAGAGGCTCACCAGGGCATCGGTGAAACAGCCAAAAGAAGCCGTTGAAATGAACATGGACGAAGAGCTCCCACCACCACCAACATCTGGAGCACCAGGCTGCGGTCCACCCACAGGGGAACGCCTGCTGCTGGCCATGACACACCAAGAGACGGGCTGGATCGATGAGCTCAAGGAGTACCTCAGGGACGGAGTCCTCCCTGAAGAGGACGCAGAAGCAGAGAGAGTTGCTCGCCAGGCCAAGTCATACTGCCTTCACGAGGGAGACCTGTACCGCAAGCGTCCAAATGGAGTTGCACTAAAATGCGTCCCCCCTGAAGAAGGCCGCCAGCTGATCAAGGACATACACAGTGGAGAATGTGGCCACCACTCATCATCACGCACCCTCGCAGGGAAAGTCTTCAGGAGTGGTTCTATTGGCCCTCAGTGCTTCAAGATGCAACCATCATCGTCCAGTCCTGCGAGGCATGCCAGTTCCACGCCAAGCAGTCCACCAGCCCGCGCTGGGGCTCCAGACCATCCCTCTCTCCTGGCCCTTCGCGGTCTGGGGGCTGGACATCCTGGGACCTTTCCCACGCTCCAGCGGGGGCTACCGCTACCTCTACGTCGCCATCGACAAGTTCACCAAATGGGCGGAGGTTGAAGCGGTGCGCACCATCCCGGCGAGATCAGCGGTGAAATTCATCAGAGGCCTGGCCTGTCGCTTCGGCGTGCCAAATCGCATCATCACCGACAACGGCTCGCAGTTCACCAGCGGCATCTTCAGGGCCTACTGCGAGAGTCTCGGCACACGGCTCTGCTTCGCCTCGGTGGCTCATCCACGAAGCAACGGGCAAGCTGAGCGGGCGAACGCAGAAGTGCTCAAAGGCCTCAAGACAAGAAGCTTCAATCGCCTCAAGGCCCACGGCAAGAACTGGATCGAAGAGCTCCCCTCCGTGCTCTGGTCCATCCGCACCACCGCCACGAAGCCCACTGGAGAAACGCCGTTCGCTCTCGTCTATGGCGCTGAAGCAGTCCTCCCCACCGAGATCAAGCATGGGTCCCCACGGATCCTTGCTTTCAACGAGGACAACCAAGAGGAGCTCCACAACGACGACTTGCTGCTGCTCGATGGACTACGTCGCCGTGCCGCCCTCCGAGCGGCAAAGTACCAGCAAGACCTGCGCCGCTACCACAGCCGCCACATACGGCCGCGCACCCTCGAGACAGGCGATCTCGTCCTCAGGAGGATCCTCTCCAGAGAAGGCCTCCACAAGCTCTCACCCATGTGGGAAGGCCCCTACAGGGTCGCGCACATCGCCAGGCCTGGCGCGGTGCGGCTCGAGACGGAAGACGGCGATCCGATCAAAAATCCATGGAACATCGAGCACCTACGCAAGTTCTACCCGTGATCACGTCGCGGCAGGCATTTTTTGTCTAAAGAGGGAAGCTCGCGTCTTCACCTCCCAGCTTCACCAAGCTTTCCCTTCACGAGGGCCATCTCCACTGAGAGCTTCCTACAACGCGTTGCCACGGGCCGCGGGAAGCCTCAGCCACTCCATGTGGAACCCCATGCCCAGACATGGCGGACTTTGTCTTGGCCTCGCCAAGTGTAATGAACAATTTCAGGTCATCATGAACCTATTGCGCTTCGGCGCCGTTATGTAATATTGCTTGGTGAGTTTGCTTTCTTACATTTCATTCGCGCTCACATTTTTCCCCATGCGCACCTCGCGAGCGGGGGCTGAGCACGGTGCCTGTGTCTCGGGAGCATCCCAGCAGCATCGTAAAATCCAAAGGATCCGAGCTCTAACTCGTGGCTCTCCGCCCACGACCGTTATCTCACCAAAGAGCTCTGACTCGTGGGTTAGCTCCCATGCACGTCACCTCACCAAGGACCTTGGTGCTTTTCTCCTCGTGAGATACCCATGAGGAAATCTATGAGCGCGCATGAGTTGTACAACTATGCTTTGCTTGTGGGTTCGCTCTCTCTCTCTCTCCAACACAGGGAACAAGACGCCTTGCAGGGCTCCAAAAGCTCCAAGCCAGTCTCAGGCAGCCTCGAGAGGGAGAACACCTCACCAGGAACACAACACCCTCTACAAAGCAGGCGTCTCGCCAGAGCTAAGTCCAGAACTTACGCCTCATGAGCTCTTTTTCCCTCTCGCTGGTTTTTCGCCCCTCGAGCCTCTCTTTTCTCTCTTACGCCTCATGGCTGCTTGCACGTCAAAGGGGAGCCCCTGAGCATCGCGCCTCGAGGGCTCTTACCTCTCTAAGCCTTACGCACCCCCCGGCCTTGTCGAGCCCTGACTCCGGCATACCGAAGCGGCGGTGCTATTTGCGCTAAGAGCAGGGTCCTAACGACGTAGAGCGAAAAAGACATGAGGGAACAGATAAAAGGCCTCCCGAGGGGCACCCACACTTGCACAAAGTTAAAGTGTCTTTACAAACCAGCACGAAATAAAAGTGACAAATCTTAAGATAACTGGTGCCCTTGGCACATCTCTCCACAGGGGCAACCTAAGCAGCGGGGTTGTCGTCGTCGCCGTCGACGTCCTCGTCGCCACCTCCTCAGCACCAGCTCGTCGTCGCTCTCCTCAACCTCGACCCTCTTGAAGCGTTGAGTGTACTTCTCCACGTCGTCCCACACCGAGGCGTCCAGCTTCTCGGCGAGCTCCTTCTCCAGAGGCTCCATCACAGACGCGAAATCGAAGCCGGGGTGGAGGTGTGCAAGGTTGGCGAAGACTTGGCCGACCGCGACGCCAAGGAGCTCGCGGCTCTCGGTGTCGACCAAGTCGTCGAGGTTCGTCACGACCTCTTCAAACTTGGTGAGGAGCTGCTCGAAGAAGCCAAGGTAGACGGCGACGTCCTGGTTCCCCTCGACAGAGAGCCTGGGGGCTTCGGTCCCCAGGCGGCTCGCGACGCACGCGCACGCCTCACCAAGGAAGCAAACATGCGCTCCCGCTGGCGCGACAAGACCTGCGCAGTCAGAGCACTCCGCCGAGCTTCCTCGACGAGTTCCACAACGGCCCCACCTGCTGCTGCATCTCGTTCATGTCCTGCGTCAAGGAGGCAAGGTCCTGCTCCGCGTGCTTCCGAGCCTCCACAGCGTCATGAAGGCGGGAGTCGAATCGCTGCTTCTGAGCCTCAAGCTCCCTGATGCGGGCCTCGAGCTCGTTGCGTCTCTTCGTGAAGCGCGCCTCCTGCTTCTTGGCCTTGTCCGCGAAGTCCTTCCTGCAATTGTCGCGGAAGAGCTGCTCCTTGGTCGCGGACTCCGCCGCCAGCTGCTCCTCCTTCTTGCGGAGGTTCTCGTTGGTCAGCGCGAGGCGTTTGGTAGAACGCCTCGTCTTGAGTGACTTTGCTCTCGCGAGACTCCAGGTGCTCCCGCTGCGCGGACTGATCCTTCTCGATCTGTTCGACCTGTTCCTCGCGCTTGCGCAGCTCGGTCTCGCGGGCATCAAGTTCTGCCCCGCGCTGCACCATCTGGTTCTCACGGACACGCAGGTCCTCGCGGAGCTTCTCCAGGCCTTGCCGCACGGTCTCCGACTCGGCAATGATTCCCGCCTCGCGGTCTAGGAGCTCCTTGTGCTTGGTGGAGACCGCCGCCTCGCGCGCCGCCAGCTCCTGATGCTTGGCCTCCGTCTCCGCCTCGAGCCTCGCGCTTAGCGCTCAGGACCGCAAGGGTCTCCTCGACCTCGCGGACCACGCTGAGGCGGATCTCTTCAGCAGAGCGCAGCGCCGCCTCGCGTTGCGCCTGGGCTGCCTCGTCCTTCCGGCGGCAGCGCTCCACGGTCTCCTGGAGACAAGCCCAGCCCCGCGCAAGCTCGGCGACCTCCTCCGCCCTGGTGCGGTCTTCCTCAGCGAGCTGGGCCTCGAGCCCATCGAGCACCTCCCTCGCCGAGCGAAGGACGGCCTCTCGGCGGGCTGCACAGGGCGCCGACCCAGCAAGGCTAGGGCCCACGATTCTCCAGAGGGCCTGGAAGCGCCAGCGCCTGCTGAGGACTCCGGGGCATCGCGCCTTGGGCTCTGGGTGACCTCGAGGCGCGCCTGGGGGCTCTGCTTGGAGCCTCCCTCTTCTTCCGTGCAAGGGGCCTTCTGGGGGCTCTGGCGAGAGCCCCCCTCGCCTTCTGCACTGGGAGCCTTCTGGGGGCTCGAGGCGCCCCCACCGTCAGCTCCGCCATTTCCCTGCCCCTGGGGAGCACTCTCCTCCTCCTCAGGAGCAGGGTTGGCCTTCTCTACTGAGGCCGTCCCCGCGGCAGCCTCAGCGCCCACGTGGCCCTCCAAGGCCCGAGCTCGGTGGAGGCGACGGCACCGTGGTGTCCTCCATGTCGACGTCAGCGTGCGTCTCTGCAGACGCAGCTGTTCCCGCCGCGTCCTCCTTCGCCGGCGGCGTGGTCCTTGCCGCGTCCACCTCGCGTCTTCTCTTGCTGCGCGGGAGAGGCATCAGGCCGCGAAGGCGGCGGCGTCGTCACTTCAGCCTCCTCCTCCCTCTCCTCGTGGCGCTCCTCCGCCCCGGAGGTGGCGTCGCAGCCTCGGGAGAGGAAGCGGTGGCCTCGTGGTGCACCTCTTCAGTTGTGGGCGTCACGGACGCCGCGGCAGAGCCAGAGATCTCTCCAAGTCTCCGGAGCCTCCGCCTCTTTGGCTCCTCGGTGCGTCTGGAGAGGAAAAGACTCAGAAACCCCTCGAGAGGTACACACCAAGAACAACATCAAACAGGAAAGGCAGTACAAAAACTTACGCCGCGGTGTCGACCCACTTCCTTTCTTCCGCTTCGCGGGCGGAGCACTGGGCCCCGCGCTCGTCCGTGCCTCTGTCTCCTCCTGGGCCCCGGCGTTCCTGTCGTGGATCGCCTTGGAGCGAGGCTCGCAGTGGCCCGACGAAGCGTCATCATCGTCGCTATCCTCCTCCCCCTCAACACGCCGCGAGGGGGCAACCACAAACTCGTCGCCGCTGCCTGAGGAGACTCGTGGACCTCCGCTTCAGGCGCCGCACTCTTCGAGGCGCTCGAATTCCCCGCCGAGGAAGCGCGTCTCCCGAGGCGCCGGTCGCGCCCGCATCGGACTCTGCGGGCGTCTCCGTCGTCTCCTCGTCGCCCTCAACTGGCGCCCCCTGCGCCAGACTCCGGGTCCTCGCGAGGCCCAACGTGCCCCTTAGGCACCAGGCCCCACTGATCGAACTTCGGCATCGCCTGCACATGCGAGACGCGGCGCCCGAGATCGATCCGATGAAGCGGCACGTCTGGTCAGTTGGCACGGGGATGACCGGAGACGTGAAGAGAGTCTCCATGAGGGCATGCAATTCCTCCTTCGTGTAGAGGGTAGCGCTCAGGCGCATCTTGTCCCCCTGGTTGGAGTACAGCCACATCGCGTCCGCGTGCCTCTGGAGCGGAGCGATGCGGCGCCTCACGAAGTCCTTGGCCACCATCTGCCCGGTGAGGCCGGCCTCGCGGAGGTCCCTCAAGCGCCTCACCACAGGGCCAAGCGTCGCGCCCTTGAGCCCTTTGGAGGCCCAGCTCGCCCTCTTCGTCGGACGCTTCAGGCAGCTCGAAGAAGGCGCTCTGGCTCCCGAACTGCATGAGGAACCAGCGCTTGCGGAAATCCTCCACCTTCTTCGTCACGCTGGTCACGATGTCCTCGCCGTTCCGCGCGATGGGGATGTAGACGCCCTTCATGCCATCGGTGATGCGGAAGGACACGCACCCGACCGCTCCTTGTTCGCCGTAAACCGAGCGCGTAGAAGCTGCGGAAGAGGTCCACCGAAGGCGGAATGCCGATGTACGCCTCGCAGAGGTAGGCGAAGATGGCGAGGACGAGGATGGAGTTGGGGTGAAGATGGAGAACCTGGATCTGGTAGCGCTCCAGGACCGCCAGGAAGAAATCGGAGAAGGGGGAACGAGGCCGGCAAGAGAGAGTGCATGAAGATGGGGTAGAAGCTGCCGTGGGAGTTGCCCGCGCGCTCGAGCACGGTGGCGCCGTGCTCGTTGGTCTTCGAGGCCGCCATGTGGCGCACCTTGTCCAGCCGCGCCTCCGTCTCGAAGCGGGAGCCGCTCAGAGCCGGCTCGAAGTCGCCGTCCCTGCGCTTCAGCGGATCCGCCGCCCTGCGCCGCTGCCTTGCCCTTCGAAGCAGCGGTGGCTTTCTTGGGCGCCATTGCAGCAAGGCCGCGAAGGAGAAGATTGGGGGTTGAGCGCTGGGAGGAAGGAGATGAAAGGGAACGAATGAAGTGATGGCCGCCTGCGCCGAGCTCTTCGCCTTATATCGGCTCATCGAGCCGTTACAGGGCGTGGCGGGACCCACCACCACGCCCGTTACTTCAGAGGAGATCGTGGGATCGTGCCTGGCCGTGGCACTCCACGTGTCTCGGGCTTCGCAGGCTTCTTTGGGTCCACGACGGTTCGCCTCCGCCTGAGGAGCACCACGTGCCCATCGCGGGCCCGGGGGCTACTGTCGGCCCAGTGAAAACCAGGGTATCATGGGCCGGCCTGCCACAGCCCTCGAACGCTCCGCAGGAATTTATGCTAAGGACCAGGCTTTTAGCCTGGCGAGCCTCGCGAGGCATTTCCCTCGCGAGGGCTTACTTGCTCGACCGAGCATTTCTGCTAAGGACCAAGACGATCGGCCTGGAGGCCTCAAGAGGGATCTCTGCCTCGAGAAGGCCTCTCCTAGAAGATCTTCAGGCCCTGGCGCGTCCCCGCGCCCCCTTCGGGAGGTTTTCCCTCGCGAGAAGTCAACGGCTACAAAACCTCGGCGAGGGTTCAGGCCTCGCGGGTTTCCTTCAAGTGGAAGCCAGCTCCTGCGCCGCTGCAGAGCGCACATGGGCTCTGCGCCCGCCGCAGAGTGACATGCGCGCCTGCGCGTGATGACGAAGACGCCGCAGTTGCCATTCTCGTGTATAAAGTGGTCAAAGGAGCTGCAGCAAGCAAACGGACTCCAAGACTTGCCAAATTGGTGATAAAGCGGCCGGCCGTCGCTACGCTCCAACTGCGACGTCACCGTGGGGCGTGCCCCAAATCTCTGCAGCGCCAGCCCACCGTCCTGGTTGGACGGTGGCTTTTTCTGCCAAGACGACGTGCTCCCTGCCCCGACGCTGTGCACTGTGCTCCAATTCGGCGGCGTTGTGGTATCCCTTCCCGCCGGAGGTTTTCGGGGAAGAGGACCAAGCCCGGTATATAAGGAGCCAGTGTATGACCTAGGAGGGGATCCCCGCATTCAGCAACGCATTCCACAACCAAAGAGCTAAGTCTGAGAAGAAGACGGAGCTCATTCCACCATAGTCCACCATAGCCATAGCAGTGCCCTCGGCAAGCACACTTGTACTGTGAACCTCCCCAAGCAGTGCAATACATCTTAGCAGGACGTAGGGCTTTTACACCTCACGGTGGGCCTGAACCTGGGTAGCGGCTCATGTTACCTCTCTGTCGTGATGTTCCTCACCGAGCTCGACGAGCATCGTCGCCGAGGTTGTTGAGGATTTGTTTGACGTCGTGTTCAGCCCCTTACTCGTTTCCTGGCACTTGAGAGACACCCCTAGTTCCTGGGACTAGTCTCCGACAGTAACTTCTCTAGCACGTACAAGAGGCCGAATTGGCCACAACAATTGGCTATGTGTGTGCAGAGGCAGAATGAGACTGACCGAGACTACTTGACTCGGTGGAGCACGGTGCGCAATTCCTGCGAAGGAGTTGTGGAGGCACAGGCCATTTCGTGGTTTGCACAGGGATGCCGACATGGCTCCATGTTGTGGCAAAGATTACAAAGGGAGATGCCAGCCACTTTGGCCGAGACAATTCGGATTGCAGACAGTTATGCACTTGGGGATCCAATGCAGCCTCTGCTCAATGCGGCGGAACCGAGTCGACGAAACCCGGTAACAGAGACCCGGACAGTTTGGGCCAAATGATAGCCAGAACTTCGGACACAAGAGAAGGGAAGATCGACCGGATCTTCGGTACGGATCAAACATGGTAGCAGCGGTAGATCAAGAGCAACCAAATGCTGGTAGCAGCCAAAGGCCGAAGATCAATGGCCCATCTTGGGGCCAGAACCAAGAGGGAAAGAAGCCCTGGGGACAAGATACACAATTTCCTGCCACTTATGAGGCAATGCTGGATGGACCATGCAGATACCACACCAATGATAAGCGTGGGCCAGCACATCACTCGACTCGGCAATGCAGTTGGTACCATAGGACCTTGAGGGAAGGAGCTGGATCCGGAGGAAACCAGAGGGTTGGTCCTCCGAGGCCGCCACTGCCGAAACCTCAGCAGCGTGTTGCACTGACCGGGGCAAACAACACTCCGGTGAACCGGCCGAATCAACAGCAACAACAGAGGCCGAATGATAACAGGAGAGAACCGAATGATGTGAATCAGGTGAACCACGGAGGCAACTATGGCAATGCCGGTCCTAACCGCCAGAATGAGTATCATGAAGCTCATCATAGTTATGTGGTGTTTGTGACCGAGGCAACTGACAAAAAGAGTCGGGCGCGGCGCCAGATGGAAGTCAATGCTGTTATGCCGGCTGTGCCAAAGTATATGCACTGGTCGGATCAGGAAATTACCTGGGGGATAAAAGATCACCCCCGAATCATGCCAACCCCAGGAGGCTATGCTCTGGTGGTGGACCCAACATTCATTGGGCCCAACCAGAATGTCAGATTCAGCAAAGTTCTGATTGACAATGGCAGCAGTATCAACATCATGTACCGAGACACAATGGTGAAGTTGGGTATTACAGCCAACATGTTGTTACCAACCGACACAACTTTTCATGGTATAGTACCTGGTGTCTCATGTGCACCTATGGGCAAGATGTGGATTGATGTATGTCTCGGCACCAAGGAGAACTCCAGGACCGAGACTGTCCTGTTCGAGATAGTAGACCTTGAAAGTCCATACCATGCACTACTCGGCAGGCCAACTCTGGCCAAATTCATGATATCCACCCACATGGCTTACCTGAAGATGAAGCTACCAGGACCGAATGGATCATCACCATTGCGGGTAACTACAAGAGCTCCATCGAGTGTGCCTCGGCTGGCTCCAACTTAGCCGAGTCTCTGATCATAGCTGCTGAGAAGAAAAAGATGATGCAGGTGGTGGCCATGGCTCAAGCTGCGCAACTCGGCATGCCGGGAATGGACACATGGAGCAAAATGCGGCGTTCGAGGCACCCAAGGAGACCAAGAAGATCACTATTGACCCGGAGCACCCTGAGCGCAAGGCTATCATAGGGGCGGGTTAACTGAGAAATAGGAAGGCGAGCTCATCCAATTCCTCCGTGAGAATCGAGACATCTTTGCATGGTCAAATCATGATCTGGAAGGTGTTCCGAGGGAATTGGCTGAGCACTCATTGTTTGTGAGGCCCGAGATGAAGCCTGTGAAGCAGCCGATGCGGCGACTTTCGGACGAGAGAAGACAAGTGATACAAGATGAGCTGACCCGGCTACTGGCGCCGGATTCATCATGGAGGTACTGCACCCGACTGGTTGTCTAACCCAGTCCTGGTAGAGAAGAAGAAAGATGACCCAAATGTAGCAAAAGTGTGGCGTATGTGTATTGATTACACGAATCTGAACAAAGCATGTCCTAAGGATCCATTCCCGCTGCCTCGGATAGATCAAGTGATCGATTCCACAGCCGGGTGTGAGCTGTTATCCTTTGTGGATGCTTACTCTGGTTTCCACCAGATACCGTTGAACCCGGATGATCAAATAAAAACTGCCTTTATTACCCCGTACGGGGCTTATTGCTATCGCGTCATGACATTCGGTTTGAGAAATGCTGGTGCTACGTATCAAAGGTGTATGCAAAAATGCTTGCAGAATCAAATAGGAAAAAATGTGCAGGTGTATGTCGATGACATAGTGATTAAAACTAAAGAGAAGTCGACTTTGGTCGATGATCTAAGAGAAACATTCGAAAACTTGAGAAAATACCGGATGAAACTTAACCCGGATAAATGTACATTCGGTGTACCAGCAGGAAAGTTACTCGGGTTCCTTGTGTCTAGCCGAGGTATCGAGGCTAATCCGGTAAAAATTCGGGCTATTGAAAATATGAGATTGCCTCAAATCTTAAAGATGTGCAAAAATTTACTGGTTGTCTTGCATCCCTGAGTCGGTTTGTAAGCCGGTTAGGAGAAAAGGCCTTGCCCTTGTATCAATTGATGAAAAGAACCAATAACTTTGTGTGGACTCCACAGGCAAATGCGGCTTTTGCCGAGTTAAAAAAGATGTTGGTCACAGCTCCGATACTTGCTTCCCCACTGCCCAAAGAGCCGATGTTGCTCTATATTGCAGCCACAAACCGAGTTGTGAGTGCTGTAGTAGTGGTGGAAAGGGAAGAAGATGGCAAAACCGTGCAGAGGCCGGTGTATTATCTGAGTGAGGTGATATCGACGTCCAAGCAGAATTACCCTCATTACCAGAAGATGGTGTATGGTGTCTATATGGCAGCCAAGAAATTGAAGCACTACTTTCAAGAGCATCCAATAAGGGTGGTGTGTGAGGCTCCTATCTCGGAGATCATTGGATGTAAAGATGCAAATGGCCGAGTTGCCAAATGGGCAATCGAGTTATCCCCTTACACTCCACAGTATGAGAGAAGAGATGCAATCAAGTCTCAGGCATTGCCGGATTTCCTTGTGGATTGGGCCGAGATGCAATATGAACCACCAGCCCATGACCCGAATTACTGGACAATGCATTTTGATGGATCCAAAACAAAGATTGGTTTGGGTGCAGGAGTAGTTCTTACCTCACCGAAGAAGGATCAACTGAGATATGTGCTGCAAATTCATTTCACAGCATCCAATAATGTAGCCGAATATGAGGCACTCATCCATGGGCTTAATGTGGCCAAGGAAGTTGGGATTCGCCGAATTGAATGCTTCGGTGATTCGGCTCTGGTTATACATCAAACCTCGGGAAATTGGGATGCAGTGGATGCCAACATGGCATCATATCGATTCCATGTGCAGAAAATTTCGGATTTTTTGAAGGATGCGAGTACACACATATACCTCGGGCAGAGAATGAAGCTGCCGATGTGCTATCCAAACTCGGTTCATCCAGAGATCCAATTCCACCCGGAATAGCCTTGGAGCATTTGAGAAAGCCGTCCATTAAGCCATCGCCAGAATCCGAATCAATTTATATCCCGCCAATGCCAAAGTCAGATGCAGTTCCAATGGATGTTGATGTCGGTTATGTCGGGGATAACTCGGGGACTGCCAAGCAGAACCCGGGGACTGACGAGGAAATGTCGGACGAGCCAATAGATGCTGAGCCAATGGATATAGATATGCCAGTGTTTCCTGTAAGACCTGTCCGGAGTGGGCACAGCCTATAATGACATATCTTGTTGATGGGAGCCTGCCGGATGATAGAACCGAATCTAGGCAAGTGTTGAGAAGAGCAAAAGCATACACCATCATTAATAAGGAGCTGTACAAAGAAGCGCAACCACAGTGCTGCAGAGGTGTGTTGACCCGGCAGAAGGAGAAGAAATGCTCCTAGAGATTCATCAAGGGGAGTGTGGACATCATGCCTGCTCAAGAGCCTGGTGGCCAAAGTATTTCGGCATGGGTTCTACTGGCCCACTGCTTTGCAACAAGCTGAAGACATAGTCAGAAAATGTGAAGGATGTCAGAGATTTGCAAAAAAGATTCATATGCCAGCCTCGGCACTCAAGACAATTCCAATCACTTGGCCTTTTGCTGTTTGGTGCCTTGACATGGTGGGAGAATTCAAGCCAGCCCGAGGTAACATGACTCATATATTGGTGATGGTGGACAAATTCACCAAATGGATAGAGGTAAAGCCAATCCGGAAATGTGATGGACACACAGCAGTGACTTTCTTGAAGGACATAATTCTGAGGTATGGTTATCCACACAGTATCATCACAGATAATGGAACCAACTTTGCTGTGGGAGAATTTGCTCGGTTTGTGCCGAGAAGAGAATTAAGCTGGATGTAGCCGCAGTGCACACCCACAGGCCAATGGGATGGTAGAAAGATCAAATGCATTGGTGCTAGATGGCATCAAGGCTCGGTTAATTGCACCATTGTTACGCACTCCGGGTTGCTGGATAGATGAGCTCCCAGCAGTGTTATGGGGTCTCAGGACCACACCGAATCGATCGACTGGATATACACCATTCTTCTTGGTTTATGGAGCAGAAGCTGTTCTGCCAACCGACATACAATATGATGCACCAAGAGTGACAATGTACACTGAAACCGAGGCAAAAGAAGCCCGGGAAGATGGTGTTGACCTACTTGAAGAGGCACGAGAGCTGGCCTTATCTCGGTCAGCAATATACCAGCAAAATCTCCGACGCTATCATAGCCGGAAGATCAGCCCTCGGGTGTTCCAAGAGGGAGATTTGGTACTAAGGCTGGTGCAGCGCACAGCAGGCCGACATAAGTTGACACCCCATGGGAGGGACCGTTCATTGTGAGCAAGGCTCTGCACAATGATTCATACTATCTTATAGATGCACAGGAACCGATGAAGCACAGGATGGACAAATCCGGAGAGGAAACTAAGCGTCCATGGAATATAGCTCTACTCCGGCCCTTTTACTCATAAAGGGTGCAGTGTATGTATCTCGGTTTCTATATGAATGAAATGTCGGCACCCGAATCAAAACTCGGGGACTGCCTCGTCTATATGCTTGTGTCATCTGTTTGTTTTTTCATTTATGTTTTTTCCTATGCCGAATGATTTGAAGCCTTGACTCGAAGTTCAAAGTACTGTATGCTATCTTATTGTGATCTTGTGACTCGACTGACAAACGCCAAAAAGGCAGTCAAGAGCTGAGATAATGGTTTGTAGTGAACATGAAAATGAACTAGGAGACTCGGCCAAAAATGATTCGGCATAGCTTGTTTACTAACCCTGTTTTTCATATTTGTTTATGTCGGATAACTTTAAACCCCAACTCGAATGTTATAAGTATTGTATGCTATAATTTCTATCTTGTGACTCGACTGTCGAACGCCTAAATGGTAGACAAGAGCAAAGATTGGCAAGTATAGTGAACAAGAAAATAAACTCGGGGACTCGGTTTAAATTGATCCAACATAAACCTCGTCTTGTTCGAATTAAGCAAAATAAAAATAGTCTCGGAGGAACTTAAAATGTATATTACATCTGCACCCGGCATTCCGGGGATTTAACAGTTTGAATTCATGTAAATTAAGCAGCGGCTTCGGAGAAGGAGCAGCCTTGGTTGCAGGAGCAGACCCGGTTGACGCAGGAGCCTCAGTGGTAGGAGGAACCTCGGTCGAAGGAGCAGCTCGGTTTCCGGAACAGACCGGATGAGGGAGCAACCTTGGTTGAAGGAGGAACTTCTGTTGCAGGAGTGACTTTTGTCGGAGTAGCAGACTCGGGGCAGTTGGGGTAATCTCACTGCTTGCCGATGCATCAATAAGGTCAGACATTGTCTTCAAAGAGATATCGGTAGCACTTTGCTTGGCCGGATCAACCGCTGGCTCTTTGGAAATCTCGACAGCAGATGGTTTCGCAGTCTTAGCCGAGTCATCGGGAGTGGAAGACTCGGAGTCAGAGTCACCATATTCTTGCTCAGAGTCATCTTCAGCATTGACTTCTTCTTCCACTTCTTCCTCCTCATCATCCGAGTAAACCACACCAGGTTCAACTGACCGGGTGTTGGCAAACCTGGCCATGAAGGTAGCAGCTTCTCCACGTCTCGCAATTAGAGCCGGATCAGTAGCCCATAGGGAGCCATCGCGCAGAGTACGCAAGCCGTCGAGGTTAATTTTCTCATACCAAGTCATCACAAAGAGCAAAGCTGCATCGGCCCCGGCACGAGCAGAAGAAGACCTCCATTCCCTTAACCGAGACTCGGTTTGCTGAAGGCATACGGATAATTCGGCAATGGTCTTGACGCTGGGAGATTCGGGCCACAAGACATTGTAGGCTCGGATACTGGCATTAAGAAGCTCGACGCCGATGCTCTTCAGAGGAGAAATGCGAGCTTGGAGTGCGATCAAGTGATCCTCGATGTCCCAAGCCTCGGGTAGCGGAGCTCCAGATGCCTCGGCCCTCTTAGCTCGGGCCTTCTTCACAGTATTGGCTGCTGCAGCTTGGCAGTGCTCAAAGTGTTCTGAGAGCAAATAGGCTGACACCGAATCAAATGAGATACCGACACAAAGTTTCATGTAAAGAATATAAGCCAAAAGGATGTAATTCGGAGAACTTACTGTCCATTTCGGCATTAAGCCTGGTGAGCTCAGCCAACCACTTGGCAGCATTTGTTTTGAGGGCATCAACTCTTCTGAGGCTTTGGTAGCCTTAGCCTCGCATGCAGTAATGTGCGTCTGAATCTTCTGGTCATTAGCAGCACGCTTCTCCAGAGCTGCCTTCAGCGTGTTCCTTTCCTTCTTTAGCTCCGTCCTCTCCTTCTCGACCCGGTCAAGATCCCGCTTGAGCCGAGTCACCTCGGATTGTTCTTCCTTAAGAGCACGCTTGTGCTCAGCTTCCTTCTTCTTCATTTCCTCCTGCTGATTCTGGAAGGAGAGCTTGAGCGATCGGTGCTCCAAGGCTAAGTTCTTGAAGATCCGGCTCCGAGTGTTGGTGCAATCCTGCCAGAAGAAAAGATGTTAGCAATGGGTAAAAAGAATCTCGGGGACTGAAGCCCGAGATTGGTCAAAGGTCATACCGAGTCAGCTAGACATGAAACTCGGGGACTGCTTGACCGAGTTTTATGTAAGCTCATGCCGGGTAAACTCGACATGAGACTCGGGGACTGGGCGTCCAAGTATTTTCAACAAGATAAGGTTAAAATGATCAAGTTTTTTGAAGATTCGCGCCGAGTTGCTGTTACTCGGACGAGCATCAGTTACTCAGCCCGAATCTCGGGGACTGTGGATGGTATGACTATTGATCATTTTAGAGCAAATGCTAAGTTCCGAAAATTTACCTCAACAACCCGGCTAGCCTGAAGGGCCGAGACCTGCATGGAGTGTAGGGATTGTGCAACCAGGCCGGGGCCAACCGGATGTGGATTTGCCGGGTAGAAGAAACTTCACTCGGGTCCGCGGCGTTCCAATCCATCACGTACTGCCCGACCGAGCCGAGGCTCTTATCACTCGGAGTGCGGAGACTCGGAAGAACATGGCTGTTGACCCGGGGGCGGGAAATCATCTCGGAGAGGTCTTGGTACGCCCGGTTGGCTGTTGGAGTCACAGTAATTTGTTTGCCCTGGGCAGTTGAGGTTGGCCAGAGGCTTGTTGAGTTGGCACACTTGGAGGCGGCGGTACCGGAGTATGGACCGGCGCTGGGGGTGCTGCTGTTTCCGAGGCTTGTCTTGCTGAAGCTTCTGCTGCTTCTCCTGCTGCTGCCTCTGCTGTTTTTCCTGTTGCTGTTGCTGGTCCTTCTCCTTCTGTTGTTGCTTCTTCTGCTTCTCCAGTTGCTGTGCTGCTTCTGTTGTTGCTGCTGTTGCTTCAACTGTTGCTGTTGCTTGGTGTGCTTCTGGGGTGAGGGTCGAGGCTCCAACGTAGACGAGGTCTCAACTGGAGTCTTACCTTGCTTTGTCTCCAAATCCTTAAGAGGAGAGAGGGAGTTTGGTCTTGACCCGGAGCCGAGGTTTGCTCGGGACCTGGTCTCCTCCCAGATCCGAATCAAGATTCGGTGGCGGCATGTCGGTTGAGCTGGCGCGCACCGGGGAAGGGATTGCTCCTCCGGAACTGCTAATCCCGGTGTTGTCCGCCCGAGGTGGCGGTGAAGGAATAGGAGAAAGAATAGAAGTATGGGTTTGCTCTGTGGTCGATGGGATCACTGCATAAACCAAGGAAAAATGTTAATTCGGATAAGATTAATATCGATTGAAGGAAATAAGGAAAGAAGGAAAGCAAGAGAACTTATCGAAGTTTATCTTACCCCTTGCTGGTTGGCAGGACCTTGGCCTTGCGCTTAACAACGACCTTCTTGGCTTTCTTAGCCGGAGGAGCCGCTGACCCGGACGCACCGGCGCGTTTCCGAGATGTGCCTTGCGCACCCGGATTGGCTGTAGCACGAGGTGCAGACCATGAAATAGGGATAGCATCAATGGATCTAGGATTTGACAATCATCATCTTCGTCGTCGGACAAGTCTTGAATGAAGACACGGACGGATGGCTTACCCGAGGTAGAAGCCTTGGCTCGGGGAACCGGCATAAAATCCTCGTTGTCCGGGTCTTCAGTCTCTTCAGGCCGCGGGCGGCGATCTTTCGTCCATTTCCTGGTCTCAAGTCCCCATCTTCGGTGGCTTGTCGAGTAAACCGCTGCAAGAAAAGCAAAGAAGACTCGGATTAGACTTAGGGCGCATGGCCGAGATAAAAGTAGCCTCGGGAGGCAAAACTACGTCGATTCAAAGGTGACAAACTAACCGTAGGAGGAAGCCGGGATCGCTCAAATGGCTCTACACCCCATTGCCAGTCGTCCTCCATGTCGGTCTGGGCGATGGCCTTAACCCGTCTCCTAACCTGAGGATGGGTGAGTTCATGGGTGCTGACCCGGGTAGGGTCCAGCACGCCACTCATGTGGCAAATCTTGTGCACACGATACTGAAGAGGATTGACTCGGCGAATGGTGAAGGTCCTCAAGAGGTCGTCTGCACAGAACTTCTTTTCCAATAGACCCTCAAGGGTTTGGTGGATCAGTTGGACCTCAGGGATACTGTCCTGCGGGTCATAATTCCAGTTTAACTCGGCTGTGGGGGGAGCGATGTTGAACTCAGGCAGATTGAGGACATCCCGCCCTTCTGGACTCTTGACATAGAAAAAGGATCTTTGCCACTTCCGGCAAGATTCTAAGCCAGTGATCCGGGGAAAGGGGGAGTGTTTCCTCGGAGTGATGCTAGCCGCTCCGCATGCGGTCATCTCCTTCACGATCTCCTTCCTTGTTCGGGATGGTTTGCTTCCGGAGGCGGAAATACTTGGCCCAGGCGGCAACAGTAGGCCAGAGGCCGAGGTACCCCTCCATGAAAGAGGTAAAAGCTGAGAGAGATGTGATGGCGTTGGCGGGGAGATGGTGAGGTTGTAGACCGAAGTAGTTGAGAAAGTCCCGGAAGAAGGGGCTCGCTGGGAGTCCAAACCCGCGCTGAAAATGCGCGAGAAAGACCACCCGTTCACCCTCTTCAAGGGCCGGTTCAAGTTCCGAACCAGGACGCCGACATATGACCTCGGCCGTAATACGCCGGTCTTGAGCAGCCAGTCGAGGTCATCTTGCTCTACATCAGATCCCTCCCAGCCACCTCGTGCAGCCGATGACTCGGCCGGGTCGGGATACTGCGGCTTGACATCTCCGGATCAGAACCTGCAAAAAAGTACAATTACAACCGAGATAAGTAATTCGGAATTATGAATCCAGAGTCAGAACAAATAACTCGGAGAGATGAAGCAGGTTACTCGGAAACCGAGACATATGACCCGGAACAGCCGTGCAAGTGCCTAAAGAATAGAGCACGGGAACCGAGTTATTTAATTCGGAAAACTAATAATCACCCGGAAGGATAATTCGGAAAGATAAGTGGAAAGTGATTCGGAAAGCCGAGTTAAGTGATTTGGGAGAAAGTTACAAACATGATTTTGCATGGATCTGTGAACAAAAAGATCTACCGAGCGAGTAAAAAAGAAGTAAAAATCATGAGTTAGGGCAGAAAAGGAGGAAACCATCAGGAGCTCTGTCCGCATGTCAATACGAAAAGATCTAGAAACACATTTGAGTAGTTCTATCTATGCGCAAACAAGGCTAACCCTAGCAAGGCTAGTTTGGAGATCTAGAGCATTCTAGTGATGAACTACGAAGAACACGCAAGGAAGAACACTTGAGATGGCGCAAGAAGAAGGTGGAGATTTGAGGATCCATACCGGAGTGCAGAACCCGTAGGAAGGGGTTCGGCGGCGGCGGCGCGGACGAGTCCGGTCGTCGGCAATGGCGAAAGTTCTTCAAGGTCGCAACAGGGCGGAGTGCTCTTCGTGGCGGTGGCGACGAAAGTGTTAGCGCGGTGGAGAGGGAAGCGGAGGAAGAAGAAGGAGTTCCTCGTGCTCTCTTCCCCTATTTATAGACGTGGGGGTGTGCGGTTCCTGAAGCGGTGGGAGCAGTTCCCCCAAACCGCGCCCGAAACTGAAGGTGCACGATCTGGACGTGGTAACGGTCCATTAATGGACGTAGTGGTGGGTCCGCCATCATTGGCGCGGTTACCCAGGCGCCGCGCGGTGCGGTAAGTACAGTCAAAGGTTGTGCCTGATGTGACTGAACACAACACGCGTGACGTGTGCAGCGTGCGGTGTGCGGCGCGCGCAGAGGCGTGGTCGGCCGTGCACACAGATCAAGGCAAACCGAGATAAGAAAACCGAGACTGAAACTCGGTGGGGTCAGGAGGAGTCACGTAGTTCCAGTTGGACCAAGTCAAAGATGAGATTCGGATAATATTATTTGGTTTGACTCAGTAAAACTCGGCCAGACCGAGGCTTACTTGAGCCGGAAAGGCAGTTAATCTGGTTTGTTTTGTTAAAACCTGGCGTGGCCCTCCATCCGAGGCTGTAGGACCGCACCAGGTTTAGGGACTAATGTCGGGGGGCCACCCCGGGTAGGGTAAGTTGTGGTATAAAGAGCTATAAAGAGTGGACCGGGTCATGGTCAAACCGGGTCAACCGAGACCCGGAGGGACCGAGACTTGGTGTGACTGCAAACCGGCTCATGACCATCGGGTCACTTAGGCCAGGTCATGTTAGACGGGTCATCTTAACCGACATACCAATGTCGGTCTTCAATTGTTCTTTCTTATGTGCAGGAAAGATACGAGGAGAATCCGGCATATCCATGACGGGTTAAGGAAGAGAAGAAAGCTTACCTCGGTTAAGAAGTCAATGGCTTTTGTCTTCTGGCCTGGAGAGGAGCACGCTTGGCCGGGGAACCCGGAGCCTGACAGACCGACATCCCGGGATGGGACAGCCCGGGTAAGCTGGGACAAGACAGGAGGGGTCCTGTCATGACAGAGCTGACCCGAGAACCCGGAGGCGCGGATCTCCTGCAGGAATCCCGGAAGATCTCTGCAGGAGCCCGTGCTGCCAGCGTGGAGGAGAAAGCTGTTGGCTCCTACGCTGCTATAAGTACCCATGTACCTCCTCCTGTGTGAGAGACGGAAGGAGAAAGAGCTCACTTGCCCCCTTTGTGTTTAGCTTCATCTTCTACCTCGAACCACTGTTCATAGTTTAGCAACACAGCTCAAGGAGCAGTTCTTGTACTTGTGCTGGTGTTTCACCCATATACATCGAGAGGTAGGCAGGAGTAGGGGTGTTACCTGATACGTCTCCAACGTATCCATAATTTTTGCTGTTCCATGCTCATATTATATCATTTGCTACATGTTTTATATACACTTCGTATCACTTTTATGCATTTTCTGGGACTAACCTATTAACAAGATGCCACAGTGCCAGTTCCCTGTTTTTTGCTGTTTTTGGTTCCAGAAAGTTACTTCTGGAAATATTCTCGGAATTGCACGAAACAAAAGGCCAGGTCCCTATTTTTCCAGCACGTACACGGAGTCCGAAGGAGAGACGAAGGAGAGCCACGAGGTGGCCAAACCACACCCAGGCGCGGCAGTGGGCCCAGCCGCGCCACCAGGTGGTTTGGGCCCCTCGGGGGTCCACCGACATCGCCCATTCGCCTATTTATTCCCCGAGACACGAAAACCTTAAAACACCGAGCCTTTCATCCAGAACATATTCGCTGCCGCCGTCGTCGTCAACCCTAACTCGGGGGGTTTCTGAAGCTCTTCCCGGCACCCTGCCGGAGAGGGGAATCATCACCGGAGGGCTCTACATCGCCATGCCCGCCTCCGGAGTGATGCATGAGTAGTTCATCCTTGGACTATGGGTCCATAGCAGTAGCTAGATGGTTGTCTTCTCCACTTGTGCCATCATGTTTAGATCTTGTGAGCTGCCTATCATGATCAAGATCATCTTATTGTAATGCTACATGTTGTGTTTGCTGGGATCTGACTTATATTGATACCTATGTGGAGCTGAATATTATATTATCATGTCTATGTCATTTGTGATCTTGCATGCTCTCCGTTACTTGTTGAAGCCTTGGCCACGTGAATACTTGTAACTCCAAGAGGGGGTATTTATGCATGATAGTTGGGTTCAACCTCTATTTAACCTGGGATAGTGACAGCAAGTTCTAAGGTTGTAGATGTGTTGTTGCCATTAGGGGTAAAACAGCAATGCTTTATTCAAGGATGAATGTATTGTTTACATTACGCACATTACTTAATGCAATTGTCTGTTGCTTGCAACTTAATACTGGAAGGGGTACGGATGTTAACCGGAAAGTGGACTATTTAGGCATAGATGCATGCTGGATAGCGGTCTATGTACTTTGTCATAATGCCCAAATGAATCTCATAGTAGACACCACAGCTCACACATGCATGTTATATGCACTTATCAATTGTCAATTGCCCAGCTGTAATTTGTTTACCTAGCATGTTAGTTATCTTATTGGAGAGACACCACTAGTGAACTGTGGACCCCGGTCCATTCTTTTACATCTGAAATACAATCTACTGCAATCATTGTTCTCTACTGTTTTATGCAAACAAACATCATTTTCCATTCGATACGTTTAACCCTTTGTTTTCAGCAAGCCGGTGAGATTGACAACCTCACTGTTAAGTTGGGGCAAAGTAATTTGGTTGTGTTGTGCAGGTTCCACATTGGCACCGGAATCCCTGCTGTTGCGCCGCACTACACTCCTTCACCAACACCTTCGAAGCAAACCTCGTTTTCCTACTGGTCCGATTAAACCTTGGTTTCATACTGAGGGAAAACTTACTGCTGCACTCATCATACCTTCCTCTTGGGGTTCCCAACTGACGTGTGACGTACAAGCATTGTTTCTGGCACTATCAACCTAGAGCCACCAACACGTTTTCTGGCGCCGTTGCCGGGGAGAACAGAATTGCTTCTGCAAGGGGAGTCTCTCACACCCAATCTCTTTACTTTATTATTTGTCTTGCTTAGTTTATTTTTATTTAGTCTTGTTAGCTCTCTTTATCAAAAACACAAAAAAAATAGTTCCTTTTTATTTCGAATTACTATTATGACTAGTTGTTTTCAATGTCTTATCTCTATGAAACTGGGTCTCGTTATAAGAATTACCGCTTCTCTCCAAAAGGAAAACATCTATGGGAACAAATAAGAAGATTGAATGGTTTTGCTAAGAACTTGTGTTCTACATATGATGAATACTACTGCTTTAATGAATCTCTTTGCTATAGAAGGCACAAACATCTGCCTTTCCAATGTGAGTATACTGATAATGAAACCTTGGCTGCCTATGCTAAAGGAAACTATGATTTTGGTAATCTTGAACAAATTGAAGAGTTTATTGTTTTTAAGGTGCCCTTGAAATTAGTTCTTATCTTGAACATAAAACTGATGCCCGTTATAAATCTGAATGTATTGCCATACTTAAATATTGTTGTGATACCTACAAGGATAATAATTCTTACATTACTGAACATCTTGAGAGGATGTTTGCTCAAAAAGATGAAACTTGTGCCTTGCAGGAACCTGAGGAAGAGGAAATTGCTGAAACTGTGATCTCATTGGATGAAAAAGAGGAGGAGAGTGAAGAACAAAAGGAGGATCTACCTTCTAATGACAGTAACTCTTCAACTCTTACACTATTTAATTGCCCTCCATGCCTACCTAAGGAGGAAGAGTGTTATATTGTTGAATGCCATGATTCTTTTGAAATATCTCCTTTTGATAAATTTTACGTAACAAGCTCCTTGACTCGAGAAAACGAAATTTCAGAAATAAAACAATGGCTCCCTAATGCTATATATGATAATGCTCTTGATGATGGTCCTATATTGCCTAATGATATTTATTATACTACTATTGTCAAAAGTGGGTTTAATGACCCCACTGTTTTTGAACTTAATAAAAATTATGTGTTTGTAGATCATGAAAAGCATGCTTTATGTGATAGTTATATAGTTGAGTTTGTTCATGATGCTACTGGTAGTTATTATAGCTGTCACGGATTTGAGCTTATCTCCCTGTAGGAAATTCAAAAAATTCTGAGAAAAATCACGCATATTCCTGAGATATGTACGCAACTTTCATTATTTTAGGCCAGATCCATCTGAGCAACTTAAGTGCTTCGAAAAAATTCATCATTCCAGACTGTTCTGTTTTTGACAGATTCTGCCTTTTGTTTTGCATTCGCTCTTTTACTGTGTTTGTGTGGATTTCTTTGCTCCACAAAGCATTGGTGTCTGTAGCTAATGTCCAGAAGCTTTGGGATTGATTGTATCATTACAGAATATGAGAATTTTTGATTATGCACTAACCCTCTAATGAGAACTGTCTTGAGTTTGGTGTGAAGGAAGTTTTCAAGGATCAAGCGAGAAGGGTGATATTATGTGATCAAGAAGAGTGAAAAGCCTAAGCTTGGGGATGCCCCCGTGGTTCATCCCAACTATATTCAGAGAGACTCAAGCGTCTAAGCTTGGGGATGCCCAAGGCATCCCCTTCTTCATCAACAAACTTATCAGGTCATCTCTGGTGAAACTATATTTTAATTCTTTCACATCTTATGCGCTTTACTTAGAGCGTCTGTGTGTTTTTATTTTTGTTTTTGTTTGAATAAATTCGGATCCTAGCAATCCTTGTGTGGGAGAGAGACACGCTCCGCTTTTTCATGTGAATACTCATGTTCTTCACTTATATTTGTTGAGTATTCTTAACTAGCTACTGCAGTGCTTTTAGCTCCTGTTTTTCATGCTTCTCTTCGAGCTGTTAGCACTTGTTTATAAATACTCTCTTGCTGCATTATATTATCATTTGGAGAGTTTATGTTTAAATTTATTGGTGTTTGTTTAGAAGAAAGAAAATGCTACATGTAGTAGTTGGTATTGGAAAAGACATATGCATTCTTGTAGATCATTGTCTTGTTTTGATTTGATGCTTTGCAATTGTTTTGAGCTCTCAAGTAGATCATGTTTAAGCTCTTGCATCATGTAGTTAAAGCCTAGTAGTGGAGAACTACCGTAGAGCTTGTTGAGACTTGGGATGCATATTTGTTCTCTCTAAGGTCTAGATATTTTCTGGTAAAATGTTTGAGCAACAAGGAAGACAGTGTAGAGTCTTATAATACTTGCAATATGTTTTTATGTGATTCTTGCTGTACCGGTTTATACTTGTGTTTGCTTCAAACAACCTTGCTAGCCTAAACTCTGTACTGAGAGGGAATGCTTCTCGTGCATCCAAACCTTGAGCCAAAACCCATGCCATTTGTGTCCACCATACCTACCTACTATGTGGTATTTCCTGCCATTCCAAGTAAATATTTCATGTGCTACCTTTAAACTATTCAAAACTTTATTACTCCTTATTTGTGTCAATGTTTTATAGCTCATGAGGAAGTATGTGGTGTTTTATCTTTCAATCTTGTCATTTACTTCTGACAGACTTTCACCTGGACTAGTGGCATATACATCCGCTTATCCAATAATTTGCAAAAAGAGCTGGCAACGGGGTGCCCAGCCCCAATTAATTACAACTTTCATTAATAATTCTCTTCACATGTTTTGCCCTGATTTATCAGTAAGCAACTTAATTTTGCAATAGACACTCCTCCATGGTATGTGAATGTTGGAAGGCACCCGAGGATTCGGTTAGCCATGGCTTGTGTAAGCAAAAGGTTGGGAGGAGTGTCATCTATAAAGAAACTAAAATACATGTGTAAACAAAAGAGAAGAGGGATGATCTACCTTGCTGGTAGAATAACGTCCTTCATGGGAGCCGCTCTTTGAAAGTCTGGTTGACAAGGGGGTTAGAGTGCCCACTACCATTCGTTGACAACAACAAACACCTCTCAAATACTTATTTTGTGCTCTCTATATGCTTTCGAAAACTTAAAAAGCTCTAGCACATGATTTAATCCCTGCTTCCCTCTGCGAAGGGCCTATCTTTTACTTTATGTTGAGTCAGTTTACCTACTCCTTTCTATCTTAGAAGCAAACACTTGTGTCAACTTTGTGTGCATTGATTCTTACATATTTACTTATTGCACTTGTTATATTGCTTTATGTTGACAACTATCCATGAGATATACATGTTACAAGTTGAAAGCAAATGCTGAAACTTAATCATCCTTTGTGTTGCTTCAATGCCTTTTACTTTGAATCTATTGCTTTATGAGTTACCTCTTATGCAAAACTTTTTGATGCTTGTCTTGAAAGTACTATTCATGAAAAGTTTTTGCTTATATGATTCATTGTTTACTCTTTATCTATTTGTTAGCAAACTATAGATCATTGCTTTGAGTCACTTCATTCATGACATGAGCCTTGCAATATATTGATCAAGATTGTGTGAAAGCATGTCTCCTCAGAAATTATTTGTTGTTATCGTTTTACCTACTCGAGGACGAGTAGAACTAAGCTTGGGGATGCTTGATACGTCTCCAACGTATCCATAATTTCTGTTCCATGCTTATATTATACCATTTGCTACATGTTTTATATACACTTCGTATCACTTTTATGCATTTTCTGGGACTAACCTATTAACAAGATGCCACAGTGCCAGTTCCCTGTTTTCTGCTGTTTTTGGTTTCAGAAAGTTACTTCTGGAAATATTCTCGGAATTGCACGAAACAAAAGGCCAGGTCCCTATTTTTCCAGCACGTACACGGAGTCCGAAGGAGAGACGAAGGAGAGCCACGAGGTGGCCAAACCACCCAGGCGCGGCAGTGGGCCCAGCCGCGCCACCAGGTGGTTTGGGCCCCTCGGGGGTCCGCCGACATCGCCCCTTCGCCTATTTATTCCCCGAGATGCGAAAACCCTAAAACACCGAGCCTTTCATCCAGAACATATTCGCTGCCGCCGTCGTCGTCAACCCTAACTCGGGGGGTTTCTGAAGCTCTTCCCGGCACCCTGCCGGAGAGGGGAATCATCACCGGAGGGCTCTACATCGCCATGCCCGCCTCCGGAGTGATGCGTGAGTAGTTCATCCTTGGACTATGGGTCCATAGCAGTAGCTAGATGGTTGTCTTCTCCACTTGTGCCATCATGTTTAGATCTTGTGAGCTGCCTATCATGATCAAGATCATCTTATTGTAATGCTACATGTTGTGTTTGCTGGGATCTGACTTATATTGATACCTATGTGGAGCTGAATATTATATTATCATGTCTATGTCATTTGTGATCTTGCATGCTCTCCGTTACTTGTTGAAGCCTTGGCCACGTGAATACTTGTAACTCCAAGAGGGGGTATTTATGCATGATAGTTGGGTTCAACCTCTATTTAACCTGGGATAGTGACAGCAAGTTCTAAGGTTGTAGATGTGTTGTTGCCACTAGGGGTAAAACAGCAATGCTTTATTCAAGGATGAATGTATTGTTTACATTACGCACATTACTTAATGCAATTGTCTGTTGCTTGCAACTTAATACTGGAAGGGGTACGGATGTTAACCGGAAAGTGGACTATTTAGGCATAGATGCATGCTGGATAGCGGTCTATGTACTTTGTCGTAATGCCCAAATGAATCTCATAGTAGACACCACAGCTCACACATGCATGTTATATGCACTTATCAATTGTCAATTGCCCAGCTGTAATTTGTTTACCCAGCATGTTAGTTATCTTATTGGAGAGACACCACTAGTGAACTGTGGACCCCGGTCCATTCTTTTACATCTGAAATACAATCTACTGCAATCATTGTTCTCTACTGTTTTATGCAAACAAACATCATTTTCCATTCGATACGTTTAACCCTTTGTTTTCAGCAAGCCGGTGAGATTGACAACCTCACTGTTAAGTTGGGGCAAAGTAATTTGGTTGTGTTGTGCAGGTTCCACGTTGGCACCGGAATCCCTGGTGTTGCGCCGCACTACACTCCTTCACCAACACCTTCGAAGCAAACCTCGTTTTCCTACTGGTCGATTAAACCTTGGTTTCATACTGAGGGAAAACTTACTGCTGCACTCATCATACCTTCCTCTTGGGGTTCCCAACTGACGTGTGATGTACAAGCATTGTTTCTGGCACTATCAACCTAGAGCCACCATTACCTCCTCACGAGGGCCCCGAACCTGGGTAAATCGCGTGTGTGTTCTTGTGTGTTCTTGGTTCGATGTCTGTCCGTGCGCGCTTCTCAGCGTGCAAGCCCTCCCCGGATGCCTCCAGCGTCCATTCGGCCCCACACTTAGCCATACCCATGGCATCTGCCGTGACACCACCACGACACCATATCTACCTATTATGTGGTATTTTCTGCCATTCCAAGTAAATACTTCATGTGCTACCTTTAAACTATTCAAAAGCTATTATTCCTTATTTGTGTCAATGTTTTATAGCTCATGTGGAAGTATGTGGCGTTTACTCTATCACCTTGTCATTTACTCATGACAGACTTTCACCAATTGACTAGTGGCATATACATCCGCTTATCCAATAACTTGCAAAAAAAGCTGGCAAATGGGGTGCCCAGTCCCAATTAATCTCAACTATAACCATTTGATTATCTTCACATGTTTGCCAATGATTTATCAAAAGCAAATTCCAAAATGTTAAACTTTATCAAATAGGCACTCCTCCATGGTATGTGATTGTTGGAAGGCACCCGAGGATTCGGTTAGCCATGGCTTGTGTAAGCAAAGGTTGGGAGGAGTGTCATACCAATTTATAAATATGCATGTGTAAACAAAATAGAAGAGGGATGATCTACCCTTGGGTAGAAATAACGTCCTTCATGGGAGCCGCTCTTGAAAGTTTGGGTGACAAGGGGGATAGAGTGCCCACTGCCATTCGTTGACAACAACAAACACCTCTCAAACACTTACTTTATGCTCTCTATATGTTTTCAAAACTTAAAAAGCTCTAGCACATGATTTAATCCCTGCTTCCCTCTGCGAAGGGCCTATCTTTTACTTTATTGTTGAGTCAGTTTACCTACTCCTTTCTATCCCTGAAGCAAACACTTGTGTCAACTTTGTGTGCAACAATTCTTATATGTTTACTTATTGCACTTATTATATTGCTTTGTGTTGACAATTATCCATGAGATATACAAGTTACAAGTTGAAAGCATTGCTGAAACTTAATCTTCCTTTGTGTTGCTTCAATGCCTTTTACTTAGAATCTATTGCTTTATGAGTTAACTCTTATGCAAAACTTTTTGATGCTTGTCTTGAAAGTACTATTTATGAAAAGCTTTTGCTTATATGATTCAGTGTTTACTCATTATCTATTGGTTAGCAAACTATAGACCATTGCCTTGAGTCACTTCATTCATGACATATGCTTTACAATATTATTTGATCAAGATTATGTTGGTAGCATGTCACTTCAGAAATTATTGGTGTTATCGTTTACCTACTCGAGGACGAGTAGAACTAAGCTTGGGGATGCTTGATACGTCTCCAACGTATCTATAATTTCTTATGTTCCATGCTAGTTTTATACCAATAGCTACATGTTTTATTCACACTTCATAGCATTTTTATTCATTTTCTGGAACTAACCTATTAACAAGATGCCACAGTGCCAGTTCCTGTTTTCTGCTTTTTTTGTTTCAGAAAAGCTGTTCTGGAAATATTCTCGGAATTGGACGAAACAAAATCCCAGATGGCTATTTTTCCCGACACGTTCCAGAAGTCCGAAGGAGAGACGAAGGGGGGCAGCAGGGCACCCTCCCCACATGGCGGCGCGGGTGGGGCCCCTGCCGCGCCACCCTATGGGTAGCAGGCCCCGCGCCTCCACCGACGTTGCCCCTTCGCCTATAAATTCCCCCAGACGCGAAAACCCTAAAACAACCAGTCATATTTCCATAAAACTTCCGCAGCGCCGCCGCCATCGACGACAAGTTTCGGGGGACAGAAGTCTCTGTTCTGGTACCTTGCCGGGACGGGGAATTGCCCCCGGAGCCATCTCCATCGACTCCACCGCCATCTTCATCGCCGTTGCTGACTCCCATGATGAGGAGGGAGTAGCTCTCCCCCGAGGCTGAGGGCTCTACCGGTAGCTATGTGGTTTATCTCTCTCTCCCATGGTGTGATCTTTATGTGATCATGAGCTTTGTAATCTAGTTGAATAAGTAGATGTTACTCTTTATCTATTATGCCACTCTAGAGGTTACTTTAATATGAACTCTGGATTCACTCTCCACGGTGTGACGGTGACAGTGTGCGCAACGTGTGTGACTCCTTTATGACGTTGTGGAGCTTGTTTACTCCGGCTTGAGGTGTGCGTTTGCAGCCCTACGTAATGAATGGTGTTCGTTATCCAACAAGAGAGTGTTTGAGAGTAGCATTTATTTATTCAATTATGTTGTCATTGTTGAGAGTGTCCACTAGTGAAAATATGATCCCTAGGCGTTGTTTCTAAGCATTGAAACACCGTTTACAACAAGTCCTGCTACATGTTTGCTTGCTGCCATTTTTATTTCAGATTGCAATTACTACTTATAATCATCCATATTACTTGTATTTCACTATCTCTTCGCCGAACTAGTGCACCTATACATCTGACAAGTGTATTAGGTGTGTTGGGGACACAAGAGACTTCTTGTATCTTAATTGCAGGGTTGCTTGAGAGGGATATCTTTGACCTCTACCTCCCTGAGTTCGATAAACCTTGGGTGATTCACTTAAGGGAAACTTGCTGCTGTTCTACAAACATCTGCTCTTGGAGGCTCAACACTGTCTACAAGAATAGAAGCATGCGTAGACATCAGTCATCTATGTAATTCTTATAGTGGATATTGTGGTATGAGATGATTTGTTATGCATTTACTGTTGTGTTGGAACTTTTATGACTTGCCATACTTTGATAGAATATTGTTCTTTAAGAAGTATGATATATGTGGGTACGGGATGGCCGATGTGACACGGCATAGGTATTGAGTGACACAGTACCGCCCAACATCCTTTATCTGGGTGTAAAAAGAAAGAGTATGATGTGGGAGTGACAACAACCATGCTAGCCTTACGGGGGTGACATAGCACACAAATGAGTATTTCTTTCAACTATGTGTTTTAGGACATATAGCCGTCATTAAAAACTACCATTAAAATATGACAATTGTGTGTACTTTATCTATAACACGATAATCACCGTAGATGAGAGAGAGAGGATTAAGTGAACCCATGAACCCATGTCCATTGTTCCTATAAGAGAAAACCTTTGTCTTGTCCTCTTGCATTGAAGAGGATTGGGACACTTTTACATTCTTGCTTGGTTACATTAAACTTCCATCCATCAAATCAACGACCTTGTTCTTTAAACTTGTTTAGTGCATAATCAACTAAAACTTGTGACACTTTAGTTGTAGGGAATAGATAACTTTTCCTTCTTGCTCCTGCGGATCGATACCTTACTTCCACATTGAGAGGTGCTATAGTGATCCCCTGCTCTTGGGGGTAATCACACGCGCGCTCCGTCGAGCAAGCCAGCCGTGACGCCGGAGGTCCTAGGCGGCGGCCGGCGAGTCTTGGGCGGAGCAAGGGCCGGAGCTCCTGGGCAGCGGACGCCGGATCCGATGCGGGAGAAACTGGAGGTGGAAGGGCCGGCTGAAGGGATGAGTAGCCGGGGCTGGAGGAGGAGGGTGTGGCGGCCGTGGAGACGGGCGGCAGCCGGAGGCACGGGCGTCGGCGGCGTCGGGGTGGAGGCAGAGCGGGGAAAATGGGTATGGACAGAAAATCTAGGGTTAGGGTCAGGTATATTGTAAGGGGGACCGGATCGTAATTTCCAGAAATTGCGAGGTTGTTTTTGCAAAATTACCACGGGACACTATTGAACACCGTAGCTGACTGTAGCTAGCTACAGTGCTCCGCGCGCTGATAGCTCGCGAAAGTGCCCAGCTTTAATATAGTGAGTAATACCAGATAAAGCTCAAACGTTTCTAAAGCCATTCTGTATCCTTTGTATCTCAGTCCTCATTCTTTCACTGTTCCACCTAGCGGTAACATAGAAAAAACAAGGTAGTTGCATTAGATAGCTGACAACATGAAAAGAAAGTGGAAGAATTAGGGCACGTATGGTTCCCGCCGGGGTGAGCCCCACCAAATTCTGGGCATGACCAAAATTTTGGCGAACAATTCCTGCGCCCACGGTTCACCCATGATGCGGGATCCAACTTAGGGCCTGTAGTTGGGGTAAATCCATTATGCTATTTATCAGTTATGCTGCCTACCGACCACAACGACGTTGTTATACTCTTCTCTTGACTGTGATCATGGTTATAATTAAGTACCTACGCATTTTGTGGATTGCGGTAACCAAACTCCACAACAAATAAACAAGAAATGATGGCATACGCCTGATCCTGGAATGTTAAAGAGTACCCATCACTGGCTCCTGTAGTTTTCTGACTTATACAGATATGAACAACTGAATGTTTGGATGCCACTTTGCGAAGATAACTGTGCCTCAAGCAAACTTCCCCCAAAAAAAATAGATGGAAAATGTGAACTGGGTCAAAATTGATTGAGAACATCTTAGGAAAATCAGTTTTAGAAATTTGGTTTCTATGCTATCTCTACGAATTTGAACATAAGGTATATCTTGCAAAAGTTAGAACGATTATATGGTATATCATCTGCTTTTATTTTCGAGGACAGTGCAACATCCAAACACTGTAATAGAATCATGAATGTATCATTCTGAAATGTGAAGCAACATATTACCAACACTGTGCTTCCTCCAATATACTACATATATATTACCAACATTATGCATACTTAGTTACTTACTCAACCAATGATGTAGAAATCATATTAAGACTATATATAAGAATAAATGTGTTTGGCCTGAATTAGCTCTGATGGATAAAGAGGGAGTAAAGGAACAGAACGTGAAGAAATTTGTTAACTCTCTGGCATCATTGACATAACATCTCACTGACGCTCCAGATCTACCCAAGAAAAAAGGTAATTCTATAACAGTGATATGCTCCAAATATTGAAAAAAAAAGTCCATATCAGGTCACATCCAGCCACTTATGAAAATATACTCAGGCATTATATGCATCCAAGTTCCATCACTTCATGTAGATAATAATTGGCGCTATGCTGTTTTTCGTGTCTATTTCGCTCAGGAAAAAAAATGTCAAAGAATAAGTTTAGAGGCACTAGACACTGAAGGATAGTGATATTATAGCAACTAGCACAACAGAAGTGCTACTCAGTTATTGCTGCCATGCAGAAATTGTACTCCAGTGCACATTATGTTTATGGCCAAATAATGATGCATGTTCATCAGAGGGCAAGGTTGTTCAGTTATGTAACTTGAAAATAGCAAATGAAGCACTCACCACCAGCCGATCATGAAGTTCAACGATCTTTGAATTGATGCAGTGTCATCATATCACCAGCACCATCCTTATGTGACACCACTATTCTGAAGCTCCCCACACAGCTCATTTTCAGGGCAATGCTCAGAACATGATACAACAAAAATGGTTTCAGCATCATAGGAATTGGGACACACTCAATAGCGACAACTGAGTTGGGCAACTGGAACAAAATTCAGTAGCATACCCACAGATTCAAAAGCAATCTCATACACTGAACATTTAAGGCATGACACCTTTGCTAATAGCCGCAGGTTTATTTATCAACATTTTACAAGTCTCCAAAAGCATAACCATATAACAAGAAAGCATCAACTAGCACAACACAACAGAGCAGCATACAAGAAACATCATACCATTACTATTTCAGATCAGCCACATGACATACTAACACCATTCACCAACTTCCATTCAAAACAACACTCTTCTAGAGGAACAGAGCAAACTACCACTAGCCACTACACTGAACTAAGAAATACACATAAAGTAGATCTAAGATGAGGTGAACTTGGTGACGGCCTTGGTGCCCTCGGAGACGGCGTGCTTGGCGAGCTCGCCAGGGAGGACGAGGCGGACGGAGGTCTGGATCTCCCTGGAGGTGATGGTGGGCTTCTTGTTGTAGCGGGCGAGCTTGGCAGCCTCGCCGGCAGCTTCTCGAAGATGTCGTTGATGAAGGAGTTCATGATGGACATGGCCTTGGAGGAGATGCCGATGTCGGGGTGGACCTGCTTGAGCACCTTGAAGATGTAGATCTTGTAGGTTTCCACACTCTTCTTGGCCTTCTTCTTGCCCTTCTTCTCGCCGCCCTCCTTGGCGGCGGTCTTCCCGGCGGGGAGGCTCTTCCCGGCCTTGGGCTTCTTCACAGCAGGGGACTTCTCGGCCTTCTCCGTCGCGGGACCCTCCTCCACGTGCTTCTTTGCCGCCGGCTTCTTCTCCGCCTTGGGTGCCATGGCAGCTACGGGAGGAGAGAAGGGGAATTCGCTGGTGGGTGGAATGCGATGTCGGGAAAGGAGGAGCAGGGTTAGGTTTATAGGGGGAGAGGTGAGCGCTGATTGGTGGAGGAGTGGAAATCCCGGATTGGTGATGTGGGTGTATACGATGCGTCTGGCAGTGTTTGGTGTGGACGGGCTGGATGCGTTCCCGCGCAGATGGCAACCAAGCCAAAACGTGCGGGGGAACTGAACTGAGCCAAATATTTCTCTTGAACGCTTTTCGTTAAAATAAAAAATGAGCTTTTTTTTCAAAAAAAAATTGAGTTTTTTGTCAAAAAAAATAACCTAAAAGCTTCTAAACGCGCGTGCGTTATCTCGTCGAACGGAACGGCCGGCTGAGCGTCGCACGATCCCGCCACGCGAGAGAAGATCCGTGACCGTCGTCCCTCTCTGCTCACACAGTCCTATCCCTCTCTGCTCTCCCTCGTCGTCGACCTCCTCACACGCCGCCTGATTCTCCCCAGACTTGTACTCCTCGGCCCCCTCAAGGCCCCAACCCCGTCCCTCGTCGGAGCTCCGCCTCCGCCTTCTCTCCCCCGGCCAATGCCCTTGACTCCACCGCCTACCCTACGTATTCCTGATTCTCCGCCGCCCCGGGCCTGACCAGGAGGAGGTCGACGAGGATTGACCAAGAGATTAAGAGAAGGGAGGAGGTGGTGGTGGTTGGGGGCTGTGGAGAGAGATGGGGACGTGCCCGCTCTGCCAAGGTCTCCTGCGGGAGGCCTCCGCCTTTCTCCGCTGGCGTCTCTTCGTTCCTCTCACATCTCGATCCCCTTTCTTGAGAAATCTTCGAGCTCAATCCCCTGCTCCCATGCCCAATGCGCAGGAACTGATGCCCATCCATGTCTGATTCGCTCTCAACTCCTCATCGCCGCCTCCCTGGCGCTGGTGGCGACGCAGCGAAGGTGGCGCCAGATGTTGGTGAGCGACATCCCGGCGCTGAGGACACGACCATGGTGCCCTATGTGACCCGGAGCGGCGGGGCTTCGTGGCACACCACGGGAACGAAGGCCATGGCGCTCGATGTGGACTGGGCCGGAGGACCATGACAGAGCAGCGTCCCGCGGCAACGACGACGGCCATGGCGCATGATGTGGCGTCGACAAGTCCCGTCCTGGAGCGATCTGCGCATGATCTATCATTTGAGCAACAACTGCAGCCGACGGAGTTTCCACGGTGGAGCGCATACACCTGGTAAGTCTTGCCTGCACAAGCTACTAGCCGATACAAGTACAATCTTGCGTGCACGAAGTTAGCTAGATGGAGTTTATTGATCCATTCTTTCGGTAACTTTGCGTAGCTACAATGAATCGATTTGTTCATGTACGAAATGTAAATTGCTAGTTAAACAAGCGTGTGGTCAGGCAGAGTCGAGATTGTAACCTACATGATGTAATTTTGACGCCCCCTAGCGGCACAGGCACAACGTATGTCCAGGCGGAGTCAAGAACGAATAGTGATCATGGAATTCAGGCGTCGAGGCCAAGCCTGAGGACGCACCATGATGGTGAAGTTAGCCAGGGTTTACGTCATCGTCTTCCCCGCAAATCACAATGGCTACATTTGCTTTTGCGTGCCGGCCCCATGTCGTTTTCAGGCAAACTTTTGAGTGTCTCGGGTAGTTTTTAATCATTGTTCCAGGCAATTAAGTAGCGGTTCAAGCAATTTTTATCCTTGCTTAGGCATTTTCTGTAGTATTTCGGGCAACTAAGTAGCATTTTTCATGAGAAATCAGAGTGTTTGTAGGCAACTTATATCTTTGTTTAGACATTTTTTGTACTGTTTCATGCAACTAAGTAGTGATTTCGGGCCAACTTTGAAGTGTTTTAGGCAAAATCATCGTTTAAGGCAATTAATTAGGATTAAGTAGTGCTCGGGCAATTTTAAATCCTTGCTCGGGCATTTGTAGTGTTTCAGGCAATTAAGTAGTGGTTCGGGGCTTCGGGCAATTTTAAATCCTTGCTTAGGCATTTTTGTATTGTTTCCGGCAACTAAGAGTGTTTTCAGGCAACTTAATTCATTTCTTAGGGATTTTTTTGGAGTGTCCCGTGCAATCAGGTAGTGATTTCAGGCAAACTTCGGAGTGTTTCAGGCAATTTTAATCTCGGGTTGTTAGGGGGAGAGATCTATCTATGAAGTGTGCTAGTTGCATGGGGTTTTAGGTATCTGTTGAATTTTTGCGAGGCACCATGGGTGAGTTGCCCAGGAGTGTATATTTTAGGAGTTGCCCAGACGTGCAGTACGTTTTTTCCCAAATGTCTAGTTTGAGCTGCCTATTAGTTGCCCAAACATCAGGAAATGTTGCCCAGACATCCAGTACAAGTTGCCGAGACGTCAGGGAGATGTTGCCCAGGAGTGGATTTTTTAGGAGTTGCCCAGACGTGCAGTATGTTTTTGCCCAGATGTCCAGTTTGAGCTGCCTACACATCAAGTAGTAGTTGCCCAAACATCAGGAGATGTTGCCCAGACATCCAATACGAGTTGTCGAGACGTCAGGGAGATGTTGCCTAGACCATCAGGAGATGTTGCCCACACATCAAGGGATGTTGCCTAGACCATCATGGGATGTTGCGCATATGCACATGAGAATACCAACATGCGGGTCATGTGGCTTGGGATGATGCTTCACCATCATCAACGTCCATTGCACCCAAACCCGAGCATGTAGCATGCACAAATGTGCCAGTTTATGTGGTATCTGTTGGCTCAACATTAGCAACGGGACATTGGTAGCAATTACTTGTTGGGGTGACTCGCCAATAGCCTCATCCATGATGATCCCCATAAAAAAGTTCTCTGGTATCACACCAGCCTCTTCATTTAGATCAAACGGCACGTCATTCAGATCTAGTGCACCATGAGGAACTTGTACAATTCAAAGAGAAAACAAAATCGTGGCCTGTAACAAGCAACAAACACGCAAACAGAAAACAACTTTTCCTCATTGAAGCCACTATCTTCAGTTTTTGCTTACTGCAGTCACTTGTCTGTTCATGTTCATATACTTAAGCTCTATTGAAATGGCTTTTACTCATCTTTTTGTATTTTCTACAGGAGTAGGTGGGGTGGGAGACATACAAGCAACTGCATGACAAAGACCCGAGTTCGGCGCACCAGAATTTACGACAGTTGTATGCAGAAAAAGAAGGATCAATTTTCTAAACAAGTCCTAAATGGCCTTGTACGTTCTACGAACCATTCTGGCTACATTACTCAGACTGAACTATTGGTTATCTAGCATATTTTCCAGTACTTTTGTATAGTCTAGAATCTAAGCACCTTCAAGTTGCCTACTAAAGCACAGGAGTGGGTTTGTGTAGTTTTTGGAACCAAACACCTTCAAATCTTGGGCAGTTGCCTAGTATGCTTCTTTTTGTTTTTTCAACTACCATGCTGCTTTTTCCATGCAAAATTAATTGCCCACTAACAGTAAGAAGGTCGCATCATGTCTGCATTCAGGTTGCCTAATTTCTGCTTAGATGTTGCCCAGTAAAATACCTACTGCTTACATACATAGTCACCCCCAAGCATTAAAAATGTTCCTGGAGTTCTACTTGCCTACATGGTTCGGTCCTTGTTGCCCATACTAGTACACATTCGGTGCCTTTGCCCAAAGCTACTACAGAGTACACAGTTGCTTACTTGCCCAGAAACCAAATGCAAGATCTAGATATCTTACCGCATTCAGGTTGCCTAATTTCTGCTTAGAAGTTGCCCAGACGCATCTCACAACCCTTTTTTTGTGCCCAGTAACATGACAAAAAAGGGCAGGAGCGGGAACAGCTGGCGCGCGCGGGTCCAGGACCGTGCGTTGGAATCAACCAACCAACGCTCAGTGTGGGAGGCCCGCCCCATGTGCTCCTTCCCTTTCTGGTCACGTGGGGACAAAATCTTTCCTTTTTGGGCGGTCGTTGGCATTGACGGAATAACGCACGGCCGTTCCCTAGACGTGTCCAAAAAATAAATAAAGCCCATCAAAAAAATTAAAGCTAAATAGTTAATTTAAAAAATGATATGTGACTCGTTCTTCCCTCTGCCCTTGAACCGGTCATTCTTCCCCATGTTGTTACTTTTTACTCCTCGTCTCACTAAGCTCTGCTGGTCATGGCATTTCGGAGCAGAGGATGAACATAGAATTTGTACCCTTTTCGTACCGTTGGATGTTCACCTTTTAAATAGGGCCGGCCATGAGCTAGGGGCCCGGTGCAAGACGAAAAAAGGGCCCCCATAAACAAAAATGAGGCCAAAGTATAACGAGGAGTCGATGAGGCGTGGTCGCTCTGTTGTTTTTTCTTCAGCGAGACTGTGGTATACAAAATGCTCTATGCTTGTTCGGTCAACTAAAGCATGACAATTTTTATTCCTAATTTGTTGTTGGGTCTTCCTATACACGCAGGTGGGGACCCTGGCAAGTGAGGGCCCTGTGCGGCCGCACATGTCCCACATGCTCAAGGCCAACCCTTCTTTTAAACGATATTACGGTAATAATATACTATGAAGAAACAGTAGAAAACGCTAGAGATAGCTAGCTTCACGTGAGTCTTCCTTTGGTACGGAACTAATTTCGGCTTCATTGGGAGATAATCATGTTTCTTATTATTTGGATTTACACAAGGAACCTTGTGAGCATGATTGCTCTCGTACAACATGGAAAAAAGAAGGTAGAGAATGGAACTAAACATTGGATACGCGAGAAGCTGAAGGATTAGCTCATTGAAGATGCAACTCTAGGACCAACGACACTACAACATAAGGTTAAAGAACATTACAAGGTCAAAATCCATTGCAAGAGAGTATATATGGATAAGCTGCTAGCTTAAACAAACTATATGAGTATACTGATTGCAGATCATGTAATGCATTGTTTTCTCTTGTTTATATTCATATAATTGATTTGCCATACATGCATGAGTGCAGATCATGTAATGCGTTGTTTTCTCTCGTTTATATTCATATAAACGATATTGTCTTACATGCATGAGTGCATATAAAGAACTAGTATCGATAGAGTTTGATATGCCAGTGAGAATACTAATGTTCCTCTGATGGTAAGAGCCAAGAATTAAAAGAAAGAGTTTGCTGATATGATTCGGTGACACAACAATGGGTACATGAAGCAAAAAACTAAACGTGCTAGCCCTGCAATGAGCACAATAAGCAAAACAAAAGGCTCAGTTTATGATTCTCGTGCATTACCTTCCTATCGTCATGGGTACTCTTGGAGGTGCTTTTGTTGTGTACAAGTGATGTATGTGGACTTGACCTCATGTATGTGATTTAAGCGAAAATGTATGTATTGCATATGGACCAAGAGTGATTTTTGGGTGTGAATGCCAATGTTTCTGTGATGTGTGTGAACCTATGAGTTTATGTCACTTGATGCAATGTTATGCACTCTCCAGTATATATACTAATTAATTGTGTGCATGGATATTGTCAAATTATAGGGGAGGTTATGCCCAATTTTTAGTTTTTAAATTACAATCTCCTGACAGTTTAAAGTGACTGCTTTAAGCTACTTGTGAATGGTAATTCCATGACTTGAATTACTGGAACGTGAGGCATAGAAAGAAGTGTGCTTAGTTTCCATAATAGATTCGTAGTGCAGTACTGGACTTGTAATATTGCTTTCGGAAATATTTGAGCTGACTCACTGATACCCACAAGTATAGGGGATCGTTGAAATCTTCGTTGGGAAGTATTACCCAAATTTATAGCTCGACTCCATGGCAACACAAGAATACCAATAAGACTTTGGCGATTGAGGCGTCACTCTCAACCACACTTGTATATCAATAAACTTGCAGCAGTGATAGTGATGGCAGTAGGATGATTCAAGTAGCAAATAAAATAACAGTAGTAAACAAGTGTTTCCCAATTTTCACCGGAAAAGTGAAAGTGTAACTCAGAGATTTAAAACGTAGGCATGAGGTGAAAGCGGGTGTTGCATGAATAAGATTGATCATATAATAAGATATAACTAGCAATGGGACTTATCTCTAACTCCGATATATGTAGGTATGTGTTCCATAAATAGTTGTGCGTACTAACCAAGAGAATTTGCACAACATCTATTGTCCTCCCTGCCCATTTCACCGGGGCCAACTTGGAACTACAGGTAATTAAGGTCTACCCTTTCGAATAGCTCGGAACAATGCATTAACACTTCATGAACACATAGAATCCTCAAACTAAAACATCCCCCTTGTTTTCCCTATATGTCACTTTTAGCTTTCGCAGGTTCAACATAATAGCAGGTGATACACTTTGCAGATAAATACCAAACTCAATTATATGATGAGGCAAAATAAGTCCAGTACTGAAATCATGCCACTCGGGCCCTAGTAGCAAGCATTAAACATAGTATAAGTGCATCAACACAATACAAAAATATCTTTAAGATAAACCCCTAAAATCTCGGACAACGTGTATCATTACATGATCAATCTCATCCAATCCCCATCCACCTCATATGCCTACAGCGGACTACTCACACATGGTGATGGTGGAGGAACTCATGGTCGATGGAGATGAAGGCGGTGAAGATGGCGGTGAAGACGGCCTCCGGATCCCTCCACCGGAGGAGAAATCCTGGATCAATCTGTCTCTGAAACCGAAGATCGTGGTGGCGGCGGCGCTCTGTTTCGCGAAAGCTCCTCCCCTCCTAGAGCAAGCAGTTTTTCGTATATATGAGGGGGTACACCGAAGAGCGAAGGAGAGGCGGTGCCCGAGGCCCAATTGAGGGTGGCCCACGCGGCCAAGGAATCTGGTCACGTGGGGCCCACTCTTTTTTCCCTCAAGCGCTTCCTCGCGTCCATCTTTTGCCCGACGTCATCCTTTTCCATAAAAAATGACGTGGTATTTTTCTCCGATTTAATTTCCTGCAAAAATAGCCAGAAAGGAGACTTTGCTAAAAACAGCGTCAAATTCAACAGTTTTATTCAAATATGGGAAGATTTCGGAACAAATTATGAAGCAAAGTGCTTGAAAAAGTAGATGCATTTTAGGTACATCACTCACGCGGTTCTCATATATTAGGTTAAGTGTGTCACAAATATTTAGGAAAAAAGCGATGCAAAATTTATTAGGGGCAAGAGAGTGTTTTCATGATCCTACTTAACACCGTTAGTGCTCATATTGTTGGATGTATGTCTAATAGACAATATATACATTTGTTTCATGATTAATGAATTATGTCTTTATGCTATAATTGCTATTGTATATGAATGTGAGATTTATAGGAAACTCATATACATGTGTAGAAACATGATCAAACCCTTTTTACCCTTTGTCATGTGTCTTAGACAAACTCGTTAATATTAGACAACCTTATTTTCCGGTCATGGACATATGTTTGTCATTATATATTAATGAGAGCGCATTATTGTCTGAACAATGTTGTCTGGAAGACACAAGTGGATGAGATACTACGAGATCAAATTTGGTCTTTACTGCAAATAGTATCGTCACAGATTGGTTAACTTTTTGTCCCTTTGACTAGGAGAATGTATGGTTGTGTATTCTGTGGAGCTTGTTTTGGCACATTCAATCATCACGGCCTTAGTTGGGTGATCAAAATGGTTGTCGCTGGGAATCTCAAAGGCATGCATTAATCGTAGTAGTTCAAGATTGAGAATTGCTCCTCTAGATAATAGAGAAAACAGAAAGTGACACTGCGCATCTTGTTAATAGGTTAGTCCGGAAAATGCCCTAAAATGATATAAAGTATAGTAAGAACATGTAGCAATGATATAAAACAAGTATGGAACAATAAAAGATACATTTAAGACGTATCAATGTGAAGTGTGTGTTCTTGGAAAAAAACTAGTGTGTGTGTGAATTACTTGTGTGCAGTTGTATCATCGAATTATAGCATTATATGACAGTTTGATGTGCTCTGAGGTTGTGACACTAGGATAATTGCCTGTGTTGTGTAAGCTGCTTGAAGTTGGCCCCTATTTGGTGCAAGTTCCATTTTGAGTCGGTTCAACCCCCTTCCTTGACTGCTTTTAGCGGCTTTGGCTTATTATCCATGTGTGCTCCACGTGAGATCCATGTGAGCGGCTAAATATCTGATCCTATTGTCAATTGCTTGATGGTGAGGTTCCTTGATGGGCTTGGGTTTGCTTGTTCTAGTAAAAAATGAATACTTCGTGAGCTTCAGGTTGTTTGGGTCCATTCAATTGTCAAGTGAGATACCATTTTAATTTGTCTACTGCTTTTAAATTGCAAAATTGGCTAGCTAGAGGGTATTTTGGTTGCGTGTTGCATCTGCTTCTTGTTGAGCATCACCAGGTAATGCAATGTTTCCATTAATTACTCGCCTCCATGGTCTCAGTTTCCTTTGTACTATAAAATTGCCTCCAAATGCACGATCTTGACCCTTGGTGATCAGTCCACCCGTTGTCTCTTGGATTTGGTTCAGTTCCATGCCCTCTAGAACTCGTGTTCCTGATCCTTTGTAATATATGTAAGCATAGTATCTGTAAAATTCTAATATGATTGATCCTTGTAAAAGAATATTGAAATATACAGTAAATTAAATATTTTTAATATATGTCGTCGTGAAGCTTGGGCACGTGGCCGGGTGGAGGTATGGTCAAAACGCCCCTGGGCCCAGATTTAAAAATGGAGATTACCTACTACACAAGTAAAATATGTTGTGTACTTTTGTACTTGATCCTTAGCTACCAAAATCAAAAATCATTTTTATAGAAAATAAATTTTCAACAAGATAATTGCTAAAAATACACAATATGAAATTTAAATTGCTACCACTATCTAAATCATCCTGGAACATAAAAATAGTGTCGCCGTAATGTAACAAACTTATTCCTCCATCTACCAATTCTTTCTCTAGTGTCCCAAAAATTGTTCTCTATTGCTTATGTAGTCAATTTTTTTATAACATCTACTGCTACGTTGAACATGGCAACACATGTTCTGCTTGCCTAAGACGTTTTCCAAGTTTAAATGAAGGTTCTACTCACGTCAAAAAAAAAAAATGAAGGTTCTACTCTATCACTATTCATAAATGCCACTTACATGAGCTACTCTGCTCATAACCCAAATAATAATTTTGGCAAGGAGAATCCTTATATCCTTACCTAGAAGGCTAGAAAGGATTAATTAATGTTACTATACGGCTTTTCAAAATCAAATTTGGTGTATATTTTCTTTTTCCAGCCAACGAACTTCGGCAACGATTTAATGGCTATTTTTTTTTAATAATACTTTTTTTAAATTAAATTCAAAAAATATTACGCAAAATCACAAAATTTCAGAAATAATACGGCATCGGCCCAGGCTGAGCCGATTAGTACCTGTCGGCCCAGGCCTGGCCGACTAGTACCTTTCGGCCCAGGCCTGGCCGATAAGCTACTAATCGGGGCAGTCCACTGGGCACTTATCGGCCAGGCCTGGGCCGATTAGTCACTTATCGTCCAGGCCTGGGCCGATTAGTAACTTATCGGCCAGGCCTGGGCCGACAGGTACTAATCGGCCCGGGCTGGGCCGAGGCCGTATTATTTCTGAAATTTTGTGATTTTGCGTAATATTTTTTGAATTTAGTAAAAAAATGTATTATCAAAAAAAAATTAGCGATTTAATGATTCTCCCCAGCACCACTACTCCACTACTCCAAGGGGGGCGCCAAATTATGGACAACTGGGGGGGGGGGGGGGGGGGGGGGGGGGGGTGCGAAAATGCAGTTAGCTTAGGAGATACGCTTTCCCTCTCTGTCTTACTCTCCACTCCCGTACGTTCCATTTAGAGAGAGAGAGGGGTTCATCTCCTCCCCATCTCATCTGCGTGCTCAGAATCAAAAAAGCAGAGACGGAAGGAGTGGTTGGGTGGGTGGAATGCAGCACACCACCAAGGCTTAGCTAGGGTTTTCTCCCCCAATCTCCCGTCGCCTCCCCGCGCCGCCGCCGCCCACGATCGCCGCCATGATCGGCGGTGCCGACGAGAACGAACCGGAGGCCCGACCTCCCCCTCCCTGGCCGCCGATCGCGCCCCCTTCTTCGCCTCTTCCGGGGCCCGCCGGCCTCGGGAGGAGGCTGCTCGGCTCCATCCGCGGCGCCCTCGCGCTCCCCGCGGGCCCCAAGGTCGGCCTCGGCCTGCTGCTCCATCTCAGGCCCGACCACCCTCTCCTCCACCCACCAACCCCGCCCGCCTCCGCGTCCGAGGACCCTCTGGAGGACGATGCTGCTGCGGCAGCGGCACGGCCTCACGCCGACGCGGGGCCGCGCTCGCCCGTGAACCGAGACGGGATCGTCGCCGACGCTGCTGCTACGTCGCCGGGTCCGACCAACGCCACGCTCGGCCAGTGGGCCGCCAACAGGGCTCCACGCCTCCTCCAGTACCTCAGGCCAGCGGCGGACACGGCCGGTGACCAGGAGTTCGGCCTGGTGGACGGGCAGCGAGCCGACGAATTCCGTGCGGGCGACCAGTCAAGGTCCATCCACGTCGTGTGTCCGCCTGAGGACGAGTCAATCGCAACCGACGTTTCGTCTGCGTCCGAGGACGACGAGCCTCTGGGAGATGCCGCCGACGCAGGCCTGGACTCGCTGGTGAACCCATACACACCCAGCGACGCTGCTGCAGAGAGTGCGCCGGCCAACACCCCGTTCAGGAAGTGGGCGTCCAAGAGGGCTCCCCACCTCCTCATGCCGGCGGCGGACACGGCCGGTGACCAGGAGTCCGGCCTGGTGGATGGGCAGCAAGCCAAGGAATTCCGTGCGGGCGACGAGTCAGTGCCCACCTGCGTCGCGTCTCCGTCTGATGACGAGGAGGACGAGTCAATCGCAACCGACGTTTCATCTGTGTCCGAGCAGGACGGCCCTCTGGAAGATGCTGTAGAATGGCCTCACGCCGCCCAGGGTGACGCCGGAGCTGAACTTGCCTTGGAAGATCACGGTGCTACTGCTGGGGATGATCAGGTAGAGAAGGTGCTGCAGCAGTGTACTGGTGATCAGCTGAGAGCTGCCAGGGGTGATCAGGAGGTGGTACAGCAAGGTGCCATCCACTCAAGGGATGAAACCACATGTGACATTGCTGCTGAGGATCAAGAGAAGGTGGGATCATCCGAGAATGTTGATGCTGTGGAAGGCTTGGAGTTGGTGCAGCAAGATGCCATTGACAGAAACGGTGAAGGCACAGATGGCACTGCTGCCGAGGATCAAAACAAGGCAGTGGAGCAAGTGGACGCTTATGGATTGGGAACAACTGAGAATGGTGATGCTGAGGATGATCGAGAGGCAGTGGAGCAATGTGTCATCGACAAAGAGGGTGCGGCCGTGGATGATAATGCTGTCAAAGATCACGAGGTGGTAGGGCCAGCTGTCATGGCCGGAATGTGTGCAACCATAGATGACATTTCTGCCGAGGATCAACAGAAGAAAGTGGAGCAGTGCTCAACTTGTGACTCGGAAACAATCGAGAATGATGATGCTATGGAAAATCAGGAGGTGGTGGAGCAAGGTGTTGTCTACAGAGAGGGTTTAACCATTGACCATGATGATTATGTCGAAGACCACAAGGTGGTAGAGCAAAGTATCATTGAAGGAATTCCCACTTCTACATATGGCATTGCTGTTGAAGATCAAGAGAAAGTGGTGGAGCAATGTGCAGTTCACGAACCAATTGCAACTAAGGATGAATGCAATGTCGAAGAAAAGGAGAAGGTGGGGGATCAAGAGAAGAAAGTGGAACAATGTGTAACTTATGACTCGGAAACAATCGAGAATGGTGATGCTGTGGAAGATCAGGAGGTGGTGCAGCAAGGTGTTGTCTACAGAGAGGGTTTAACCATTGGCCATGATGATTATGTTGAAGACCACAAGGTGGTAGAGTTGCAAAGTATCATTGAAGGAATGGCCCCTTCTACATATGGCATTGCTGTTGAAGATCAAGAGAAAGTGGTGGAGGAACGTGCAGTTCACGAACCAGAAGCAACAACGATGAATACAATGTCGAAGAAAAGGAGAAGGTGGGGATCATGAAAGAAAGTGGAACAATGTGTAACTTATGACTCGGAAACAATCGAGAATGATGATGCTGTGGAAGATCAGGAGGTGGTGGAGCAAGGTGTTGTCTACAGAGAGGGTTTAACCATTGGCCATGATGATTATGTTGAAGACCACAAGGTGGTAGAGTTGCAAAGTATCATTGAAGGATGGCCCCTTCTACATATGGCATTGCTGTTGAAGATCAAGAGAAAGTGGTGGAGGAACGTGCAGTTCACGAACCAGAAGCAACCAACGATGAATACAATGTCGAAGAAAAGGAGAAGGTGGAGGATCATGAAAAGAAAGTGGAACAATGTGTAACTTATGACTCGGAAACAATCGAGAATGCTGATGCTGTGGAAGATCAGGAGGTGGTGGAGCAAGGTGTTGTCTACAGAGAGGGTTTAACCATTGGCCATTATGATTATGTCGAAGACCACAAGGTGGTAGAGCAAAGTATCATTGAAGGAATGCCCGCTTCTACAGATGTCATTGCTGCTGAAGATCAAAAGAAAGTGGTGGAGCAATGTGTACTTCACGAACCAAGAGCAACTAAGGATGAGTACACTGTCGAAGAAAAGGATAAGGTGGAGGATCAAGAGAAGAATGTGGAACAATGTGTAATTTATGACTTGGAAACAATCAAGAATGTTGATGATGTGGAAGATCAGGAGGTGGCCGAGCAAGGTGTTGTCTACAGAGAGGGTTTTACTATTGGCCATGATGAATATGTCGAAGACCACAAGGTGGTAGAGCAAAGTACCATTGAAGGAATGCCTGTTTCTACAGATGACATTGCTGTTGAAGATCAAAAGAAAGTCTTGGAGCAATGTGCACTTCACGAACCAAGAGCAAGTAAGGATGAGTACACTGTCGAAGAAAAGGAGAAGGTGGTGGAGCAAGGTGCCATTGACAAACAGGTGGCGACGAACATGGATGTTGCTGTGAAAGATCAAGATAAGTTGATGAAGCAACACATCATCGACAATCAGGGTACAGTGCCCATGGATGATAGTGCGGTGAAAGACTGTGATAAGGCAGCGACACAGAATGCCAGTGATGCGATAATAACATACAGGGATGATGATCCTGTGGAGGAACTTAATAAGGTGGGGAATCAAGGTGTCATCAACGAAAATGGCAGAACCAAGGTTGATACTAATATGGAGGAACACGGCTATCCAAAGGAACAAGTCATCGTTGACAATTGGGGTACATTCAGTGATGCTACTGTTTTGGAAGATAAGAAGGCTGAGGTTGAGCTATGCAACGGTGATGAACAGATAGCAGATTCCGTTTACATGAAGGGGAGCATGTTGGAGCAAAGGACCGGCAGCAAACTGGAAGCAACAAAGTCTGATTTTACTGTTGAAAATCACAAGGATGTAGTGGAGCGTATTTGCCATGAATGGGGTGCACCTGATGATGATCTTGCTATGGACACGGCAGCTTCTCAGAGTATCAAAGAAATTTCATCTTCTGAGCTGGTTTCAGCGGCGGCAAATGGCAGTGATGAGGGTATAGGCAAGGAGAAGATTAAACTGCCCATTAGGTATCCTCAAAGGCCTGGGAAACTGAACTACCCCTTTTACATGTCGAAAGGGAGCTGCTCATACGGGTTCTCATGCCAATTCCATCACCCACCGGTAAAATTTACGCCACTGCACCTGTTTACCATCATTTCATATATATTCTTTAATTTTTGGGCAAGAAAACTTGGTTTGTATCTTTACTTAGTAGAATGCTGCAATTTTGCTTACCACACTAGGTTGTGTAATTTTTTTCTGTCATACCTGTGCCATCTGTCTTTGATCTCGGTAGATAGTACTGTGATCTGTATTTGAATACATTAAGCACACGCATGCAGTCCTTGTATGTTTGTTCCACTTAGATGATATATATATGTGCGTAGACATGCCAAACAACATGCTCTTTTCTGTATAAGAATGTAGTCTCACACCCTTTTCTGGTCCCCAAATAACAGATTATGTAGCGTTATTAATGTTTTATCTGCCGAAATGTAGTGAACATTTTAAAGGAAGATTATATACCTCGTTCGCTAGTTTGTTCATCAGCTATTTAGTAATTTATTTTCCTTCTTTTTGTTGATGTTGTCATTGCTACAGCTTAAAGCCAAGCCAGACGGTTCGTGGTCTCCTTCTGAACAAGGAAATCATGGTGTTGCAGGAATTCTGGAACTGAACCGCATTGGCCTCCCCATACGAGAAGTATGCTTGTGATGTATTTTCATCTATTGAAGTTGGTACTTATGATTTATATTGTAAATTGCTGAAACTGCATTTTTATCTACTTCTCAGGGAGCAAGAAATTGCACCTACTATATGCGGAATGGTGCTTGCAGATATGGCAAACACTGTCATTTTAACCATCCAGAGCATGTCATTGATGCTCAGTTCTATGCACCAACAGGGTGGGAGGATAATGCTTTGCAATTGGAGAAATCTTCTGACGATACAACATTAGATGGCACATCACACTTGAAGAAATCTTCAGATGATGCAACCTTGGATGACACATCATACTCAAAGAAGTCCTCTGACCATGCAACTTTGGCTGACACGGCATACTCAAAGAAGTCTTCTGACCATGCAACCTTAGATGACACTTCATCTAGCTCAGCGGTCCTGCCACCAAACATATTAAGAATGCTTTTACCTCCCCAAAAAGTGCTGCCTAGTGCAGAAGGAAAGGTGAAAAAGGTACATGTTGTGCTTATTTATATTATGCGTGATGTTTAGATTTGTATTTGGACATTTGGCTTGCATGTTGCTACTATTGTGACACCGTACTGTGTACTTTTCCTAGACTAATGACTGGTCTATTTGGCTTTCTGATAATTTTTACCCTATCTGCTTTATGTAGGATTCAGGATGGTCATCAACCTCGGATGATTCCGATGGTTGCTGTTCAGCAGATAGTTCAGATGGGCCTTTGTGCAAGCAGGAGCCTGTGCATAGTTCAGATGGGCCTTTGTGCAAGCAGGAGCAGCATGTGGATTACCCTGAGAGGCCTGGCAGACCAGAATGCCCTTTCTATCTGAGGTTCGGTGATTGTAAATTTGCATCAGCATGCAAAATCACCACTCAAAAGACAAATATCCTGAGCTACCTGGGGAACCAGAATGTCCGTTCTATATGAAAAACCGGTTCTGTAAATTTGGGGCACAATGTAGGTTTAATCACCCAAAGGATTGGAGTCCTACAGCGGAGAGCCCAACGAATGCAAAAAAATCTGTTGCCATTCATGAACGTCATGAATCTACCAGAATCGCAGTAGAAGATCATGTGCCCCAGCAACAGCAGTATCCTGAGAGACCTGGTCAGCCAGACTGCCGATACTACCTGCAATTTGGGAAATGTAAATTCATGTCTGCGTGTATATTTCACCATCCAAGAGATGGACTTCCAGTTGGGTCGAATCCCTCAGGTCCAGCTCACTCTGATCAAATTGGACCTGAAACACATGACATGCCAGAATGCCCATTCTATATGAAAACTGGGAAATGTCAGTTTGGGTCAGCATGTGAATTTCATCACCCCAAAGATACATGTTCAACTACAGAGGTATGTCTTTATCATTATTGATATTCAAGTTAACACTATTTATTCAATCATAACTAGTTTTCAACTGTTCCCTTTTGTCTGGCTGACCCGTGTTGCATTATTAGCTCATAGAGATCTTTACCATCTTTGACATTTATGCAAATAGAAACTAATTAACTTCTGTGTGTTCAGAACTCTTGTTCAGTTTGCTGCGAGTATGTTACTATTGCTCTGCTTGTGTGTACACGAGACACTCTTGTTGTCCAATGTACTACCTCGTATAAATGAAGTCTATTTTGAACCTTTTCCATTCCCATTGCACCAGACCGGATGTTTGAAAAATGCTCACTGGGAAATAATGATCGTACTATCCATGGACTATGTAGTGTTAGGGATGCTAAAGCCTTGGTTATCTTTGTAGTAGCTAATAATATACTATCTCAAGTGGCTTGGACCTTTCTTTTCTACAATAACATCGCTATCTGGTTGATTTTTTGTTTGACAAGTAGGACATGTCATGTCACCCAACGGAACCAAAATGGATGCTCTCTTTTTTTCTCATTCTTTTACATGTGTCGCTCATGGATTTTATGCTGTTTCAGGGAGAATTCGGTCACAAGACTGACTTGGCACTTGATAATTTCACAAGGCCAGAGAATGCTGTGCAGACACAAGAACAGATCATGTATCCTGAAAGGCCCGGTGAACCTCGGTGTTTCAACTACATGAGGCATGGCTTTTGTAGGTTTCAGATGAACTGCAAATACCACCATCCAGCAGACCGGCTCTCTAGGAAACAGGTGCGTAATACTAATAGCCATAAATTTCAGACGTTTAACTGCGATGCATTACACTGCCTTACAATGACATATGTCGTTGCTGCTTATGAATGCAGTACGACTCGACTTACCACTGAACTCGTCCACATCTACCGCTGGAGTAAAGCTGTAACCATACTGCTTACCGTGTCAATGCTATCAACTGCAAGGTACCTTATGACATCTTGAACAATGATTTTCTTCTTGGAGCAGTGATCTTTCTGATTCTATGTGCTATATTGCTATGCAAATTTAGAACTCTTGATGTGGCTAACCTGGTTCTTGTTTGTTTCGCAGCATCTTCTGTTTCTGGGCGTTGGAGCTAACTCGAGTGGGTATGACTGACGATTGAAGGAGATGCGGATCTGAGGATGCACAAAAGTTTAGAGCCATTCAGTCTTGTTTTTGTCTATGATATGAGTACTTGCTAGTCGTATCCGTTTGTGTCAGACTTCCGCTTAAGAGCGTTTTATGGTGTTTATAAGGCACTTGCACCTTGTCGATTTACAGGAATTGTATGGTCAAGGCAGTAAACTGTGAACTGTAATCTGGATATCTTGGCATGACTATGACTTGATATTTGCCCTCTGGCTAGATGTAGCATGCAGACTTTGATCTTGGTATCATTGCATTCATGCCGTGATGTGTTTTGACGCCTGGTTTGAACTGATGTTTGTTTACGAAGAGAGATGAGGCGGTGAATGCAGAAGCCGGCAAGCGATTTGTTACTGTCTGCTACTAGTAGTGGATAGAGATCGGGCAAGAGTTTTCAATTGTTACCTTTTGTCTACTGTCTCTGTCTGCTATAAGTACTCCCGGTAGCTAAGATCGATCGTCCAGCTGCTTAACTTGAATCATTGGTGATCGTCCGGCTGCTTAACTTGAATAATTGGTCGATGACAGAGCAAAAACTTATCATGTTTAGAAATGGGCCTGGCCTCGTTTAGTGCGTCTACTATTAGCACCCTTGCTATACATAATTTTAAAAACTTGCTTTGTTTTTTGAACAGTTAGTCAAATTTTCTTTGTCCGAATCATAGTAGTGGTTACCTAACTTTGCAATGAAGAAACTGAGAGATCAATAAAATTGCATTATTGTTTCTGGTTCGACTCCACGAATAAAGTTTAGGTTCCACGTTGCAGACATAGGCCAATCTATTTTGCCCAAAAGCAGAGAGCATAATAATAGCAAAGGAAAAACGTCCATGGCAATTCAGACTAATTTCCAAGCCCAAATGCAATCTTCAGTGGTATACTGCCGAAACAAGAACAAGACATAGCGAGGCAAACATTTGTGATGCCCTTATTGGAGGAAACTGAGTTTTTTTTTTTTTTTTGACGTGTGAGGAAACTGAGTTTGAGGATTGTCACTGAAGACAGATCACCATCTGACAAAGCAAGGGAAAAAATCAGTCTCCAAAACATTGCAGGGCAAACGCGTACATTGCTGCAGTTCTTGCTTACCAGAGTCATGACAGTCGAAGAAGAAAATGCAGTTAATCCCTTCCCGTCGTGTCTGAATCAGGTGACCACGGTCCACGGGCATAACGAACGGTGTGGTCTGTACCTAAAGTCTGTAACCTGAATTGATCTCGGGCAACGTCAGTAAGAAGACAATGCCCACAGGAGCACGAACAGCTTCGTATTATATAGATTCAGTGCATCAATTCCAAACAGTGATGGAAAAGTTCAGTGAAGAATCTATACACATTCAAGTAAACCAAACCATAGTCACAACAAATTTTGAAACATCAGATCACTAATTTTCCATTGATTGATGATAACAAGATGGTACCATCAGAGAGTACATAACACAGCCAACAAAGTTCAGTACGAAATCTATCCACATTCGGATAAACCAAACCATAGGCACAACAAATGTTCTAACATCAGATCGAGAACTTTCATCGATTGATGACGCTAACAAAGATGGTACCATCAGAGACTGCATAACACCATAACACATCCGACACTGCACAAACGAGTGAATCTTCCTACCCCAACCAGAGGCAACAGGCTAACAAGAAACTAACATGTTCAGAAGTATTCAGACATGGTGTGCAATATGGGCCAAGACTAGAGCGACTCATGCTGCTCTATGAGTAGGCACGATTGGAACAAGAATAGATACAGAAGTATTCAGACATGGTGTGCAATGTGGGGCTTTCAACTGACAATACAAATTCCAGTTACAGATTAGAACGTATCAGGATAAACTAACCCAGAATTCGTGCAAATCCGTGGCATCATCATCATACTGAGAAGCAATTAAAGGTTCAGAGCACAACATTCAGATCCGATAGCCAACTTTTTCTCATTGCTGATGATAACAAGAGGATAACATCAGACACTACACGGGAACAGAACACACCATCATAGCACAAACGAAACACCTACACGCACTCTAGATTCCAAACACAAGATAAGCTAACATCTCTACACCTCCAGATCAGGGGCCACAAAGCACGCACTCTACGCCCTCTCACCCCTGATGCGGCGTGCGAGCTGGATATCCTTGGGCATGATGGTGACGCGCTTGGCGTGGATGGCGCAGAGGTTGGTGTCCTCGAAGAGCCCGACGAGGTACGCCTCGGCGGCCTCCTGCAGCGCGGAGACGGCGGAGCTCTGGAAGCGGAGGTCGGTCTTGAAGTCCTGCGCGATCTCCCTGACGAGGCGCTGGAAGGGGAGCTTGCGGATGAGCAGCTCGGTGCTCTTCTGGTACTTGCGGATCTCCCGGAGCGCGACGGTGCCGGGGCGGAAGCGGTGGGGCTTCTTCACGCCGCCCGTGGCCGGGGCCGACTTGCGCGCGCCTTGGTCGCCAGCTGCTTCCTGGGCGCCTTGCCGCCGGTGGACTTCCTCGCCGTCTGCTTGGTGCGGGCCATGGGGGCTGGAGAGAGGCTGCTGGTGGTCTGGGGTTGTTTTGCTTGGTGGAGGCTGGGAGATTTGGGAGGTGGAATGAGGAAGAAGGGTGGGGAGCGGGGCTGCTTTTATGGTGAGATGGCGGGTGGGCGCGCGTCCGGCGAAATTTTGGATTTTTTGGCGCGCTGAGTTTTGGGGAGGGGAGGGTGGGTTTGAGCGGTCGGATTTGGGAAGAGGGGACGGTGGAGATTCGGTGTCAGGTGAGGCACACGGATCGTGGGGAGGAATCCGTGTCATGGTGGTTCCTGCGTTCTGGTTGGTTGGTTGCTTGCTTGCTTGCCGTGGGCTGCTTGGACCTCTCTTTTTGCGCCTGAAGACTGAAGCGATGAACCAGTCACCTGACATAGCTTGTTTTTACATCGCTCTCAATCCAAACAAAAGATAAAAGCTTCTACTCATTGTATCAAAACTAGCACTATATGTTCAAAACAATAAATGTTTGCACTATGTATATTATATGCTTATAGGAGTACACATTCTCCTTTGAGACACATTGCTTGTGAGAATTGTACGCCGGCAGTGGCATCACCTCGAAACGAGCCGAGAGCTGAAACTTAATTTGAAACAAGCCATGGCAACACATCTCATCGCCGACTCATATGTTTAATTGTTTCAGCCTGAACAATTCATCAATAAAGCTTTGTATTATATTCGAGCAGGCCGGCAAGGCAGGCGAGGACGAGCAGGTGCTCTTCATCGTCGATGTCGGCCTGGGCTTCCTCGTCGAGCAGTTCGGCGAGCAGCTCCTCATCGTCGGAGTCCATGGCTCGGCCGGCCAAATCGCCGAACATCAAGTAGGCAAGGTGGAGGCGAGCCTTTCCCGAGGGCCTTCTTTGCGGCGAGACGACGGCGGGGGGAGGAGGGGCACGACGGCGGGGGGAGGAGGGGCGGCCGGCGGCGGAGGATTGGGCGAGATGGCGGCTTCGTAGCTAGTTGTATGCGGCGGAGGTGGGGAGGGGTGGTACTGGCGGCGACATCGCGGCGACGCGAGAGATGGGGAAAGAACACGGCGTGGGGGTGGGATATGCGCTATCACGCCGACAGCGCTGGCCCACGCGCGCTTTTCTCCCCCCAAGCCGAACCCGGTGGGCTGGGTTTGGCCTGGGAACGCCGGCGCTAGTTTCCGCCGATCCGGCGCTTTTTGGGCTCCTGGGGCGACTAGGCCCAGGCCAAAACGGCGCTAAAATCGGCCCTGGGGGGACGGCTGGAGATGCCCTTAGGGCCATGGAGACCCCGTAGATCTCGGTTCTTGCCGGTGGGAGGGCTTCGTTCTCAGTTGTTTTTTTTTTGTTAGGGTTTGTGTCATTTTCAGGATAGTGAGGCGGCGACTTCCTGAAGATGGAATAAGGTCCTCCCCGCCTAGCCCACGTTTCGGTGGTGCGTCTAGCATCGTCAGAGGTCTGTGGAGGTGCGTCTCCGGCGGATCTCACGGGATTCGGTCGGCGTTTATCTTCGGTGGATCCGACCGGATCCAGTGTTCGTTCATCTGTATTCGTGTGTCTACAAATTGGATATTTCCAAACTATACTTCTCTTTATCGGCGACGGTTGCTGTGCTGGTGCGCTGGTCCTTTGTGGCCCTAGCACGACGATTTCCCGACTGTATACTACAACAAGGTTTGCCTGACTCCGGTGTGGAGGGGCGATGACGGTGGCAGGCTCGCTCCATTGTTTGTAGTCGTCGCTAGGTGGTATACGGATCTGGATGTAATTTATTTTACTTCTTTTGTTCTTTGTACTACTTTGATGGTTGATGAATATAGATTGGAAATTCCCCGAAAAAAAAATTTAGGATGGGAATGAGAAGGCACTCTCGGATGGGAAGCAGTTCCGTTGCCTTGCCTAAATACCGTTGTACGGTATATTGCCAGCCCAAGGATATCCTTTGAAGAAGGCCATGGAGAATAATGGCTATCCTCAACATAACAGAAGCTTAAGAAACTGGAAACATGTACTGGGTATCTGAGCTTGCGCGGGCTAGATCAAAAGCGCACATAAGCTTCTTGCAACAAATTCAAGTTCTCAAGTGAAGCACGCATCGCACGCTCGAATTGACATTAGACAAGGGCAAAGGATCGTGAAGCACAGCTATGTTTATAACTAGTTGAATTTTGGCGTGGCGTGGGTGTTTTTTGTGCAATTTTTTTGTTAACCAAAATGTTGGTTAAATTGGTATATTGAAACATTTTTTTATATTTTTGTTATGAATAGGTAGCATCTTTTTGCGTGCATTTGTGATATATTGTGTACACTATTCAAATATTTGAAGGTTTAAAATGCTCAAATATGTTTTTATTTCGACGTCAAAATTTTATTGAAACCAGAACAATCCATTTGAGTTTGATTTTATATTTGCGAAAAGTTTGTTTGTGTCGTGGTGAAATGTTGGCCAAATTAAAATGTTAAAACAAATTTGGTGTTTGTTATGAGTACAATGCGGCTATTTTAGGTGAGCATTTCGGTTGTATTTTATGGAGTATCGGAATATTCGCTGATATGTTGGATAAATTGCAAGTTGCGAACATTTTATATTTTGTTATTATAAAGTGGAACAATACTTGTAGTTTTTAGATAAATGACGCTTATTATTGAGTGAGATGTGAAACATTTCGAGCATTGTAAAAATATGACTCCAGTATCATCTGTTTAAAGAATTGGAACATTGCGTAAACAGTACTTTTTAATCTTTTCCTCCTGTTTAATAAAAATCTTAATATTTCATATTTCTTTCATTTTTTGTACACCATGTAAGAATATTCGTTGAAATGAAATATGAACAGCTCTTATATTCCATCATTTAGTATACCCCATCCGGAACGCTGTGATCTGAAATGGTAAAATTCTTCGTAATCTGTCGTCCGGAGTAGCTCCAATTTTTTTAGCAAATTTAAATGTTCAAGTGTGTTTGTAGTTTGACATAGATATTTAGTTAATCTACTTAATCAGGAGAAATACACTGTATAAGTATTTTGTAAATATGAATCCATTTATTTATATGGAATGCATTTAGGATTTGTCTAAATTTTGCCAAGTTGGAATTTTGGGAAATGTTCGTATATTGTCAAAAGGGACAAATCCGAAGGGCACTCAAAATTTTGAAATATTCGAATTTGAATTTTTATCGGATGACATAAATAATCAACATTTATTTTCGTGCGTGCACTTTGATATATTTGTTGAATTTTCCAAATAGATATTTAAATGTATTGATTTTCCAGCATTTTGCATTTTTCGGGGAAAAAATAAAGAAAAAGGGGAAAGGGAAAAAAATTCTGAAGTGTGGGGCCACTGTGACGTAGCAATGACGTCACAGTGGCCACAACTGGCCGGACTTCCGCGGCGGCGTTGGGCTCGCCGGCGACGCTCCGCCGCGCTCCCGGACGCGCGCGTGGGCGCGCTGGATGCGCCCTGACCAGGGCGACCCGCACGTGGCGTCGCCGCCCCTGCTGGGTCGCCGGAGCGGCCGTGGCGGGGCCCGGACGCGGCCGAACATGGCGAACGCGATGGCGCCGATTCCGGCGAGGTGGCAGCGTTTGGGCACGCGCGGCTCGGCGATAAGATGTAGGGGCCGACGACGCACCTCGCCGTGCTCACCGATTTGAACGGGGGGGCTCGAAACGGCGGCGGAGCGCGCCGGCGGCGGCGGCCATCCTCGGCCTCGCGCAGGAGAGAGAAGGAGGGGATGGATCTGCGGTTTTTTTTCACAAAGGACCTTGACGTTTTCCGAAATTAGATGCAAGTCCCTGTCTTCGGAAAAGGGAGGCTCGCGGAGCAATTTCTGGGTTAGCTAGTCGTTTTTTGCGAAACGCCCCAGCGACGTGCGACTGACAGGTGGGGCCCACCCGGCTATTGTTCAACACTGTAGATGAACAGTAGCATGAACAGTAGCGCGGGCGCGCTCAGGCCGCGAAATCGCCCAACTTTTGTATATACAGATTCCGGCAAGGTGGCAGCGTTTGGGCACGCGAGGCTCGGCGATAAGATGTAGGGGCCGACGACGCACCTCACCGTGCTCACTGATTTGAAGGGGGGGCTCGAAACGGCGGCGGAGCACGCCGGCGGCGGCGGCCATCCTCGGCCTCGCGCAGGAGAGAGAAGGAGGGGATGGATCTGCGGGTTTTTCAGAAAGGACCTTGACGTTTCTCGAAATTAGATGCAGGTCCCTGTCTTCGGAAAAGGGGGGCTCGCGGAGCAATTTCTAGGTTCGCTAGTCGTTTTTTGCGAAACGCCCCAGCGCCGTGCGACTGACAGGTGGGGCCCACCCGGCTATTGTTCAACACTGTTGATGAACAGTAGCATGAACAGTAGCGCGGGCGCGCTCAGGCCGCGAAATCGCCCAACTTTTATATATGAGTAACTAGTGGAATTTCGTGCGGCGTCACGCCGCAACTCTTTTGAATGTTTTTATTAGTAGTGTATGTTGTTGTTGATTGTTTTAACTGGCAGTGTATGTTTTTGATGGTATTGTATCGTATATTAAGTGGATGATCGCGTTTTTTTGTATGCATATGGGTTGTTTGTAGATAAGTAATTATGTGGCAGCAGCACAGCCATTCTGTCAGTGGCAGCAACATCACACCAGCATCATCACACCAGACTCGAAGCGGATGCAGAGAAAAACAGAGGCGGCATGGCCAAGCTTGGGGCTCGAGGTGGAGGTCCTAGCCAACATGGAGCCGAGTCGAGGAGGCTATTGCTGTGAATAGGGAGGCGCAGCAGGAGGTGCGGTCAAGCAAGAGCGGGGACACTCGCTTTGTCATATTGTAAATATAGCTGTGTGAAGAATTTAAATTTGAAAATGTGCACAATCAAAAGTTGTTCGGATTTAAATCTATAGAAATTCAAAAAAAGTTTGCATTTATAAGTTGTATTCATTTTTGAATTATGTTTACGTTTATTAAATGATCAGATTTGAAAGGCATGCAACTTTTTGAAATATTCAAATCTGGAATTTGATCGTACGACATAAATAGCAAGCGTTTATTTTTCTGTTCATGTTGATATATTTGTCATATTTTTCCGACGGATAGATTGGAAGTTATTGTTATACTTCACATTTCATATTCTTCTTATCTTTTTCTTTTGCTGAAATAATACTCCAAATATTTGTGAATTTTTTCTTGCATATAATTTTGGGGAGAAAAAAAAACAAAAACAAAATTCACAAAAAAAAAAATCGGAATATTTCATATTTCTCTTATCTTTTGTAGATCATTAAAAAATAATCATCGAAATTAAATAAAAGCAGCTCTTATATTCCATCACCTAGTAAAGCCCACTGTGGACGTTGTAATAATCATCGAAAGTTTGCATTTATAAGTTGTATTCATTTTTGAATTATGTTTATGTTTATTAAATGATTAGATTTGGAAGTCATTCAAATTTTTGAAATATTCAAATCTGGAATTTGGTCGTACGCCATAAATCGCAAGCATGTATTTTTCTGGTCATTTTGATATTTTTTTTCATATTTTCCTGATGGTTAGATTTTAAACTATTGATTTTGCAATATTAATCCTTTTTCTGGAAATTGTCTAAACAAACTGGATCTACCTGTCAGGAAGTTTAGAATTTTGTAAAAAAAAATTTGGAAAAGAATAAATCGCTGACGTGTGGGGCCCACTGCGATTTTTTTTAGAGAATTTTTACGTATGAAATGTTTTGTTATCATGACATAATAAATGTTGAAGGAAATTCGAATTTGACGAAATGAAATGTTTGTGCGAATTTGAATCTAAAAATTGAGAAGTTAGAATCAAACAAACTCGAAAGCGATGACAGGGATGGAAACTACTCGCCGACCTGCATATTTTCATGTATATAATTTTTGAAAAACGCGGGGACATTTCTGCAAAATATTTGACAAAATTCGTCAAATGTTTGTGTGAATTTGGATCTAAAAATTGAGGAGTTAGAGTTGATCAACTTCGAAAGCGATAACGCAGGACTTTTCTGCAAAAAAAATTGACAAATTTTTTCAACGCGCGGACTTTTCTCAAAAATTTTGATAAAATTCGTCAAATGTTTGTGCGAATTTGTATGTGTTGTGCGAATTTGGATCAAAATCGAGAAGTTAGAGTCGATAAAACTTGAAACCGTTGGGGGGAATGAAACGTACTCGTCGACGTGCATATATTTCTTGCATATAATTTTTGGGAGAAAAAAAACAAAAAACAAAATTTCGCAAAAAAAGAGTACTGTATGACACTGTTCATGAACAGTCCTTACTGTTCGTAGGAACAGTATCCGAGCTCTCTCAGCTCGCTAAACGGATGCTCTTTTATATAGTGAGTAATGCTGAGTGACGAGGGTAGTTTCGTCTGTCTCGTCAAACTTTGACGGAAAGTTATAACGAAAGTAACGGTAATGTTATATAAGGAAACAAATTTTGGGAGTGGTCACATAGGGAAGAAAATTTTAACCGATGTCAAATAAGGAATATAATTTTAACGGAGTGTCATATAGGAAATTCTCCCTTTCTTCAGTTGCATACCAAGTGAGTTATCTGCATTCTGCAGAGTTCATCCATTAAATGTCTTCTGCACATTTATTGTTTTAGAGTAGTATACTGCTAAACAGCCGACGTTGATGTTTTTCATTCTCCTTCAGGTATATCATAAGCACTGTTAACTACAAAAATCGCTTGACTCTGCAAACTCCTTGGTTCAATACTGCAAAAATCCACATACAATCATTCACTGAAATTTGTTTACAACCAAATAATAATAGTAGTATTGATAGCATGTCTTCTTTTCATAAAACAACATATCACAATCTCTTTGTGTTCAAAAGGTTCTTCTAGAGCCAAGCAGTGCAGAGGATATCTTGCCGAGTACGGTAAGCTTTTGGGGTGTATGAGCTCCCTTGGCCATCTTCTATTTATTTCTGTAACAACTTAATGAATGGAACGAGCCATATATTTGGCCACTGTTTTAAAAAGAAAATAAGTTCAAGAGTATACATGACATTCAAAAGAAACAAGTCTTTGTCAAACCACTGAATCAAGACAGTGGAGAAAGAATAGTAAGTCAATTGTCAAAAACTTACCGAATCGCCGCATAGACAGCATAATAATTGCTTCAGTTAACAATTATTACTTTTATGCTTCTCTAATTGAAATGGCTGTTACAAAACAAGGGTGCGTGGGTTCAGGTCACAAATCCAAAACTGTACATTATGATACCGTGGCAATTCACAGCAAGATTTTTTAACTTTTTTTCAGCGGGCAAGAGGCAATAAGGTTCCGAGTGATCTGATCTTACCGCAGTGGTGGGCCGTTCGTGCGTCTCTAACCATATCTCTCCTATCTAAAAGAAAATTGGTTCCACATTTTGCCCATCCCTTCGTCCAACTCCCTTACGTATCCCCTCGATTTTTTTCTTCTTTCCCGCACGCCTGTTTCTTTCCCACGTTGACCGATTGACCAAAATTAATTACACAGGCAAACAACAATAATTAATCAGGATGGCATTTCACTCCACCCGGTTTTCGCTGCCTCACCGTTTCGCTGGCCACTTTTTCCACCGTCCCACATCAATCAGCGAAAACAATGGATGCCCCGCATGGCGCCAATAAATTACAACAATCGATCATCATTTTCTAGTTTTGATGGTAGCAGCCCTTGAGGGCAACACGGGTATGAGCAAAGGCGGTACGATGGTGGCCCTCCTCCCTCGGTTGCTGCACCACTTCTCCATCCTCCCCGTCGTGAGTTCACGGGTGCGCGCGTGATGTGCTATGCTTCTTCCTCTTCTGCGCTGAGGTTCAAGCAGAGAGCAGACATTCTCGGTGATGGGGATCGTCGTGCTCGGCCATAATGCGCTACGGAAGAGCTAGCAGGGAAGCAGCACCCATGTGTGGCTTAGATCCGATGGAGTTCACTAACTTTGCTCCCTATGTATTCCGTATTAGAATCTCTAAAACGATATATTTAATAAGGAGTCAAAAACATAATTGTATCGCAATGTCTTTGGAGTTAGAGTGAGTGTCGTTGTGGAATAAAACGATCTTTCAGTTGGTGTATTGGTGTTTGCTTTCTTTCCATGGTTGTGCAAGGATATATTAGAGATAATTGTCAGGTTGTTACAAGGAAGAAACCAAAAGCAGAAGATGGTGTCACAGTTAATGTAATTGTAATACATAATCGTCATTATCGTTTTGACATAATAAAGTAGAAAAAGAAGTATTTCTTCATCTTTAAAAGCAAATGTAAAAATATTATACCCGTTGCAATGTACGGACAATTAGTTCCTTTAAATTAAATTAAAGAAGCCTGCATATGTGCTAGTGATGCTCTGATGTCGCTGAGGCGGCAAGCGTGACAGTGGTCACGGCACCGAGAGCGCTGTCTATTTCTCGGGGGAAAAAGATTTGGAGTTCCGATCAAAGGGCCACGCGCATCGGGCCGCGTACGAGCCACGCGACGCGCATCGGCATCACCCACGAAGCCCAAATCCACTCCGCGCTTCCCAAACTCAGCTCACCTCTCTCTCCCGCCACCTCACCAATCCCCAAATCCAAACCCTAGCTCCCGCAGATCCCCAACGGCCATGGAACCCCCAGCTCACCCTCCCGGCGCCTCCTTCGCCCCGGACGACGGCGACCTGCTCACGCTCTACCTCGGCCCCAAGATCGCGGGCGAGCCGCTCCCCTCCGCCACGGCGCCCTACATCCACGACCGCGACGTGTACGCCGCCGATCCCGCCGCGCTCGTCTCCGGCCTCCTCCACGCGTCGGTGGCGAGGAACGGCAGGGAGATCAGCGACGAGTGGTACTTCTACACCTCCGTGCGGCCAAGAGCGGCCGCGACACCCGCAGGTGCCGCGCCGTCGCGGGAGGTGCGGGGACCTGGCATTCCGAGAAGGCGCGGCAGCAGATCGTCGACGACCAAGAAGACGGCCGCGTCCTCGGGTACCGTCACAGCTTCACCTATGAGCCCAAGAACGGATGGCTGATGACGGAGTACACCCTCGTCGGACAAGAAGCCGGGCGCGGCGAGGACATGCCGGTCCTCTGCAAGATTTACCGGTCGCCTCATGCCGCTGCCGCTTGCCAATCCTCGTCGAAATTGATTTCGACGTCCAAGAAGAGGAAGGCTGCCGTGGAGCGCTCTGCTGCTGGGTCGTCGGGCCGAGTGAGGCGGCGGCTGCAATTTCCTCTCCCCCCTCCCGCGCCAAGTTCTTGTCCCGTGGTTGCTCCTGAAGCACATGCTGAGAAGAAGGCAGAGGACGAGTTCTTGCTTCCCATTGAAGCACAGGCAGAGAAGAAAGCTGAGGATGCGTTTCTGGTTACCATCGAATCCCAGGCAGAACAAGAAACAGAGGAATTGCAAGAAATGCTGGCACGGGCAGAGAAGAAAGCAGAGGAGGAGTTCCAAGGCGAGTTCTTTGTTCCCATCGAGTCCCAGGCAGAACAAGAAACAGAGGAATTGCGAGGATTTGAGACGCAACAAGAACTGCCGGCATGGACTGAAAAGAAAGCAGAGCAGTCGCAGGCTGAGTTCTTGGTTCCCATCGAGTCCCAGGCAGAACAAGAAACAGAGGAATTGCGAGGATTTGAGACAACGCAGCAAGAAGAGTTCTTGGTTCCCGTCTACTCCCAGGCAGAACAAGAAACAGAGCAATTTCGAGGATTTGAGACGACGCAGCGAGAACCGATGCCGTCTACGGCTTCATCGAGGGCATCGAGGATTTCCAGACTGCCCATGGCCGTGCGTTATGCTTTTGCAGGCGCTCTAGCCTCCATTGGCCAGCCCTTCCAAGATTGGGCTACTGAAGATGAGATTAATTCACATTACGGTGACGCTTCGCCATTAATTGGCGGCTTCAGCTCGCCCTACGATTCCACTTGCGAGCTGAACTGCTCCTGCTCGCCTTCCACTCTGAACTCCTACAGCACCACCCTCCCACGACAATACTGGGACACGCCAGAGAATTCACATGGAATTCACGCATCGACACTAACTTGGAATGGCAATTTCCTCTCAGCTCATCAATCTACTCCTGGATGTTATTGATGGTATGGTTGCGCTGCTCTCAACTTTGTTCACAAACTGTTATTGTTGCATGAGTTCTAGGTAGCCTACACTCATCAGTGCTGTATGTGTAATCCTGTTGCTCTGGTTCATTGAGTTTCGATTATTATAAATTGCTTGCCTTGCCTGATATTATTAATACTAACAAGAAATCTTCTGATTTTTGAGTTTTAACAGAATATATTGTCATGTATGCAGTCTGGTGTTGTCAATGTCATGAATGGTGTGCTGTTCCAACGAAAGATGAATTTGAGACACTTCGTGCGAATTGCACTGATGACCCATGGTTCTGCAGTAAAAGACCCGACTGCTCATGTGAAGACCCTGCAGACATTGAGTATGGAAGCAGCCGCATCTGGATCATCGACAAGCCCAACATGCCGAAGCCTCCACCCAAGACTTAGTGATTAGTGATCAATGAGAGGTGATATCACTAAAATGGATATAGCTACTCTGTACTGCCAAATGGGAAGCGTGAAGGACCATACGGGATGTGTAGAAGTTTCTCAACACAAATACAGAGTACAAAGACAGCTTATTAGCTGAAAGCTTTAGTTTTACAGCACCCAAGATTGTTGAGTAGACTGTCTAGCATAGCTCTGCGTGGAAGGCAAAAAAGTAACACAAGACAATAAAATATGGAGTGTTGCAAATTGCTTCATCTGTATGTGTTAATGAAATATTTCCTAGGACGGGTATAGATGAGAATAGAGTGTTCTGTGAGAATGGAAAACTGTAAGGCATGTTTCTAGATGCCAATCCGGATGCAATTGTGGGATTTTCTATAGTTAATTTTTAACTTCCTTTTGGCATGTATGAACTGGAGCATCTAGAGGACATAGAGCATTCATCAATCATGAACCTGATACTGTTGACTTGTGGCAAAGCTGATGGTTTCAGTTTTCAGTTAGGCAGATTCAAGTGACAATAATCTTGGTTAAAAAATTAGGGCCTGACAAGTAACTTGTTTGATGATTGTATCAGGCAGAAATATACATGGAACTGAAATTATTTGTGTCATAGCTCAGTTTTAGGCAATACAAAAAAAAAATGGTAAGCAAAGGTGGAGTAGCATAAGCAGTTTTATTACATCGCTCCCAAAAATAAGCTTGGCCAGTGATGTTAAACGATGTATCTGTGTTTGATAATCAATAAAGCTAGCCGAAAGGTTTCCCTAAAAAAACTTGTACACGTTGTACAAAAAAAGAAGGAATGTTGTTTTACATCGTTGCACTATTTGTTCGAAACATGAAAAGTTTGCGGTGTGTATATGTTTAGGAGTACATGATCTCTTTTGGAATGCATTGATTGTGCGCCTTGTCCACTGGCATCACCCCCACATGAGCCATGACCTGAAAATTGATTTGAAACAAGTAATGTGCAACACGCCGTATCGTTGAGAAATACTCTTGTATGTTCAACTTCATTGTTTCATGCATAACAGCATAAGGCAAACTACCGAGGTCATCCATTGTTGTAAAAGTACACAAACATTTACCACTGCATATTCAGAGTCGTAGACACAGCTTGACGGCCGTTATTAAAAAAAAAAAACTCCTTCAAGTATATCACTTGACTACGCAAACTCCTTCATTCAACACCCCAAACTCTACATGCAATCATTTACTGAAATTTGTTGACAACCGAATAATAGTAGTATTGATTAAAATTTCTAGAACCTCTTGGAAGATAGCACGTCTTCTTTTCATAACAACATATCGCAATCTCTTTGTGTTTCAAAAGGTTTGTTCTAGAGCCAAACAGTACAGTGGGATATCTTACCGAGTAGAGTAAGCTTTTTTTTTGAATTTTTTCGTGTATATTACACAAGCATAAAAGAAGTTTTACAGAGATGATTACAATCATGTTGAAACGATTCCAGCACGCAGGTTGGGATCGAATTCAATAAAACACCATCACACAGCTCTCTAGAACTCAGAGCAGCAAGGTTATGGGCAACAGTATTTGCTATCCTATTCACCTTGCAGAATTTGTAGTCCAGGAAATTGTCTACCAGGACCTTCACTTCCTCAATGATCAGGGAAATTTCAGATTTTGTCCTTCCTTTATCCTGGAGCTCTTTCACCACAGCCGCATTGTCACATTCAACAATAACAGGTTCCATTATATATTGTAAAATGGTCTTTAAACCTTCTCTGCAAGCGATAGCTTCGCCTACTTCAGCTGATTGGCAGTGATGTATTTGCCCCCACGCTGAAATAATGGTGTTCCCTTGGTGATCTCGGAGAACAGCACCCCAGGAACCCCTGTTTTGGTCCTTTATGTAACTGGCGTCGACATTTAGCTTCGTCCAGCCCACAGGAGGACATTTCCAGGGATCAGCCGCTTCCTTGGGTTGGGTTGGGAGGCCATCGCCAATAGGGTTTAGGCAGCGCTTCCCTTTATGGTCAATGTCTTGTTTCAGCAAGTTGACCTGCACAAAAGAAGAGAAGTAGGATTGTAGAAAGAGGGCAGAATGTCCCACTGTGCATTTACCATCCCCAAAGAGGATATTATTTCTCAAGTGCCATGATCTCCACCAGAGAAACAACATCTTAGCTCTCATCTCCAAAGTACAGTGGCTTAGCATGACCAGAGCCCAATCCGGTCCCGATTCCATCAGCTTATCATCGCTTGGGAGAGCCCACTCCTTTCTTAATCTCTGCCTCAGCGCCCTAGCTTTCGTGCATTTGAACATCGCATGATAGGCAGTTTCAGCTTCTACACCACAAATCTTGCAGTTTGGGGTAATGTCCATGTTTCTTCTGCACCTATTTGCCTGGACACCGAGAGAATTTGTCGCAAGCTTCCACCCAAAAACTTTTACTTTTGGGGGAACATTTGCACTCCAGATTAGCTTCCAAAGATCTCTATTACCATCTGGGTTACCGCTACTGGCGGTTTGGCCATCTTGGTTTTTAATTTGCATACCAAGTTTATAGGCACTCTTCACAGTGAAAATACCATTCTTTTCAGGAGTCCAGGAGATAAAATCTTCGCCAGCTCTTGAAGGGATAGGTATTTGCAGGATTTCCTCAGCATCAGGTGGGTAGAAGTATGAGCGAATTACATCTTCATTCCATTTATTTGTGGCGGCATCATTAAGTCAGAGACCCAGATCATCCTAGATTTCCTTGCCTTTCCAATAGTTTTATGATTTCCCCTAGGGAGCCAATTGTCTCTCCACATTCTAATCTTTCTGCCATTGACCACTCTCCAGATAATCCCTTTTTTCAATAGTTCGAGACCATGTGTGATCCCTTGCCAGCACGGTGAGACATTTTGGGTAAACACCGTGTCTGTTAGATCTCCACTTGGGTAGTACTTGGCTTTTAGTAATCTTGCACATAGGTTATTCGGGTTCTCAATAAGGCGCCAGGCTTGTTTTGCCAACAGAGCCTGATTAAACACACGTAGATCTCTAAACCCGATTCCTCCCATGTTTTTTGGTTCAGTCATCTTGTCCCACGAAATCCAATGCACTTTTCTGCATTCCTCTTCATCTCCCCACCAGAATTTCCTTATGATTTGGGAGATTTCATCACACATAGTTGCGGAGAACTTAAAAACACTCATGGCATGGTTAGTGATTGCCTGAGCAATCGCTTTAACAAGTGTTTCTTTTGCAGAACCTGACATATTTTTTTCATTCCAGTCATTGCACTTCTTAATAAGCTTGTCCTTTGTTGGTTTCAACTTTCCATCTAGAGGATTACCATCAGGGATTAGGAGACCGAGGTACTTGTCATCCTCTTTCATACTAGCAGCACCAAGGATGGCATTTACTTCCTTTGCATCTTCCTCTGAGCAACCTTGTCCTATCATAATTGAGCATTTGCTTTGGCTAAGAAGATGACCCGATCCTTTTTCATAGTTCCTAAGGATATCATTTATACGGTTGGCTTGGTCAGAGTTTGCATTGAAGAAAAGAAGACTATCGTCTGCAAAAAGGAGGTGTGAGATGCCTGGAGCCTTCCTGCAGATTTTCAGTTCTTGAATGTTGCCATTATCGATTTGGTTTTGCAGCAGTGCTGAGAGGCCATCCGCAACGAAGAGGAAAAGGTAAGGTGATAATGGGTCACCTTGGCGAAGACCCCTGGTTGGGCTGAATTTCTGAAGCAATTTCCCATTAAATCTGACAGAAAATTGTACTGTTTTTACACATACCATAATCCATTGAATCCATCTTTCATGGAACCCAATTTTTCTCAATGCCTCTTCGAGAAAGGCCCAGTCAACACGATCATATGCTTTCATAAGATCCAGCTTATAAGCACAGAATTTCCCCGCAGCCTTGGATCCCTTCTTTAAAGCATGAAAACATTCAAATGCTATTAAAGCATTGTCGGTAATCATTCTACCCGGGACAAACGCACTTTGTGCTTCAGAGATTATTTCATTCAGAAGAGGTCTCATTCTATTAACCAGGCACTTTGCAACAATCTTGTAGATAACGTTGCAGAGGCTTATCGGTCTGAAGTCCTTCATAGTCAAAGGGTTTTTGACTTTAGGGATCAAGACGATAGAGGTATCGTTAACCCCATCAGGCATTACACCTTCCTCAAAGAATTTGTGTACAGCATCAGTAATATCTTGTTTTAGAGTTTCCCAATTCCTTTGGAAGAAAGCTGCAGGGAATCCATCCGGTCCTGGGGCTTTTGAGGGCCCGATCTGGAACAGAGAAAAGCTTATTTCTTCATCAGAGAAAGGTGCACAGAGTTTCTGGTTCGTAGCTTCATCAATTTTGCTCCTCAAAAGGTCTGTGATGACAGAGGGTTGTACAGATGGGTCAGCAGTATACATGTTCTTGAAATAGCTTGTGGCATGTTCCTCGAGGATAGCTTGATCACGCGAGATATCACCATTTGGCAGCACAAGCTTGTCAATGTTGTTTTTCTTGCGCCGCCAGGTGGCTTTCCTATGGAAATATTTTGTGTTTCTATCCCCTGCTTTCAGCCAGCTGATACGTGATCTTTGACGCCATTTTACTTCTTCCTTTTCCAGCAGTTCATTTATCTCATTACTGACCTTTTTAGCTTCCAATCTACTTCTACTGTCATGTTTTCTGCTGAGCCATTCGAGTCTCTTCGAAAATGGCGCAAACGGCGGAGTTCCACCCAAATGGCGGAGTAAGCTTTTTGGGTGTACTATATGTCCCGTTGCGCCAAAATGGCGCAAACGGCGGAGTTCCACCCAAATTTACTGCCATAGGAACAATATGGTAATCTAGTGCCAAGTTCTTTGCTTTTCGAAAATAAGAAAGCGAGATTACTTTGGATAATGCCTCGAAATCTAAATAATATGCTGATGTGAGCTATACTTAGCCCTTTGCAGGCATTAATTAGAGTGGATGTAAACAAAAAATGTGAAGCACAGACGATGGGTTGCTCCTACCTGAACAAAATAGACCTAAATGTGAAGTATTTTTTGATTTGTATGGAACCAAATCGAATGCTTTGTATGTCCCTTACTTCATATACTGATCTCATGTCTTCTCAATCATGATGTTCAAATGTTCCTTAATTTATCTACCGGTTTCTTTTCTTCTTGATCTTGATGTTTAAATCAGTTTTGTTTATTGGTCACATTATTTGTCATAGTTAAGGCACTTTGTCTTCCTCACGTTTACCAACATCCAACATTATGCATCAACAGTAGGTATGTTGCCTTTACAGAAATTTACCTAGAGAATTCAAGAGATTCAAGGCCAGTGATGTATAGGATGATCGAAAGCATACCTCATGAGTCAGCAGGAGATGTAGTAGTATCAGGCAATTTCAGCGTTGTCTAAGCACCGAGATTGATGATATGAATTATGCCATGCGTTTTTCTTTGGAATGTGAATATAACAACTTGCGGAAAGAAACCCAATGTGTTTTCGGTTGCTGTTCTCGCCGGCGTAGAAGAATTTGTCGGTTGATCCAACAATTTCGCGGTTAACTCATGAAGACGTTGAAAGCGATAAAGATATGAAATAGCAGGCGTTTAACACTTTGTGGTAATACACTATAAGCCTTCTTGAGCATAATACCTCTACCATATAAGCATTGGCCATGGAAGTGGGATTATAAAGATGATTTATATACGTAGGTTGTATCAGGCAGTTCGTATGGCTAAGTTGTGTCAGGGATTATATTTATGCTACTTAAAAACTCTGGGTCTGTATTCTAGAAAAAACCACTCTTGGTCTGAATGAGTGTTTGGCTGGTTGCTCGTCTGAACTTCAGTGTATTTGGAACAAGAGCTATCTTTGTGCCGACATTTTGTTTTTCTCTCCATGGTGGCGGTGTACATGCTGGAGTGTTTTGTACATGCATTTGGTGTCGTTTTATTTAGACCATGGGCAGCAGCATGTACTGAACCTTGATGGTCACGAACGACAATGCCAAAGCTAGGTTCTGCAGAACGGCTATTTCCGGGATAGTAGCTTGGAAATTTGAAGCTTCAGTTATCTAGTCCAAGATACAATGCTTTCCATAGACCTTTTTATTTCCTTCCATATCTCTCACATGTTGATATTTAGAAAGCAGTGCACAATACAAATCTATTGTCTATTTGGGTGTACTTAAGATTGCAGAAAGCTATAGAAAGTCTGAAATATCAAGCGAGGTGAGGCAATAATACGTCCTGAGCCCTAGCTCGTCTGTAAGAAGTGCTAGGCGACACAAAAACCTAAGATAATAAACACAGTGCAGCATTTATAATGAGACTGTCTTGAAGATGGTACTACCTCCGATCCATATTAGTGGGCACAACTTTGTCTAGATACACATGTATCTAGTCTAAATACTTAACTAGATACATATGAATTTAGACAAAGTTATGCCCACTAGTATGGATCGGAGAGAGTATCATATTGTCTAGCTGATCTTGTGCTTTCAATCCAGCCCATGTGTTAAAGGCCGACTTGACTGTCATCTGTAACGAATTCTCCCTCCCCTGTGTTAGATAAAAGGTTGCATGTATAAGCAAACAAAGATCCCAATTTAAATGGTAACAATCTAGCCAAATAATGTCTAATGCAACTGAAACAATGATTTCTGATCAATCAATCTTTGCATGGGAACAATTTACATTCTCAAAACTTTAAATGCACATTCAGTCAAGTATATTTACAGGACTACTATTGCAAGAACCTAGTTTGAGCACCAAAAGCCCCTAAAAATTCCGAAAGCCCCACCACAAAACCAGCAACTTCCCTATAGATGCATGAGATAACTTTGGGCATGGAGAAATTCTCTGCTGAAGATATTCTATGATCTGTTAAAAAGGAGCAAACTTCATGTCTGTTCATTCACTTGCCTCTTTATAAAAGTAAGTTAAATCCTCATAATGTAATCAGCTAAGAACTATTTCAATTATTCGAACATATGCTTAGGCAAAATTTGGCAGAATATTTAATTAGCATTAGATCTGCTTCAGTGACAGGTAAGACCATGTAAACACTGAAAAAAACAAGTTTTACTCTATAAGCTCTCCATGCTCTCGGCCACTAACACCACGTACCGACTAACCTCTAACAAACTGACCCACTCACGCCACTTCACATGCACCCATCTAATCTTATCTTGACCACTTCTTCCTCCTAGAATCACTCTAGGCACAGGACCCGCATGCAGCTAACTAACTGACTCTCCCAGCTCGAACTCATCCTCTAGCCGGTCCAGCTCCACCCTCTCGCACAACTCGACGCTTCACGCGACCTTGCTGCATCGCACAACACTGAAGCTTCAAGCTGCCATCAGCATTTCGCCAAGCTCGCCGACTCGCACGGCACTCGGCATCTTGACGTCGATCCGTTCAGCTCGAACTTCACCACCTACAAATCCTAGAAACTGAACTATATGCAAACAAACTAAATATGCAGATATATGGATCAAGATTAAGCCTAACAATATTCACTTTTAGATACCTTCTCTCTACAAAGACGCACCTGCATAATCACATTTTGGAGTGACATTAAACGTGGTGCACAAAGCAATGATCTCGGAGTTATAAGGAATTGGTGATGGTTGTTTTATTACAAGAACAGGCTAACTGCGCGTACATTTTTCACAAGTTAATGGAGCAGGGGACTGAACAACACAGAAAGTGAAGGACAGGGAGACATCAAAATAACTGACGAGAAGTTGTCAGCTCCTCCGAAGAGTGTTGGGCCTCTCTCTCCCTCCCGAGTCGCCTCCCTCCCAGGCGACTATGGAGGCGCCGCCATCCACCAAACCCTAGCCGCCCTCCTCGTCCCCTCCCTGCCGCCGCCGCCGGCGGTGGTGGCGGCGCCCATCCCGTTGCCGACGAGGGGGCAGTAGAGGTGTGCCGCTGTGGTGTCCCATGGGGGCGGTGGGATGCTGATGGCGGGCACAGGGCGGCGCGGTCTTGGGCCGGCGCCTGAGTCTCCCGCCGGAGAGGTGGCGTGGAGATGGTGGGGCGGCGCCGCCGGCCGGCTAATCTGGCGCTTCGCGTCCAGATCGGTCCTGCTCGCGGCGCTGGGACCGATGCCTCGATCTCGCCTTCGCATCGATCTGGGATGTTGGATCCGGCCAGACCGGTTGTGGTGGCCTGGTTGTGACCACTGGTTACGCCGGCGATCTAGTGCTTGGCAATGGTTTACCCTCCATTGCTGCGTTCCTGCTGGGAGTGGCTTCGCGGCGTCGAGGCCTGCGAGGCTGAAGAATAATGGCGGTGGTCCTAGGGTTACTCCGGCGCCAAGACGAAGAACTGCCGCGCGCCTGTCCTCTTTGATCTGGTCAGAGTGTCGGGTTCCAGAAGGCTCTGCTGCGATCTCCAACTGGCTAATGCCTAGAGACTGCTGGATCGGGTGGTATTTGGCCGGGCCAGAGGTAGCAGCGCGAAGCTCTACTCTGTTGCTATCGTGGGCAAATCCATGGTGAAGCCAGAGGGAGCATGTCACGGAAGCAGTGATCGAAGGGCTGAGAATGGTGTTTGGAGCCTTTGCGTTTATGAGGAACTGGCTCGGAGTTTCAGGAATCGTGACAGCAGTATGTAAGCGGGCGTGACAACACAGGTGAAGTTCAAAGTCTTACCTATCACGGTGAAAATCCAAGGTCTGGCCTTAATTGGTTGTGTCTGGCAATGGTTTTGCTGAAGACATTGTTTTGAGAGCAAGGACTATCTTCAGGGTGAAAACCCAAGGTCTGGCCTTAATCGATTGTGCCCGGCACTGTTTCCTTTTGAAGGAGTTGCTTTTGAAGAATTGGACATAAGGTGTTGGCTTGGTAGTGGTTGTGCTGTTGCTACAAGGACTCTAATTTTGTAGCAAGACTTTTCTTTTTTTTAGTTCTTATTGTTTTTTGGCTATGTGCATCTGTAATACCTTCGGTTATTACGTTGTTGCAGAGGCTGGGTGTAATTGGTATCTCCACGATATTAATATATGTTCTTTATCTAAAAAAATCAAAATAACTGAAATAAAACATAACAGACGAACGGACAACACCAACCAGCATGCAACTGTTGCCTGAAAATAGTAGACAGGCCAACTGCACGAACAAAAATATTATTCTCAGGCTAAAAGGAAAAAAAGGTAAAAACCTTGTATTCAGATACCATTTAATCCTGGTTTTACTACATGTAAAAATAAAATAGACATGAGGTTCCGTGTTGAGCGACAAATACAGAAGAGGGAGCACAGAGCAGCACAAGTTCCTAGTCACATAAGGGATCATGTTTATAGGAAAAAAGTAGTATGAGAAATAATGTCAAGCCTAACATTTTGGTCTTTCGAACCTACCATTGACCAGACAGTATTACAAGACCAAGAAATCATGCCATGTAACTAGCAGGTTAAAAAAATATAGAACATAGAGACCAAAGTGAGAGGTACCTCTCCAAATGCACTTCTTCAAATAATTGTCAAAAGTTCAAGATCTTCAACATCCATCTTATGTCTCTGGAAACGCATATATCCCGTCTCATTTTTCTCCATCTGCAGGAACTTCAGCATCCTGTAACTTCCTCTCCAACATCCAGCGCCTAAAAGTAGACTAGGATCAGAAAGGAGTGATGACGTAGTTGTAGCCAGTGAATGGGCCTCAAACAGAAGTGAATTACACCCAAAGCATGAAGTAAATTACAATAAGTTACAATAGATGCCAGGATAATGTTTTAAAGGGTGATCCAATCGAAGTCCAAATTTGGAACAAAAGAAACAAGTCAAACAACACAGGTTTTCAAAATTGCAGATGTACTTATCTGACTGAAGGCGCTCATCGGTATCTATAAATCCCACACTAATCACAGTACTAAATATTTGTTCTGTTTTTACCTTTTCTGGCTCAAAGGAAATAGTCAAGCACAATTCTTGCAGTATTAACTATTATCTGAACTATGTCACTAACTTCCATTTTCAAATCAGTATTGCTAATTTACTATAGAAGAAACAATGCAAAGTGTGTATTTAGTATACGCAACCAACCTTGTTTGCTACTTTAGCATATTATACCGACGAGAACTAATTGAAGACGGGGGAAAGACAAGCTAAGATACTACTCTTTTGTGCGATTTCCAGTGTGGGTGACTCATTTTGGAAGTGTCCTGAATCTCTATTAAAAACCTTCCCCACATAATTAGTAGAAGTGCTCTCTCAATGCTCACAGGTTGTAGCGTTGTTACAGGTAGGTTCAGCAGCTACATTCCATTGATTGGAACTCTGCAGCTCCATGTTTAATTAGTTCAGAACAGTATGCCTTCCCTGGCCACCAGTTCCTTTTGCTACTGCTTGATTTTTTTCAAGCGTAAATATATGCAATTTCCTCCATTGATGCTACTTCCTGGCAGACAAAAAGGATTCCATCCATAATCGACACCAGCAGTTCGTACACTAGCGAAGATAATATTCAGACACTACAACCCAACTGTATAGTTCAGACTTACATAGGGAGGCCAATCGGCAGGGAGGACGAAGGAGATGGCACCTTGCTCCCTAGGAGCTCATCAATTGCTGCTACTTAGGGTGTAAGAAGTCTGTCACTGTTCTCCATCTTCATCTGCTGCTGTCTAGGGCAAAGCACCTAATTGCCGAAGCCTTAATTCAATTGCAAGCGACCAAATCTGCAAAATAAGTGAGGGAACGATAAGACAGCAATCAATCATCTCCTTCCCAACTGTATCACGTCTTCATCAGTGATAAGATGATTGGCAGCAAACACGCTGGGGAAGAATTCGTCCACAAAAGCATCAACCGGCTTAGTACATCAAGTCTAGGCAGAAAGCGGAAACAAGTAGCAGAAATACAGCAATGTTCTAAATCTCAGTTTCCGAAAACCCTATGGCAAATTCAGCACTAGTCATCCAGCATTAGAACTAACATCAGCAGCTAAACATATCAAGCATAGGCAGAAATCGTTAACTAGTAGCAGAAATGAAACGTTGTTCTGAATCTCAGTTTGCCTAAAGCACATGCATTCATAATTCAGTTCTTACAAGCAACCAGCCAACAGAACATTAGAACTAACACTACTTGCAGATAAACAGAGACGACAACCGCTAGTCACATCAGCCAACTACTCCATCTACTACCGGGTACAGACAACCAGATCTAAGAGGAGGTGAACTTGGTGACGGCCTTGGTGCCCTCAGAGACGGCGTGCTTGGCGAGCTCGCCGGGGAGGACGAGGCGGACGGAGGTCTGGATCTCCCGGGAGGTGATGGTGGGCTTCTTGTTGTAGCGGGCGAGCTTGGCGGCCTCGCCGGCCAGCTTCTCGAAGATGTCGTTGATGAAGGAGTTCATGATGGACATGGCCTTGGAGGAGATGCCGATGTCGGGGTGGACCTGCTTGAGGACCTTGAAGATGTAGATCTTGTAGGTCTCGACGGACTTCTTGCCCTTCTTCCTGCCCCTCGTCTTCTCGGCGCCGCCCTCCTTGGCGGCGGTCTTGCCGGCGGGGAGGCTCTTCCCGGCCTTGGGCTTCTTCCCGGCAGGGGCCTTCTCCGTGGCGGGCTCCTCCTCGACGGGCTTCTTCGCCGCCGGCTTCTTCTCCGCCTTGGGGGCCATCGCTGCTGCGGGAGGGAGGGGATTCCCGGTGGATTTTGGGAGGAGTGGTAGGTTGGGGAATTTGGGATGCGATGATGGGGAAGATGGAGCTGGGTGGGTTTTTATAGAGGGGGACAGGTGGGCTCTGATTGGTGGAGGGGTTGGTGCCGTGGATTGGTGGGTTGGAGAGACGGGATGCGTCGGGTGTTTCTGCTGCGGACGGCCGAGATGCGTTTAGGCGCGGATCGGTGGCGTTGCTGGAGAATTCTGGGCGGGAACGGGGAGAGCGGATGGGCGGGTTGGTTTTCGGAGCGCGGGACGGGCGGGAATGGTTTTCGATTTCGCGGTTTTAGGAGCCAAAAAAAATTCAAGGTGACCGCGGAAAGATCAGCCGTGGCGATTGGACATGCTCGTTTTACACCTAAAATCTGCAGGATCAGAAAGGCATCAGTTCGGTTTGTGCAATAGATCTTGCAAATTTATATGATAAAATGTAAAATATATGCCACAAAATATGCAAAATATTTGTAAAAACGATTTGACAACGAGTAGTTCCATTTGCAACGAAAATCTCAAAAACCAGGGCAACCGAAAATAAAACTATCCATATGGGGCATTGTGTCCCATGTTCACCATCCTTGGCATTTTCGGGTTGTTGAATATGTTGTATAGCAAGTTGTATATGTTTGCAAACGGCAATCTCGTAATCCTAAGAGGATCCAGAATGCACAGGCGGGCGCTTAAAATACCATTGATTATGTCAGCTACCATTTGCATCAAGCGCCCGCTGCTTGGGAGCTATATTTTGCATTGAATATTGAAACGACAACCTTCAATTTATTCATCGACGCTAAAAAAACATCCGGGAATCACCATGGAACTACCAAAACTGATAGGATTTATTTCCTAGCGTCCTTGGATAAGCGTCATGTTGTGGCTGCCCTAATGTAACTCTTTGTTGTCCAATATGAATAAACACCACGCCATCCCTAAGGGGTACCGCACATCCATAACCCCTTTTCACATGGTATCATAGCGAAGGTCTTCCTGGATCATGTTTAAGAAGCTTCCATAAACTTTATGATTCGTTAATTCTCTTTCTCGATGGGACGGTGAAGGGATATAACTTAGCGGTAGATCTAGTGTCACCTTGACGTGCTGGAAGTCATCAGACCTTGCTTGTCCCTAAACCCAATGTTTGTTTTTTTCTATCACTTATCGCGCTGGTTCCTCCTCCTCGATGCCGATGGCTTCAGCATGCGGCTCCATTGGCGTTTCAATCTTAGAGAAATAACCAGGGAGAACTTCTTGATTTGGTAGTCGCAAGTCTTGTTTGCGATCCGGGGTGCCCAACTCCATGTGTATCTCGATGAGACTGTTGTGGAACCGGCAAAGGAAATCGTCACCAAGATGATGAGGGGGGTGAGGTGAAGATACCCGATCTCGATTGTGCACGGTGGGTTGCGCAAGATCAAACAGTGCTTGCCTATCTCCTTGGAATATGACAAGAGAGGTTCTCATGCAGTTGGTCAGCCTGACTAGTTCCGATAAAGCGGTTTTCTTCTCAGTAATCAAAGATATGATAAAGCGGTTTTCTTCTCTTTAGTAATAAAGACTACTAGAAAATCTCAGTAATCAAGGAAAACATTATAAAACCATTATAACCATGGCAAATATAGAGGGAAACAACATAATTTTTTCACATGAATACACACGTTTTGGGATGTATTACCAGACCATTAATTACTCAGATTCTATTTATAAACAGGTTGGATCTCTTGTAATAGTACCCTTGGCTACCTCTCAACTTCGAATACAAGACAAGTACATAATTACAAAAAGGAGACTAATTTGTAATAAACAAGGATCTATCTGTAAACCAATTGGGTACCTTGTAATAGTACCCTTGGCGACCTTGATAAGGAGGGGTTGGGATCACCCGATTTAGTACAACTTTTGAGGCATTTTTGGAGCAATACATAAACATAGCATAGCAACACAAGCACTGAAACTCATTGTAGGGTCTCAAGAGAGTTGAATATGTATAAATCGATATCTCGTGTGCAACCATCATGATCAACCCCATGTTAAGTATTGTTGGTAAAAAACACCTATACAAACCTAAAGTTGACACATATGCATGCTTGAAACATTTACTGGGATATTCGTTATGATGCAATATTGAGGGCTCTCTACCAATAACTAAAGATTTTAGTATAGCCACGAGGACGCACATCCTTATGTATCATATATACCTACAATTCATCAAACTGACACACGTTGATCCAAGAAGGCAAACAATTTTGTTTCTTTTCTCTGTTTCTAGAGAATTTTGGTTTAACCAACTTTTTTTCAAGAAGAAAAAGTGGAGACACTTCATTGCAAAAGAAAGTGTAAATTTTGTGCAAGTATATTTTCCATGATTGACTATATAGTTTCTAATGAAAATATTGCATCTTAGGTTTCAAAGGTTAAATGTAACTGAAAAATAAGTTGGTTAAAATTGTATCTAAGATATGACTTATAAGAAATATAAAAGTTTAGTATAAATAGATTACCGGCTAACTAGAATGATTTTTATCCTCATTTTCTTTTTATCGTTGGCCTATGCCGTGGATGTTTGCTCTTGCATGGAGGATTAGGCGGGTGAAGAAAATGAAGAAGGGGGCACAACAAGACTTTAAGCTTGAAAAGTAGAGTTAATGATAGAGGGAGGCGACATTTACGGATACGGTTTTCAGTTCCGATGTGTAAAATTTGTCACCGTAATGTTTGTCATTTTTCAGTTGAGTGGTTTGAGTTTATAAACCAAGTATTCTCCAATTGCTTATGCAGTTTGCCCCTTCATGTTTATTTTTGTTTTTCTCACGAGTGGTCATCATCACATTTCGGTTTTGGAATGTATTACTGAAACATTGTGTATTTACTGAACCTAGGATGCCCTCTTGTAGTAGCTGTTATGCTTATTGTCTAATATGCATCCTTCATGGAATGTGGGAGGGGTTACCTACTAGCATGCTTACGTCTAGCCATGTTAATGGATTATGGATCCCTTCGGATCATTGTGGAATTTATTTTAAAATAATATATTTTTAAATTTATTTGATCACCAGCACGCGATTTGATTCAATTTGAAATATATCGCGCTATCGTCACGGGCAATGACGAAACCACGGCTTTCGTCGTGACTAGTGCCGAATCTCCTTTCGGCCAGGTGATGACCCACAAGTATATGGGGTGTATCATAGTACTTTCGATAAATAAGAGCGTCGAACCCAACGAGGAGCAGAAGGTGTTGCCAAGTAGTTTTGATCAAGGATTCACTGTAAATACTAGGAGACAAGTTTTTAGGGGGTTTTGATATTGCAGAAAAATAAAATATGAGTAAATAAAAGACAGTAATAATAATTGCAGCAAGTGGCCCAATCCTTTTTAGCACAAAGGACAAGCCGGTTTGTTTACTTATGATGGCAAAATGTTCTTGAGGACACGTGGGAATTTCGTCAAGTGCTTTCGCTTCATTTAGTTGATTAATCTTCATTGTTTTGATAAGTGTTGTGTGGGTGAACCTATTCTAATGCACTGCCCTAACTTGGACTAATACATACTTGTGATTAAACCCCTTGCAAGCATCCGCATAACAAGAAAGTATTTAAGATAAATCTAACCACAGCCATAAACTCTGAGATCCTACAATCCCTCATGCATCGGTATACTAACGGGGGTTTAGGTTTCTGTCACTCCGGCAACCCCACGATTAGCAACCAAATACACAATGCATTTCCCTAGGCCCATAAAGGTGAAGTGTCATGTAGTCGACGTTCACATGACACCACTATAAGAATAACACCACAACTTAAATATCGAACCATTAAATATTACTCAACATAACTTCACAACTAACATCAAGACTTCTCCCATGTCCTCAAGAACTAAACGAACTACTCACAAGACATCATATGGATCATGATCAGAGGTGATGTAACGATGGATAACAATATGAACATATACTTTAATTCACTGATAAAACTCAGTAGTATCAACCACAAGTAGTAATCAACACCGGGAAAGTTTCCCCTATGAACTACACAAAGTATAACCCTAGATGTTACAACGGAACGAGGTGGAGCAGTGGAGATGATGGTGTCGGCGGTGGAGATGATGGTGATGATGATCCCGATGAAGTCCGGCGTGATGGCGATGGCGATGATTTCCCCCCTCCGGGAAGGAATTTCCCCAACAGATTTCTCCCTGCCGGAGAGCTTTTCTCTCTCTGGTGTTTTTCACCTCGTGGAGGCGACGAAATATTTTCTCAGTCCCCTCCAGTGTCTTAGGGTTTCTAAGGGTTGAACTACGCGAAGGGGGAGCGCCTAAGGTGGCCAGGGCGGCCTCGCCAGGGCACGGCGCGGCCCAGGGGGGCCCGCGCCGTGGGGTGGCGTGGGCCCCTGGTGGCCCACTTTAGCCTCCCCTTTTGGCTGCCTCTGACATCTTGAAAAATAGGGACTTCGAGATGTTTTTCCCAATTTGTTGATCTTCAGAAATAGTGTATCTTGGCGATGCTTTTCCAGCTGAAATCTGACTCCGGCAGTTAATTCTCCAATAATCATTAAACATGCAAAATAAGATAAAATAACATAAGTAACACATCCAAATGTGAAATATAACAGTGAATAGCAGTAAATTATGATATAAAATAGTGATGCAAAATGGACGTGTCAACTCCCCCCAAGCTTAGACATCGCTTGTCCCCAAGCGAAAGGTGAGCTCAGTAAACAAGACCACAGGTTTATGGAGTGAAGCCTCGGTAATAAAGAATACGGACAAGAAGCATCACATTTATCACTACACAATATCATCTTAAACAACAACTTCCCTTCATAAGACTAAACTTGCAATGAGTAATAGAAGTCAAAATAAAGGTGCATAAAGAAAATCATAGTTTAGTCAGGGCAAACTTCATTCTTGGTCAGAGAACAATTAACAGATCGCACCCATCTTTCGAATAGAGTCCATATATTGGAGCTATATTGCAGGTTTTGCATGCTCAATCATCACAATTTTCTTACAGTCATTGATAACTTTCAAAGTTATATTCCTTCGATAAAAGGCTTTGTGCTAAACAAGGAAGGATAAAAGACATGATTGGAAATATCAATATATATATATGGTTGAATCACCACAACTCGAATGCTTGCTTAAGAAAGAAGGGAATATGTTTACTGACTCAACATAAAAGTAAAAGAAAGGTCCTTCGCAGAGGGAAGCAGAGATTAAGTCATGTGCTAGAGCTTTTTAAGTTTTTTGGTAAAGAGAGTAAAAATATAAGTTTTGAGCTATGTGTGTCGTTGTCAACGAATGACAGTAGGTGAAACATTATCTATCTTGTCACCCGGACTTTCAAGAGCGGCTCCCATGAAGGACGTTATTGCTTGTCTGATAAATTAGGGCAAAAATGTGAAGAGAATTAAGCGGTTAAAGTTGTAATTAATTGGGACTGGGCACCCCATTTGCCAGCTCTTTTTAAAAATTATTGGATAAGCGGATGTATATGCCGCTAGTCCGGTGGTGAAAGTATGTTTGACAAGTTAAATAAAGAAAACCCATATACTTCCTCATGAGATAGTAAACAGTGACACAAATAAGAGGTAATAATTTTTGAATAGTTTAAAGGTAGCACATGAAGTATTTACTTGGAGTGGTGATGTCTACGCACGCTTCTATTCTTGTAGACAGTGTTGAGCCTCCAAGTGCAGAGGTTTGTTGAACAGCAGCAAGTTTCCCTTAAGTGAATTACCTAAGGTTTATCAAACTCAGGGAGGTATAGGTCAAAGATATCCCTCTCAAGCAACCCTGCAATTAAGATACAAGAAGTCTCTTGTGTCCCCAACACACCTAATATACTTTTCAGATGTATAGGTGCACTAGTTCGGCGAAGAGATAGTGAAATACAAATAATATGGATGATTATAAGTGGTAATTGCAATCTGAAATAAAATGGCAGCAAGCAAACTTGAGCCAAAATGAGAGCAAACGGTGTTTCAATGCTTGGAAATAAGGCCTAGGGATCATGCTTTCAATAGTGGACACTCTCAACAATAATAATATAATTGAATACATAGATATTTCCTCTTCACTATGCTACTCTGAACTATTCTCATGTTGGACAACAATTCATTGTGTAGGGCTACAAAAACACACCTTAAAGTTGCATTCCACATCTAGGGGACCCCAATGTCACTAAGAGCGCCCCAAAATAGTACTAGATAAACACCACAATTTTATAGAGACATCCAACACAAATAATAGCTCATGATAAATATTCCTGTAAACTTTATCCTAAGAGTAACACACGGTGCGCACACTGTCAACTTCGCACCATGGGACAAATGTGACTCCGGAGTTTACATTAATAAAATCACTCAAGTAGCATAATTCATAAGATAACGAAGAGTAACATCCATGAATCCAACTAGATTACAAAGCTCATGATCACATAAAGATCACACCATGGGAGAGAGATGAACCACATAGCTACCGGTATGAGCCCTCAGCCCCGTGGGAAACTACTCACGCATGGTCATGGTGATGAGGAGCTTGATGGAGAGGTTGATGAAGAGGTGCAGCCCGGAGAGGAGACGGTGGCCCGCTGCAGCCACGGTGTGGCGGCGGCAGCTCACGGCAGCGGCGGCCCTTGGGGGCGGCGGCGGCGGCGGCGGCGGCAGCCCGCGGCGGTGGCCCTCGGGGGCGGCGGCCCTTGGCCCCCCTTCTTCTTCCTCGGTGATGGTGCAGCAATGGAGGAGCTCCTCCCCTCCTTGGCGGCTGCCAAGAGGAGGAAAATTCGTGGCTTTTGGTGCCTCCCACGAGTTAGGGTTTCCTTCTTTATATAGACTCTCGGATTTCCGCCATCCAGTTTTAGGTCTCACGAAAACGGGCTTTTCAGGAGAGTCCGAACTCCAAATGGGCCGAATTTTAATTCTAGAATTATCAGCAGAAAATTATCTGCAACTTTGCAAAGGCCATCTTCTCCATTGGACATCGTCTTCGAGGGTCAAACTGACAATCTCCGAAAAAAGTTCTGGGACAGATTTCTGGAAAGTCCCAATTTGACTCCAACAAGGTTTCCTTTGCTCACTTTTGATAATTCCTACACATTAAAGTGTAAAACAAGAACATTGTGCACTTTTGCAACTATTAATAAGTTAGTTCCAATAAATGTAATAAAGTTGCAAATAAATAGGGAATTTAGCACAATAAACTACAAATTTCATGTATGCATTTTACATGCATCAAGTGGCAGGGAAATAGTTATGGTGGACACATATGGCATGGGTTTTGGCTCAAGGTTTGGATGCACGAGAAGCATTCCCTCTCAATACAGGCTTTAGCCTAGCAAGGCTGGGTAGCAAGCATAAGAGTTGAGGGATACAAAGAAATATAAATATAATAGAAACAATCATGCAATCTTCCTTGCAGGCACAAATAATTTTAATTTGAGAATACTAAGCTCATTAGCCAGCAAGAAAGAAAGACAGTGAGATAATATACCTACATGCAACCCCTCTCTTTTCTACTTAAGCCTCAAAGTATTGTTGCTACAGACCAATGCTAAGTTTGCCAAAACCAAATAAATTTACTCGATGCTCCCAAAGTGATGCTAATACTAATAACAAGATCATTCATATGACAGAAACTTGCAACTAAAATAAAGTGTGCAGAAAGTAAAAGATAAAGCTTCTCATTAATATTCCAATAACGGCAAATCACACCAAGGGATACATAGATAACCAACTAAAAGAGAGATACTTCCACACTGCAAACCATCCTATATGATAACTTCTCTACTCATGATATGACTGAACTGAAAAGTAAAAGGTAAAAGATAATGGTGGTGATACCGCGACACTCCCCCCAAGCTTGGAATAAGCTGAGGTGATGCCAATACCAATGATGAATTACTCCTTCGGCGGTGATGGTGGGATGACCCTGATCGGGGTCAGGAAATGCTCCAGCATTCGGCGAAGCCTGTTGTTCTCCTCTTGGAGTATTTCCACCTCCATCCTCAGGACTCGATATTGGTCACAAAACTCATCGGTAACTCAAAGAGCTTCGGTTACCGCAGGGAAAGAGCTAAAGTCCAGAAGAGGTGGAATTGCTCCCTGCATATCATGAGAAAAAGCACGCTGAGTGTTAATTCATTCCACAAAGGTAGGCTTGCTAGCCTTTGATCCTGCAACTATCTGTCCTCCTTTGTTTGATGACATCTTCTTCACTTCCTCCTTGATGCTCCAATCCATGTCCTTGCGCCTAGCCGTGATCCTTTCCTCCTCTACCCATCCAACGAAGGTCCCCTGATTTAGGTCTCGGAGAAGCTCACGTTGACGACGCAACACGTAATCATACGAGGATGAACCCTGGGACGACATCTGAACATAAAACAGTTCGAAACAAAAACACGACGAGAAACGATCCGGGGGATTATATAGCAAAAAGTTTTACAACAAAAGGAAAGTCCAGGTTGAAAACGAGTAGGAGGCGGGCTCCGAGGCGCCCTCGCCAGGGCACGGCGCGGCCAAGGTGGGGCCCGCGCCGTGGCATGGCGTGGTGCCCTCGGGCACCGTTTCCTCCTCTTTTTCGGCTTGCAATTTTCCATATTTAATAAAAATAACAAAAATATAACTTAGAAAGTTAAACGCGGACTTTTTCTTACCAAAACTGTTACCTATTCGAAAACAAACTCTGCAGTTTCCTGAATTTGACCTTTAATAAAATCTTCTGGAGTTACTACTTGAATAATATCAACATCTTCATTATAAGAATCTCCAGAAATATAATGTTTGAGTCTTTGCCCATTTACTACTTGTGGTTTATCACCATCAAGAGTAGTAATTTTGATGGCACCTGAGCGGTAAACCCCTGCAACAACATAAGGTCCTTCCCATTTTGAAAGTAACTTTCTTGCAAAAAATCTGAGACGAGACCTATACAATAGAACTTTCTCACCAACGTTAAATTCTCTCTTTAAAATCCTCCTATCATGTCATTGTTTCACTTTCTCTTTAAAGAGTCTAGCATTTTCATAAGCTTCACTTCTCCATTCATCTAAAGAACTTAAATCAAGTAATCTTTTCTCACCAGCAAGTTTAAAATCTCTATTTAGTTCTTTTACAGCCCAATAAGCTTTATGTTCTAATTCTAGAGGTAAATGACAAACTTTTCGATAAACCATTTTGTAAGGAGACATACCCATAGGATTTTTATAAGCAGCTCTATAAGCCCACAAAGCATCATTAAGCTTCCTTGCCCAATTTTTTCTAGACTTATTAACAGTCTTCTGCAAAATAGATTTAATCTCTCTATTTGATAATTCTACTTGACCACTTGTTTGAGAATGATAAGCTGAGGCAATTCTATGATTTACATCATACTTAGCAAGGGTTTTTCTAAAACCACCATGAATAAAATGAGAGCCTCCATCAGTCATAAGATATCTAGGCACACCAAACCTAGGGAAAATAATATCTTTAAGCATTTTTAATGATGTCTTACCATCAGCACTAGATGTTCGTATAGCTTATACCCATTTAGTAACATAATCAACAGCAACAAGAATATGAGTATAACCATCCAAAGGAGGAAAAGGACCCATAAAGTCAAATCCCCAACGGTCAAAAGGTTCAATAACAAGAGAATAATTCATATGCATTTCATTGCGTCTAGTTATATTACCAACTCTTTGACATTCATCACATGATGAAATAAACTTTCTTGCATCTTTAAAAAGAGTAGGTCAATAAAAACATGATTGTAGAACCTTCTGTGCGGTTCTATCTCCAGCGTGATGTCCTCCATAAGCACTTCCATGGCATTTTCTCAATATCTCTCTTTGTTCAAATTCTGGAACACATCTCCGCATTATACCATTCACTCCTTCTTTATATAAGTGTGGGTCATTCCAAAAATAATGCCTCAAATCATAAAAGAATTTTCTTCTTTGCTGAGCGGTAAAGGTTGAAGGCAAATACTTGGCAACAATAAAGTTAGCATAATCAGCATACCAAGGACTCTCTCAGGAGCTTACCTTAATCGCAGCTAATTGTTCATTTGGAAAATTGTCATTAACAGGAACATGATCATAAGAAATGTTTTCCAATCTAGACAAGTTATCAGTGACAGGATTTTCAGCACCTTTCCTATCTACAATGTGTAACTCGAACTCTTGTAACAGAAGCACCCATCTTATAAGTCTAGGCTTAGCATCTTTCTTTCACATAAGGTATTTGATAGCAGCAAGATCGCTATGAATAGTAACTTTTGAATCAACAATATAAGGTCTAAACTTATCACAAGCAAAAACTAATGCTAAAAATTATTTCTCAGTGGTAGCATAATTCTTTTGAGCATCATCAAGAGTTTTACTAGCATAATGAATAACATTTAATTTCTTATCTATTCGTTGTCCAAGAACAGCACCTACAGCAAAATCCCTAGCATCACACATAATTTCAAAAGGTAAATTCCAATCAGGCGGTTGAACAACAGGAGCAGTGATTAAAGCCTTCTTTAGAATCTCAAAAGCTTCTTTGCAATCATCATCAAAAACAAAAAGGTACATCTTTTTGAAGAAGGTTAGTAAGAGGTTTTGAAATTTTAGAGAAATCTTTAATAAACCTCCTATAAAAATCAGCATGACCAAGGATACTACGAATACCTTTGACGTCCCTAGGATAGGGCATTTTCTCAATTGCTTCAACTTTAGCTCTGTCCACTTCGATACCTCTTTCGGAAATTTTATGTCCTAGGACAATCCCTTCATTAACCATAAAGTGGCATTTCTCCCAATTAAGAACAAGATTAGTTTCCTCACATCTCTGCAAAACTTTATCAAGGTTCTGCAAGCATTTATCAAAAGAAGTTCCATAGAGAAAAAAATCATCCATGAATACTTCCACAATTTTTTCACAAAAACCATGAAAGATGGCAGCCATGCATCTTTGAAACGTAGCAGGAGCATTACATAAACCAAAAGGCGTACGCCTATAAGCATAAGTTCCATAAGGACAAGTAAAAGTGGTTTCTATTGATCTTTTGCTCTAACAACAATTTGTGAAAATCCAGAATAAACATCAAGAAAGCAAAAATTAGTTTTCTTAGACAATCTTTCTAACATTTGATCAATAAAAGGTAAAGGGTAGTGATCTTTCTTAGTTACTTTATTAACTTTTCAAAAATCAATGCACATCCTATATCCAACAACTGCTCTTTGAGGGATGAGTTCATCTTTTTCATTTGGCACAACAGTAATTCCCCCTTTCTTAGGAACACAATGCACATGGCTTACCCATTTACTATCAGTAATAAGATAAACTAGCTGCGTGGCCCGCGCAATTGCGCGGCTAGATTTTTCATTAACTTTTACCTTGAGAAGCATTTTTTAGCTACATGACCTTAATACACCCATTGTTTTATTTTAATTCAACACTAATGCATGTCATATAAATAGATTGAAGGGGACATGATGTATTTATAAACCAACACATGTTACTGATTTGGTCTAAAGAACTACCATGGTAGGTATCAAATTCATTTTGCAATCATAGTTCTGCAAGAGAATAATAAAGAATTAAGTCAATCTTAACTAATTTATGTATTTTCAACAGAAAGTGGACTATTATTTGATTCTGAAAAGTGATCTGAGCTATGTTATTTATCACTATTCCATCCCCCTTTATATTCTTGAGCAATTATTTGTTTGAACCTGATGAACACCGTCTCTCCCTTGAGATCTTTCTTACAAATACATCTGGTTCATTATGCTTCCAATATAACCTTTCTTTCAGCATGAACATAATAATAATATGTTTTCCTGTAAGCAAATGAAATTAACGGTCAATGGTTATTTTTTGTTAACAAAAAATGTTAAATCATATGCACCAAAAGCGTTAACGAATGAACTATAAGAACATTTTGGCCTATCATGATTTCAGTCTGACTGATATACAGAGGAATGATGACTTTGAGCAGGGAATAATCTGTGTGTAGAAAAAAACATTGTGTTAAGATAACATTCCTCTGCACCCTGCATCGTATATTTATGTAAGATAGTGTCTTCAACACATGGCTGAGGTTTTGCACGATTTAAAAATATAAAAGTGTCTTTCAGAGGTATAACTGAGATCAAGAAAATTCTTAGGTGGACTACATGCAGTGTACTATATTTTGAAACCGACCAATCAAGTAATAACATATAGTGTGGGAAGTAGATGTAGCACCATACCTGAGTTTTGCACAGGCAGAATACTAAAGTCTTGAAGTAGTACCACACATCTACTCACAAAAGGTCTCCATTTTTATTGTGATCACTGTAAAATCTGAAGTATATTTCGTTCTATCTTGAAAGGATTTGGTATTGACATAGGAGATCAGAAATTTGAATACATTATAATTGGCCACAAATAGTAAACTAAGTTAGAATATGAAATACATGAAGGCAAAAGAGGAGACTTACGTACTGTGTTGAAAAATAATCTAGTGTCTCTTGAAGGATGTAGCTTCATGAGCTGGTCGAATCCAGCAAATTACATCTATGTGCAGCAATTATAATATTAACTTGGATACAACTGAACTGCTGAAGGAATATGAACCTACCCAAATTTCTAGGAAATTCTTTTGAGACATAATTTAGTTTCTAAAGTGGTTCAGTTCCTCCATCCAAATTGTGTCGTTGTATATTGCAGAAGAAATAATAAGAGTGATTGTATGCTTGATAACCTCAGTTGACCAAACTCTTAATAAACAAACTATAAGTAAGGACAGTACAAAATTATTTATTTGTGGTTGTACAAACGTAGGCCAGAATTAAATGTGTATAGGATAAAAAAGAAATCACCAGTTGCATAGGAGTCAAATAAGAACGTTTAGATAAATGTATAGATTTAACGCACCTTACAAAATAGCATCGGAAATATGTCCCGGGTAATCTACTCCAGCCTCCAGCGACGCGATACAGTACCCCTGAAACACTCATACGACTGAACACAAATTAAACACTGCTGCTTCGCTGGTACTTTGCTTGTCATCGCCGCCGGCGTCCAGCCATCAAACACGCCTTCATGCTAGACATGATTGTCGATAAACACTTGGTTTGCTCTCGGTTAGATTTTGCGGTGGATATGAACTTACACATACGTGCGTGGCCAATATTTTTTCTTTCACACGATGTGTCGATCCCTTGCAAGAAGTCCTCATTCCCTGACGAATAGAGACTACAACAAAAAAGGTCAGGTAAGGTGTGTTATCTGAACTCGAAACGGAGAATCAAGATTTACATCTCCACGGTTGACATGTCATTACTTCATATTTGATCAATTTCCACGTTGCTTGCTTCTGTTTTCTTGCCATCCCCCAACATGATGCTCACGTACTGTTACTTCTGATTGCACACGGTTCTATACCTGTAACAAAGACATCAAAACGAATTAGTGGCTCCATTATTGGTGCAGCATCAAGGATGCAATGCATGTGCATAAATTCTCATCCAAATCCACCTTGTATCTCTGGGACGACAGAAGAAGAAAAAAATTCTGTATCCCCTTGCATCTCTGTTACAAATTACTGGGCTCCATATAATTTGTGCAACGTCAAGGATGCAATGTAGGTGCATAAATTCTCATCCAAATCCACCTTGTACCTTGTATCCCTGGTACGAATTAGTGGGCTCCATATAATTTGTGGCTATTTCATCAACCACCTACAGAACCAAATAAGACTGAAACTTGAGAACACCCATGCGATCAACTCCCAAAGGTATCCGACCATTCATATAAAAAGGGATCCGACCGACCATTCATATATACATTGCTTGTGTAAAGAACATGATTCTGGTTACAGAGCCGAGTAAAGGGCGTTGGCTATCTCCGGTGGTCGGATGTAGAAACTTGGCGCCAGCAAGATTGCAAAGTTCCGCCAAACTATGGGAAGAGAGTCTACACTACGGGGAGGAAGATACTCTTTTCTTTACCTCATACCTGCTGATCCAATCGAAAAATTGGAAGCAGCTAAGCGAATCAATTCAGGTCAAAACAGGTCAATAGATCGGAAGGGCAGCTGGTTTCGCCAAGACAATACATCAAGAACGATCTGTGACACTCATGTACGCTCCTGGCCGAGTACTTTCTGGCGATGATTTGAAATTTCGATGCAAAGGTAGCTGCAAACTCAATGTGAATCTTCTCCGGGCGACCTATGTCAAATGATCACGTACCTCACATGCATGCATAGAGATCGTGATTTGTGATCTGGCCTGAGAAAGTGCACGCCAATGGTAACGATCGCGTCGTGGCTTGCGCAACTACACGTCCGGAAGGCGATAGTTGACTCTCACTGCGACCACTCCGAGCAAAGCTTCTCTCCGTAATCTTGATTCTCCATTGGACGTCGTGTATCTATGTGGTGTATGTCGTCGAGACTGCAGTCCGCCGGATGTCGGCTGTCGGCGTGTACGGATCATCTCCGGCCTGTACTGGATACGTGTTGTCTTGAGACTAAAGATTCGTCGAACGTCGCCGAGGCATCGCTGGCGCGTATAGATGTTTGTGCCATTGTTTACCCTGTATGAAGTTGCATATCCTCGTCATACTCCGCTTGGCTATGCGCACTGTTGCCGGAATAATTAGGGAAATTTAGCAAACGTGATCAATTGGCATAGGTGTTACGTAAGGAAAGCAATAAATCGTAGACCAGGCTGACTCCTGCATGCGAATCTGGATCTGATCGACTCGGATCAAATACAACGATTAATCTGTACCGTTGATATTTCTTAACGTGAAGGTGATTAATCCTAGGCGTTCATTGTCTTGTGTTTTAATTATATAATAGATAATACCAGCTTCAAGGAGTTTTAATACCTCGTTTCTTACCACATCCTTCACTTTAGGAATTAGACGACGTTGATGCTCAACAACTGGTTTTGCATCTTCTTCCATGTTGATGGCGTGTTGACATATGGTGGGAGAAATCCCCTTTAAATCATCAAGAGTATATCCAATAGCTCCTCGGTGTTTTTTCAATACTTCTAATAATCGGGCTTCTTCATCACCTGAAAGTTTAGAACTAATAATAACAGGATATGTTTTCTTGTCATAAATATGAGCATATTTAAGATCAGCAGGTAAAGGTTTCAAGTCGAAAACAGGTTCCTCTTTAGGAGGTTGAGTGGTACCCAAATCTTCCACCAGTATATCATGTTTAAGTATCATTGGTTGGCGAAGAAAAATATTATCAATCTCATTTCTCTCTTCCATAAATTCTTCGCTTTCATGTTCCTCCATGAATTGTTGCAAGGGATTGTTAGGAGCAAGAGCAATAGCAGCAAGTTGTGCAACTCGAGAATCCTCATTAGGCAATTCGGTTTCATAAGAATTTTTAGCAAATTTGGAAAAATTAAATTCATAGGACTCTCCATCAAATTTAGTAAAAATCTTCTCTTTCTTAGAATCTATAACAGCTCCACAAGTATTCAAGAACGGTCTACCAAAATAATAGGAAAGTTTTACTAGATTCAGTACCAAGCACTAGAAAATCAGCAGGATATTTAGTTTTACCACATAGAACCTCAACGTCTCTCACAATACCAATGGGATAGATAGTTTCTCTATTAGCAAGCTGAATAACAACATCAATATCTTCAAGTTCACAAGGACTAATTTCATGCATAATTTCTTTATAAACTTCAAAGGGAATAGCACTGGAACTTGCACCAATATCACATAAACCATAATAACGATGATCTCCTATCCTAACTGAAAGCACATGAACACTTGCCTTCCTAGATCTACTAGGATGAGAAACAATATTAGAAGCATCCTCACAAAATATAATATGTTCTCCTTCTATATTTTCAGTGACTAGATCCTTAACTATTGCTACTGCAGGTTTAACAGTTATTTGTTCATCAGGTTTCTAAGCTTTCTTTTCACTTTTATTAACCACACTTGCTATTATAGAATGTTCCTTCACTTTAACAGGAAACGGTATTTTCTCAATATAAGGTTCCGGCAAAATGCGGCCAACAGTATGAGCTTCAATATTTTTAGCAACATCCATACTAGCATTATCTTTATAAGGTTCACGATACTTATTCAAATCCTTTTTAGTACAATCAAGATAAGAGGCAAAAGCTTTGTAATAATTTGCAACAACTTGAGAATCAAAACCATACATATTATAAAGATTACGAAAATTATCAGTATCCATAAACTTTTTAATGCATTCATAATCATATTTTATACATTATTCTCTACCTTTGTCTTTCTCCCATCCTTCAGTATTATCTTGGATCTGATCAAGAAGAGCCCATTTAACTTCTTCTTTGTTTCGTGTAAATGATCCAGAACAAGCAGTATCCAATAGAGTTTTATCCTGAAGAGAAAGCCTTGCATAGAAGTTGTCAATAACAACATTATCAGGAAGCTCATGAATGGGGCAATTGAGCATTAGTGACTTCAATCTCCCCATGATTGGGCAATACTCTCCATCATGAGGCCAAAACTTATATATATATATATATATATATATATATATGATTCCGATCTTGGTGAATTTCACTTGGAGGATAAAATTTGGAATAAAAGAGAGGTACAATTTCCTCCCAGCCAATAAATCGACCATTCTTCAACAGCTTATACCATTTCGCAGCTCTGCCCATCAATAATATAGAGAACAGTTTCCTCTTAACTTCTTCCATTGAAATACCTGCACACTTAAACAACTCGCATAGTTCACGTATAAACAGTAAATGATCTCCAGGATGGACAATTCCATCTCCTACATAGCGGTTATTTGTAACACGTTCAACAATTTTCATAGGTATTTTAAATGGAAGTACTTGAGCAGGTGGCTTCTCATCTACTACCTTAGCAGTGGTAGTAGTTGATACGTCTCCAACGTATCTATAATTTCTGATGTTCCATGCTTATGTTATACCAATTGCTACATGTTTTATTTACACTTTATAGCATTTTTATGCATTTTCTGGGACTAACCTATTAACAAGATGCCACAGTGCCAGTTCCTGTTTTCTGCTGTTTTTGTATTTCAGAAAAGTTGTTCTGGAAATATTCTCGGAATTGACGAAACAAAAGCCCATGTCCCTATTTTTCTGTCACGTACACGGAGTCCGAAGGAGACACGAAGGGGGCCAAGGAGGCGGCCACACCACGTGGCAACACGGCCCCACCTTCTGCCGCGCCGTGACGTGGTGTGGGCCCCTCGGGTCTCCACCGGCGTCGCCCCTTTGCCTATAAATACATCTATTCGGGAAAACCCTAAGTACCGAGTCATATTCCACGAAAAGTTCCAGAGCCACCGCCGCCGTCAACCCTAACTCGGGAGGGTTCTGAAGCTCTTCCCGGCACCCTGCCGGAGAGGGGAATCATCACCGGAGGGCTCTACATCGCCATGTCTGCCTCCAGAGTGATGTGTGAGTAGTTCATCCTTGGACTATGGGTCCATAGCAGTAGCTAGATGGTTGTCTTCTCCTCTTGTGCCATCATGTTTAGATCTTGTGAGCTGCCTATCATGATCAAGATCATCTTATTGTAATGCTACATGTTGTGTTTGCTGGGATCCGATGAATATTGATACTATGTCAAGTTAAATACTGAAATATCATGTCTATGTTATTTATGATCTTGCATGCTCTCTGTTGCTTGTTGATACTCTGGCCAAGTTGATGCTTGTGACTCCAAGAGGGAGTATTTATGCTAGATAGTGGGTTCAGTCTCCATTTAATCTGGGACAGTGACAGAAAGTTCTAAGGTTGTGGATGTGCTGTTGCCACTAGGGGTAAAACAGCGATGCTTTGTCTAAGGATAAATGTGTTGCTTATATTATGCACTTTACTTAATGCAACTGTCTGTTGCTTGCAACTTAATACTGGAAGGGGTACGGATGTTAACCTGAAGGTGGACTATTTAGGCACAGATGCATGCTGGATAGCGGTCTGTGTACCATGTTGTAATGTTCAAATGAATCTCATAGTAGACACTACTTGCACATGCATTGTTATTATGCACTTTCAATATTGTCAATTGCCCAGCTGTAATTTGTTTACCCATCATGTTAGTTATCTTTATGGAGAGACACCACTAGTGAACTGTGGACCCTGGTCCATTCTTTTACATCTGATAATACAACCTACTGCAATCATTGTTCTTTTTAATTCTCTGCAAACAAACATCATTTTCCACACCACACTTTTAATCCTTTGTTTTCAGCAAGCCGGTGAGATTGACACCCTCACTGATTCGTTGGGGCAAAGTAGTTTGATTGTCTTGTGTGCGGGTTCCACGTTGGCACCGGAATCCCTGGTGTTGCGCCGCACTACATTCCTGCACCAACAACCTTCAGAAGTGTCTTCACCTCCTACTGGATTGATAACCTTGGTTTCTTACTGAGGGAAAACTTGCTGCTACACTCATCAAACCTTACTCTTGGGGTCTCCTGACGAACGTGTGCTTTACACGCATCAAGCAAGTTTTCTGGCGCCGTTGCCGGGGAGGTCAAGCCTTCTGCAAGGGGAGTCTCTCACTTCCAATCTCTTTACTTTGTTATTGTCTTGCTTAGTTTTTTTTATTTTGTCTTGTTTGCTCTCTTTATCAAAAACACTAAAAAAATAGTTACTTGCATCTAGTTTATTTTCAGTTCTTTATCATGTCTAGTTCTATCCCTGTTACCATGTCACCTGAGGAATTGATCTTCACTTTAAAACAAGGGAGTGAGGAGAGTTTTAAGGAAGCTTGGTCTAGAATTTTTGATTCTTATGGTAAAACTGAGCCTAAAATGACTTTAGGCTTGATTCTTAGTAGCTTTTATTTTGGACTTGTTCTTTGTTATAGATATGCTCTGGATGCTGTAGTGGGAGGAGATTTCCTTCATTGTGATGGGGATCAAGCTTTTAATGCCATAAAAAAGTTGGTTGCATCTTCTAGCTCAGCTAATAAATTTGATTCAGCTCTTGTTAACATTCATGCTAGATTAAACACTCTTGAGACAAATTTATCTTGTTTAAAAGAAGGTTATAATCAGATTCGCGAATATTATGATTATGTTCCAATGAGTTTTGAACCTTCGATGTGGGTCCCTACGGTAAAGGTTGCTATTTGTGGTGAAACTTTTTATGCCCGTTGTGATATTATGTCTGAATTTTGCCTTATGCCTAAAAGTATTTATGAATCTTTGAATCTTTGGGGACTTTCTGAAGGTGGAGAAGGGATAACTCTTAGTGATAATTCCGTTATATTACCCATTGGGTAGCTGAAGGTGTGTTTACAACATTCCTAGGAAGAACGGTATCCACTGATTATCTTGTTATTGAATGTGTAGGAACAGGACAAATTACACTTGGAAGATCCCTGCTGAAACTCTTGGGAGCAACGATAGATGTGGGAAAGGCACTCTGAATTTTACCTCCTCACCGGGGTGCGGTCATGTATTCCCTAAACCAAAGAGTAAGACTAAAGGGTAAGAGAGGTAGGCGTAAAGCTCTTGGTAATAATGTTGATGCTTCTTCACTTGGAAACACTTGATTTTCACTTTCTGCGCCTAGCTGAAAGGCGTTAAAGAAAAGCGCTTATGGGAGACAACCCATGTTTTTATTTCTGTATTTTTCTTTTATTTGAGTCTTGGAGCTTGCTTACTTCTGTAACAACTCCTTTGTATCTTTATTTTATTGCATTGTTGTGCCAAGTAAAGTCTCTAATAGAAAGTTGATGCTAGATTTGGATTTCTGCGCAGAGACAGATTTTTGCTGTCCACCGTTTTGAGCAGTAACTCCAGAAAAATCGAAAAATTCTGAAAAATTCACGCGTGATCCTCAGATATGTACGCAACTTTCATTAGTTTTAAGTTTTCATCTGAGCAACTTAAGTGCCTCGAAAAAATTCGTCTTTACAACTGTTCTGTTTTTGACAGATTCTGCCTTTTATTTTGCATTCTCTCTTTTACTGTTTGAGTGGATTTCTTTGCTCCACAAAACATCAGTGGCTGTAGCTAATGTCCAGAAGTATTGAGATGATTGTGTCCTTACAGAACATGTGAATTTTTGATTATGCACTAACCCTTAATGAGAATTACTTTGAGTTTGGTGTGAAGGAAGTTTTCAAGGATCAAGAGAGGAGGATGATATGATATGATCAAGAAGAGTGAAAAGCCTAAGCTTGGGGATGCCCCCGTGGGTCACCCAAGCATATTTCAAGAAGACTCAAGCGTCTAAGCTTGGGGATGCCCAAGGCATCCCCTTCTTCATCAACAACTTATCAGGTCATCTCTAGTGAAACTATATTTTAATTCTTTCACATCTTATGTGCTTTACTTGGAGCGTCTGTGTGCTTTTATTTTTGCTTGTTATTTTCATTTTTGAATAAATTGGATCCTAGCATTCTTGTGTGGGAGAGAGACACGCTCCGCTTTTTCATGTGAATACTCATATTCTTCACTTATATTTGTTGAGTATTCTTAACTAGCTACTGCAATGCTTTTAGCTCCTGTTTTTCATGCATCTCTTGTTCAGAGCTGTTAGTTCTTGTAGAGAAGTACTCTCTTGTTTCATTGTTGAATTATTTGGAGAGTTTTTGTTGAAATAAGTTGATTGGTGTTTGGTTGGAAACAGAAAATGCTACATGTGGTAGATGGTATATTGAAAAGACATATCATTCTTGTAGATCATTGTCTTGGATAATTTGATGCTTTGCAATTGTTTTGAGCTCTCAAGTAGATCATGTTTAAGCTCTTGCATCATGTAGTTAAAACCTATTAGTGGAGAACTACCGTAGAGCTTGTTGAAATTTGGTTTGCATGTTTGGTATCTCTAAGGTCTAGATATTTTCTGGTAAAAGTGTTTGAGTAACAAGGAAGACAGTGTAGAGTCTTATAATGCTTGCAATATGTTTTTATGTAAGTCTTGCTGTACCAGTTGATATCCTGTGTTTGCTTCAAACAACCTTGCTAGCCTAAACTCTGTACTGAGAGGGAATGCTTCTCGTGCATCCAAACCTTGAGCCAAAACCCATGCCATTTGTGTCCACCATAACTACCTATTATGTGGTATTTCCTGCCATTCCAAGTAAATACTTCATGTGCTACCTTTAAACTATTCAAAACTATTACTCCTTATTTGTGTCAATGTTTTATAGCTCATGAGGAAGTTATGTGGGTTTCTCTATCAACCTTGTCATTTACTCATGACAGACTTTCACCAATGGACTAGTGGCATATACATCCGCTTATCCAATAACTTTGCAAAAAGAGCTGGCAAATGGGGTGCCCAGTCCCAATTAATTACAACTATAACTGTTTAATTCTCTTCACATGTTTTGCCAATGATTTATCAGAAGCAAATTTCAAAGTGTTAAACATTATCAAATAGGCACTCCTCCATGGTATGTGATTGTTGGAAGGCACCCGAGGATTCGGTTAGCCATGGCTTGTGTAAGCAAAGGTTGGGAGGAGTGTCATACCAATTTATAAATATGCATGTGTAAACAAAAGAGAAGAGGGATGATCTACCCTTGGGTAGAAATAACGTCCTTCATGGGAGCCGCTCTTGAAAGTCTGGGTGACAAGGGGGATAGAGTGCCCACTGCCATTCGTTGACAACAACAAACACCTCTCAAAAACTTACTTTATGCTCTCTATATGATTTCAAAAACTTAAAAAGCTCTAGCACATGATTTAATCCCTGCTTCCCTCTGCGAAGGGCCTTTCTTTTACTTTATGTTGAGTCAGTTTACCTACTTCTTTCTATCTCAGAAGCAAACACTTGTGTCAACTTTGTGTGCAACAATTCTTATATGCTTACTTATTGCACTTGTTATATTACTTTGTGTTGACAATTATCCATGAGATATACATGTTGAAAGTTGAAAGCAATTGCTGAAACTTAAATCTTCCTATGTGTTGCTTCAATGCCTTTTATTTAGAATCTATTGCTTTATGAGTTAACTCTTATGCAAAGCTTTTTGATGCTTGTCTTGAAAGTACTATTCATGAAAAGTTTTTGCTTATATGATTCAGTTGTTTACTCTTTATCTATTTGTTAGCAAACTATAGACCATTGCCTTGAGTCACTTCATTCATGACATGAGCCTTGCAATATTATTTGATCAAGATTGTGTGAAAGCATGTCTCCTCAGAAATTATTTTGTTGTTATCGTTTTACCTACTCGAGGACGAGTAGAACTAAGCTTGGGGATGCTTGATACGTCTCCAACGTATCTATAATTTCTGATGTTCCATGCTTATATTATACCAATTGCTACATGTTTTATTACACTTTATATCATTTTTATGCATTTTCTGGGACTAACCTATTAACAAGATGCCACAGTGCCAGTTTTTGTTTTCTGCTGTTTTTGTATTTCAGAAAAGTTGTTCTGGAAATATTCTCGGAATTGGACGAAACAAAAGCCAGGTCCCTATTTTTCTGTCACGTACACGGAGTCCGAAGGAGACACGAAGGGGGCCGAGGAGGCGGCCACACCACGTGCGGCGTGGCCCCACCTTCTGCCGCGCCGTGACGTGGTGTGGGCCCTCGGGTCTCCACCGACGTCGCCCCTTCGCCTATAAATACATCTATTCGGGAAAACCCTAAGTACCCGAGTCATATTCCACGAAAAGTTCCAGAGCCGCCGCCGCCGTCAACCCTAACTCGGGAGGGTTCTGAAGCTCTTCCCGGCACCCTACCGGAGAGGGGAATCATCACCGGAGGGCTCTACATCGCCATGCCTGCCTCCGGAGTGATGTGTGAGTAGTTCATCCTTGGACTATGGGTCCATAGCAGTAGCTAGATGGTTGTCTTCTCCTCTTGTGCCATCATGTTTAGATCTTGTGAGCTGCCTATCATGATCAAGATCATCTTATTGTAATGCTACATGTTGTGTTTGCTGGGATCCGATGAATATTGATACTATGTCAAGTTAAATACTGAAATATCATGTCTATGTTATTTATGATCTTGCATGCTCTCTGTTGCTTGTTGATACTCTGGCCAAGTTGATGCTTGTGACTCCAAGAGGGAGTATTTATGCTAGATAGTGGGTTCAGTCTCCATTTAATCTGGGCAGTGACAGAAAGTTCTAAGGTTGTGGATGTGTGTTGCCACTAGGGGTAAAACAGCGATGCTTTGTCTAAGGATAAATGTGTTGCTTACATTATGCACTTTACTTAATGCAATTGTCTGTTGCTTGCAACTTAATACTGGAAGGGGTACGGATGTTAACCTGAAGGTGGACTATTTAGGCACAGATGCATGCTGGATAGCGGTCTGTGTACCATGTTGTAATGTTCAAATGAATCTCATAGTAGACACTACTTGCACATGCATTGTTATTATGCACTTTCAATATTGTCAATTGCCCAGCTGTAATTTGTTTACCCAGCATGTTAGTTATCTTTATGGAGAGATACCACTAGTGAACTGTGGACCCTGGTCCATTCTTTTACATCTAATAATACAACCTACTGCAATCATTGTTCTTTTTAATTCTCTGCAAACAAACATCATTTTCCACACCACACTTTTAATCCATTGTTTTCAGCAAGTCGGTGAGATTGACACCCTCACTGATTCGTTGGGGGCAAAGTAGTTTGATTGTCATGTGTGCGGGTTCCACGTTGGCACCGGAATCCCTGGTGTTGCGCCGCACTACACTCCTGCACCAACAACCTTCAGAAGTGTCTTCACCTCCTACCGGATTGATAACCTTGGTTTCTTACTGAGGGAAAACTTGCTGCTACACTCATCAAACCTTACTCTTGGGGTCTCCTGACGAACGTGTGCTTTACACGCATCAGTAGTGTTTGCAAATAGGAATTCGAATGGACACCTCTCCATGATAAAATAAAGCAGCATGCATAAATGAAAACATCACGTATAGTAAAAGTTTCCCTTACCAATTCTACTTACCAATAGAGCTTCACTCACCGGCAACGGCGCTAGAAAATAGTCTTGATGACCCACAAGTATAGGGGGTGTATCGTAGTACTTTCGATAAATAAGAGTGTCGAACCCAACGAGGAGCAGAAGGTGTTGCCAAGTAGTTTTGATCAAGGATTCACTGTAAATACTAGCAGACAAGTTTTTAGGGGTTTTTGATATTGCAGATAAATAAAATACGAGTAAATAAAAGACTGTAATAATAATTGTAGCAAGTGGCTCAATCCTTTTTAGCACAAAGGACAAGCCGGTTTGTTTACTTATGATGGTCAAATGTTCTTGAGGACACATGGGAATTTCGTCAATTGCTTTCACTTAATTTAGTTGATTAATCTTCATTGTTTTGATAAGTGTTCTGTGGGTGAACCTATGCTAATGCACTGCCCTAACTTGGACTAATACATAGTTGTGATTAAACCCCTTGCAAACATCCGCATGACAAGAAAGTATTTAAGATAAATCTAACCACAGCCATAAACTCTGAGATCCTACAATCCCTCATGCATCGGTATACTAACGGGGTTTAGGTTTCTGTCACTCCGGCAACCCCACAATTAGCAACCAAATACACAATGCATTCCCCTAGGTCCATAAAGGTGAAGTGTCATGTAGTCGACGTTCACATGACACCACTAGAAGAATAACACCACAACTTAAATATCAAACCATTATATATTACTCAACATAACTTCACTACTAACATCAAGACTTCTCCCATGTCCTCAAGAACTTAACGAACTACTCACAAGACATCATATGGATCATGATACGAGGTGATGTAATGATGGATAACAATCTGAGCATATGAAAGGACAATGATGGCGCCTAGAGGGGGGGTTGAATAGGCGGTTTAAAACTTTTCCGGTTTAGGCTTGATAATTGCGGAATAAAGCTAGGTGTTTAAATTAACAAGCCGACAACCTAAATAAACTAGGCTCACCTATGTGCACCAACAACTTATGCTAAGAAAGACAAACAACAAGGTGATAGCAAGATAGAATACTTCAAGCACGAAGGCTATCACAATGTAAATTGCATAAGTAAAAAGCTCGGGTTTAGAAATAACCGAGGCACGCGGAGACGAGGATGTATTCCCGAGTTCCTTCTTGTTAAGGGAGTACGTCTCGTTGGAGAGGTGTGAGGCACCACAAAGGTCGATCTCAACGCCACAAAGGCTCACCCTATTCTCTGATGAACCACACCCGGGGCACAACCCACAACGTGATCGGGGGATCCCGAACGGCTTACAAGTGACCACAAAGGTCTCAACCACCACACGGGCGTCTAGGGTCCCGAAGACCCAAGAGTAACAAGCTCACAAACTTCAACTTCCACGAATCCGCGTGGAGAGCACAAACCGATGCACAAAGCAAATGGCAAGAGCATAAGTGCTCAAGTTCTCCACTCTCAAATTCCAACAAAGCAACAAATGCTTATGGGGGAATAAGAGAGGAAAAACAAAGAGGAGATGCACCAAGAACTTCAAGATCAAGATCTACTAGGTTCCCTCACTTAGAGGAGAGATGAAATGGATGGATATGTAGATCTTGATCTCCTCTCAATTTCCCTCAAAGATATGCAATAATCATGGGAGGGAATGAGAGGAAGCCAAGCTTTTCAAGAGGTCAACAATGGAGGAGAGAGGGGAGAAAAACTTGCTCAAGTGTTGTGTAACAATTGGGGAAGAAGAGCTTTAAATAGTTCAACTCAAAAAAATGGCCGTCGGCTAAAAAACTGGGCAGAGCAGGCCACGGCAGCGAAGACAGCCGGGCAGGCAGCCGGCCTGGGCCAGGCAGGCGGCTGGCCTGGCAGCGGCCTGCAGTGAACGAGCCAGCGATGAAGAGGAGCGAGCGAGGGAGCGCGCGAGCAAAGCGAGCGAAGGGAGCTGGCGAGCGAGCTGGGTCGAGGCCCAGCAGCCAGGGAGCGCCGGCCTGTGGCCCGGCCTGGGAGCCGGCGGCCTGTGGCCCAGCGGCCCAGCAGATGCACCCGGCCTGGGCCGGCTAGGAGCCGGCCCGCACAGAAAAAACACTTCGAAAAATCATATCTTTTTCAATAAAATTTCAAATGGGATGAAACAAACTTTGTTGGAAAGATAACGACGAGTGCTTTCCTACAAAAACCATGAATAGAGTCAAGTTGGCACACATAAGAAGGTGTGAAACTCTCCTCGGGGATAAACCGATAATATTTCCAACACGAAAACGCAACAAGTTTTCCATATGAAATACGTTTTCGAAGAACTTGTGCTTGTCACGAAGATCACGACAAGCACCAAAACCCAACAAGGAGAAAAGCCACATAAGAACCAAGAAATATGAAATGTCAAGTATGCAAAGGTTTGAGCTCTCCACAAAGATGCGATCAAGTTACTCACTTGAGAGCCCCTCTTGATAGTACGCCGTCTATCCTATAACCCGGTCTCCCACTAACACCATGAGACCGGTAAAATAGAAAACCTATCAAGATCATACCTTTGCCTTGCGCATTCCACTTGAGCTTGATGATGACGATCTTGACTCTCTCGAATTGGAACACCATTCTTGATAGTGCTTGCTAGCACATGCTTGATGAAGACTTCTCCACATGCTCCCTCATACTCCATTATCGGAGGGCCTCACTAAGCTCCGTCTTCATGTCTCCTTTGCAAGCTTCAATCAAATGATATCTTCCGAGATGCATCATATTGAACTTGCACTTCATCTTCTACACACGACCATTCTTCATATAAACCCTTGAATAGAGCATTGGTCACCATGTCATCTTCAAGAGTCCAACACATGAACTTCTTTCTTTTCCTATGGACAAGATCTATAAGAATATCTCAATGTAAATATTAGTCCATAAGGATTGTCACTAATTACCAAAACCACGCATGGAGGCAACATGCACTTTCAACATATACTTTAATTCACCGATAAAACTCAATAACATCAACCACAACAAGTAGTAATCAACACCGGGAAAGTTTCCCTATGAACTACACAAAGTATAACCCTAGATGTTATAGCGGAACGAGGTGGAGCGGTGGAGATGATGGTGTCGGCGGTGGAGATGATGGTGATGATGATCCCGATGAAGTCCGGCGTGATGGCGATGGCGATGGCGATGATTTCCCCCCTCCAGGAAGGAATTTCCCCGGCAGATTTCTCCCTGCCGGAGAGCTTTTCTCTCTTTAGTGTTTTCCGCCTCGTGGAGGCGGTGGAATATTTTCTCCGTCCCCTCCTGTGTCTTAGGGTTTCTGGGGGTTGAAGTACGTGAAGGGGAGCGTCTGAGGTGGGCCAGGGTGGCCTCGCCAGGGCACGGCACGACCCAGGGGGGCCCGCGCCGTGGCGTGGGTCCCTGGTGGCCCACTTTAGCACCCCTTTTGGCTGCCTCCGGCATCTTGAAAAATAAGGACTTCAAGATCTTTTTCCCAATTTGTTGATCTTCAGAAATAGTGTATCTTGGCGATACTTTTCCAGCTGAAATCTGACTCCGGCAGTTAATTCTTCAATAATCATCAAACATGCAAAATAAGATAGAATAACATAAGTAACACATACAAATGTGAAATATAACAATGAATAGCAGTAAATTATGATATAAAATAGTGATGCAAAATGGACGTATCACCACGCTTAAGCTGAAAGGCTGCTCACGGTAGCCAACCTCTTCTTTTTTAATTCTTAATTCTTGTATTAAAATGGAAGTTTCTCATCCGTGTCCCAACTCGAGATAAAATATATATGAAATTTATGCCCGTCGACGAGTAGGTTCCATTCCGGTGATTGATTTCGAGTTTCGTCGACTCTAACTTTGTAATTTTGGACCGAAATTCGCTCAATTGTTTAACTTTTTTTAAATTTGTCTCACTGTTTGAAAATTTGTTTCACGAGTAGATGGATCTCCACGTTCCGATAACTGTTATGTTGTTACTTCTTCGTTTCAAGGTCATATACCTATTTTGTGTACCATATATAGGAAAACACAGGTTCTAAGAGAAAATACATATATGTTTGTTGAAACAAAAAGTTACAATGTAAAAGTTTCTGGGAAGGGTAAGATACACTACTCGTGTATGGAAATTCCAAAGGGTCAATTGAGTGCGGCGAATTTGATAAAAATCGTTAAAACAGTACGAATATCCGTCCAAAATTAAGAAGTTATAGTGGACGAAACTCGAAACGGATAATGTGAATAGAACCTACTCGTCAACGCGCATAAAATTCATATATATTATCTCAAATCATGACACGGTTGAGCAGCTTTCATTTTAATAGAAGAATTAGGAAGAAGCAAGTTGTACGCGACTGTCAGAGACTTTCGGCATGGCTAATGCGGAAAGGTCAGTTTCGGCAATGGTAAGACGAAAGCCGTTGTTTCGGCACGTCCCGTGACGACAGCACGCTATATTTCATATTGACTCAAATCTTGGCCTAGTTATCAAATAAATGTTAAAGAAATATTTTTCTCTCTCCAAATCTGTCTAGATCTCAGTTTTGAAATTGAACTCCTCTAATTGTGTTATATTACACTGTTTTAGGTGCCAACGAATCAGCCATACGATATGATGCCTTTGAAATCGATGTATTTGATAATACGAAAGAGATATATTATGTCTAGATGCTATGTATACCTTTGCTGGCAGAGTTCATGTATATTGAGCATAACAGCATGCCACAGTTAAGCATTGTACCCACGAAAAGCTCCAAGCATAACACGAAACTCAAACGCAAGATCACCTTCGCGACGTAACCTAGTATATATAGTAATTCTTGCTGGACTAGTAAAATGCACGTGCGTTGCTAGGGGAGTGTGAATTTTTATTAGTTACCTTGTGACGGTGGATACGTCGTTTGTAAACGCACATTGTTAAAATCTGTGTGAAACATGTAATAATAAATCCGAACCGCTAGTTCTACGGCCCACATTGCGTTTCGAGTTTTAACAACCTGAATTGTAAATGCATACACGATGCACCAGTCTAGAGGCCACAAAACAGGATTATCAATGAAATGAGCACATCTATATTAGCTAAAACCCTGTCTATCAATGATTCTAATTTAATTATCTTTGGCATTACTATTATATGTATATAATTATGCGAGACAGCCAACACCAAACTGCCATATTTTTCTTACGACTTATAGCCTTGTTAACAAATAATCCATATGAGACACCCAATTTAATTATTTGTAAAGAACTGAAATAGCGGTGTCATGGTAAAAGGTCAGTGACTAATATAACAGATTCACGCTGTACGACTCTCTTTTGACCGGAAAAGCATAATTTTTTTGCAGTGGGCAAATTCAGCCTATTTATTCCAGAAGCTATTCCAAATACAATATAAAAAAGGACGCATGAGATGCGGTGGCATAGGAAAACCGTTAGCCTAAGTATATCCACGCATACACGGAGAGGTGAGGCCACGGTCTCAGCCAGTGACGTGGGGTCTCTTTTCGTTGTCTCTCACTTCCCCCTTCACCAAACCATGGCAGAAATAACGGACGCAACTTGAGTGACTTGCATTTCACAAGTCACTGGCGATTTAGGAGAATTTTATCTCTTCATTTTTTATCCGATAGATAAGATTAACCCAAATCTGAAACTCCAAAAGTGAAACTTTTTAGAAGAAAAAAAATCAGTAAATCATAAATGTTTCGTTTTGTATTCTGTTAAAGTTTCATCCTATTTAGATTAATGGTTTGCGTATATATAGTGTTTTATATTTTAAAATAAAAAGTTGATTGTTCACAAACAGTTGGTCCAAAGCATTTACGTTCTACTAGAATTGTTTCAATATTTTCTAAAAAGTTTTATTTTTGAGTTTCAGATTTGGACGAATCTTATCCGCCAGAGCAAAAGTGGAGCGACAAATGAGAGGCAAGTCGCTCACTACAAGTCACTAAAGTTGCTCGGTGACTTACAAACTACTCCCTCCGAATCAAAACCTCCGAATCAAAACATAAGTCTTTCCACCAACTTTCCACACATATATATCTAGACATATTTTAGTGCAAAGTTTAGCGTCCGATTTTAGGTTGGACCAAAGATTACAAGAGGAAATGACAGAAAGCAAAATTTAGTCTGCTCCAAAGTTTGCAGGGTCGACCAAACTTACTGCGATGGTTAGAAGAATAATGAGACAAGATTGCATAGTTACAATTTAATTCATCTACGGTTTCACATTTTAGACAACTTCGCAAATAAGTGGCGCTAAGCTACAAGGCTAATTCTCATACAAAAAACTATGAACCCCGCATGATCTGAATTTAGCACGATGGGTACTGTATATAACATAACATAACTACAGACATGCTTGATATTTTCTATAGGAATTTAGTACTGTGGACATGGTTGACCAACGAGCTAAGTGGAATTTCAGACTCACCATATATAGAGAAGAATTATAGTGCATTGCACAAAATACTAGGGTAATTAAACAATAATGCAATGACCAATCTGGGGAGGGCAAAATGTGCTTGCTGTAAATACAGAATCCTCATTACCCAAAACTAAATAGGAGTACTACTGCTAGAATAATGTAGACATCCAGTTTACAAGTGCCAGAAAACGTCATCAAGAAGCATTCTCAACAGTTTAGCCATGACATTTTGCTTACTGCAGTGTATCTCAAAACAAAAGTTCCAGAGGAAGGAATATCTGGAACCCCGGAGTGTGAACAACGGTCCGTCAAAAGCGAAAAGATTGACAATACCATGATCTAAGACTAGAATGGGTATACTGTATCTTGCTCCAATGCTTATTTACCAACTTCTGTGTCTCCACTCTCCAGTGAACTTCAAGAACTGTTGAAATAAATTAAATCAGCATATATTATAGAACAAAATAAAAATGATTTTCCACAGCAACAAATCCTGTTTCTGTTTCAAATAACATTTCAGTAATGACTGATCAACAGGGAACATAACATACACATTAACATATAACTGAAGGGTAAGATGATGGTGATGGCTGACTACTGAAGCCAGTTAAGAGACTACTGTTTGAAATAACCATTCAATCATCAATGAGGGTTCTGTTTAAAATAATCAATGAAGTTCACAGCTGGGGTAAATTAGTATCAAGTAATAGGGAAATTTGTGACTGATGCACAACAATTTACAAAGATGATTAGGTAAGATCTTGGTTCCATTCCATAAATGGTTAACTTTTAACGTAAACTTATCTGAGTGGAAGGGCAGCAAAGCATACCTGTCATCTAAAGAAACAGGAAACACCATTAGACAACTTACAAGGATAGTCGTCATAACTAATTCAGGGCTTATCACCATTCTTCAATATCAGGTGCCCTTCATCATTTACGATGCATATCTCAGTCACAGCCTACAGGTAACAAGACGGTGTAAACAAAGGTCCATAAACAACCTTTACATATCTGACAGTATGGACATTCCAAGAAATCCCAGCCAGGATGAAAATTAGGGGAAACTGGACCGATGGTGTTTGGCCCAGCAGCCAATAACTACCGTGTGTTGAACTCTAACTCTACTGTGTGCTTTGACTGAGGGTAGCACACGAGGCTTCATTTCAGGTTATAAATAAAAAAATGTTTCACAAGAAAACCAATTTTATTTACGTTGGGAGTTTTCAACATAACGAAATCCACAATTCATCCAGTTTATTTGCAGTTTGCTTGGGATGAGCAGAAACATGTTCTAGGAAAGAGTATGCCATCCAAACAGGATTTGGAATGTTGAGTAATGCCCATTAGTTTGGAAAATTACAGCTAAATCGCATGCTGCGGAAAACATAGGCAGGTAAAGTTTCACTGAAATAAAAAAGACAACACAGGCATGTAAAGTTTCACTGAAATAAAAAGGTAATTAACCATGGAAAATCACATTCTAGGTACTGTTGCAACTAGGATTACTACTGGGCCAAATAGCCAGAACTATAAACGTAAGATGTGTAAACAGTATTCCAAGGAACCCTGACATGATAGGTAAGCTACACAGCTACAACATACAACTAGCACGCCTGATAGGTGCCAGTGTTCTTATGCAAAAATGGGCTGACAACTCTGTGAAGGACTAGAATCGTTTGGTGTGAAGGATCAGGCTCACAGTTTAGGTTTACAAGCAGAAAAACAAGATCTAACAGCATCTCCAATTGTGTTTTCTGAAACCAATAGGTTTGCTTTCTGTAGTTAAGAGTAACTTTTGGGTAAAAAGGGTCTATGATACCTACAGCGGTAAATGGGAAACCTTTATTCACACCTAATTCAGTTCTGAAACCCTACAAGTCCTATCAACTATTAATAGGAACTGTCACAACTGGAGATCTCCTAGAGAACTACATATCCTCTATAATTTCAATGCTAATGTATTCGTTACTGACAACGCACCTTATCTAACAAGAGATCACCCACAGCGGGCACTACCCTATCATTAACCTTGCACCACTTCACCAAGTAGTCACAAGCACTCACCACCTATCAACTGAACCGCATCAGTGGAGGTTGCCAAATGACTCTTTAGAGTAACATTTGTGATATTGGTACTTTTACTAGCACATTATACATTTAATTCAAATTTTCTTGTCTCCCTTACAAAAGGTGAGCAGGATCTTTGAGACTTGTTAACAATGGTGCTTATACAAAAATAATATTCTGAAGGACTAGTAAAAACGGAAAGTCCCTTTGGAACCCGGGCTCATATGCTCCCAGTTTTTCCAGGAGCATAGAAAAATTTGAAAAACTTTTCAAAAAATTCCGAAAAAAATCATGCACGTACCTGAGCATGGTACGCACCACCCTGACAAAGTTCGCACCGAAATGACATAGTATGCGCCCTGGGCAAAAATGACAAAATTCTTCTGTCAGAATTTTGTCATTTTTGCCCAGGGCGCATACGATGTCATTTCGGTGCGAAATTTGTCACAGTGGCGCGTACCATGATCAGGTACGTGCATGATTTTTTTTGGAAATAAGTTTTCAATTTTTTATATTTTTCTGAAAATACCGGGAGCATATGCTCCCGGGAGCCAAAAAAGCTTTCTGAAGGTTAGGTCTTTCTTGCAATTTCTTGCCTGCCCCAGTAACTAAACGAGTGCTAATACCTAATAAGAATGCACTCAACTGCTCATATGGAGCTGTACAGAGAAGAATTATGCAGTAGTAATCCAGTTTAGCAATAGTTAATTTAAGGCCACACCTGATGGTACTCTTTGTCACTAATTTTTCTCTTAAACCTCGCCTCAGCATAGTCAATAATTTCCTGCTTCTTTAACGTTGCATTGGGTTGTCTATCAAGGAAGAACCTAATGAGCACATTTCTGCAGGTAGAAAGTAAATTAATAAGTATGGAGCTCTGCATTTTCAACATGGTACTCAGTGCTGTTTTCAAGTTTGCAGTACCGGATAGTATTCTTCTGCTCGGTCTTTTGAATATATACACCATGGACAGGAACAGCAAGAACCCTTATTGAAGCATGAAGCTCATCACGAGGAAGTGAAACACAAGTTTTTGCAGCATTTGACAAAGCTTGGAACCTTGCTCCATCCTTTCTATCAGAGGCATACTTTACTGCCAAGTGCCTCAAGTCTCTAACTACTGCCTGCAAGCTACAGTAAACACATCCAACATTATTGCAATTGATGAATTTGGACATGCATTGTGAAAAAAAGATACATTGAAGGCTAAGGAAACAAGAGACAGATACATGCGAAGATGCAGAAATGAGCACTGAAAACACACTTCATCAGCTATTGTCGTCTTATCTATTCGACAGATTGAAACATCTATACTTAAACATGACATGTACCTGAGGCATTAAGGCTAGCAATAACAGCCACCAGATATAACAGCACATATACAAGAGACCACTGACTAGTTCTCTAGTACAGTGGTAAGGATGTATATAGCTTGATTTAACAGCTATAATGCTGATTTGCTCTCTGGCAACAAGTTAAATTAGCATGTTCAGGCTAGAATATCTTCATGCAACGACAGGTTCTCGCTTTTAGCACCTAAAAGTGTCTAATCATCGTTTGTTTACAAATATATGTATCATTACTGGAAAGTCTATTAACAAGCGAAGGGCTTGGTACTTTGATGTAGTCCTACACCCTGAGGCCTGAGCATCACCTGCCACACTAGCCATTATTGTGGGATTCGATGTGTTCTCCCCTGCCTAAAATAGGTATAACGTAATGCAAACTAATATGCATGAGCAATGACCCCAACACTTAGAATGCTCGACATAAACCATTAGTAACAACTTACAAGAATAGGCAGCGCTTGCATTTTCTTGATGGTAGCAAACACCTAAATACTTGCTGATATGAAATTAATTTAAATAATCTTGAGTGCTACAATCAAGAGTATAATTTAACTAGAGATGCACAGTTTCCTTTAATTTTGATACCAATACAAATAAATGAACTTTAGAGGATACAAACATACTGGAAACTATTGAATTTAAAAGCGAATCAGACAGGATTAAAAAAAAGATATCCAGACAATTTCTGAACAATTACCTGCGAACTTTATTGGCGGTGAAGACACTATCCAAGACAGAGCGCACATGGTTTTCACTTCCTTGAACAAGGCCATCCCTGGTCTTAGCCATAGCTGGATCAGGCCCTTTCGCAGGAACATTAGACCTGTCAGAATTCTTGGGTTTCCTTTGTTCGGTAGTGCTACATGTCTCTAGGAATTCAGATATAGTTGCCTCACGAACAGACCATGCATTTTCTTGCTCCTTGACTATGTGGGGATAACGTTTTATGAAAGATGAATCTGCTGCTACTATAAATTTATAGTCTTGAAGCTTTTCCCTTCTTTTACCCAGTGGTTTCAATATTGTGTTCCTTGTTCGCTCATCTTTGAATAGTTTGTCTACGTATTTCAAAGGTATAGAATCCTTTTTGGTAAATTCGAATATAATTCTATCCCTTTTGGAAGCATGTCCATCATCATACAGTAAAGAACTTTTGCAGACCCATAAACCACGCACCAAATCTGCATAAGCTGGAAGAATTTTCAAGACATCTTCCTCTGAATAGGTTGGAGCAAGATGGATTAGAGCATCAAATCGATTCACTTGTGACACCTGATTCATTTAAGTAAATAAGAAAACAAAAGTCAGAAAACAGTTGTAGCTTATTGTCATTTTGTTCTTCATCTTATCTCAGAACTGGACGCGTCCATTAAAAAGGGAGCATCTCAGTGAATCTAACCTCAGTAAACCATTTCTTCAGGCGCTCCTCCAGTGGAAGTGAAAGCATCTCCCTGTTATGTGATGCATGTTAAAAATGATGAGAGTTAAGATGAACAGTAGATCTCAGTTCAAGTTAAACAATATGGGGACAAAAAGGATGTTATGGAGCTATATAGTAATACACATTTCAATGGGTAAGACTATCTAGACGCAAGGAAATGAAACCCCATGTCCATCAAGTTAGGCGTTTGATTTCAAGGTAAACAAAGACATCCTTGTGACAAGTAGTTAGGGTGGGAAAAAGATAGATTGGCTTGGACAGACCATACTATCCAATTGAGGACAAATCTTTAGCTGTCCCTGCTTTATGAATTATGACTATGTAAGGTCGTCAAATCCATCAATAGAGGGTAGGAAATAATCACGACATAACTCGTCTTTCTCCCTCACTCTCTCGGTGGATCTGGGCTTAACTATTTTATATGTCAACACAAAATAAATCTTCATATGACTTTGAATATTTCCATAAAAAATAGCCCTGAATAATTTTACAGCATACTCGGATGCTACTTAGTTAGGACATCAGAGAAAAGAAGAATCATTTCATTGTCACAATATCTTCTTAACAAGACTACCTGCTAGAGTTGAAAAGCAAAGTGAGAAGCCATTTCATAAAGAAATGTCCAAACATTGAATTGAGTCAACAATTGACCAACAAAAAAAGTATAGCAAAACAGATATTCACAGGAATTGCCTCCAAAAGATACATTAAGTCAACAATTGCATAAAACACAAAAGAGCCCATTGATCGTTTAATTTGAAGGAAAGCAACCTGACTGGAAAAGTGAAATGAAAAGGCTTCCATAAAATGATGTATGCTTAATTATTTCTGTTTAGTCTTAACCATCCTCTATATTATTTACAATCCGTGCCATATCAATGTCACTCTCCTACTAAATACTAATGTATTATTATGCCTTCTCACCACTTATTAGTAGTCGAGATAGTCCCAGAGATACCAACTCACAGAATTGTCGCAAATAGTTAAGCAAGCTTTCCTGTCCAAATCAAAGTACCAACCCACAACAAGTTTCACGATGCGTGGAGTACCCAGTGATCTCTGCAACTCTAGCTATTGTGGCAAATCCATTTGTTCATCCTTTGATTATGCAGCTACTGGGGACATAATCTAGAAAGTCATTTTAACAAAAAATAATGCATGGACAATTTATGTTCACTATACGCAAAAAGGGAACATTTCATAAGCGGTCATTTTCCATAAATATATTAGTGAAGCACGTTGCTCCACTACAAAAACGGATAACTCACCAGAACTAAAAAAACTACCAAACAGAAGTATACAAACAAATGACAAGGCCAGTTGAACTGGTAGAGGAATTATGTGTTCTGCACCTTATCGCATGGCATCTGTTAATATTCTTGCTGCCTGTTGGCCCTCCAGGACACAATGACATTGCATAGTCGGATCTGAGGATAAATTTGGCAGTTGTATAAGAAAAGGTGTCAGTTGTACTTGAATTGTAAAAGAAAAGGTTAAATGGTGCATATCTGAAAAATATATGTACCATTTTAATGATTCTCAATGCTGAACCAACACATAACAGCATGCACAATGACAACAATAATAAGCCAGAGAAACATGGTTTTAAAGGCGTCGCCTAGTCGACGCTTAAGCGTCAGAGCGCCCGGAGACGGCAAGGCGTCATGCTGGCCTTAATATTCTGTCTAAGGCGTCCAGATTGGACATACGAGGCGGCCAAGTCGTCGCTTAGGGGGGAAGGCGTCGCTCTGGTCGATTTTGGACGCCTTCGTCATCACCGGGCAGGTCAAGCGGGAAACACTGCTCGGCGGAGCGGGAAACAGAAATTGGGCGGGATGGGAAGGAAATTGGGGGGCAAAGTAAGGTGAAATTGATCTGAGAGAGAGTGGGGAACACACTCGTGAGAGGAATCGATCCGAGAGAGAGAGAGATGAGCTCTCTCCTTTCAGGCGGCCAACTCCTCCTCCACCGGTCTCCTCTTCTCCGGCCAAGCTTCTGGGCCTCTCCTCCCCTGGTGCAGCCCTCTCCCAGCAGGGCTCCCCTCTCTCCCCCATGGTCTCTTTCCTCTCCGCCCTCAGCTTTCTGCTCTGTCCTCCCAGCAGGGCAAAATTGTTTAAGGCGTCGCCTCGCCTTACGCTTTAACCCCCCCCCCCCCCCCCCCCCCCCCCCCCCCGCGGTTTAGAACGCTTGTCGCGTTAAAAACCAAGCAGAGAAATGAAGTGTTAACAAAAAATGGCTCCAGGACACTGTTATTTTGTGCCATTTGCTCAGATACACTGTTTTTTTTAGAAACACAGTACAAACGCAGACGCTCACGTATACGCGCACACACTCACCCCTACGAAGGCACGCACACCCTACCCATATGAGCACCTCCGAAATACTGAGTCAGCGGATCGAGTCTTGAGATTGACGAAGTCACCACGGGCGCCTCGTTGTCGACGGGAACGACGACAGGCTCACATTAAGAGGATGCCGATTGAAATCAGATTTTATATGTGAATCAAATAAATTCTGATCTATGAATTTGATTGAGAATGTGTCGTGCTCAGATTTTATATGGGAGAGCGATAAAAATGACCCCTGTCGTTTGGGTTGTACACAGCAGTGGGACAAGGGAGAGATAAGAGAGTATCACATGTACGTTTTCTATATAGTCGTCATATTTAATGAATGGTGTGTATATAGCTTCTCTTGTGTCTGTGCTAAATATGAACATATTTTGCGTCTTCACGCAATGTTACTCACAAAACAATACCATGAATAGCTAACACAACACTTACGTGCTCATTGTGAAATCTATAGGCCTGCCATCATTTGTTATCATCTCAGTATAGTACTTGGTTGCAACATCACTCCCGGCTGGTTCGTAAGTGAGAGAAATCCATGGCTGAAATGACAAACAAAAAAAGCATATCAATTATTTCTGAAGTTTAAACAAGAAAATGGTGTATGGGTAAGAACAAAGAAGATACTGAACATCTCTCTTGTTCTGATGCACTAGTTTAGTGTATTATGTACGCTCCGTTCAAAAATATAAGGTGTGATTTCATTGTCCAAATCCATGCTTTGACCAACAATTAGTCCAATAAATGTAGCTTATGTCACAGAAAGTAGACAGCCATTAGATTCGTATCCAAAAGCTATTTTTTTGTTATTATGATTTTGTAACCATTGACTAAATATTGCATGAGTAATTTGCAATGAAAGCATGGATTTAGTAGTCAAAATGAGCCTTATTTAGTTTGCCTCGTATATCGCGTGTTCTTTGAATAATGTGTGTTTTCGAAATGTATACATTGCACATGCATTTTCTGTCCAACCACCCATCATAGACACAACCTAACTCCAGATGTAGTCTAGGACTGGCTGCCTCTATCCCTTGACGATCTTACTGGATAGGATGGGATTTCAGCGAATCGACGATGTCGCACAAAAACACAACACAACAAACTGCTCTTACATCATGCCTTCGGGACTCCTAGAGGCCAGCACCGATCACTGTGGCTTCAATTTGGTTAGTTGTAGTTATTTCTTTACTTCTCTGATCTAGGATTGCTGGATCCGAATGCATTGCCATTTGCTTCCATTCGTTCATGGGCCTTGGATCAAATGAACTGTCATTCGTACATATACTCTGAACTTGCAAATGCACATTTTCACATATATTGTATTTTGTTGGATCCAAATACATGGCCATTTGTTCACGTATGTTGTACTTATAAATGCACATCTTGGCACGTGCTTATTTAACTAAAGTATATTGGGCATTTGGGCTTAATACTTGTGCTTATATATGCACCAAGATCTTTGGCATGGCAAAATTCGTTGAAGTATCAGCATTTTGTGTTTCTGACTTTGCATTTGTGCTTGAAAAGCGGTGAAGAAGGCGGACTTTCTTGACCAGAACTTGTGCACCAAATAAGGGTCTTCAAATACAGTTTCGCCCTCAACCCATTGAGCCCATGCAGACAACGATGAATTAGCGTAACATTGGATTTTGGCATTTTGCAATACTGACCATGCAAATATTACTGCCAAGCATGCAGCTAGCTAGACATTTGAACATTCTTTTTGCATGTCCTACCCCACGGTTGCTCGAAACTTCAGAACCAACACGAGGACATGTGCTGAACATAATATGTTCTCATCATAATGCGCTATATATAGGATCTGATAGACGGGCTCAGGTGAGCTCGAGCTCCACCTTTGAACTTCCTATTTAATGCACTTGGAAACATCATTGGCATTGAAGTGCAAATAAGCTCACTTTTGTCCAGCCCACAACACTATCTCTCCAAAAAGCATTGGACACTGCCGCAAAATTTACTGCTGTGCTCTTATTTATGATTATGTATCTAAAAGTAACACATGTTAAAAACTCTGTTTGTACAAATTATAGCAAAAGCAGGTAGCCAAATGTTGTTGTATCTCAAAGCGATTCCACTCAACAGTATTACCATATTCCACCTCAAATAATAAACAAAGCTTAAGTCATTCTAGTCAAGTTTTGGGTGTCACACTAATTACCCCCGGAAAAAAATTCAGCCTTCGGAACAAGGAAGCCTGAATAGGTTCGAAAATTAACTAGCAAATGTAGAAACAAAACAGTGAGTCAAGCGGACTCAGAATAGGCTTCTTTGGAAAGAACAAAGACTACAAGACTCGAGTTACAGTGAACGATATAGTAAAAACTAACTGGACAAAAGAAAGCCTAGAATGTAACATAGGCAGATAAATTTACATTAAGTGTGAAACTAATATCCTTATTACAAACCTCAGTTTCTTCAGCACAGTCCTTGGAACCATCTGAGCGCCCATTTCCCTAGGAGCACGAGAGAAGCGATCATGAGTAGATGCTCAGATCTAGCACAAAAGGCGACATACTTAAACATCATTAAATTCCTTTTCTAAATAAGTAAGCAAGGCAGTTTAAAAAATATGATGTTGAAACACATCAGTCAGGCCAAACATTGTGAACACTAATTGGAAAAGGGGCATATCATGTTGTACCATATTTTCAAGACCACATCTGTTTCTCCTCAGTGACATACATTAAATGCGCCTATGCACTAAGCATATCTTACACCATTGGGAACAGAGCATTTCTCTCTCGTAATTGTAGGAAAGTACATGCTTCAGATGTTGTACATGCATAACTGAGCATCAGAGAGCGAAGACCATAAATGCGACTTTTCTTACAGAAGTTAATACTGAAAGGGCTAACTCTAATGAAAATAATAATTAAAAACATACATAAATCATCTGAATGCTAGTCTCATTGTTGCTCCGTGAATGTGGAGTAACATGGGAACCAGAGATTGTTATGTTGGCAAAGCCAGTTAACTGCCACCAACACGCATTCTAGAACATGGTTGGTCGAAGAACTTATCGTGAACAATGTAGAACCTGAGGATAGCCCGACCCTGATCTAAGGTCGTGGGGGTGCTCAATGGGAGGCCGGACCTGTAGTCTCTCCCCCACCACCACAGAGCTGCTAGATGATACAAACAAGGGGATTGGGACTTAGATCTGCTTTCTGTTTGATTCATTGCTTGATTCTGAATAACGAGCCCATGCCATAATATAGCCTATGGGTTACAACTGACCTGGTGGAAAAGAAGATCTCCTAACTAATAATTTCACATAACAGAATTGGTGGCCCAACCCGACTCCCTAACTTAGTTGTCCCCACATAACAGAACAAGGAACAAGATAGTAGCAATGCTGCCGCAGAACTAGTGCTGCACCTTAACTGATGGAGCCGTTGGGCCGCCAGTACCAACATTTGTTTGTACCTGTTGTAAAGGCTGTCTAGTATGTGATCCACCAGAATCTAGATGTGACGTCGATGGTCGCAGTTGCATCACTGCATCAATATGATTTAAATAAACCTGTGAAAGAAAGCAAGGGATTAATGATGTTTATTTCATCACATAAACACCACGCTTTAATCAGTTGCCTAACATCTCAAAGTTCTTTCAGGAGGTACATGTTTTCTTGAAATGGGTCAAGCTATGAAGTATGAACTACAGTTACTATCTAACAAGACAAGAAGCTCAATAGGAATAAAACAAGTTAACAAACTCAGTAACACTAATTCGGGTGCAATTGTTTCAATGTATCCAGTGTAGGAAACAGTACTAGCGTATCAGACCGCATGTACATCAAGTTCCAACAGAACAATTCAAATGTAGAGAGTACCAAATCAATCTGTTTTGCTCATGAATTCATCATTTTCTATTGGACAAGAAGATGAAAGGATTAACCTACACCACTAGAATCATAAAGAACAAGCCTCTGGTATTTACGTCATTGCAGGTTAAGTAGTTCGTTCAATGTTTCATGGAACAGTTGGCCAAACAAAGTGAGGCACACCACAACTCATTTAGTTCAATGTACATGGCACAGATCTCCTAAGCCAAGTGAGGCACACCACTGTTTGATATGCAACTTCTGTGGCTAACTGGCTCTAAACAAACAGGCATAAATTTTGTCCTGGCACTTACCAAGTTTCCTTGAAGAACCCCAACTGCATAATCAGTCACATCAGCTGGTTTTGATGATGATAATGTCTGCCACAACAAAGACCCAACGATATCAATGCAATTATTCGAACATCCCAACTCGAAAAAAAAGAGAATCCGTTAACATGAAAATTGTACTACTACCCAACAAAGAACCAGCATACGAGCTAGAAACGAAAATATACAGATATGCTAGCTTCAGTGCTATATTTTACATTAAGACATGGTTCAAAATACAGCGCATGCTTGGTTGGATGCCAAAATTTGGCGAGGCCAAAAGAATTGGTGATCAAGTACTAGCTGAAGTTACTCTGTACTATGAATGTTAGCCATTTGGTCAAGCTGATCTCACAGATTGTTATCTACATTCTGATCTTGAGACTTAGGATGACTCCAGTGGATTATTGCTTTGATTTTACCATATCAAGGTTCCCTCAAAAAGTTTATGTCCCCTATATTAATAGTTTTCACAAGAAGTTGACAGGGGCCTAGACTAGAAATTTGTGCAAGTTGACAAAGTGCATGCATCTTGAGAGTTAGCATGACTTCAGTGAATTATTGCTTTGATTTTACCATATCAAGGTTCTCTCAAAAAAAATGTCCCCTATATTAATAGTATTCACAAAGTTGACAGGGGCCTAGACTAGAAATTCGTGCAGCTTGACAAAGCACTTGGGGCAGCTTGCAGGGCTTTTGACAAGCAGAACCTCGCCCATGCGACAATTCATGCCCTTTGCACTTTTGAAAGCACAAATAGGTAAGTCTACGGAATAGCCACAAGGCCAGCTTTGCATGTTACTTTGCATAACAATCAACAGAAAATTTATAATAAATATTTAAATAAGCAGAAAGCACATGGACAAATTATTCAGTGAAAGAATAGTCATTTATGATAACGACACAACATCAAGGACAAACCTATGGTGCACAAAAAACAGTGATCATCAAGTAAGTATCCTTCAATTAAGCTTACAATTATAATAAGTATGGATAGTGTATGCTTCAAGAACAAATTTCACAGAAAATTACTCAGATTTACCACGGAATCATAGACAGTTAAATACCACTGAGAAGCTTGATGGATAGTTCAAAGAGTTAATTCTGTAATAAATTACATGACAGCAAGACCCACCTGCTTTGTTAGTCTCACAGATGCAGAAACCTCTGGGTCGTAATTATCACTTTCTGTATTGATTTCCAAATCTACTTCAACTTTCGAGCTACCTGGCTTCACGCGAACCTGATTTGATCATAATCCTTTTAATGAAGTAAAAACGAACATATATGCTGCCAACTAACCGACATTAACCGTGACAAAGGGGATACAGTTAACAGGGGTTGTACCTCCTTACATATTTCATTAAGCTCGTATGGACGCCAGCATGGCCTCAGCGGATATTGCATCATGCAAAGCTGTGAAGTTCCCATATAAGTCATTAATTTCAGAAGTAGATACAACACATAGAAGAGGAGTCTACAGGTAAGCAAGATGATGAAAGTTATTTTGCACCCAAGGACCACAACAGTCCGGCATAGTTCGGTTCAACCAAAAGGATAAACTACTTCGAGAATGGATTGAAATAGCTTTTTCATAGTCAAGCTAATGGTGTTTGTCTTCAACTGATTAACCAGATTCAACTAGCTAACTTGATGTGTGCATCAAATAAGTTCAGCAATTATAAAGTCCTCTATTGTCACTGGGAGAGATTGAGAAACAGGTCACTATCAAAATGGCGGTCATATAAAACACTTAACTGATCATCGGCGATACTGAAAACTAAACCAAACAACACAGCATTCGTAGCGGCAGCACAGTTAATTAGGCCGCAGAATCATGCAAGCACTAACAAAAAAACTTACTACTAAATTTCAACCCTAGCGCACAAGGAAGAGGAATGGAGTCGAATACTTACCATGGTATCCGCGTCAAAGGGCTTGGGCGTGAAATAGACATCGATCTCCCGCACCACGAAGTCCTCGTCGTCACGATCCATCTCATCCGCTCCCGCGGCGGCGCTGGCGCCCACCCCGTCCATCTCCATCGCGTCCACGCCATCCTCCGGCGGCGCGGCCGCCGCCGCCTGGGGTTCATCCCCCTGATTTGGCTCGGGCTCGGGCTGCGACTCCGGTATTGGTTTCGGCTTAGCCTTGGGTTTCGGCTTCGGCTTGCCCTTGGCCTTGGGCTGGAAGCGGGCGGTGGGGGCGACGGTGGCGGCGGAAGAGGAGGGGCCGTCGAGAGAGCCGAGGTCGGCCATGTCGATGTCGGCGTCCATGGCCGCCGCGGCGTAGTCCTAGGGTTTAGGAGAAATAATTTGGGGGCCAACGGCGGAGGCGCGTCTGAAGTGGCGCGGCCGGCGAGAGCTGGGGGTGGAGGCTGCGTGGCGGCTTTGGGCTAGGGTCTCCCACTCTCCCGTCTCCGGTAGTCCTTTTCTTTCAGGGAAGGTCCCGGTGCATCTTCTAGTTGGGCCGGGCATCTTGTCCTTGTACTCGTCGGGCTGGCTCGATTTAGTCCTGTACTTGGAATTTGAAGAATTTTACCGTGTTTTTGTGAATTTGACTCGATTTAGTCCAGACGCATGTTTGTAGTCAAATTTGAGCTGACAGGACGACACATAGACTGCAATCTTGCATGAACACCCTCCCACATCTAGAACTTTTTTCACTCTCAGGTTTTTGCACGTACCCCCCTCTCCATCTGATCCATTAGGCAGCGGCCCACGCTGTTATAGATCATTTCACTCCAGACAGTTATGTTCGGGGGGGGGGGGGGGGGGGGGGGAGGGAGGGGGGAAGATACGGACATGCGACGGAGGTGGCGATCGCTGGACCAAAACGTGTAGCGTTGTTCGTGGAGGGGATACGACACAAAGGCGACACAGACGATCGCGTTGATCGTGGCAGCGATGTCCCCAATCCGCCGCCACAAAGGGTAACCATCGCCCTTTTTCGATAAGTCTGACCCTCACCTTGACCCATTCACGGTCGACGGTGTAGTCGGCGCTGACAGCGTCGAGATTGACGTGGAGGAGGTCAACGGCCGACCGTGGCCGATGGCGAACATGAGGAAACCCAAGAGGCGGCGCCGGTACGCTTCTAGGAGCGACACCGCCGAGTCCATGGCTGCTGCCGCCGCCCGCAGCTTGCTCGTGCCCAAGGGTTTCTTACCGTAACACAACCACGTGGGAGGGGCTAAACACGATTCTCCATCAAAGCTGGTCTACTGCAAGTGGGACCCGCATACATGTGTCGACCATGTCAACGCTAATTCGACGCCACACATGTTTCAGGACTAAATCGAGTCCAATTAACGAGTTCGACTGTGAAATTGTGCAAATTCTAAGTACAAGGACTAAATTGAGACACGGGGACAAGTACAGGGACTTCTACTGTATTTAACTCGAGGCGGAATATATTTTTCGCAGAAGAGACGTTCTAGTTGATAAATGATAACTACTCCCTCCTTTTCAGATTAGATGACTTCCATTTGTCTATACGTGATGTACCTAAACATGTAGCATGTCTAAATACATTCACATGTAATAAATAGAAGTCATTAAATTTGGAACGAGTGGAGTAGTTGACTGTGTGAGTTAGGCGTGTTTGTGTTCATAGAGGGGATGGACCTGTATGTGAGTTTGTGCGATTGTATTATGTTCTTCAAAAAAGAACTCAACAACAAAATCAAACTAGGTTTACCCGACAATATGGATAAATCGTGTTGGTTCAGGTTCGGTTTTTTACTTTCAATCATGGGCACCTACTGGTCATTCCTCGAAAAAAGGAATGCATACCATGGGAAAGATGAAAACAATCCTAAGAGTGCCCATGTTTTTGGGAAACTTCATATCTTTTTCCTTAACTTTTCACCTCTGCTCTTATTTTCTAGTTCATTGAGCATTTCTATTTAGTTTTTTCTACTTTGTATTTTTGAGATTTCAGAGAGTTCGAGGTCCTCTTGGTAAATTACACTTGATCCAGTTTTCTGTAAAGCCATAGTATTCTTAGCAGATATCCTGATAAAATCACAGTATATTGGTATTGTCATAGTTTTTTCCCCACAATATCAGGTTCTTTCCCGGTAATTATCATGACAAAACAAGGGATTTGACATATTATTTCTATAAATCTAGAGTTTTCTTGATAATTTTCCCAAAAGAATCATGGTCGAGGCATTTTTCTACAAGTTTAGGGTAGTTTTGCATCTCTTTTGTGTTCCGAAAGCATAAAGTGTCATCCCGCAAAGAAAAATGCTTAAAATTTTAGGGTAGTTTTTTCCATTGACCAACGGGCTCTAGCAAAAAGTTGTTTCGGCAAAGCATTGGATGCAAGCCTCCGAAACCCATCAAATTCTAGGAAGTTAATTTTCGATCGATGATGAAACGAGTCAAGTTACATGACAAGGGACATAGATTCTCTTAGAAGGTGGGGAATTGTGGCTTTGTTGGACCTTCTCCAAAAAAGTTCCTATGGTGATTTTTTGTGGGAATTGCATAGTAAAAGTGAAGATCCATCTCTCCGCTAAGTTCACGGACCGGAGTATGCAGACTCAGACGGTTGACATCTGTCGCATGGACCAAAAACTTTAGAAAAAGAAACCCAGAAAATAAGAATAGTACAAACACGTAAAATCTTACGGATTCCAGATTGTAAGTTCTCTTATATATCTCTGATTTATTTTGTTTTTGGACACTTGAAAGCGAATATCTAGCCCTAGCTAATATTAGTTGGCTGCCACTTCGAAGCCTGACCACAGACCACCGATCCCTCGAAGGTGCACACAGCTCGAGTGCCGCTCCATCCAAAGATCACCCGATGGGAAACCCATGTTTTCCACGCGTAGGCTGATAGGCTGACGCGCATGGACACAATGGAGAATACATACAAGTCGTACCGATACAAACGTCACTCGATTCCATGTCTATCCAACCTCTCGTATAGTCGTATCGTACACACACGTATTCATAAACACATCTTGTTCCGGAACCCAAAGATTAGTCTCACGCGAGCGAGTTGATAGAACGATGGCGGAACACCATCTCCCGCCGGAGCCAGCGGACCACCACCACAAAGGCGGCAAGGGAGTCCGCACCGACGACCTCAAGCCCGCCCGGCGCCGCGGGTACAGCAGCTACTACTACGGCCACGACACGGGCTCCAGCGGGGCCCTCCGCACGGTCTGCTCCGTCGTCCTGCTCATACTCCTCCTCGCCGGCGTCACCGCGCTCGTGCTCTACCTCGTGTACCGCCCCACCAGCCCGGCCTTCGCCGTGACCTCCGTCGCCGTCTACTCCCTCTCCAACGTCGCCGCCCCCTCCGCGCCCGGCGCGCAACCCAACGCCGTCGCCGCGTCGTTCCAGTGCGCGCTCGTCATCCGCAACCCGAGCGGGCGGGCGTCCGCGCGGTACGACCGGCTGACGGCGTACGTGGTGTACCGCGGGGAGGCCATCACGGCGCCGGCGGAGATGCCGCCGCTGGTGCAGGACCCGGACAGCGCGGTGGTTGTGGCGCCCGTGATCGGGGGAACCCCCGTGCCCGTGTCGCCCGACACCGCGGCGGCCCTGGCCAACGACGTGTCCTACGGCGTCGTGTCGCTCCGGGTGGTGCTGCTCGGCCGCGTGCGGTTTGTGGCCGGGCCGTTCCGAAGGGGGTGGCGCTCCATGTACGCGCGCTGCGACCTGCTCGTCGGCGTCCGCAGCAAGGGCCCTGGCGTCAGCGCCGCCGGTCACCCCGAGGCTCCCCTGCTAGGCAGCCCCTCCTGCGACGTCGATATGTGATACGACGCTGGCCGGCCGGCGACTTGCCGGGGTCGCCGATCGATCGCTGCTTGAGAATTACTGTCAACCCCCTCCCCCGCCGGGTTGTTATGTGATGGCAGAGTACTCGGGCAAACAGCTTCATCCTCCTGTCCTGTGTATGCAGACAGGTACTCTACATGTTTCATCTGCGTGGCATGGATGTCACCGGCCGGCCAGTGTCTCCGGCCGCGTGCTCCCTTGGGTGTTTGGTGCATGTATGTCAAGTATATATACACAAATAATTAACATGCAATGTCTATACTTACATAAGATCCTAGTCCATGCCCATCTTTAATAACGAGTGGTAGGAGGTGTACATAAGCTCCAGCATTTCCATGTTCAAGGTGGGTCAACTCATTGGCCATCGGCGGTATGGAGTTTTCCTTTCGACTTTTCAAAAAAAAAAAATTTTGAGGGGAATGAGAACTTTTCGAGTAACGAGATTTTTTTTTAGTAACGAGATGAGCACCGCACACAGCTGTGGGCCTAGAATTCTTAGGAGTCCTGGGCACGATTGTGATGGGCCGGCCTTTCCTCCGCGGGCTGTATCTGTAGGCTGCAGCCCCACGAGGTTTTCCTTTCTTCTTCACGAGCCTTCCTGCGCATTTCCTTTCCAGACCCGCCGCCGCCGCCGGTCGACCTTCACAGCCATGGCCTCCCACTCGCCGCCCTCGCCCTCGCCGCTGCCGCCACCCGCCCCGACCACCATCAGCGCTCTCACCGACGACCTCCTCCGCGAGGTCTTCCTCCGCCTCCCGGATCTCCCGAGCCTTGCCCGCGCGGCCTTCGCCTGCCACGCCTTCCTCCGCGCCGTCCGCTCCTCCCCGTCCTTCCGCCGCCGCTTCCGCGAGCTCCACGCGCCGCCCATCATCGCTCTGTTTATCGAACCCGACATGCGCGCCTTCGTCCCCGCCGTCAGTTGGATGGCCGACACGGGCTTGACCAACGCCTTCGCCGATTTACTCAGAGACGACGGCTCCTCCGAGTGGAGAAGCGCTTCCGAGGCTCCGTACTCCAACGGGTACGTCTTCTTCGCCAACCGGAACACAGAGCAGAGTGTCTGGCACAACGTCCACACGCAGTCCCTGGAAATCTGCCCCAAGAAGGCCCATGTCGGCGTCCACACCTATCTTGAGTTCCACAAGCTCCCTCCCGAGCGAGAGGACCAGAGGCCATCCCGTGTGGTCTGTGTCCATCACGATCGCTCATGGACGTCGGCGCGCGTGGCCGTCTTCTCGTCTCATGCCATGGAGTGGCAGGTCTTCCCGGAGTCCGGGAAGCCGCTGCTTGAGGGTGGCAGGTACACTATTGGTACGGTTGTCAATGGGTTCGTCTGTTGGTTATATCAAGACTGCATTCTCGCGCTCAACACTGCTAACTTTCAGTTCTCCCGAGTGGATGTGCCTCTGCCAATGAGAGGGCCAGACTCGTACTCAAGATTTAATATTGGTCAGACCAAGGATGGTGAGCTCTGTATAGTAGAAGTACATGAATGCACGCTTTCTGTTTGGCTCTGGACAACAGATATTGACGGCGTCGAGAGATTTGTGCTGCACAAGATGTTTCCATTGCACACAAGTGTTAAGGAGGTTACTAAGCGTCCAGTAGAGGATATTGTTGATGTTGGATTGCAGCTTATAATAGTGTTATCGATGGCTTTGTGTGCCTATCTGTTGCCTACGGTGGGGATCCGGAATCTTGGTTCCTGTCCGTCTGCCTGGAAACGACAGAGGTGGACTTCCTCTTTAAGAGAACATGTTGTTCTTCCCTCTTTGACCCCTACTTCATGGCCTGGCCTCCTTCTTTGATACACAACAAGGTGAGTCCATTGTTATGTCTAAAGATTCTGGTTAAGTTTCTTCATATGCATGGTCTCTAGACTATATGAGAAGTTGTGTTACTTGTGAGCATTGGATTATTGTATCGCTGTGGAAACCAGCTATTGACTCTTATGTTGGACTCTATAAGTATAGTAGAGGAGTTCAGTTCTAGGTTGTATACTAGTATGAAGTCCAATGTTTCAGTTTTGGCACCAGGGTTTGTGCATAGCATGTGATAGCACAAAGATATAGAGTGCCACAGTACCAATAATATTTTAGGCTGGAAATCTTTGTTCACTAAAAAGCTATTTACGCTTTATGATGCTAACCACTATGAGATGATAGATTGTAACAGTATATTACTTTGCTTCCACTGCTTCTGTCAAAACTATAAAATTGATCTCTATCACTAGAATCTATTGCCTTGCACAGATTTTATATGAAACGCTTGGATTATTACTTGCAGGCATGAGTTTCTTTTATAGTGCTAACCAGTATTGAATGGAAGTTGTAACAATATCTTACTTCACTTGCATTGCTTCAGTAAGAACTAATTAAATTAATATGTATCATTAGAATCTGTTTCCTTGCACAAATTTGTCTATGAAACACTTGAATTAGTACTTACGGGCATGAATTCTCTTTTATGTCACAGGAGGATTCAGAAACTGAAGTTACTGGCGACCGTATTGGTGATAATGGCCGTGTTGGCACAGAAGAAGCCTCCCCTGTCCTTTTCACAGCATTGCGATCATTTAAAGAAGCTTTGATTGATGATGACAACACAAAATTCACGGAGATGGATTCATTCTTACTTGATGATGAGGTTAACTCTCTTCTGAACAAAATCAGTACTTTCGACACAGGATTAGCAGCTGCAATAGACCGTGTCTTGAGAGTAGGTGCTCACTCCGATATCAAAAATGAAAGTATGAAAAGAGAGAGTTGGTGGCGAATGTGCAAAGGGGTGTTGCTGAGAGCTCGTTCCCGTTTCTTTGCCAGTTGATCTTGGTGTGGTGTCGTTCTTCTCACGAGTTATGCTTCTGTTGAAATGTTGCATTGCAACTTTAGTTTTCTAAAAGGTCCTAGTTGACTACTGCATCTGGTGAGTGTAACCGATCAGTACCTATGTATAGTACTCTAGTTGGTGTGATTTACATGTTGAGACCAACGAAAAAAATAGCGCGCTATATCGGCGGTTATAGCGCGTTGTAGTGTATTTGAAGAGGCTACGCTATATTTAGCCTAAAACGCTCGCTACGGCGCTAATCGCGCTATATACGCGCTAAACCGCGCTAAATAATATAGCGTGTAGCGGCGCTACAAAAAAAACCTGGAAAATGCACTAGAGGCATCGAGCCCATCGGCCCAAACAAAAGTCCAGCTCCCAGCCTCCCACACACACGTACTCCTCTGCTCGGTCACGGTCAGTCCAGAAAACCTAACGAAATCCTCCTCTGCTCTTCATGAGCGACGACGGCGGCGGTGGCTTCTGGTAGAGCTGCGGCAGCGGCAGCATCTGGCGGGAGCTCTTCCTCGACCGGTGGATCGAGCTCCTTCTCTAGCTCGTGTTCCTCCACCGGCAGATCGAGCTCGACCATCGGCGGCAGCTTCCTCGAGTTGGACGATGTCCTCGAGTTGGACGATGTCCTTCCTGGTGGTTCGTCTAGTGAAGACGAAGATGAGGCCAATAATTCTGATTAATGGTGTGCAATCTTGTGGTTCGGTTTTAGAGTTTGTTATGTTGTTCATGGATTTATATCTCGTATTTTGTGTTTGTGCCATGGATCTGGTTAAGTGGACTGGTTCTACATGTAATGCTTATTTGATTCTGGACACTTATTTGCTTCTGGACATATATTTGTATTTGTGCTGAAGAATTCCTTAATATTCAGGCTATATATTCCATTTTTTTGCCAAATGCTATTTAAAAAATAGCACGCTATAGCATGCTATAGCGTTTGTAGCATTTTGAGAAAGGTCACGCTATATTTTGTAGCGCGCTATTTTTTTCGTTGGTTGAGACTTGAGATTGACCATTTAGTGTCACCATGAATATAAGCCATGAGCTTTATCCTAGAGGTTATTTGTCTTTGCTCTTGTCTATTCCTTGCTTCTCGAATAACCGTCTAATTTCAATGTACGTGTTAATCTACTGCTGATAAGCTTTACAATACATGGTTATGCTGGTGCTCAAGATGCTGGAAGTTTTTATGGAAGGAAATTATCGGTGACTATAGGCCCATCAGGCTTTGTTTTGGTTCTAGCGTTCTTTAGAGGAAGCAATTCTGGAGAAGCAGTGGGATTAAGCAACAGCGGATTCATCACTTGTATTCACCCCATCAGGCCTTGTTTTCGTACTAGGTTCTTTAGAGAATTACTGTAAAGGAATTTGTGAAACCCTTTCACCCATACATCTCCATTTATCTAATCCGTTACAAAGGGTACCGTATTGAGTATTGAGGAAAATACGCTGGACTTTGGAACATTATAAGAAAAATGAGGATAACAACCGGCCAAATACACTAGAAGCAAACCGTCTTTTGAGGATAGGTGGTGGCTTGAGGCCAGAATAATCCCCGGACAAGCCCCTCGTCTTGGAAAATTCCAGCCGATATGCGGATTGGTCCGTTTTCACAGCCCGAATAGAACTGCATATCAGCATGTCCTTGAAAATTTTATTCAGGCCTCTGGCCCCACCGCGGTCGTGAATCTCTGCCCGTCATCGTCTCGCCGGCCCACGCGACCCGACCTTGACTGCTACGGCGAGTGCCATCATGATCCTCCATTGTGCGACTTCGAGGCTCCAACCACCTACCACGCTTCGTCGATGTAGTTGAGACCCTCTCCCTGTCCCATGTCGTCTTTCCTTGGCCTCCCGCGCCATCCACCGCCCAAATCAAGCTCGGCGCCCGACGATTGTCGGACGCGCCTCCCTCTGTACCCCAGTCGAATCTCATGTGGTGCCCTATTTTTCATCATCTAGAATTTTGCTATGCCCTATTCTATATGATATGAAATGAGCGCCCTAGATTTTGTGCCCTAAAACAAAAGAAGTGGTGCCCTAAAACTGTTTTCAGGGGTCATGTTTTACATCGAAGATGCTCTAATAAAATGGTCGGATGATTTAAAAAAAAGTAGCATTGACAAACCCAACGAGATTTCACAATCACCCCTGCACTAGGCTTCATTTCGATCCGCTTCTTTGTTCGATCCGCATACCACACTGAATGGCGTCATCAGTTCAATGGAGTAACCTGCAGATCGCTGATGCAAGGTACATCCCTCAATGACCCGAATTGGAAAATCATATGGAAATTGAAGGCTCCAGCAAAAGTGATTTTTTTTTTGTTGGCGAGTTATGCATGGCATCCTTCCGCTGAAAAATATTTTGTTCAATCGTCATATTGGTACAAATGGAATTTGCCCTGTTTGCAATCGAGAACCAGAAGATATCATGCACATGATTTTCAAATGTCCTGAAGCTATGATCATATGGCGCAAGCTTGGTCTCGAAAATACTACTCCCTCCGTTCTGTTGTACTAAATCTAAGTCAATTAATCAAGAACAGAGGGAGTATAAATAATGAGATACGAGATGGCCAATCTGGCTCTGTAGTTTTACAAGAAATTTTTAAGTTACCATCAGTTTCAATTCCTGGTTACAAGATCAAAATTCAGGATATTGTTGCTGTCTTTGCTTGGTATGTCTGATGGCTAAGACGTCGCCGTACTCATGTGGAATCAGTCCCGCCGGTCAAGAAATGTGTCTCATCAATCCTTGCAATTGTGGCAAATTCGACAGCTGGACATCGTGTAGATAATTCGTCGATGAAAATCACTTGGAAAAACCGCTTGCTGGTTACTTAAAACTTAATGTAGATGCATCATTTGCAAGAGAAGATCGATCAGGAGCGACATGAACAGTTATGAGAGATAGCCATGGTGTCTATGTGGCGGCATCTTCTGTTTTCATACCGCATGTCCCCTCGGCTATGGTGACCGAAGCTTTAGGCATGGTCCATGGACTCCAGCTTGCAAACAATCTGGGATATAACAGAATTCAAGCCGAATCAGATTATATGGAAGTGATTCAGCTTTGTACGGGAGAGGAGAGGATCTAGAATGAAGCAACAACGGTTTATGCTGACAATATATCCACGGCTGGGTCGATTGGGAATGTATCCTTTAGTCATTGCAAGAGGGAGGCAAATGAAGTGGCTCATGAACTTGCAAGAGTTTGTTTTTCGAACAAAGTTTCTTGTAACCGGGACGATGAGTCCCCTATGCTTCTCTTAGACAAACTCTTGAATGATGTAACGATGGTTTGTTCGTGAGGCAGCAAGTTTATTACGCGTTTTTTTTTGTCAGGGTATCTAGGGGACTGGCAAGAGTTTTAATGAGGCGGCTTGCTGAGCTTTGAAAATTTCAAACAAAAAAGGCTTCATTTTCCTCAAAGAAAATGAATTAGTGAAATATGTAGGACGCTTCCTCCGCATCCTCCATCCCAAACCCGCAGCTGTTGTTCGAACTTCACAGCCATGGCGTCCCACCATCCACCGTCGCCGTCGCCAGCCCCTCCGACCACCATTAGCGCTCTCACCGACGACCTCCTCCGCGAGGTCTTCCTCTGCCTCCCGGACCTCCCGAGCCTTACCCGCGCGGCCTCCACCTGCCACCCCTTCCTCCGCGCCGTACGCTCCTCCCCGGCCTTCCGCCGCCGCTTCCGCGAGCTCCATGCGCCGCCGCTCCTCGCCCTATTTTGCACACCCTACATGCACGCCTACGCCCCTGCTTCCGGCCGCACATCCTTGCTGGACATCTCCGCCCACTTCTCCGATTTACTCCCAGATGACGACGCCTCCGAGTGGGGGACAGATTCCCAGATTCCCTACTCCGACGGGTACGTCTGCTTTGTCAACCGGAGCACCGAGCAGGGTGCCAACTACAACCCCCTGAATATCGGAGCACCGACACAGGCCCTGGAAATCTACCCCAAGAAGCCTACCCACGACGGTATCGACACCTACCTTGAGTTCCACACTCTACCCCCCGACCAAGAAGAACAGAGGCCATCCTGTGTGGTCTGTGTCCATCACGACCGATCATGGGAGTGGGCGCGCGTGTCCGTCTTCTCTTCTCACACCATGGAATGGCAGATCTTCCCGGAGACCGGAACCCCGCTGCTTGATGGTGAGCAGCACGCAGATGTCATAGTTGTCAATGGGTTCATCTGTTGGGTACAGAAGAGGAAAGACTTCATTCTTGCGCTCAACACGGCCACATTTCAGTTCTCTCGAATGGATCTACCACCGCCCTTGAGTGTGCGGTATTCAAGATTTGAGCTTGGTCAGACAAAGGATGGGAAGCTCTGTGTTGTCCATGTACATGAATGCATGCTCTCTGTTTGGCTCTGGAAAGCGGACGATGATGGCGCCGACAGATTTGTGATGCACAAGATGCTTCCATTGCACACCATGGTTGGCGAAGTCACTAAGCTTTCAGCAGAGGATAATGTTCCTGTTGGAGTTGGAAAGCTTATGACGGTTATCGATGGATTTGTGTACCTGTCTGTTGTTTTGTCCAGGGAACCACAGTCTGCTGAGTGGTACCTATCCTTCTGCCTAGAAACAGGGGAGGTGGACCTGCTCTTCAAGGAAACAAGTCGCTTGCTCTGCCCTGTAGATCCCTACATCTTGCCTGGCCTCCTTCTTTGATATGCACCAAGGTGAGTCCATGCTTATGTGTGAAGATGCTGGTAAAGTTTCTTCATATGCAGTTGTGTACTGGTGTAACTTGTGAGCATTGGATTATTTTATTCATGTGAAAAATCTGCTATTGACTTTTAGGTTTTGATGCAGTAACATGTCTGATTTTATAAGTATGACAGAGGGTGTCAGTTGTAGTGCTATTATAGTACTATGAGAATCCAATGTTTCAATTTTTGGCATCAGCGACTGTCCACATTATATGATAGCATGGAATATAATAGGGCCATTGCTGATATTTGAGCCTGGAAATCTCTTTTCACTAAAAAGCTCGTTTTCACTTAATTCACAGTGGTGACCACTATGAGATGGCAGTTATAACGGCACCTTAAAATCCACTTTCATTGTTTCTGTAAAAACTATTCTGTTGTATCATTGTAATCTATTGCCTTGCACAATTTTTTCTATGAAAAACATGAATATTACTTACCAGCATGAGTTCTCCTTTTATGTTACAGGAGGATTCAGAAACTCAAGTTACTAGAGATGGTGCTGGAGATGATAGTTGTGTCGGCACAAAAGAAGCTTCACCTATCCTTTTCACAGCATTGCGATCATTCAAAGAAGCTTTGATTGATGATGAAAACACAAAATTCGTGGAGTTGGATGCCTTCTTACTTGATGATGAGATTAACTCCTTGCTGAACAGAATCACTACTTTAGATGCAGGATTAGCAGCTGGGAGAGACCGTATCTTGAGAATAGGTGCTCACTCCGATATCTACAAGGAAGAGATGGAAAGAGAGAGTTGGTGGGAAATGTTCAAGGATGTTGCAAAGACCTCGTTCCCTGTTCTTGGCCCGTTGATCTTGGTGCCTTTCATCACACGACTTGTGCTTATGTTGAAGGGTTGAAATGCTGAGTTGCTAGTTTAGCCTTTGGATGGCGTGAATGTATTATGTGCTAGTTGGCATACTACATGTGACGAAGGTAACCAATCAGTACCTGTCTTGTTGGCAAGAGACTGTGTGCTTTACTTGCTGAGACTTGTGATTGACCAGTTAGTGTCACCATCAATATAAGCCATGCGCTTTATCCCAGAGATTCTTGTCTTTGCTCGGAATGATTTGAGTCTGTTGTTTATTTTGTTTTTTAAGTCTGCTTTAACCGCCTATTTTTTACCACTGTATATTTTGTCACCATTTGCTCCAATACTAATCAGCGTACCCAGGTTCAACAACCAGGGTGATTTGTCTTGCTATGTTTCAAGTATGTATAGTGCAGAGACCCCAACTCTACGTGAGTAATAGGTGTGATTTATATGTATAACTACATTGTTTCGTGGGTTCTGAAGATGCCGGGAGATTTTTGTTAGAGATACCAGTTATTGGAGGATGAGAAGTTCAAAACTGCAGGCTTCGCACTCCATAAACATGACTCAGCAGGTCGAGTTTATCAAAGATGATTTGTACCAAAATTCAAAAAAAAAGATGATTTGTACCAACCGTGTGTGACATGTTATCATGTTTCACCTGTTTTATAAAAGCGTGAAACAAAATGTAAATCAACACCGACATGCGGGGGATCGTGCATCAAGTCACACCCCTAAATCTATTTACGAGTAAGCAGGAGGTGTACATAAGCTCCAGATATCATCATGTTCAAGGTGCACTCATCGGCGGGGAAAAATAACCAGTCAAAACCGGTAAATATCATGAAAAATCATGTTTAAAGTTCTAAAAAATTCTCAATAAAATGCGTTACGTTGGAAAAGTAGAGTTCTATAAACATATAAATTTGCAAGTTAAAACTCAAAATTATTTAGAAGTTATGGAAATGACAATCAGCAGTGAATAGTAACGTTGCTACTGTTCATTGCTGGATCTATTATTCGACAATGAATTTTCATTTTCATAACTCTTACAAAAATTGAGTTTCAACTTGCATATTTGTATGTCTAGAATTCTGGAGTACCTTATCAACGTAATGCAGTTTTGTTAAGAATATTTAAAACATGATTTTTTCGTAGTTTTCATCAGTTTTTACTTAAAATTGGATTCCCGATTTTTTTTCTTAAGAATTGTTTTCTTGAGAGTTTTTTTAGAACTTTTCAAGTAAGGAGATGTGCATCGCACACAGCTGTGGGCCTACACTTTATTTTAGCCAGGAGTCCTAAACTGCTTGCCCATAACGGGTGCGCCTATAGAACGCGGAACGCGTTCGCTACCAACCAGCGCGTACCCTGTCAGTCGTTTTTGGCCAGCCCAATTAGGTTAGTTCTTGCTCCACGTACTGTGTTTCTTGATCTCAAAAAACAAAACGTACTGCGTTTCTGATTCTTTGTTTTAACGGATTTTCGTGTGACTTTCTTTGGTTTTCTGCTTCGTCCTTTTGACGTGTTTTATTTTCCTTATTCATCAGATATTTTTATTTTTATGATTCTTTCTTCTTTATATTATATATTTAGTACCGTTTAAAAAAATCAGAACCGTTTTAAGTCGAAGCCATTTTCAAAACAATGGAACCATTTTTAAATACCGGAACTATTTTCACTATTTTCAAAAATTGAACTAGAATGAGAACTATTATTAAAAAAAATCATTTTTCGAAAACATTTTCTAATAATCTGAACCATTTTCAAAAACCAGAACAAATATTTGTGAACCAAAAATGCGGTGAAACAAAAATAACAATGAACCAAAAATGTCTGTGAACCAAAATATAATAGTGCACAAAAAATGGCGGTGAACGAAAAATAATAGTGAACCAAAAAGTACGGTGAACCAAAAATAATAGTAGTGAACCAAAAAATGTCAGTGAAACATAAAATGTCGGCGAACAAAACAAATAGTGAACCAAAAATACGGTGAACCAAAAAGTGTCGTAAAAGATAAAATGTCCGTGAAAAGCCAAATAGTGAAACAAAATGCGGTTAACCATAAAAAATGTGAACTGGAAAAGGTTGGTGAACCAAAAAAATGACGGTGAACCAAAAATAATAGTGAACGAAAAAATGTCGGTGAACAAAATAAGAAAATGCAGGTGAACCAAAATTTGAAAACTGAATTTTTCGAAATGAGCAAATTTCGAAATGAATAATTTTTAAATTTCAAACCATTTTAAAGTTGGAAACATTTTAAGTCCGGAATGATTTTTAAATTTGGAACCATTTTTAAAATGATAGTCGTTCAAAAAATAAACAATTGTAAAAATTAGAACCATTTTCAAAAAGTGAACGATTTTTAAATTTGAAACCATTTTAAAAAATGAACTATTTTAAAATTTAGAACCATTTTTATATTTGAAACCATTTTGAAAAATAATAATAAGAAAACAGCTAACAAAAAAAATGAAAAAAAACATAAAAAGAAAAAGAAAAAAGAAACGAAAAAGAAAACAGAAAATAATAAAAACGAAAACAGAAAAACAAACTGCGCGGTGCCTGCGGAACTGGGCCAGGCCCATGAGCGTAGAGGCGGTACGCGTTGGTTTGTAACCAACGCGGTACGCGTCCTATAGGATTTGCCGCCCATAGCACTCGCCGCAGGCTGCAGCGCACGATTGAGATGGGCCGGCCTTTCCGTCGCGGGCTGTATTTGCAGCTGCACGAGGCTCTACGCTTTCATTTCTTCTTCACGAGCCTTCCTGCGCATTCTCCATTCCAAACCCGCCACCGCCGGTCGAACTTCACAACCATGGCCTCCCATGACCCACCCTCCCCGCCGGCCGCTCCGGCCACCATCATTGATCTCACCGACGACCTCCTCCTCGAGATCTTCCTCCGCCTCCCGGACCTCCCAACCCTCGCCCGCGCGGCCTTCGCCTGCCGCGCCTTCCTCCGCGCCGTCCGCTCCTCCCCGGCGTTCCGCCGCCGCTTCCGCGAGATCCACGCGCCGCCCATCCTCGCTCTGTTTATCGAACCAGACATGCGCGCCTTCGTCCCCGCTGTCAGTCGGATGTCCGGCTCGGGCACGACCGACGCCTTCGCCGACTTACTCAGAGACGACGGCTCCTCCGAGTGGAGAAACGGTTCCGAGGTTCCCTACTCCTACGCGTACGCCTTCTTCGTCAACCGGAACACCGAGCAGAGTGTCTGGTACAACGTCCACACTCGCTCCCTGGATATCTGCCCCAAGAAGGCACACGACGGCGTCCTTGAGTTCCACACGTTCCCTGCAGACCGAGATGACCACAGGCCATCCCGTGTGGTATGTGTCCATCACGATAGCTCATGGACATGGGCGCGCGTGGCCATCTTCTCTTCTCATACCATGGAGTGGCAGGTCTTCCCGGAGTCCAGGACGCCGCTGCTTGAGGGCGGCAGGCACTCTTCTGGTACGGTTCTCAAATCGTTCGTCTGTTGGTTATACTAGTTGAATTTTAGCGCGCCGGCACGGCGCGTCCCTGGTGAATTTTGGAGGCATTTGGATTGAATGTTTGAAATATTCATTTTTTGAATTTTGAATGTAATAGTTCTTCAAATTTGATAAAATACTGTAAATCAACATCTATAAGGTGTTCGAAATCATGTAAAGCATGTTCTATTTTCAAATATGATTTCTAATTCGAATGTATTGGTACTTGTTAGAAAATGTTATCTATGATGTTTTTTTTTGATAATCTGTTTGTTTCTTTAGTTACGTTATATGTACTATAGCTCAAATTCAGTTTGAAATGAAAATATAATTGGAGAAAATGAGTTTGTATTACCTCAAAAATATGTAGGTAATCAAGCATTTTCTCCAAGTGCAACTACATAATTAGAGAATTTTAAGTTATGTTGCTTCCAAATATGTTTGCCGAATCGAAATGTTTAAATTTGGTTTAATGTTGCTATAATTTTCTTACGTAGCATCATATTCAGAGGAAGCATGTTACGGTTATGTACAAACGTTACTAATTTTGAGCATTAATTTAAATTTGGAAATTGGATGTATTCAAGAATATTATTAGGGTTGGAAATGGTTGTAATTTAAAAAAAGCTCATGTTTGAAAAGAGTATAGCTTCCGAATTGTGTTCGAATTGGGAAGTTTTTCAGATTCAATTTTTTTATTTCTGTAAAATGATCATATTTGGAAAGCATTTGGAAGTTAGAAGTATTCAAATTTGAAATTCTATCATATGCCGTAAAAAGTCGGCATTTAATCTTGTGATCGTTTTGATATGTTAGTAGATATATTTGAAGTTATTGATTTTGCAGTTTTTAGGGAAATAGTCAAAAAGTGTTGAAATTTTGGTTTCGTAATGTTTCAAAATTGTTCAAATACCCTAGAACAGTATCTAGGGAAAAATTATGTAAAGCATGTTCCGTTTTTTTTTCCTCCCAAAAGGAAACTACGAAATCTATGAAATCCATATTTTGTAAAATGGTGTGAAGGTATTAAATAAGACTTTACTTATGATTTTAGAAAGTTAAGGTTTGAAATTATTTGGGAAACGTCACAAAGCAATTAAAATTGTTAGTTTGATTTTTTATAACTTCTTTGAATTTGGTCTGAATTTATGTGGACATGTAATTCAATCATGGGTTTGAAACTTGTTTGCCATATTTATATAATTACAATGTGTTTTGAAATATTTTGTATTAAAGTTAAGGTTTGAAATTATTTGTGGTATTTTGTGTTTTTTTTAAATCGTGGTATATATATTGTAAGGAAAGGCAGTAGTTATAACGTGTATAATGTAGTTAGCGCAAATTCAATTTGAAATCATCCTGAAATGTGCATGTAATAAAGCGTTATTTAAATTTAAGTTCATATTTAAAGAGATTTAACTTATTGGGTCAGTGTGAAAACAAAAACAGTAGTTTTGCTGTTTAACATAAGCAAAATTAAATGGTTTTCCGAAATCTGTTAAAGCAAATTGAAATTTGAAAAGGGCATTTATAATTGTTTTGGAAATGTAAATGTTTTTTTTTTGGAAATGGTGGTATATTTGTCTTCATTTTTTTTTCTATTTGTAGTTTTTTTCCCATAAATTGCATACCAAACGTATGAGCCTATTTGGCAATGTAGTTAACTTGCAGTCATGAGTGACATGTTCAGCTGAAGTTTAAAAAAGCTGCCCATTTTAAATAAACAGGAATTCGTATGAAATGACAAATATTTTTGTACTTGTATATGTAGGCCATAAAGTTATAAAATTCGGAAAAAATATGTGGAGAGTTTCCTAATATAAGTAGTAGATTTGGGAATTTCTGAAATGCAAAGGAAGGTTGTGGTGAAAAAAATGGTCAAGATTTCGAAATTTCTTCAAATTGGGAAGTTTTTCAGATTATTTCGTATGTACGTTTGTGGATTTATCATATTTTGAGGACATGTAAAAGCTTGAAATTTCCAAATTTGAAAGGTGATTGTATGCAGTAAATAGTTAGCACTTATTTTTTTTTGGATGTAATCATTTTGCTTTATTTTTTCATATTTTATTGGTGGATGTAGTTAAAGGTACTGATTTTACAGTATGTAGTAGTTTGTGGAATTTGTTTAAATACCTTTTTTTTTGGTGCATCGTCTGTCTGAAATTTGTTGGTGGTTCTATAATTATGGAAAATTTGACATATTTTGTGCATTATTTCGAACCGTAGAATAGAACACATATTTTATTTTGAGTTTATTTATTCGTATGTTTTTTCCCCGTTGTCCAAATGCTCAAACTTGGAAGCTCTTGAAATGAATGTTCTATAATTTGTTTGAATATCAAAAATTTGTGAAAGTGGGAAGCTGTTCGTATGTTTTTCCCCCATTTTTTAAATGGCCAGACTTGGAAGTCGGTGAAATTTTCGAAGTTTTGAAACTTGCAATCTGATAATGTAGCGCAAGCAGCAAACGTTTATTCTTTGTGTGGTAATGTTGGCATATTTGTTATATTTGACTCTGTCTGTGCTTATTAAATGCTTGTAGTCGAAATGCATTCGGATTTTTTAATTTAGTTGTAAATATTAATTTAGTTCAAGATGATGTAGTAAGGTTGCATGTGAGTAATTTTTATGTCTATATTTCTGAAACCATTATGTAAATGGGTAATTATATTTTGCAATTTTTTTGTGTGGTTGTTTTCATTTTGACGAACGGTTTCAATCTTTCCTCTGATAGATATAGCTGAAGTTACTGATTCCGCGGCATTTAACAGCTTTATAAAATGACTTAAATACCGTGGAGCAATGCACATATTGTTTTTTTTTGTACGCGGTTTCCATTGCTGCAACTGATAGAACTGAAGATTTCAGTCATGCAAATTGTTGAATTATTTTTCACAGTTAAAAAAAATATTCGTGGTTTTCAGTATGCATTTTGTGTGTCTTTTTTTCCCCGTAGTTGTAACTAATAAATTGAAAGTTTTAAATCCTTGTGATTTTGTAAATATACTAATGAAACTTTATGTGTTATTTGGAAATTTTAAGATTCAAAATATTTTTGGAAAGGTTGCAATCGGGTTTTCCCGTATGCATTTTGTGTGTCTTTTCTTTTTTCGTAGTTGTAACTAATAAATTGAAAGTTTTAAGTTCTTGTGATTTTCTAAATCGACTAATGGAGCGTCATGTGCTATTTGAAAATTTTAAGGTTCGAACTATTTTTGGAAAGATCGCAAAGTTTCTGATTTCTAGAGTTTGAGTTGTGACAAATTTGTACAAATTGATTTCAATTGGTTTGATTTTGTTTTCGGGGAAATTCAAAAATTTCTGGAAATAGGAAAAGAAAAAGGAAGGGGGGAAAAAGAGAAGGCCGGGCCAGGCGCCGGGCAGGCGGCCCAGCCCAGCAAGAAGTGCACACGCAGGTTTTTTGTTTTTTTTCCTCGAAAATCGGAACGAAGAAAAAAAAAGAATCTGACATCGCGGGCCCGCGGTGACGTCAGGACGTGACGTCGCCCGATGGCGGCCGCCGCGCGCCGCCGAGGTCGCGCACGGCCACGCGAGCACGCGGGCGGGGCTGCGATGACGCGGAGGCGCGAGAGGAGGCGAAGAGGAGCAGACGGGCGGCGGATCGAGCCATTTGGTGGCCGGAGCCGCCGGCGGTGGCCGAATCCGCGGCGGCGGGCGTGGACGACGGCGGCAGCGATTCCGTCGCGCGTGCGGCGCCCCGGGACGCGGCGCTCGGCGAGGAGAGGCACGGCGCGACGGCAGAGCCGCCATGGCCTTGGATCGGAGCGGGGGAGGGGCGGAGCAGCGGCGCGGAGCGACGGCGGCGCCGGCGGCATCGCGGGAGAGGAAGGTGAGGTCTCCGGTTTTTTTTGCAAAAGGTCCTGAAGTTTTTGGAATATTGCGAGCAGGTCCTCCCGCACGCAAAGCTTGGGGAGCGCGGAACAATTTCTCGTCCGCGAGGAGCTTTTTTTGAAAAACCGCCAAGCGCGGTTGCTGTGGATCGTCGGATCGTCGACGGACGGCCGCGATCGAGTTACTGTATTACTGTAGAATGCTACAGTATCTACAGTACTCGGGGGCTGAGAGGGCCGCGATATGCTAAGCTTTTATATAGTGAGTAATGAAGACAACCTTGTCGCGCTCGACACTGCTAACTTTCAGTTCTGCCTACTGGGACTGCCGCCGCCCTTGAGAGGGCCAGACTTAAGGTCAAGGTTTAATATTGGTCAGACCAAGGATGGGGAGCTCTGTATTGTCGATGTACATGAATGCACACTTTCTGTTTGGCTCTGGACAGACGACAATGAGGGTGTCAGGGAATTTATGCTGCACAAGGCGTTTCCATTGCACACAAGTGTTAAGGAGGTCACTAAGCGTTCAGGAGAGAATATTGTTGATGTTGGATCGCAGCTTATAGCAGTTCTCCATGGCTTTGTGTACTTATCTGTTGACTACGCTGGGGATCCTGAATCTTGGTTCCTATCCGTCTGCCTGGAAACAACAGAGGTGGACTTCCTCTTTAAGAGACCATGTTGTGCTTCCTACTTCGACCCTTACATCATGGCCTGGCCTCCTTCTTTGATAGACAACAAGGTGAGTCCGTTGCTATGTCTGAAGATTATGGAAAAGTTTCTTCATATGTTTGGTAGACTGTATGAAGTTGTGTTACTTGCGAGCATTGGATTATCGCATTGTTGTGGAAATCAGCTATCAGCTTTCCTGTTTTGATGCAGTAACATGTCTGACACTATAAAGGAGTTCAGTTCTTATATACTAATACTAGTATGAGGATCCAATGTTTCCATTTTGGCATCAGCGTTTGTGCACATATTGTGATAGCATGAGGATATAAAGTGCTGCATTGCCAAGATTTGAGGCTGGAAATCTTTCTTCAGTAAGCAACTTTGTGCACATTATATGATTGCATGGGAGTACAATTGGTATTGCCGATATATGAGACTCGGCATCTTTATTTAGTAAAAATCTCTTTACACTTGCTTTATAGTGCTATTGGATGGCAGTTGTAATAGTATCTTATTTCACTTGCATTGCTTAAGAGCTAAGAACTACTACTTCCGATCCATAATAAGTGTCACGGTTTTCAACTAACCCCAGTTCAAAACTGTGACACTTATTTTGGATCAGAGGGAATAGATAATTTGATTTATATCATTAGAATTATTACTTCCAGGCATGAGCTCTCTTATGTCACACAGCAGGATTCAGAAACTGAAGTCACCAGCGACAGTGTTGGTGATAATGGTCATGTGGGCAAAGAAGAAGCCTCTCCTGTCCTTTTCACAGCATTAAGATCATTCAAAGAAGCCTTGATTGATGATGACAACGTAAAATTCGCGGAGATGGACGCCTTCTTACTTGAAGATGAGATTAACTCTCTTCAGAACAAATTCACTACTCTAGAAGCAGGATTAGCAGCTTCGACAGACCATGTCTTAAGAATAGGTGCTCGCTCCGGTAGCGTAAAGGAAAGGGTGAAAAGAGAGAGTTGGTGGCAAATGTGCAAGGGGGTGATGTGGAGAGCTCGTTCCCGTTTCTTATCCAGTTGACCTTGGTGTGGTGTCTGTTTTCTCACGGGTTATGGTTCTGTTGAAATGCTGCATTGCTACTTTAGTGTTTGGATGACCTGAATGCAGCAAGTGCTAGTTGTATGCTTCTGTTGAAATGCTGCATTGCTACTTTAGTGTTTGGATGACCTGAATGCAGTAAGTGCTAGTTTACTACTACGTCTGGTGAGCGTAACTGATCATTTACCTATGTTTAGTTGGTGTGATTTACATGTTGAGACTTGGGATTGACCATTTAGTGTCACTATGAATACAAGCCTAGAGGTTGTTTGTCTTTGCTCTTGTCAATTGATTTCTGCTGAAGTAACTGTCAGTTTTGAGCCACTTACTGATCTACTGTTGATTAGTTTACAATTACATGGTTACGCTGGTGCTCAAGATGCTGGCCACTTTTATGGAAGGAAATTATCGATGATGAGTACACATAGTAAGCAATGCAAGAGAAGGAGTGGGGCTAAGCAACAACGGCTTCATGAGTTGGATTCATCCCATCAGGAAGCGCATGGACAGTTTCCAGAAGTTTGTCCTCTGCAGCATGCAGGCATGCTTGCCAAGTTGCCATGCTCAAGCTTTGTACGTCCTTGCCTCTGACCTGCCTTAATTGCAAGACTCGCCTTGTATTCATGATTCATGAAAGGCTGAAAGCAAGAGAGGAGAAAGGTCACGCGATTTTTGGGTCAGACCAAGGATGGGGAGCTCTGTATAGTTGATGTTTTGTTAACGATGAATTCAAGTTGCTTTCAAAAAAAAAAAAGATGAATTCAAGCATCCACGGCTCCTGTCATTTTTAGAACCTTTTGGAACTGGCTGCTGGCAAATGAGGGGTGTTTGGTTAGTAGCCACACTATGTCATAAGTTTGGCTTCGGCCAAAAAATATGGCATTTCGGTGTGTGTTCAGTTGTTTGCCACATTAAAAGTTGGCACACTTCATTATACATATGGTTCACCTGTCAATAGAGTGATTTTCTTAGCAATTTTTACCACACTTGTGATGTCTAATTCTCAGTCTTGTCTTAGACAGACTTGTCTTAAACTCGCCATGTAATTTAGACATGTCAATAAAGTATGGCATACAATTGGTTACTTTTTAGTCTTACCTCTACCGGTCAGATATCTCTAAATTTGCGGCCTTTTTTATTCTCTCTCCTCCCCCTCGGTAATTATCCTAAACTGCCAACGCTAAGATATAAACCTCAGCCACACGACCACACTTGTGTGGCCTACTAAAAGTTGCCCAGTTTAAGCTTGACAAAGTGTGACTAGTAATGAAATGAAACGGCTCTGAAGCCCCTTGAGTAAAGTGATGGCCATATGCTACTCAAGGCAGCAGCGTGGAATCAGCTTTGATCCAGTTTCACTATTGTCGGTGTATTTATTTTTCTTACTAGGCCGGCCAGCAAGGTGGGGTGCGAACTTTTTCCTTTTTTTGCTGCTTTAATTTTGTCATTTTCATCTTTATTGTTATTGGTTCTTATTTCGAGTTTCTGTATCATTTTTCCGTTTGATTTTATGAAGAATCAAATGACTTATTTATTTGTTGGAAATATGCTGAGGAAGATTGAGCGATGGCGAAGGTGGTATGGCGATTTATTGATGACCAAACCATGAAATTCTTGGTGCTTTTACTATTGGGTACTCCCTCCGTTCCATTTTAATTGACTCACATATATCTAGATATGGATGTATGTAACACTAAAACGTGTCTAGATGCATCCACATGTAGATATATGTGAGTCAATTAAAATGGAACGGAGAGAGTACTTTGGAAAACATTTTACGAGATAGTGCATTGAAAGGGGCTGAAGCTCGTTATCTCAATGCTAAAGTATAGTGCATATTACTTTGGAGTAAATCAAGTTTCACAAACTTTGGCCATGTTAATGTGAAAAAAGTATCTAACAATTTTAATGCCAAATCAGCATTATCAATTGTTGATGAAATAGTTCACGCGGTGCAGTGCCCGGATGACCAGCTGGATGGATCAAGCGTGCGCGCGCACCGCTCGTCGCTTAATTTCACTGACCGGCGCAACACAAAGGCTACCAAAAAATACACTAGTGCCGTACTGCTACTACCCCACCACCGCTACCACCCGCATCATCGAATATGTGACACACGGGCAAACCAGGTGACTCCCGGGTAGTGACATAACTGCGCCGACGTCAGCAGCTTGACGTCAGCGGTCATCTTCCTCGTTGCGACACACCGACAAGGTCTCCTTTTCGTCGGTCCCCAAGTCCCTTTCTTTTGAGAGCTCCTTCTTTTTATGACGGGAAGGAAGACTCGACGGAAGGGCGAGATCACCCTGTTATTATGGGAGACTGGGTTCGGGTCATGGTTTAGGACTGACGCTCCAATGAAAAACGAGTTTGTCTTGACTAATTAACGAGGTCTATTCAAAGAATCAAAGCCAGTGTCAACTCCGGTAATTTCTTTTTGCTCCCGCCAGGACTAGGAGTTGTCTATTGTATTTTGAATGGTAAATTTTGCCTGCTACAGTATTCAACGTTGCTCTCGGGATGCCCAAAGTCTTTGACGTTTTACATCACGAGGAGGGGGCAGCAGCAGGAGCTGGTCAATTAAAAACGTTCACCACCCGCACTCAGGGCAGCCGGCACCGCCTATACAACCCCCCAACGGCTTCGATGGCCTCGTCGATCCATCCATCCTCTGCCAGTCTTGTCTAGCCTCCCTGTCTCTCGCGTACAATCAACGAGACCACGACGATCGGGCGGAGTGCCGAACCACGGACGCGATGGACGACGCATCGGAAAACCAGGAGCTCAGCTGGCTAGCGACGGCGTGTCCACGACGTCGTCCGCGCCGGAGGTGCGGCGAGCGCCATCGTCCGAGCCGTCCGTCTCCGTCGCCGGCGGCAGCAGCGCGGCCGAGGATAGCACCGGCTTCGGCGGCGAGGACGAGCAGGTGGAGAGGTTCTACGCGCTGCTCGCGAACATCCGGGCCCTGAGGAGCGTGTACGGCGCCGACGTCGGGTCATCCAGGAAGCGGCCGAGGGTGGCGGAGGAGCCCCCGTGGAGACCCAAGTTCAGGATGGAGGACTTCGTGGAGGTTGACGACGCGGTGTCCACGAAGAAGGGGAGGAAGGACGACCTCGGCGAGCGGCAGCGGCCAGAGGACGACGACGCGGCGCTGGCGGACGGCGAGGTCGTCCAAGAGAATGATCGGGTTTCCGCGTCGCAGTCCACCCGCGCATGTGCTGACTCGGCCTAGTAGTAATCGATTCCAACAAATGAGTTGACGATGTTCATTCTGAATATCTACACGTGTAATACATTTAACTCAATTTGGCAGCCGGCTTTGTATTTTAAATTTCTTTTCCAATCGAAGCTGGAAGTAATTTTTCTAGTACTACCATGCATAGAATATTTAGTGCTGCAACGGTGTAAGAGATCGCATATTACCAATTTCGAGTTAACTACAAAAATACTTATTAGCTCTCGCAATGTGACATGTTGAGATTGTACGTACTCACGCGACCATAGTTTAGGGTTCAGGGTGGGAAAAAGGACGGTTTAGAAAAACATGTTGGGTCTCGAAATTCATCCTTTCAGTGTTGCCGCCGCAATTTTTTATTGTTTTGTTACATAAGACATATAGTGATTTTCTTGCACCAAATAATTCGAGCATTGCAGTAGAAACATACGTGATGTAAAAGACACATTACTCCGCCACTTGAGCTCCCCACCCCTTCTAGGTCCTCATCGACACATGTGGTGGTCTTTTGTACGATGCTAATGGTAGAGGATAGCAGCGTTTGATCATTATTTGGGAATTGATACTTTTTGACACAAACCTTTCATGTTTCCCATTTGTAGCTTGTCATCTTAATATGAGTTGCCTAGTCTTTGTAGTGAGTGGTTGATTACTTGTCACGGACCGTCATAGGCTTCGTGCAACTCCTACTATGAAAACTTCAATAGTAGGCTTATTCGTTGAGTCAAAGAGCTGGCCCGAAGAAGAATTATGACTACGATATTTGCAGGCAAGCTCTTTGGTGATACTTTTTTCGACAACGGGTGTGAAATTTGCGTTGGTATACATGTCATTCAAAGACCCCCTATCTGCTCTCATGTTTCATGAAGACAATTTGTGTACTCTTGTCGCTAACTAATTGACTAAATCCCTTTTTAGGTCATAGATCGAGGTATTTGGGATATGGTTAAAAAGAAAGAAATCATATATTTTACCTTAGACTAACTTGTTTTAAGAAAAGCTTAGAAAAACCCTATTAAATTTTGAAATCCACGCCTCATTATTTCGGACGAGGCCAAGCAGAAGAATAGGCGAACCCACGAAGTTGTGGCCACGTCCCACGTGAACCCTAGACAAGCAATGTGAAGCAACGTGCAAGCAAAAGATGCAGAAGACTAGGTTTTTACAATGTTAAATTTCTGACAAGGTAAGATGAGGTCGTAAGAGATGTGTTTTAAGAGTGAAACTATTTTTACCCTTTTTGTGTTTGATATCCGTCTATCTGTTTCTTAATAGGAATATTGCATGTTTCCGTCTCCTTGAGAAAAAACCCACAGGCTCAACGTTGTACCCTATTCTGAAGATGCTCCCAATTTTTTTGTGTGCTTATTAAAATGAATAAATGAAAAGAATACTTATATCGCTCAAGCCATGTTTCTGGGCAAATGCACGAAAGACACATCATCCGTAGGTAAGTGATTTACATAACCACTTACACAATTAATATATTTCGCATGTTCTTGAAAAAAAAATGACGGTTTTCCCGGTTAGTTACGCAATTCGGCCGACCAATCTTTTTTTCTGTTATAGAAGAGTTAACTAGTCATGAAATTTTAGCCGTGAAATGAGGCTTGGCCCAGTGGCTAGCACGGGCTGATGCGTGCTAGCCCGCCGCCCAGGTTCGAGTCTCCGCACTCGCACCTGGTGTCGTCACACCTTTTTTCTTAATGACATACTGATGGCCACGTTTTTTATGAAATTTTAGCCTAATAGTTGCAGTTAAGTTTTAGTTATTCAAGAATCTGATGTGAGTGGTTCAAAAAAAATCTGTTGCAGATTGTTATGGTCTCGATTGCAACCGCAACCGACTTGTGCACGGAATCGTGGTCAACTTTGTGTTTTGAGAACATAGAGCAAGGCACAACACGGTGCACATGAGTGCATCACGGACGGTATAGCATCTTCCAACCCAAAGCACTATTGTCAAGCAGTAGCCCTGCGTGGCCGGGTGCGAGCGGCTTGTGCAGTGTGATTGCACGTACGGCACCCACCTCCAAAATAGTTGAGCCAACAACTGCACCTGCGCAGCATCGTCACCGTCACTTTGCCGTGCTGACGTAATCCCTCAGTGCGTCAGCTAGTACGTGGTTACGCCAGCCTAGTAGTACTGTATAATTATTCGTTACCGCAACGACTTATTCTAATCCTCTCCTGCGTCATCTTGTGTCGTCTGCACCCTCCGTCATCCACCGACGATTATGATGAGTTTGTCGACCGTTTTGAGAGCAAGTGGAGCAGTGATATCCGTTCGGACCAATGAGCTGAGGGTTATTTTTCGTAAGCTCGGTGATTAAAGATAAGAAGACCTCAAATCCCAATCAGAGTCTGCTTTTTAAAACAAGGCGCTGGAACATGGCTTGTGGTCTACTTTTGCCCAGGTGTTAAGATTACTACTCTAAACTAGTAGTGGATCAGAGAGCTCCAGGAGAAAAAAAGGTAAAAATGAGTATATCACATTGGTTTTTGTTGTTGAAATATACAGTCAAAGGTTATTTTCGGAACACCAAGGCTGGTCAGTGATAAAAATACTGCCGCGCTACTACAGTAGTATTAACAGGATACAGTGTTAGTAAAAAGATTTGCCTGTCGGCCACCACAAAGTTGTGCTGCCCAAAATCTGGTACTGTACGGCTGTGCTAGCTCTAGCTAGTCCCGTTTTTTAATGATGAGGTGCCTCGTCGGTGATATCTACGTACGCGTCTGCGTCATTCACACTCAGCTTCGCTATCTGTTATAACGGTAGGGAAGCACAGATTTCTAGCACACTTGGATAGAGCTATCTGAAATTTTGTAGAATGATCTAATTGTAGACCAAAATAGCTGCAGTGTTAATTAAAAAGCGGTGAATCCATATTTAGGCCATTTGCACGGAGGAATGGAAAATACGCGGAAAACCAGACTATTATACAACACTTAAGGGAGATACAAAGCTGGTAGAAGAGTATAGAAAGGGGAGGAGACAAAATAGTTATTTAGACAAGAAACACGTAAATTCCTTGTGAAGAAAGAAAAAGAATAAAAACACATATACATAACATAAAAAATATGACGAGATTTGCCCTTCCCCTACATATTTAATTTCTTCTCCTATATAATTTTCTTTTAGAGTTCGCCTTGATTTTGTTTCGCTTGTGCAGCGAGTACCGAGACAGTGCTTTACCCCCTATATGTCAAGTCAACTGATGCGGCTCAACGCATTTCAGGGAGAACCAGCTAGCTCCGGATTCGAGTGTCATTTCACCTCTAACCACAACTCAGTCGGTTCGGACCTATGCCTAGGGAGAACCAGCTAGCTCCGGATTCGAGTGGCATTTTTCAACATCGGTCGATCCAGACCTATACCTAGTGGGGTCTCCTGAACAACATCATGGAAGCCGCAGTTAGGGAGTACATGATATGTTTTGGGCACATGCCTACTGACATGTACACAACTCAGTTGATGGCTCATGCATAAATTTAATCTTCCACCAAGATGGGTTCTAACTCGAACTCGAAGCACAAATATGTCGTGGCGAGGCGATACGAGCGGCGGAGGACTGAACGTGCACTCTAGTTTCATCGCACTTTTTTTTTATATACTTACAGTATAGTTGACACTGTTAAGTTAATAAGACCATATGCTTGACTACAACTGAATAAATGAACTAGGCCTTCAATTACGAGTCATGTGCATTATTTAATGTTGTTACAGTACGAAGCAACCAAGTCTACCCGCGGGTGGAGCATATAATTCATACTCCTCGACTTTTCATGATCTTACTAGAGGTTCACCCAAATCTTATACACTCCGGTCAGCAGTGTGTTTTATATGGGTGTTTTTTTTTCCAAGATGGCCTGGTAGGAAGCATGTTCGCTCTTCCAACAGAACACAATAAAATGTAATATGCTTGCATAAAAATATTCATGAGAGAATTGGCCGGGTTACTCCTTTGGCAACTAAAGCGTGTTTCAAACCCCATTTGTATCGATGCATGGTTTATTATTTTTTCTAATAAGCCTTCTGTAAAAGGATTTTCTATATTATTTTCTGACATGGATTTTATATATTTTTAGCTGTTTGGGCACCACGGGAAAACGACAAGTTTCCGACGGCCAAGAACCGTCGGCATATATCTATGTCGGCGGCCACCGTCATATATCTATGCCCGCGGCCGCCGTCGGTATCTTCTCGGTCGGCATAGGACGGGTCAACCGTCGAGAACACAGAGCCATCGGCATACAAGGATATCCCGACGATTTTCTTCGCACGTTGGCAAACACAACTGACTGACGGTCAAGTATGACGACGTCTGCATACGTCTCCGCTAGGAACGTCAGGTGGGTCCCACAAAACAATATGCCGACGGCTGCGTTTTCGTGTGCCGATGACTTGTCCGTCGGCAATGTGCACCACAAGGCCTCTCTCAAAACATGTGTGGGTCCCACAAAACTATATGCCGACGGCCGGGCCAGCCGTCGGCAATTAGCTCCACACGTGCTCCTCTGGGACTGGGAGGGCCTTATAATTCCAGACCTCTTAAATAATGGGATGGAAGACTCGAAAAGCCGGAGCAAAGCACCCTGTTACAGCTGGTGCCGTCCTAGTTTCTTATGTGGGAGACCGGGTTCGGGACATGGTTTAGGACTGACGGTCGAATTCAACAAAAAATTCCAACTTGTCTCGTCTAACAAGGTCTATTCAGCCAGTGTCAATTGCAGTTTTTTTCTTTTTGCTCCCGCAAGGACTGTGAATTGTTCTTTGTACGGTACTCCCTCCGTCCTCGAATAAGGACGTTTACGTTTGAATTTTTTTCACAGGAGTAAGTTTTTCCGCTGCCGCCTGCCAGTACTGTACTGCGCACTCCTCGATCGTAGTGATGGAAACGTCAAAGACTGTAGTGCTGCCGGCGGGTCGTCGAGGAAGCGGCCGAGGGTTGAGGAGGAGCCGCCGTGGAGGCCCAGGTTCAGGATGGAGGACTTCATGGAGGTTGACGACGCGGTGTCGACCGCGAAGAAGGGGAGGAACGACACAGGGGAGCGGCAGCGGCCGGAGGACGACGACGCGGCGCTGGCGGACGGCGAGGTCGTCCAAGAGAATGATCGGGTTTCCCCGTCGCGGTCCACGCGCGCATGTGCTGACTCGGCATAGCTAGCTACTACACCTACAGCACGTTTGGTTGGGGGGAATTGGACGTGGGGAATGGGAGTTTGAGGGATGTGGGACTTCTAGTCCATTGATTGGTTTATGGGCATGGGAATTAAGGAGGGATAAGGAAGGGGAATTAAGATCGGGAACTCCCTTGAAACTCTTCCCTGGGGGGAGACCAGGTAATTCGGCGGAGGATTGGGAATTGGAGAAAAAAAACGTTTCGTTGGCTTTGCCGGCCGTCAGACTATGGAGCCGACTCGTCCGCGCGGTGTGTCTTCTTCCATCAGCAGGTGCAAGCGAATTCAGGCTGTCAAGTTCGGCCGCTACAAGAAGAGATCGTCGATGAGTACGACTGCGGCCGCGTGCATGTATTGAGCTAGCAAAACGGATCGTTCTAGTTACGTTGTCGTACTTAGCTTGCTAGTCGATCAAGGTGAGCTAGCTTCATACGTGGACCTTGATGATCCACGACCAAAAGTACGTCCGGACGTAAATCTAGTTATTGCGCCCTCGTCGGACAATGCGAGCTGCACCTACATCACGTATGCCAACACGTTCCCATTCAGCGACGGAGACGACGAGATACATCCGATGAGTATGACCTGCGCCTGCGTGACACGGCGAGCATGTCCGCTGTGTAGGGGCTATTCTAGTTTGGGAAGAACCCAGGAGAAGTCGATGCAGGTGGTGATGGAGAAATTACACAGTTGCAAGTCGACAGGACATCAAAGCCCACTAACCCAACATAGCTTCATGTTAAATTCCCATCGGTAATTCCCATGACATGCCAAACGTGGGAATGGGACTAAATATCATTTTCCCATGTTTAATCCACCTACAAACTCCCACCATAAACTCCCCTTCCCCGTTGTTTGCCAAACACGCTGTAGTAATCAAATCGTTGACGATGTTCATTCTGAATATCAGCACGTGTAATCCATTTAACTTAATCTGTCAGCCGGCCGGCATGTAGTTTAAATTTCTTTCCAACGTATCGAAACTGGAAGCAAGTTGTTAGTACAGTAGTATTGGAATAGATGGAGAATTTAGTGTTGCAATGGTGTAAGAGATTGCATTACCAATTTCGATCGATTAACTATTTTAAAAATCAATAGCTCTCACGATGTGACATTTTGAGATTGCGCTGACGCAGCCATATTTTAGGGTTTATGGTAAGAAATGACGGTTACAAAACAAGGGTTGCATCCCAAAAATCATACTTGTTGTGTTGCGGCTGCATACATTTCTCTTTTTGGTACATAAAAAGTACTCCCTGTTAGAAATTAGGGTTAGGAGCTAATTCGGCCTACCCTCAATTCCTCTGCCTTATCGGTGGTGCCGCTCACAATGCATATTGAGACTAGAGGTTGGGACCTTTATATAGACTCAAATTCCAGATAACTCAATCTGTTTCCAGATAGGACTCGTGACTTGTTAAACCAACCACTATCATTAACAGCCATTAACCGAGCCTATTACTGTTAAACAATTAGGTCCCAACACGCATGTGTGAGTCATGCGCCGAGTTCGAATACAAAATCAAACTCGCAGGCTTTAACAATCCATAGAGCCAATCCTATGACAACCTGGTATTCCGCTCTATACTGTTCCCGGTATATTCCAGCATATTAATATACACTGTGTTCCAGTATAGCCGTACCGGCTTCCTTAAGTATATTTCCTTAAGTACAATTCCACATCATTAATTCCCTGTTATTTCCGTGATGCTTCCAGACTGAAGTTTAATTCCGGACAATGTAGTAAATATATAAAATGTTGCAAGACACAATTTCCTACATCTCCCACTTGACTGAAAACATTTTATTTCAGCTAAGTGAATTCCCATGCTATTACATGGTTAGGCGTTAATTTTTCCTTCAGTGCACTCACGTTGTATATAAACCTTTGTGACTTTTGGAGTCAAATTATCACAAAGTAACAGGTTATGATGCACCTTTCCACGACCTTAAGTTCACAAAGAAAATTCCTTAGCCATAGACCTTCCTTCAATGCTTGATGCATCAAAGTATTCATATTTCATAAATAACGAGTACTAAATCATGTTTCCTTTGTACACCATAAAGACCTACAAAAGTAAATATTAACACATAACATAAAATAGATTACCTTTCACCAAGATCACAAATAGCGTCAATATCCACGTAGTTGAAGGTTGAGATCATCAATGAATAATGAGTAATCCATATTTCCTTGACATTGCGCGACAAGTCCATTAGTGATTCCAAAAATTTCAATAAGATTCATATTCCGTTTGCTAATAATTCCAGCAAATCGTTTCCGTGCTAATCAAAATAGCAACAATTACAACGGCATGGCAAAGTTCAGGTCGCACGAATAATGTCCCACAATAACTGAGGATGACAATTATTCTTCCTTTTTCCTCACGAGTTTAAATATAATTCCTCGCAGAGTATCATTCCCTTAATCAAAAGGTACATGACATGTTTGCACTTTTCCATAGAAAAAATATCAAAACATTCTCTATGTAATTCCACTCCCAAAAGATTGGAAGCTTCAACATACCTTTCATATGAAAGTTAGAACCGAACCAAGCTTCACTTCCATCAATGTGATATTTCAAAAACAATAAGAACATAGTTAGCACATGTAGCAATAACACAAAACAATTAACACTAACCTTTATATATGATTGTCTTCCATCATAAATAAAACCATTATCTTCCATCATAAATAAATCCATATGACCTGACATACCATTGATGTGAAGCTTGTTCCAAAAAACATGAATTGGTCAATTCAATTAGCAAACATTGTCATTGTTCCCACCTCCTCTAAATTCCAGAGTTTACACAAAGTATAACACTTCCTTTGGGTAAATAGTTAAACAACAACAACTACTCTAAATTCCAGAGTTTCCACAAAGTATAACATTTCCTTTGTGCAAATAATTAAACAACAACACCTCCTCTAAATTCCAGAGTTTCCACAAAGTATAAATATTTCCTTTGTGTAAAGAATTAAACAACAAACTTAGAATTGTAACTTCCACTAAGAATGTTGCATTAAACTTCCTTGTAAATAAATCCAATAACATCCTATAGGCATGCGGTTGTTTGGTAAAATAACAAGTTCCCAGACTTTTATTATTCATCATTGAGTTTGTTCCTTCCCGCATAACATTAGCAACAAGTTTAGTATTTTTCTTTCCTCTAAAAATAGAGTAACTTCCTCAAATAACACACAATAGTAGCCAAGATATGATGGCCCAATTTAATTCCTCCCACTTTTCCTAAGCATGTTAGTGTTGGGAGTGTAACTTGGTGTTTTCCTTTGAGTTTAACACATATATTTCAGTGTGACTATTAATAAACACACCCTTCATGAGAAAATATCATATTCCTACTTTCCACCAATTTTCACTTTTCCAGATCAAAAACGAAATACCATTTGATCCACTAGAAATATAAACATTAAAAATAAATCTTGGTGTGCTTTGTAGTAAACAATGATTCCAATTCCATACTACCAAAATATAAATAGAATACTTCCTTCCAGTTCACAAAATACAAACAGTGACTGTGATAAATAATGACTTACTCAACAAATAGTAGTATGTAATGCTTTCATAATCCAGTGAATAACCAAGAGTTGTATTCCTCCATTCAACCATGGAGTATATGACATCAGACAGCGGTGAATAATTCCATGCTCATCACATTAGTTTCAATTAATATTCCTGAAGTGTACTTCCCCCACCAATCAGTTTCAAACCTTGTAATCCTTTTATGAACTGATTTTCCACTTCAGTATGAGATGTTAATACAACAAAAACCTTCCGACTTGTATTGTCAAAGATATTAATAACCATATCAAGTGAATCATGAAATAAATAAATATATCCACCTCAAGTAGGAGTGTTCAAAAATACCATAAATATGTGTTGATAAAGTATCATAATCCTCCCACTAAAGCTTTGAATTCCAGAATTAATAATCCACTAATTTGTTCCTTGATATGTGACCAAGTTGTAAATGAGATAAAATAATTGAGCCTCTAATGGGAGTGTAAAACCAAATGTCACATTGAAGAGAAATCCATAATTGTTAGTCCTCCCACTTAAAGTTTATAATTCCATAATTAACAAGCGTAATTATGTTTGTAGAGTATGACCAAGTCGTAAATTTCATCAACAATAAATTTCAGAGCATGTGTTCCTATTTCAAGTATTCCTCCATATGGAGTGATCTTCACAAAATGTACAGTTTGTACACCAACTTCCAATAGATTGTCAAGATAAATGAGTCCATTGTGTTAAATTCCATAATGCACTAATTTTCATTGAGCAATAATTCACTCTTCCTTTTCCACATAGCATACATAACCAACAAATTCCGATAGAGAAGTATAAATTAAATTCCTTCTCATCGTAGGTGAATATTCATGTCCTACAAAATAAAATGATACCTTCCCTCCACAAAAGAGTATAATGACATAATTCCAATTCCAATAATGAACTATAAATTCCTTCCCATAAACAATAATAATTTTCCTCCACAAAAGGAGTTTGATGGCATAATTTCCAATTCCAAAGTTACACACATATAATTTCCTTTGAAAATTGTTCACATATCACTAAATTTGCCATTTTATTCCATCAATTTATGATGCAGAGACAAAGTCCACAATCCAACTATATGGAAAAGTAGTAAAAAACAAATATTTAGTGCGAGAAATAACATTGGACATACCGTTGAGTAAATATCGATTGCCTCTTCCATTGGAGTATTTCCCATATTCCTCCAAAATAATAAGTAATGTCACTTCCATTATAAACATGCTTCATGCATGTCACCCCATCATCGTTGCGCCAGAGAATTCCGACGAATTATTAAAATACTCCAATCGATTCCCAAGTAATCCAATGTGTCCAATATATTCCGTGATAATGTAAATCCCCGTAGCAATTGAAAAAAAAAATCATAGTAACAAAACATATTAATCTGTCTTCCAAGAGTTTAATAATTTCCTCAAAATGAATTCCAACTTCCTCTAAAGGCGAGTGGTGTCCAATAAAAGAAGTCCACAAAAAAAAATTCCAGGATACGTAAAGAAAATATTTTACGTACTCTGTTCACTCTCAAAATAGCAGCTAATGAACCAGACAATGATTTCAATATAAATATTGAACTAGTTTATTTTCCTTAGTCCAAATTCCTCTTTGTTTTTCCACTTAGAAATCAACAGTATAATCAATGCTCTCATCCAAAATAAATGCATGATTTTCCTTTCTAAACCGTGTAATTAACTAGAACCACGTCAGAGTAAACAATACTTATGCCAGGGCAGAAAAGTGTTACCGATGAGGCTATCGAAGACTTTAATCCGTGGGACCGTGATTGTTAATCACGTGTAGAAGTGGCAGCCAAATTCCGACGCATAATGCGCGTAATTATTTCCTTGACGCCTTTTCCTTGATCGAGTGAAAAATAAATTATTGAACATAGACGGGTATTTTCTTTCCTCAATTGTGCGAGTGAACTGGAGCAGTAGAAATTGCCTTGTAAACACCGCTCTGTATTTCCTCGAACTGAAGTATTGAAGAGAATTTGGTTGATGGCTTCCTTTTGCGTATGTCCCCTTCCTCGTTCCACGAGAATTGAAGAGAAATATCCAACCGAGTTACAGTAACAAGGACCAGTACTACTCATCGATCTATGTGTTGTTCCAGATCAATCACGCCTGCATGACCGTAGAAGCCATGCAATTTGCTGCCTGTACCCTTCCTTGGTCCACGCGCATGAGAAAGAAAGATTGGCACCCGTGGTGAGTTTCCTCCATGATCAAAGTGGCAGCTAACCTCCTCGATCGGTGAGTTGAGTAAAACAAGAGAATCAGCTTACTTTCCAGATTGACACGGAGCGACGAGAACTAGCCGGCTAGGTGCTCGCCGGCACCTGATTCCGCGAGCGGGGCACACGCGTTCAGATCGGCGGCCCATCCTTCTGACACCAAAGCATCAGCGTGCGAGACCGTGGCGGATTGTAAGAGATCGATCACGTGTAGATGCGACGGCGGTCGAGTTCGCAACAGAATAGGACAACGACGTCGACGCTAAAAACTCGGAGCGGACTTGATCGGCGAGAGTGCGCAGCGGATATTTCCTTCGGCGGTCGACGACGGCCGGAGGTAGACGATGGCTGGCGGCCGGTCACGAACCATCGGCTCTGATACCAATGTTAGAAATTAGGGTTAGGAGCTAATTCGGCCTACCCTTAATTCCTCTGCCTTATCGGTGGTGCCGCTCACAATGCATATTGAGACTAGAGGGTGGGACCTTTATATAGACTCAAATTCCAGACAACTCAATCTGTTTCCAGATAGGACTCGTGACTTGTTAAACCAACCACTATCATTAACAGCCATTAACCGAGCCTATTACTGTTAAACAATTAGGTTAGGTCCCAACACGCATGTGTGAGTCATGCGCCGAGTTCGAATACAAAATCAAACTCGCAGGCTTTAACAATCCATAGAGCCAATCCTATGGACAACCTGGTATTCCGCTCTATACTGTTCCCGGTATTATTCCAGCGTATTAATATACACTGTGTTCCAGTATAGCCGTACCGGCTTCCTTAAGTATATTTCCATAAGTACAATTCCACATAATTAATTCCCTGTTATTTTCGTGATGCTTCCAGACTGAAGTTTAATTCCGGACAATGTAGTAAATATATAAAATGTTGCAAGACACAATTTCCTACACTCCCTCCGTTCGGAAAAGGATGTACAAAAATAAGCTACGTGTAGCTCATTTTTGTAACATCATTTTCCAAACGGAAGGAGTATAAAACATATAATGAACTTCTTGCACTAGATACTTTGAGTTCTACATGATAAAAATTTGTGATATTAGAAAAATCACAAATGTCTTACCTGGGGAGGAGGGAGCTTTGCTTAAATTAGGGAAACATCATAAATGAAAGCAATGATTTTTTGTATGTAGTGTGGTCTTATTCCAAACATCGTCACATCACCGCAAAATCGATCGTTCCAAACATCACAAATCTCCGACAAATCTCCAAACATCACATCACCACTTTTAGTCTTCCTAACTAATCGGCTCATTCCCCTTTTAGTTAAAATATAGTGAGGCCATTGGGCTCTGGTTAAAATGAAAGCAATAATTTATTTCACTTTATATTAACTTGAGTTATGCAAATCTTAGACAAATCCTATTAGAATTTGAATTAGTCTCTCATTATTTTGGACGAGGCCATGCGGAAGGTTATGTCAATCCATGAAGGAAGAAGCGGCGGTAGACTTGGTTTTAAAATTCTAAAATTCTAAATAGGGTAAAATCAGATAGTGAGATGTTATATTATTAAGAGTGTAACTATTTTTATCCTTTTTGCTCGTATCCATCTCAACGGCAGCATTGCTCGTTTCCAAGTCCTTGAGAAAAAAGTGGAAAACAACTTTATATACCCTTAGGAATTAAGAGTTCCGCATTGTTGAAAATGCTCCCCAACATACTTTTGTGTTTATAGAACGGAAATGTCTCTAATTGTAGCTATGCGAGATTTTGCAAATTGGTGGATCCAATCTTTTGGTTGATGATTTGTTATGATCTCTACTGCAATCAAAACCTCGACTTTTGTGTCCAACTTTGTTTTTGTGATCACAGAGCAAGGCACAGTGTTGTGTGACGCACATCAGGGAACATCATCTTCCAACAAATTCTAACCCAGAGCACTATTGTCAAGCAGTAACCCTTCGTGGCCACGCACTCGACCGCAAGTGGCTTGTGCAGTGTGATTACCCACACACCCACAAGTAGAACCCTCCAAAATAGTTGAGCGAACGACTGTTGTCACCGGCGCTCTGCCTCGCTGACGTGATCCCGCAATACGTCAGCTAGTCGGTGGTTGCGCCAGCGTATTATTATTCGTTACCGCAACGACTTATTCTATTCGTCTATGTCCGGAGACAGTCTGATGCGTCATCCTGTGTCGTTTGCACCCTTGGTCTTCCACTGATGATTAGAGCATCTCCACCGGGCTTCTAAAGGACCCCAAAAGGTCCGAACACCAAAAACGCCCACCAGCGGCACTCCAAAGTCTCGCTCCGAGCGATTTTGTGTCCGGCACACCCAATAGAGCCTCCAAATTTGGAGGCCCTCCTGAGGGTGCCGGACATTGACCGGACATGGCCTCCGACAGGTGCGCTCCACTCGTCGTAGACATAGGCGGCGAGGGGGTACTGAAAATTGCACCGTGCAGGAGGCCGTTCCGCCCGCGTTAATGACGACGCGTTACTGTAGGCGACTAAGCGACGAGACGGCGAGGCGTCTGCGGCACGCCTCGCAATTACGCCGGCGCCCAGGCTTTCCCGGCTTCCCAAGCGTCGGCGTGGCCGAATCGCGTCACCGCCACATAACTCTGACGAGACGCGTGCTCACCCACCCGCCGCTTCCCGCCCAGCGCCACCGCTTCCAGCCCCTCCGTTTCCCTCCCCCCTCCCCGCCTATATAACACTCCTCCGCCGTGCAGCCTCGACACACACTCCTCCGCCGTGCAGCCTCATCACACCAACACTCGCCGTAGCCAAGCACCTCGCCAAGCACCATGCCTCGTCGCCTCCAAACCACCTGGTCCACCCTCACCCAGGCAGCCCGCCGCGCTCACCCTCTGGGGCAGGAGCAGGCGCTCCAGCCGGTCGTCGACGAGGAGCCCTTCGATTGGGCGAACGTCGACGACATCGATGTGGAGGAGCAGCTGGAGCAGGAGCCGGCCCAGGATCCTTACCCTGGGCAGGAGCCGCCTCCGGAGGAGGAGCCGGCGCAGGAGCAGGAGCCGGCGCAGGAGCAGGAGCTGCCGCCGCCGCTGTGGCCCGACCAGGTGGTCGCAGTCAACTCCTTCGACACCTGGCGAGCCGAGCAGGCGGCCAGCCAGTTCAGGCTCGGCTACGAGGCGGTTGGCGACGCCGTCGAGGCCGCCATCCTGAAGGCCTCCCTCGAGACCGCGGAGCGAGACGCTCGCTGCCGCGCCTTCGTGGCCGCCGAGCGTGCGGCGTACGCGGACCTCAACGCCGTGGCCGCGGAGCGGGAGAATCCGGCCTCGATGGAGGCCGCCCAGCAGGCGGTTTACGAGGAGCTGAACCGGGCGCGCGAGGCCTGGCATGCGGCAGCAGTAGCTGCAAGGGATGCCGCGCGGGAGGCGAGGCAGCAGCAGCGGAGAGCGATGCCGTAGCTGCAACGGCTGCCAGGGATGACATGCGCCGGGCGGCGAGCACGCTCCGGCAGGAGAGGCGTGTCCGCTCGCGCCTAGCCTAGGAGAGCCAGAAGGCCTCCCTGGCAGGACAGGCGCCCCGCTTCGACGACGAGGCAGGCCATGGCGGCGGAGTTTAGATTAGGGTTTAGTTTAGGGCTTAGGGTTTAGATTAGTAGATTATGGTTTAAATTTCAATCGTTTAGTTTAAATTTGAATCGTTTAACTTTGAATCGATTAAATTTCGTGTCGCTCGCAATGTTTTTTGAACGCCCCCGAGGTGTTCGACAATTTGCTCGCGACTGGGGGCCTTTGGGGAGTATCGCTGTGGGCGGCCTCTAAATATTGACCGGACACATATCCGGCACCCAAGGAGTTCCAATTGGGGGTGCCAGACACATATTTAGAGGTCCCGGTGGAGATGCTCTTAGTGACGCCATGCATGATGAGTTCGTCGACCTTTTGGAGAGCAAGCGGAGAAGTGATATCCGTTCTGACCAATGAACTGAGGCTAATTTCGTAAGCTAGCGATTGATTAAGATAAGAAGAAGACCTCAATCCGCAAAGTCTGATTTCTTTAAACACGGCAAGGACCACAACGTGTGGTCTACTTTTGCCCAGGTGTGTAGATTAGATTAGACCTGAGAGCTTCAGGAGAAAAGGGTAATAGAGGCCTCCATTATATCAAATTAGTTTTTGTGTTTGAAATACAGGAGTAGAACAAGACGGTGCTGCCAGACGGCACATCCTCGATCGACCCTCCATTATTTTGGCAAGACCGACTGACCGAGGGCTGTTCTCAGTGGTAAAAATACTGCTGCAACACTGTTAAGTTACAATGTTTTAAAGCTTTGCCTGTCGGCCACCACAATTTTGTCCTGCCAAAAAAATCTGGTTGTATTATACGGCTGTGCTCTAGCTGCTCGTCCGGTTTTTCATGATGATGTGCTTCGTCGGTGATATCTACGGTTCTCTGGGTCATTCACACTCGGCATTAACTGGCAGATCGCTATCTGCCATAACTGTAGGGAAACATCGATCTCTAGCACACTTGGATAGAGCTATGCTCCTTGTTTTTTTTATAAAAATGGAAAACTTTATTTCTTCATATCAGAAAATTCTGGAACAATCATACAAGCACATATACATGTCTACTATGTATGGCCAAATTTTTGGAGAAATATCTTTTCGTACGCGATCTACAAAAAAAAAGACAAATCTAGCAAGTAAAAAGAGGTCCTTTTCCCGTTTTCAGGTTCATGATGTTGTTTAGCCTAAGCCTATAATACAACGTACTGAATAAAACTATGCCAACATGTATATCTATCCATGAATTTCTTTAGGAGATTTTTTGAACCTTCGAAATAGCATTTGTGATTTTTCTTTTAGAAGGCGAGGAGCAAGAACTCAGGGAGCCAAAAGTTCTCTCTCAGATAGTCAGATATATACTCGTACCTTACAGTAAATAACTTATACGGAGTATATAGTAAATAATTTACATGTTAGTGCTAACTAAGAGCATCTCCAACCGCATGCCAGCCCAAACGTTCGGGCGGACTGCCCGGACGGTCTTTGGGCCAAAATCATCTACCCAAGCAAGGTCCCCAAACCGGCCCCAAACGATCGGGCGGTCCGGCACACCCCAAACCCAGCCCAAATGTGGGGCGGGTTTGGGGCCGCCCGGACGCGTCCGCCCTCTGGTTGCTGACAGCGCGGACCCCCGCTTGACCGGCCTACCGGAGGGAGGATCTAGCCTTTGACCGGCGTCGGCATTCATGGCGGAGCGGCCAGCGACCAACGCCCAACCGCCCGCATTCATGGCGGTCCGGACACTACTATATCTACCGGCGCCACCGGAACCCTAGTTCATCCACATCCACATCCACATCCACAACAGCCGCCGCCGGAACCCTAGTTCATCCACATCTACCGCCCGGAGCGCTTCTTCTCCACCATGCCTCGCCGCCTCCCCACCATTTTCGCCAAGATGACGGCGGAGGCCCACCTCCGAGCCAGGGCACGCGAGGAGGAGGCGACGGCGGAGGTGGCTGCGTCGGAGTCGTCGAGCGTCGGATATGTCGTGGTCCGTGAGGACTCCGGTATCGTCGAGCTGACGGGCTCGGAGTACATCCGCCAGGCGGATGAAGCGATGCGTGCCCGGGCGGAGGCGGCGGCGGCGACCGAAGCGCTTCACGCCCGGGTGGAGGCGGCGGCCGAAGCGCATCGCGCCCGGGTGCGCGCTGCGACGGAGCAGTGGAGAGTTCAGGCGGAGGCGGAAGCAGGACGGATCCGCGAGGAGGCGCAGCGTAAGGAAGAGGCGGCGGAGCACCATGCGGCGGAGGCACAGCTGAAGGCGGAGGCGGCGGACCGCCTCTTCATGAGGCAGTTGAGGAACCGCTCCGGGTTCCTCGACAAGCAGATCGAGGCGGAGGCGGCGTTCCGTGAAGGCCGACCATACGCCGGGGCCTCCTCCTCGTCTTCATTCGGGCTCTTCTCCGTCTCCGAGCAGGGTTCTTGTCCCGCTCCGGCCGCCAGTGCGGGCGGCTCCGCCGGCCCAGCGGGAACGGTCATCGTCCTATCCGATGACGAGTAGGGAGATAGGATAACCGGAAGTAGCAAGGCGGCAGCAAGTCCACATCGTAGTGTAGCATATGTGGACGTTGCATGCTTTGTAGTAATTTGTCATCTAGATTTTTAGGGGTTGTGGTTGTAGAATCATGTTTTTAGGGGTCGTCCGGTCACCCTCCGCGGACGCGTCCGGATGCGTCCAGGCGCAGTTTGAGGTCCGATTTTGGGGGGTGCGGTTAGAGATGCTCTAATTAAAGGAGGCAATTTCTAGCATGAATGATGAATCACGACAATCCCTATATATTCACTCGCCATGCCTCGACGTTCTCTGCAGCATCAAGCAGTTAGCCATACTACACCTACGTCATCTCACTCCTCTGTCCTCTCCTGCTCCCTTCGCATCGATCATAGGATTGCAAAATTGAGCTACCAGACCAGACTACAGGGTACAGCATTGCCATGGACGTCAGTCACGGCACGTCGACGGCAGCTAAGGCTGCAGCCTCAGGCGACGAGGCAGACGCTGCGCCGTCGCCCCAGCTCACAGCGGCGGCAAAGCCGGTTGGGCAGGAGAAGCCGCTTCCAGCGGCTACGGCCGATTCGGCGCCGGAGACGACAACGACGACGACGACGACTAGTACTACAGTTCCGGAGAGCGGCGTCGAGGATGAGCAAGTGGAGAAGTTCTACGCGCTGCTAGCCAACATCCGGGTTATGAGAAGCATGGACGCGAGAGGGAGCCACGACGCCGGCGCGAGCAGTGAGGGCACTACCAGCGAGGTCTATGGCGGCCTCAGGAAACGAGCGCGGTGGGCGGAGCAGCCGTGGAGGCCGGTTTTCAGGATCGAGGACTTCGCGGACGTGCCAGGCGATGGCGCGTCCAAGAAGGAAGGGGAGGAGGACGGCACCGCCGCTACTAGCCAGCGGCGAAGGAAAGAGATGAGGGACGAAGCGGCGGACGGGGAAGGCTGACGCCGCGCGAAGGGAAGACCGTCGAGTTGTCACGCCGACGTCGTCGCACAGCAAAGTTTGACTTTGTAGTTGACGCTGATGCGCTGCATGCGCATATGTTTTCCTCGTGTTTTCCAAGGGATGGCTTCACCTGTCGGTGGACAATATGTTTGTGGATCATGATTTGATATTTTCTGATCCTTGGAGCATATCTCTAGAAGTACATATTTTTAAGGTGGTTTACATGTTGTATTGCACACCTAGGGGTGTAAACGGATCGGATCAAATAATTCTCTTTCCATATCATTTCCCATATATTTTTCTCGGATTTGGAGCGGATCGGATAATGACCGGATGCGGATACAAATGCGGATAATATCGGACTACGGATCGAGAACGGACCGGATACAAATAATACGTAGCGGATAAATACGTACAAAGAAACGAAACTTTACCGTGCAAAAAATATGAAAAAAAACTATCCAAACACATAACAGAACAAAATATACGTATGCGTGTGTGCGTGATGCAAGTGCATGGTTGCACGCAATAAAACGAATACTCCTATATGATTAATGAGTGTAACACTTACTAGGGCAAGATTTAGTTATATGTGGAAAGACGTAAACGGGTGATTAGGTCAATGTGTCAATAGATTTGGCTATTTATACGAACTAAATAGGCTAATAAATCAGATTATCCTAATAGAATATATAGGATAATCCACAAAAAAGGGCTGATAATCCGCATCCATCGGATAATAGCAATACCATATTCTCACCATATCCGTCGGATATAACGAATATCCTCATCCACATCCGTATCCGGCAGATTTCCATAATTACATAACATATCGTATAAAACGGATGCGGATGCGGATTCGGTTCGAAAATTATCTGTACCGTTTACATCCCTATGCACACCTACCTAGCCATCTCTACCGGCGCTCTCAATAACCGGCCCAGAAAATGTGTTTCATCAGCGATGTTCGGAGAGTGGGCACACGTCGCCACACTAGGCCGGCAGCTCCATCGACGATCCCCGATAGACCCTCTCAATAGATATTTTTTATCCTTTTTAGTGAATATAGTATTATCTTTAACACCGAATAATTAAGACACAAAATTAAAATTATTTGAACGCAAATTCAAATAACCTGAAGTCTGAGAAGTCCAACTAGAGCAAGATTTTGGTTTGGTTATGAACTTTTTCGCTAGGATTTCTGCAAGCATGACGAGTCAATCCAAAAATTCAGTTGAAACACCATGATCAATATAAGAAACAGGGACATGCTTCTCATATAGGAGCAACATGCTCACTCTAGCTAGGTTATCATGTTGTGCATGATAATACAAACATAACCTCGCATATTTGGAGTGATGTGTTTTGTAGCCCGAGCTCCATGTAGCTCGCTTTTTTGAAAAAAATCAAAAACGGAACTTTTTGGTTTCCAAAACTAACGGAAAAAAAATCTCCGAGGTAGCTATTGACAAGATCTACAAGTGTGCAATTATTTTATCTCAAATTCGTTGTATTGTGGGCTGGACAACAATGACAAATCGGTGGATCTGGATGGTGAATAGTGCACAGGTTCAAAAAAATTGAAAATTTGCCAGATTTGTCATTTTTGTGCAGCACAGGATACAACGAATTTTGAGTTGTAATTTTGCACGCTTGTGTATCTATACACTAGCTACCTCTGGGATTTTTTTCATGATTGTTGGAAACAAAAAGTGCCGATTCTGAATTTTGAAAAAAAAACCAGCTACAAGGAGCTCGGGCTCCATTCGGACTTTCTGCGCATATTTGCTCTTTCGATCGGATAAGAGACAATAGCAAAACAAGTTTTGAGCACACCAAATAGTCGTTCGACATTGTTTATGCACTCTCTTGGTTTTTGAATAGCATCTCAACATGACTACCCACATTCGTCTTCTTCAATTACGCCCGACATCTTTGACTATGTCCAACTTCTCTGAATTTGTCCACGGCTGACGTCGTCAAGGGCGCGACCCATCCTATATTTTCGTCATTGGTCATATAATGGATCAACTCACACGTGACCTATTCCCTTCTATTAATTCACATCCTGATTAGTGCATATACTTTTCAGATGTATACTCTAGGTTTATGGCTGTCGTACTGGTGCATATCTAGGTTGTTTATTAGTTCATTTTAACAACTATGATGACATAATTATTATATATTATGATTCTTTTAAATTATTTCAACAACAATAAGTCAGACACGTCCAATCTAAACTGGTCAGATAAAAATGTAGCAGCTTAAATGACTCGAAGACGAGTCAAATACTAGAGGCACAAGAACCGACCCGTGAACCTCATTCCTCATCTGAAGACTCCCCTGATCCACATGCAAGTTCCATCCATCTCCTCGATCGTATATCGACGTATATACAAAAGTATTTTGCTACGGGGTTGTAGGCCGTGTGCATTACAATGCAGTGATCGGATAAAAATATATTAGTAGATCCCGAATGCACCTTGTTGTACCGCTGTTTTTTAACATTGTACATCCCTAGGCATATATTAGATTAAAAAACGAATACAGAGATGACACGAATATAAGCAACATAAAACTCAAAAAAATCAAGCGAGAAAATTGCTGCAAACCGCCATCGCCGCAACCGCAAAGCATCCACGTCTTCTGCCATCGCTGGAGAAAAAGAACACCAACAGTTGGTCAATATATTGATGCCGAAGAAATCACTTGCTATAAGGCGTTAATAAACCGTAATAGCCATCATCCTCTTAAGGTTGGATCTATCCTGGTAAGGAACATGGACCGTAGGAGTCCTCCGAGCCTTTTCAATATCGGATCCGTAGGCGACGCCACCCCACCCTTTAATAGATGGTCGGATCCTCCTCCACTTCCACATAACCACAACAGTCACGCCTAAACACAACGTTATATTGAAACTGCTCCAACAGTTTGGACTCCACAAGCCTCTCGTCGGCGCCAGCAACATCTCCGACGAGCAAAAGCATGGGCTAGAAGACCATTTTTCCTATGAGCACCATCGGCATCAGCCCCACTAAGACGACGACGAAGGAAACATGAAACCTAAAAAAAACATAGAACGAAAACACCACACGAACAAGAGTCAAACCTCCCCTCCCGCTGGTGCCAAGCCGACGAACGGAGGAGAAGGGGAGTGGTGGATCGCCGGTGGCAAACTGTGGCTGTGGAACCACCTGGCGGCTAGGTTTGGTCGTGCCATGACAAGGAAAAAAACCTTGTCTAGGATCCATTTTTTCGAATAAATTCCGGTGCAGATTTTGGAACGAAAAACAGCCCAGTGCACGGGAGCAGGTCTCCACAGGCCCACAGCTACTCAGTTGTGCTGGGCGGCCGACTCAGTCAAGAACCCTAGCTGTGCTGGGCCGCCGACATCGCGCGTCGTTAACGCCGTAACTATAAATACGTCTGCCCAGTTCTACGCCGCCGCATAACCTAGGGTTTATCTCCACCTCGATCGAGCGCACCTCCGCCACCTCGTCGTCGCCCGCGAGAAAGCCCCAGCGTGACCCGAGCAAAATGGTCAGATCATGACGTCCCTGGCGGCCTGTCCTCTCTAACCAGAGTGTTCGATCTAATGTTTTCTAGTTTTGTTTTGGTCTTGTTATTGTGTGCCCCATTTTGCTCTGTGTGATTAGGTCATTGGATCAAGGGAGTCCACCAATTTTAATTTGTGCATTGCAGTGCCAGTGTGTTGGTTTGTTTCGGCGGTTTCATGATCCAATAGGTTGCTTAGTTCTTAGTACATTCCCCCTTAGTACTCAGTAGAGCCCCCGTTTCGCATTTTTTCACGGGAAGAGCTTCTTGTCATTTTGATCTTCATGTACGTAGAGCGAATGGCTGGAAATGTGAAATGTCGATCGCCGATCGGCAATTTCATATGTTGAACGGTTGCTCAGTTCTTACCGATGCACGCATTTCTCTGTCTTTTAGAGACAAATCCCCTGTCATATGTTGCGATGCAAGTGATAATTTGTTTCTGATTCTTTTTTCCATGTCCATTTACATGCGTCAATCGCACTCTGCTTAGTGTTCCATTTTCCTTTTTTCTTTGCAGGCGAGGGGCCTGAAGAAGCATGAGAAGAGGCTTAATGCCCCTAAGGGTTGGATGGTTGACAAGCTTGGTGGAGTATTTGTAAGCACGTCATATAGTTGTGCGCTTTTGCTAATTTTGAGTTACCTAAATACTATTGAAAATCTCAGTAACCTAAATGATACACTCCTAAGCCCTAATTGCCACCCAGTGGCAGGGTGCAATTTGTTTAAATTGTAGATTTTGTAATCTGCAGGTTATACATAGAGTTTGTGCCTAAATGTTATACAGACACTGAGGTTGAGATAATCATTGTTGTATGTCGATCCACAGGCTGAAAAGTGACGGAGAAATTTTATATTATCCGCGAACTTATGAACAGACAATTCCATAACCATAATATGCTATTCAAACACTTGCTGGATGCTGCTTCATGTTTGCTAAATTTATGATGACTTTTTTTGAACCCTATGATGACTTTTGTTGAGCAGGCACCCCAAACCTTCTTTTTTTTTGAACATGGTACCGTAGGGTAAGACCCTACGGTGTAAATTTTATATAAATAAAGAATGAAAACCAGAGGTTTCCTTACAAATACAGTCGTGGTACCATGCTCAAAAAATCAGGGGGGTAGGAAATGAAAAAGGAGCAACAAGGAAGAAGCAGTACACATATAGGTAAAGAGATCTAGAACCCAAGCAACAAGGGGCTGAACAAGGGAAGACTTCACCCTAAATTGGTGCAGCCAAATGTCTGCCTGAACAAGGACCTTCCAGCGAGCCAAAGAGGGCTGAAGGTTTTGAAAGATAAGATTATTACGGCTCTTCCAAATACACCACAGGGCACAGACAGCGATTTCCATGAAGCAGGGCCCTTGAATAAGCTCTTCGCTCTGATGAAGCGGCTCGAGATGGGTAAAGCACAGTCCCAAGAATATCCAAGAAGTTCCAGCATTCTCGAGCGAAATGGCAGGTGAAGAAGAGATGATCTCGATTTTCCAAAACAGAACTGTGGCAGAGAACACTGGATGTTCCTCCATCAATTTGCCACTGCTTTCTGATCATAAGATCCTTGGTGTTGCGGCGATCCTTCTGAAGCAGCCACGCAAACACACGTAACTTAGGTGTAATTTGAATTCCAGATAGCTTGAAGAGAGGGGTCCACCACCAAATGAGAGAACATAAAATTATAAAACTTAGCAGAAGTATAAGAACTCCCCAAGGGAAGATTTTAATATCTGGCTCAACGAGGGAGAAGTCATGGTCCATGAGAATCTCCTCAACTTGCTGCAGCTCAAGAAAGGCCTCTGGAGATAGAGGAAGGGCAAAACTAGCGCTGAGATCAAATGGTGGCGCCATGCTGCGCACAGAGGCGTCCTCACGGAGAGCAAAAGAGAACAGCCGTGGGAATTCATCACAAAGTAAGTTATGGCCATGTCAGAAATCCTTCCAGAACAACGTGGACTGGCCACCAATAATGTTGGACCGTGTGATGCTTCTATAGATATCGATCAGTCTAAAATATCCTTCCACCAAAAGGAGCCTCGAGCAGATTGTGACTGAGGAGGAGAGGCTGGATCATACAGAGACCAAACCAACTTCACCCAAGGAGTGTCGGCAGCAGTGAAAAATTTATGAAGTTGCTTGAGCAGAAGAGCAGTGTTCTGGATTTCCAAGTTCAGAATGCCTAAGCCACCATAATTTTTAGGGCGACAGACAAGCGACCACGCAGCCAGAGCATTGACAGAACTGGAATCCTCCTCCTTAGCCCACAGACAATGGCGGCGAGCTCTGTCAAAAGATTTCAGAACCGTTTTGTGGACTTTTAGTGAGCAAAGAAAGTGCATCGGCATGGAGGACAACACAGAATTAATAAAGGTTAAACGGCTGCCATAATCAAGGAAATGGACACTAGCATTCAGACGTCGCTCAACTGATCAACAATAGGAGATAGATCCCCAAACCTTCTTCTGGTCCCCACAAATCAAGGGAGTGTTTGCCAGTAATTCTTATCATCAGGGACAGGTTGAAGTATGCTCTGAGCTATCGTGAAGTTATTTCAATCATGATGCAACGAAATATTATGATTGATGGAAAGATCAGGACTGACAAAACATATCCTGCTGGATTCATGGGTAAGTTTTATTGCTCGCTTCTGCTTGATCGTGATTTTTAGTACCTACTATGGACTTCTTGATCATGAAATGTTTCACCAGGTTTTCCTCCAATCAATAGGGAGATTATCATCTATTTAGTTAATGGAAATGACAAGTCTTTTTCTTGTTTTAAAAAAAACTTTGCCGCCTCGTTTATAATTCATTCTGTCCTGCAATTGTTGTGTCAATTCCAAAGACTGGGGAGAATTTCCGACTTCTCTATGACACCAAGGGACGCTTCCGTCTCAACAAAATTAGCGATGAGGAGGCTAAGGTATGCATTATTGCTTTTTATCAGTATGCTTCTGTGATATATGTTATTTTTTACATCAAAGTAAGATTCTCAAGTCTTTTTTCCCCCATAGGATTATAGTTTTTTTTAAATTTATCCCAGTCTTCTTAATGTTTATGAGTAGATTCTTGTGTTTATTTTTATTCTATGACTAAGGTACTTTTGTTTAAGATGGTTTTGCTTACTACTCCATCCGTCTCATATTATAAGATGTTACTATTATGACAAATATATGAGTGTCATAATAACATCGTATATTATGGGACGTGGAAGTAGCTATTTTTTCACCCCGTATGGCTATACTTTGTTAAGTCTACACTCTTGTGTGGATTAGTAGATCAGTGTTTTTATTTTGATTCTGTGATATAAGGAATTTGAAGATACATTTTTACAACTCTTATTTTATTCTGAAACGGATACAACTCTGATTCATTCCAGTTTCTTGCATATAAGATTCTTATTTTGATTAAGTTGCTTCCCTGAAGCCACGATCATCTTGTTCAGTTGTTTGCTCATGCTGTTTTCTATTTTGCTTTGAAATTGAATGCATTGTTTGGTAAAATCAAGATATTTCAAAAGAGGATTATCTTGCGCACGGGCTATATATTATCCAAAATTAAGATATTTCAAATTAAGGCATCCTTCTCTGTTATTGATTATTGATGATGTATTTTGTTTCTGCAGTTCAAGCTCTGAAAGGTTAGGTCTGTGCAGTTTGGACAGAAGGGTGTCCCTTCCCTCAACACCTACGACGGCCGCACCATCCGCTACCCTGATCCTCTCATCAAAACCAACGACACTGTCAAGATTGTTCTGGAGACCAACAAGATCGTGGATTTCATCAAGTTTGACATTGGAAACACCGTGATGGTGACGGGCGGCAGGAACACCGGGCGTGTTGGGGTGATCGCAGGGAGAAGCACCAGGGCAGCTTCGAAACCATCCACGTCGAGGATGCGCTTGGCCATCAGTTCGCGACCCGCCTGGCCAATGTCTTCACCATTGGTAAGGACAAGAAGGCGTGGGTCTCTCTTCCCAAGGGCAAGGGCATCAAGCTCAGCATCATCGAAGAGGCAAGGAAGCGCAATGCTGCGGCTACTGCCGAGGCCTGATCTCTCACCCCTGCTAGACTAATTGTTTTCGTTGATTTAGATGTTCCTGTTGGAGATGAGACGTGTTAGTTCTGCATCTGGTATCTTCACTGAACTGTTTGAGTTACTCTGAACACCGAAAGTGTTGGGTCAAAATATTTTTTCATGTTTTAAGTAGTTCCCACGTGTCAATCAAATGTGTTAGACTCCGTATAAAAAATTCAGAATGTCATAACGTTTGTTTGTCTTTAAGTAAGTATTTTCTATATTTGTTTAAGTTTAATAAATCCACATCGTCAGATCCAACATGAAATATATTATATTTCTATATAGTATTGTTTTTCAAATCGAATACACCTTGTAAAAAGGAAAGGATGATATCATCTAAAAATTTGTACACAAATATAAGCAATAATATTTAACTTGGATTCTCTAGTTTATTACAGAATAGCAGTGATTTTTGTTTGTTGTTTCTACTGTAGCAAATTCCACAATTGTAAATCCTTTCAGGTTTTTGCTTATCTCAGAACCTGAAACCACCCTTCATATTTACTCGGTTCTTGAGTAAGGTTTTAGCTTAAAAGTTTAAAAAACAATTGATAAAAAAATCTTGACCATGGGGATATTGCAGATTGGAACTTGAAAGCATTCAAAAGGATTATGGCGCTTTGTCTTTGGTAAAATAAATTAACATGAAATGATTCTTATTTTATAACGTGACAATATTTTACTTTCCCTAAAACACGAAACCACTACAGTACTATATTGTAACAGCAAACCCGTATGGCTCCTGGGGCGACTAATGAGGTTCCCAGGAAGATGGGTGGGCCAGCCCTCGATGGCTTGCAGGGTGCGTCTACGGCCAGGGGTGAGGGTGTTTGCCGGCTTGATCTACTCCAACCGGAGCCCTGGGTGGATTTTGGTGGGATCAATCTAGACAGGCTCAGATCCGGTTGATGCGGAACTTAGGGTGTGTTGGCGAGCTTGGTGTGGCATCATCGTCACAGTGAGTAGGTGTTTTAGCCGTTGGAAGGTTTGATAGCATTGACCTCCAAGGTGGAAATCAATGTTCCAAGGGAAACCTCAAATCTAATCCGTGGATTGACGATAGCGACACTACGTCTCGTTTCTTCCTTGGAGGTCGTCTTTGGAGCAGGCGTTGGCTTGAGCATTAATGTCTGATGTCCAGGCGACTACATTGAATTTCCATGTCAGTGGGTTGTTTGGCAACGATGCTAATTTTGATTCGATAAGGTTCGTGACATGGTCTTCGATAGTTTAACTTTGCTGGTGTGTTGGCTGTATTTTTCGAGCTTTGTTATTTTATTTATTTTTTTGCGAAAAGGAAAAATATATTACTTTTGTTGTGAAGTCGAAACCGTTGGGTGTGCCTCGATGGCGTGGAGGGTGGCTGCTTACGGGAGTTTCGGTCAGCGCAAACCTTGCATATTTCTCATTTAAAGCCCGTCGTCGAAGTGAGAGCTTTCTTCAGTTGACTGTGAGGATGACTATTTGGCAAGAGCCGACATGGGCCTCGTGCATCCGTCGCGAGGAGCACACTATTGGTGGTCCTCTACGGCAAAGTCCGAGTCGTCGGATCAAAGGCGTTGGGTGATGACGATGACGCTTATCGGCACCTTCGGCCTCAAGATTTTTCTCATATCTGGGGTGTGCATGCGCACGCTTTGGTAGCCAAGTTGGCTGAAAATATTCGTTGGGGACGGCCATGCTCCATGAAGGTTGGCCTATAGGTTAGTTGCAATCTTGGTTTTCGGCCTGTTTCCTCTAATTAGTCGAGCAATGGTCTTCTTTAAATGATGAAATTTGCAATTCTTTTGCCTTGTTAAATAAAAAAAAATACAAAACCACCTGCCAAACCCGATTTGGTGTTCATTTTAAAGGGCTTTACACATTTAAAAAATGTTTCTAAAACTCACTTGAAATTCAAGCTCTCGATACGATCGACCTACATCTTCAGTTTTCTCCACGTTGATCATTGTGGAAACGAACCACTAGAATATCTTGGACACGTCTTCTCATGGACTCACGACATGAACGCATAGTAGCTTGTAGCAGGAGACTTCACGTCCTGCCGATACCGAGAAAGCCTAGCTACAATCTCAAAAAAAAAAAAAAAAAAAAGAGAAAGCCTAGCTACGGTTCTTCCAGACCTTCCCTAATGGCTACCTGTCCATCGGGGCAAAATCCACAATTCTGACCCTCACGGCGAAGTTCAGCACAAAATGAACCCTTTTCGAAAGTTTAGCCAGATCTGACCCTTTTACGTACCGCTCAACATACAGGCGGTAGACTACACGGGGTACCGCCTGAGTCTTTGGCGGTAGCCATCCTGGTCCACGGTCCGGTCGGGCCGGTTGACTGCGCTGACGTGGCGATACCGCCGATGTCAGAGGCGGTAGATTTGTAACGATACCGCCGGGGAATATGGCGGTACACTTCAACACAGTACCGCCCGGACAGCCGGCGGTACGAGGCCGGACTCGGGAGACCATCCAATCCATCCACGTCCCACCGCAACGCCGCATTTCGTGATCATGGATGGGCAGTGGCGGCTGGCTCGATCCACGCCCAGCTACGCTAGCTAGTTGTGCCCGCCCACCAGATCCCCTCTGGGTGACAAGACAACTACTAGCACCTGTCTGACCCTAGTACCCTACTACTACAAGCGCAAACGAAGGCTGACCCATGCATGCTTTTGCTTCCATCACCGGCAACACTGAACGAACGACCTTCTTTTCTAGCTGGACACATTTTTCTGCTTACGAAAATTAATGGAATTACTACTAATAATCCTTCTTTCTTTGATACTCCCATCCGATTTTATTGTCCCAGCCGTATACAAGTTTGTGCTGCCGTAGCTCGTCTTCCATGACAATTACTGTATCAATTGCATCTAATGGTACTGTAGAGATTGAGAGATAACCAGCTTGACCTACCGCTAGAAGTAGTAAGAACATCAATCATACAAGAGCATCTCCACCGGCACCGACCCTCCAAAGACACATTGGGGTCCGAATGCCAAAAATCGTCAAAGTTCAGGAAGTACGACTCTAAATGTTTCAGACTCTTAACTAATCATGATGTTTGTTCAATGGTTCTACACACCAAGTCATATTTATTTTCCGTGGTACGTAAATGACTACGTGGTTTCGATAGCATAGTTAAATACTCTTAATCGCTCGTAAATTTTGTTGTGCAATTGGAATGACATGTGATTTTATGTTGATTGTGTTACATGAGAGAAAGACACATACAGTGGTCCAAATATGTCTACCATACAAACCAAGCAATAGCCGCCAAACAAATCATAAGACTTAAGTGATGTGGTCCTCTCATTTACACACTCCATGTTATAATGTGCAAAATTTTAGAAACATGACGTGGTAAAACTTTGGCAATTATATTTATATGAATATACTTCTAACGATAACTTATTTCCTTCTAGGTATATTTTTTTATCATGTTTATACATCAATAGTAGAAGTTAGAGAAGTACGACTCTAAGTTTTCTTGACTCTTAACTTATCCTGGTCTTTGTTTATTGTTTCTACATAGCCAGTCATATGAATGTACTTCTAACGATAAATTATATTCTTCTATATATACTTGTTAACATGTTTATACATTAATAGTAAAAGTTAGAGAAGTACGACTCTAAGTTTTCTTGACTCTTAACTTATCCTGGTTTTTGTTTATTGCTTCTACATATCCAGTCACATGTATTTTCCGTGTTATGCAAAATGACTACGCGGCTTGAATAGCATTGTTAAATACTCTAATCAATCGTCGATTTTAATATGCAATTCGAATGGCATATATTCTTATGTTGATTTTGTTACATGACATAAAGACACATAAAATATTCCAAAGATGTCAACCGTACAAACCAAGCAATATCCGCCAGACAATTCAAGTATACACTTTTAAGTTTCTCAGATTAAAAAAGTAGTGACACGTCATGTTGATGCTAAATGAAACATATCAAGCGAGCGTTTGTTGTGACTTAGCTCTGTATGTATCAATAAGAAAAATATTTTATACTGTGAGGGACATTTCATAGTGTAAGAGACGTTCGCATAAATAGAGCGACTAATGTTGTGACTTCATTAATATTAATATTACACGACTCTGAACTCCGGATTTCCGTAGACATTTTGTGAGTGTTGTTCCGCTGGCCATCACGTACGGGCCAAGTTTTTTTTGTCTTATACACGGCTGGTGTTTTAAACAGAAGTGTCACGTATAAAAATGTTACGTAACTACTAAATTGTCTTAAAATCTCAACCACATATTTTAGATCTAACTGTTAAATTAATTTAGATGATGTGGATTAACGTGGTGGCTTAAAAAACTACCTCATTTTGCTTTTAGTATATAATAGATTCCATTAATTTTCGTAAGCAGAAAAATGTGTCCAGCTAGAAAAGAAGGTCGTTCGTTCAGTGTTGCCGGTGATGGAAGCAAAAGCATGCATGGGTCAGCCTTCGTTTGCGCTTGTAGTAGTAGGGTACTAGGGTCAGACAGGTGCTAGTAGTTGTCTTCACCCAGAGGAGATCTGGTGGGCGGGCACAGCTAGCTAGCGTAGCTGGGCGTGGATCGAGCCAGCTGCCACTGCCCATCCATGGTCACGAAATGCGGCGTTGCGGTGGGACGTGGATGGATTGGATGGTCTCCCGAGTCCGGCCTCGTACCGCCGGCTGTCCGGGCGGTACTGTGTTGAAGTGTACCGCCATATTCCCCAGCGGTATCGCTCCAAATCTACCGCCTCTGACATCGGCGGTATCGCCACGTCAGCGCAGTCAACCGGCCCGACCGGACCATGGACCAGGATGACTACCGCCAAAGACTCAGGCGGTACCCCGTGTAGTCTATCGCCTGTATGTTGAGCGGTACGAAAAAGGGTCAGATCTGGCTAAACTTTCGAAAAGGGTTCATTTTGTGCTGAACTTCGCCGTGAGGGTCAGAACTGTGGATTTTGCCGTCCATCGGTGACCATACAAGGGCTGACCTCCGCCGCTGCCCGGCCCTGACTCCTCTTCCGTTAGCCGGCTGTAGCATGGCCGCTACGCTGGTAGCCTGCCGCCGTCTTGACATGACAATACTCGTGTAAACTAAACAGCCGGCCGTAGCTGCACTTGCTCGCACGATTGGAGGAGCAATGTCTCGCTCCTATGGCCGGCCCTGCCGCCCTACGTACTCGTAGGTGATGTATCGGTTCCATAGGAGATATTTACGTGGGTGGTTATTGGCTAAAATTACGATCTTGATGCGGTTCAGTTAACCTCTTCGGGAAGCCGTAGACAGTCTCCTTAAGATCTTTTTTAGACGGAAGACTCGAACATATCGCAGCTTCAAATTAATAAATCCATCCGGCTAAGGTCCACATACTTGATAACAAAGCCGCCGAAGGCGACAACACAAATAAGTCCACGGTAGCACGCATGCTACAGTACAAGGGTGAGAGCACCCTGAGTAACGATCTAAATAAAGAGAACGAAGATAGCCTAGGATATGGGCAGCGCGTCCGGTCTGCCTCGGATGGAGTCGTGAAGCGAGTGAATCCTGCCAATCGCTTGCCTTAATGCTTCTCGATCCTGCCTCCTAGCCACTAGCCTCCACACCTGTAGATACATTGCCATTTTGTATAACCCGTCAGCCGGTTGAGAAGGAAACACCCACTCAATCGAGAATTTATTCCTAATGTTCCACACGGACTAAAGGAGAGCCACACAACAGGTCCACAAAACCCGCTTGTGTTGCCCCGACTCTAAGGAAATAAGCCTGAACACGTCTATGAAATAAGAGGGATTCCAGGTGCAGTGCAACAGCTCCCTAGTAGCGCTCCACATAAACTTCGCAAGTGGACACATGAAAAAAATGTGGTTCGTGTCTTCCACCTCCTCGCAAAGGGCACATCTACCCGTCGAGGGACCCCTTCTCCTCACGATATTATCGTTCGAGGGTAATCGTTTCCTAGCCAGTTGCCAGAGGAACAGACGGATCTTCGGGGGAATCGAAATTCCCCAGATCTCGCTATAGTGTTTCCTAGGGTGCCTTCGCAAAGTTTATTATACAAAGATCTAACCGAGAACTTCCCTGAAGGCTCGAGAGCCCAGGTCAAACAGTCATGGTCAAGGGCTGGGAGAAACTCCGGGAGTGCCCGCATGAGTTCAACCCATTCCGTGGTCTCTGTCGGCCCAAGCGTCCGACGAAGGGGAATGTACCACCCCCTCCCGGTTGGCTTGCGCCACCGAGGTCTCTAGTTCGGAAGTGATGGCAAAAATGGCCGGGAAGCGGTCCCTGAGGGGTCCCGACCCGTCCACCAGTCGATCCACATCCTCGTGGATTTACCGTTCCTCACCGAATGTTTTGCCCCCAAACAAATAAGGTCCTTCACTTTCTGGAAAGACATCCAGAATTGGGAACCTCCCCTGTGTGTGTCAACCAGGATATCCTTAGAACTCAAGTATTTGGCCCTGAGGATGTCCGCCCACAGGCCCATTTTGCCATAAGGCAGCGATTCATGAGTTTGGTATACATAATACCTAAGCCCCCAAGGCCTTGGGTTTACACACCGCATCCCAGCGGAGCCAATGGTACTTACGTTTCTTCCCGTTTCCTTCCCAGTAGAAAACCAATAACCACACATATCATGCGAAAATGGAACAACAAAGAGATCAATTCCCTAATCTTACTCGGTGCTCAATGCCCTATTGGCAACCTCTACCGGAAGTCCAGTATTAGGCATTCAGACATTGACAACTCCTAGTTTCAGTCTAACATTTCTCTTGAGATGAGATGCAGTAATAGTAAAGCAGAGCCTGAGCTCTGAGCTCCGCAGTCCTTCTGGCTTTACACCATGTACTCACTTCCAAACTCTTTTCATGTGAGCCCGACCCGCCATAGCCATTAAACTCACTGCGGCATCACCATCGTCCTCCCTGTCCTTGAGATGCCACCATTGCCAATCCTGTACACTTGTAGTACAGCCCATACCATGGTGCTAGTGCTACTGCTACTGCCTCTTTTTCACTACAAGAGTCTAAACCCATCCTACGCTGTACTTGCACTTGACTCACACTGAGACCTCTCTCATTTTTATCTTGATCACAAGCTGTAGCAGTGGTAGATGTTCTTGGCTGTGGATGAAATATCTGGTCATGGTCATGCTGCGCCATGCCCCAGGCCAAAGCTAGCTGGTCTTGCCATGCAGTGTGCCCTGCAGCAACATAAATGCACTTTGCTATGTTTGCTTCAGCATATCCTGCTGTGGCAAAAGGTAAATCTAGTGCTGCCTTTGCTGGGTGGCTACTCAGGTCAGGCCATTTAATGAGGAAGAGGACAGTGGAAGCTCAGTCAACTCGAGCCCGAGCCATAGAAGTACAGAATGCAGAAGGGAGCTAGAAATTCATGTGGCAAGATAGTTAGAAGGGTGGTTGTACCATTATCCACCAAAATTCAAACCGGAGGTTTGACACTGGTGTTTCTCATTTATGTGGATTATTCTTTAGTGGGAGAGGCGATGTTCCTGCCGACAGCGAGCCGACTGTGGTGACTTCGTCGATCTCAAGACTCATCGGCTCTAGTTACACTGGGACATGGCAACAGATCCCAGCACATTTGTGCTCGTTTTCTAAAAAGTTCGTAAACGATATTTGTAGGTCTTTAAAAGGAAATAAAGTATAGAACTAAATATACACATTTTGTAAGCATGCCAAAAGTTTCATAATATTTATTTTGTATTTTGATCTACACAAAAAAGAGAGATTTTGGTAGCTTGGAATACGGTTTTTTACCAAACATTTGCAGATGCTTAGAAAACATCTGTATGTATCCAACTGTTTAAAAAAACTAAACTCGAGTTTAACATTTTTCAAAAAAAAAAAATCAACCGAGCCGACGGTGCCACAAATATGCGTCCTCCAGCAGAAAGTGGTAAAAAAAAAAAAAATCATAGACGAGATTTATAGTTCTAAAAAATATCCCTAGTTTGAGACTTATTCTACAATCCATAGAAGGCAGGTTTCTTTACAAGACATACATTGGTTCAGTTAAATCCGACTTGACATGAACATGTTGACCAAAACTGACTGATTGCCAAATCGTTACATCACATTCAACGTTTTGTTATCGAATAATGAGTTCACGACCAACTACCTACTTTAAAAAAAATCATTTCTTCTACCATTAGGCAATTACCTACTCTAACTGAAAAACAATTTACATCTGGTGACAAAATAATTCAGAGATTAATGACAAGTCGAACCATTTAAACACCGCAGTGATGGCCTGGTTGCCTTACAATTCTACAAAGTTGCTCATCACAAGAGCAAGAATGTCACCTTACAAAATGCTTGGAGCCTTGACTTGTGATGAGCATCTGAACCCAGAATCATCTTAAACAAATACAGTAGCACACTCTATTAATTACTAAGTATCCTACAGATAGACCCGCGATTAAGCAACTCTGAAGTCTAAACTACTTCATCACATGACGATGCAGGAGTTGGCATTGTCATCGCTGAAGAGATCGCTGTAGGAGTCACACGCCGGCGAGGCCACGCTCGTCTGCGGCGCCCAGCTGCCGTGGTAAGGCGACGGCTGCGGGTAGTAACAGCACGGTGAGTACACGTACGGGAGCTCCTGCGGCGGCGGGGCCCTCGCGGCCGGCGCTGCGGCGTAGTATGACGCCGCGCTCGCGCTCGGCCGCGCCACGCTGTAGCTTATGACATGCACCGGCGGCTGCTGCTGATGCAGGGGCGGTGGTAAGTGGCAGGCATGGCTGCTTTGAGCTGACGCTGCCGTCACCACCACCATGTTGTCGACTGGCTTCTCCTCCTCCGGTTGCTGCTGCTGCTTCCTTGTGCATTGCTCCGCCGTGGCATCCTTGGTGGCATGCTCGGCAGCGCCGTCCGCGGCAGCACTGATGCTCTCCGTGCCATCTTGAGCCGGCTGCGCGGTCCCACCAGCGGTTTTGCTGGGACTTTCAGCTTCAGGGAAGGCCTTGGGGTCGCTCTGCTCCGCAGAATGTGTCTGCGCGTCTCCGGACGCCGGCTTCTCGGCGCTGCGAGTGTCACCGGGCTTGTCCGGTTCAGTGGCTTGCTTCTTGGTTTCTCCGGGGGTCTGGGTACCGTCCTCCAGTTGCTGCTCGGGCCACTGCTCGGCGTGCTTGCCGGACCTGCGCAGCCTTTTCACCAGAGCGTCGGCGCTGACATTCCCCGTGGCGACCGTCACCCTGTTGCTCCGGGCGTCGATGTCGCATCTGTACACGCCTGCAGACAGAGATAAAATGAAACAAGGTTACATAAATCTTCCACAAGAGCAAGCAAAACAAATCGAGAAGTACAGATAATAACGGTGAAAATGTTGAGGATAGACAGAGCTGACAACACTCACCATCGACGCTCTGCAGCACTCTCTTCACCTTCTTGTTGCATCCCTCGCAGTGGATGGACACCCGGAGCACCAGGATCTACACATCAAGGAGATACCTCGAGAGTAAGAGCGAGCAAGAGCAATACGTATGGCGAGCGAGAGAGATTGTGCTTGCTGGCTTTGGGTGAGGTACCTTGCATTGCAGAGGCTCTGTTGCCATGAGGACGGTCTCTGCGCAGTGAGGAGGAGACGGAGGCTGAGCAAGCAAGAAAGGGATAGAGGGAAGTGAGTAAGTGACAATGGCCGGATTGCTGGACGAACGCTTGTTTTTTTATGCTGGCCTGCTGTGGTATATTGCGCGGCCGGCGCTGTACCGCGGCCCTGCTGCTGCTGCTGCACAGTGCAAAGCTAATTTGATCCGTGGCACTGCCCCCAAAAAAGAAACAAAACCATATTCTAGATTTTTTTTATATGATCTGCCATGTACTGAATTCGATTCAAAACACATTATGGAGAAAAAAGAGCAGACTCTGGACTTGACTGGAGACGCCAGCAAGACGAAGGGGATAGTCAAGAAGGGAACACGTCGCAAGTAAGGCTGGCAGTCGGGTCGGGTTCGGCCGGGTCAGCCTCTCGCAGACCCATGCCCATTTAACAAACGGGCAAGAGCTTCTGCCCGTGACCCTGAACATCAGACCCAAGCCCGAAACCGACGGGTCACCCGACCCGACTGGCTACCCATCCGGTCTAGCATAAATTTCCAATTCATTATTCCGTACAGATCGCCATGATTCAGTACGCGTCGATTGGTGCGTAGCCAGCCTACTGATCGATAGCTCCGTCCCTCTCCTATCATTTATAGGGAGACCTCCACCTCCCTTACCATCGGCTGGGCGAGGTGGTACTAAACGAGTAACGGGAACTCGTAAGCAGCGCAGCGTGTATGCTTCACGGGCTGGACAGCTCGACGGCTGGGCATCTCCAAGTGCAGCGTATGCTCTAGTTCTACAGAGGCCCAATAAGCCAACATAGTCCTGCATGGGCTTCTATTTCTGTATTCCATAGCATCGATTGTAATGCTTGGAGCTGGACTATTATTGGGCTCCAAGTACTAGGCACGTGAGCAACCAAAGCCAGGCCATTTCCATGTTATTTGTTACGTCAGTTGGTCTGTTTATTTTTCTTACGTGAATTGTTCGCAAAAATCTATTACAAATCATGTAGAATAAATATTTATGCTAATTATTTTTATTAATCGGGCGACTCATCGGGTTACCCACGGGCACAAAGTTACACCCATACCCTACCCACGACTAATCGGGTCGTCCATGGGCGAGACCCATGGGCGAAAAAAGCGACCCATACCCTGCCCATTAGGGTCGGGTGCCCATGGGCGGACGTACCCATGGGTCAAATTACCGGCTTGAGTCGCAAGCACGTACCAGTTTAGAGAATGGATTAGTAAAATTAATTCTTCAATCAAACATTAGCAGCGCATCTGGTGTAGTGGTATCATAGTACCCTCCCACGGTACTGTACTGACCAGGGTTCGATGCGCATGATCAGCTTTCTTCTAGGAAAGCTTAATGCGCAGTTTTTTGTTTTATATATGTTCGCTTTTAATTGGGTTGTTTCTTTTTCCAACAAATTGGATGCATAGGTGAACATGTTTATTTCCTTCATTAGCCCTTTATTTCCTTCATTCGCTTTTTTTTGGGTTGTTTCTTTTTCCAACAAATTGGATGCATGATTGTTTTATATATGTTCGCTTTCAATTGGGTTGTTTCTTTTTCCAACAAATTGGATGCATAGGTGAACATGTTTATTTCCTTCATTAGCCCTTTATTTCCTTCATTCGCTTTTTTTGGGTTGTTTCTTTTTCCAACAAATTGGATGCATGATCAGATGCGCAGTTTTTTGTTTTATATATGTTCGCTTTTAATTGGGTTGTTTCTTTTTCCAACAAATTGGATGCATAGGTGAACATGTTTATTTCCTTCATTAGCCCTTTATTTCCTTCATTCGCTTTTTTTTGGGTTGTTTCTTTTTCCAACAAATTGGATGCATGATTGTTTTATATATGTTCGCTTTCAATTGGGTTGTTTCTTTTTCCAACAAATTGGATGCATAGGTGAACATGTTTATTTCCTTCATTAGCCCTTTATTTCCTTCATTCGCTTTTTTTGGGTTGTTTCTTTTTCCAACAAATTGGATGCATGATCAGATGCGCAGTTTTTTGTTTTATATATGTTCGCTTTTAATTGGGTTGTTTCTTTTTCCAACAAATTGGATGCATAGGTGAACATGTTTATTTCCTTCATTAGCCCTTTATTTCCTTCATTCGCTTTTTTTTGGGTTGTTTCTTTTTCCAACAAATTGGATGCATGATTGTTTTATATATGTTCGCTTTCAATTGGGTTGTTTCTTTTTCCAACAAATTGGATGCATAGGTGAACATGTTTATTTCCTTCATTAGCCCTTTATTTCCTTCATTCGCTTTTTTTTGGGTTGTTTCTTTTTCCAACAAATTGGATGCATGATCAGTTTTTTTTAGGAAAGCTTAATGCACAGTTTTTTGTTTTATATCTGTTCGCTTTCAATTGGGTTGTTTCTTTTTCCAACAAATTGGATGCATAGGTGAACATGTTTATTTCCTTCATTAGCCCTTTATTTCCTTCATTCGCCTTTTTTTGGGTTGTTTCTTTTTCCAACAAATTGGATGCGTAGGCGAACATGTTTATTTCCTTCATCAGCCCTTTTCTAGGAAAGCTTAATGCGCAATTTTTTGTTTTATATCTGTTCGCTTTCAATTGGGTTGTTTCTTTTTCCAACAAATTGGATGCATAGGCGAACATGTTTATTTCCTTCATTAGCCCTTTATTTTCTTCATTCGCTTTTTTTTTGGGTTGTTTATTTTTCCAACAAATTGGATGCGTAGGTGAACATGTTTATTTCCTTCATTAGCCCTTTTCCATTTGGAAGGCTATTTCTCATATAGGATATTTTCAAAAAAAAAAACTTATAGGATTTTTTCTTGCATATAGTCAATTTCGTTCAAATGAATACACTGCAACTTTTTTTAGGATTTCTTATAAGAGACGTAACCTCTTGGGAAATTTTTTATGTGATGCAACCAAGTAAGTGTCATGACATCCTATTCCAAGTTTACTACTAATTCCGGTGTTTTGGTTCCATTTCAAATGCCGTGACATCCTATTCATACAATATTTCTCTTTCTATTTCTACAGTTCTAAATCCCACGAACCAAAGAGGCCTTGAAGGTCTTAAGTAGTCTTGTTGCCCACATCAAATGTCGGTTTGAGTCATTTTGCTTGTTAGATTAGCACATTAGAGGACTCTATTTGTTCCGATCCTTCTACATGGTGCTTCTTGAGTACACCAAGAAGTGTCACAAAAAAATTCCAGAACTATAAAAACACGCATGTGTCGGTCTGTCCCAGGGTGGCAACCTAGGCGCCCCAGCCACCCCTACCACTTTTGTCGGCAAGAGACTGGTGTGGAGCTGCCATTGACGTGGATTTATTTTTTGGGTGGTCCGCTCGTTGCTCGATGGGGATCTCAGGTCGTAGGTGGGTATCGATGGTGTTACCGGAGAGGTGTTCCGGGGCCTTGCCGGCGGGGCGTGTAAGCGATTGGTGTTATGGAGGAGGGAAGCACCATTTGCTTCAAGACATTTACTTTTCATGACAATTATTATTTATCATCAATATTATTCTTTCATCACCATAACAATTCTTGCAGATACCACAATACTCAATTTACCCCAGCTTCGTGACAACTTAAGCGCCACCTCACTCACCATAACACCCGACTCTCCCAAGTTCCATCGCCCCGATCTTTCCTGTCGGTCCCGCCAATGACCAAGATATTGGCATATTGCTGTCAAAATTCTATCTAAATGTTGTAAAAAAATCTTATGAGGAAGAGGGCATGCTACCGAAGTCTGGAACAAGATGTTGACTTTCCTGTCAGTCCCGCCAATGAACAAGACGTTGATCAAGACGTTGGCACATTATGTATCATTTGGAGACCAAAACACAATTTGGAATACAAGCCTTTTTATGAAACGTTATTGTCTTTACATGAAGAAAATAACATCCTTAAAAGTATGGAAAAGTTGTAATGACATTTTTCTAACTTCGGTTTTTTTTGAAGTACATTTTTCTTTTTGGTTTGTGTAATGATATTTTTCTAGTTCATGAAAATTGTAGTGGCATACTAGGTATGCTATTGTGGGATTTGATTAATAAAAGACGTATCGTTTTTAAGAAGAGGCCATTGCTCTGTCACAAAACTAACCACAAATAAACTGCCAGTACGTGATGTGGCATGCATCCTCTGTAATTCTGGTACTCTAGAAATATAAATGATTTGGTATCAGATCATTTAGTCCATCAGGTCTGGTTACTTATGGAAACATGCAACAGTATGCTGTTTAATACTGAACTGTGGGTTTGAAAATTATGGTCTTATTATGCTTCATATTATTTATGGACATGTTCTTAGCTGCAAATATTCTGATGAAGGATGTGCCTACCTAAGATGATTGTGTTTGACACTTTGACTGTTTGGATGCAGATGAGGCTGAACGGCTTTGAGATTTTGTTTATTTTACGCCCATATTCTACAAGGTTACCTTAGTCATGCCTCAGCATAATAAGACGTACAGTGAGTTGTGTTATACATTTTTCTTACAGCCAATTATCCCCAATCTGCCCTAAGAACTGTTGTGCTGCAGAATTAATGTCATGGTTTCAATCGTCAGAATTTTTATCCCTGTATTTTCCTAAGATGATGCTGATTATCTTTGTTTTTTTTAGTGATGTGTAACATTGTTTGGATATGTCAGATATACACTTAAGCAACTGGAATGCTATTTATTTTTATGAACATGAAGATTTAGGTTACTATATACTTTCATTTCGATGACATGCAACTTTTGCAAGCTATGTTTTGTTGTGCAGGCGGTCACATAGAGATATAGAAATTTTAGTTTAAGTGTCTGTTCTTGCTACTGAGGAATATGGAGTGGCATGCAGGACCACAAATGGTATATCCATTAAATTTTCCATGTTATAGTATCCTATCCACCTAAGCAACAAAACTGAGAAAACCTAAGCGTTAATCCAAAAATAGATGTTACATTTTTGACTGGCAGCATAATAACATCCTGAAAAGAATCCAGAATTTCTTGTCTTCTTCACATTTTTCCTTGAGTTTATTTATTTGCTGCTGCTTAAGTGTCCAGAAACTACCTGGAGTTGTTATGTTCCCCGATGTCACTATTTGTTTTTTTTTTTTGATTCACTTCAATTGTTCTATGGTACCTGCTTTGCCATCACATAAGAGTCTTGATCCTGGTAGACGATCGCTGTTGCCTATACGCTAGTAGCTGAAGCATAGCTTGCATTCGATTTCATTTTATTATACTCAATCCAGATGCAGTTCTTAAACCTTATAACAAAAAAACATCTTGAACTGAACTTGCTTTGGAGTTATTAATAGCATATGTGAAGTAGTATTCTAAGATCTCGCATGAGAGTGTTGAAAGCCAGTAACTGTCAAGAAATTTATGTGAATTAAGGAGAGCAGAATGGAGAATAGACAGTAACGTGTAGGACCGTTACACTGCATAATGAAAGGTCAACAATTGAAGGAACTTGATAGATGTCAAATTGTAGGACCATTATGTCCTGCAAAATGGGAGCCAATCTGCATCTTGATATTAGGAATCGTTACAACAACTATGACAGAATAGGCTAAGTGGCGTTCATTTTTTTCAACGACACAGCATAGCTAGCTCATGTATGAAGCTTCTTCTTGTGGTATTATTTTCTACAAGTTTAGAGTATATTATATTGCTTGAGTTATTCCATGCCCTAATAATCTTCAGGTCTGCAATGTGGACATTTCTATTGAATTCCTTCTCTAACAGGTTCATGCATAAGATGTTCTATTCATGCTCTAAACTCTGAAGTTCAGGATTTAGTTGCTCTCGCCATTATTTCATTGATAGATTATTTTAACTTTGTTAACGAAGTTTACAATAAAATGGTGCAGATGGATACCATGATATCACATGCTCAAGTTACCGTACGCACACTTATGTCACAGTGGTCAACATTTGGTGGCATTACTATGGAGATAAGAAACGTTGGCAGCCGACTCCCTACGGTATTCGCAAGTTGTGACCATCCTTGCATGTTCATAACCAGCGCTATTCGAATTACACTCATTACTGAAGAAGTGACAAGAGTCAGCTGATAGTAATAATTTCCATTTTTGACTAGCCTGAAGGACCCTCAAGTATGGTTGATCATTAATCTACAATAGCTTCAATTCATTGGCACTGTATCTATACATCATGTTACCCAAATATTCTTGACCCCCGAAAAGGAAGACACATATCTACGTAAGTAGGAAGTTAATAACAAGGATTTCAAAGATTTCCTTCAGAGCTTAATTACTTATGATGATAGGAATTGTGATTTCATCCATCTTAGTTCCTTCTGTTCATACATGAAACTGTTGTATCACTGCCTATATTTTTTGTTTCCTCATTTGAAGAATTAAGCTGTTATGATTAGCTCAGCGAGTTCCTAACAAGTGACAAAATAAGGGAGATAATCATAAAATGATCTTTTGTTAATATCTTAAATTAGTATGGAATTTGTCTTTTAAAATGGTGAAATAGGAAAAGGAGTTGAGAAGATTATTCATGAACACAGTTCAAAAAAGATTATTCATGAAGTATGAACCTGGAACAATTCGGACTTGTGCAGTCTTGATCGATTCAGCTCAAGCCTGTCCGTAGTTCTGAATTACTTCTGATGGACATGCCTTGATTATTGTCGTAATGAGAAAATGTTTCTACCTCCTACTAAACCTATCTACTTGCAAGGAAAATGTGGTTCCAGAAATTGAAGTATTGAACCAAGAAAGAACATATAAACTGTATATACATGGCCTCATGGTAAGTCGTGCAGATTTCTGTAGTTGCTGAAAAATGTAGAAAATATTCTGATTATTTATGATATTTTGAATTCAGATACACATACCACAATCAGGCAACTCTTTAAATAATGTTTTGTGATGAAAGGTTGCCATGTAAAAAAATAACATTACTGTGATAATTTCCCAATTTCAGTGAAATATTATGAATATACATATTTGTCCACACTACAACATGTCATATACAAACCTTATTTCCTTCAGCGGGAAGTTGCTTCGGATCCTGAGACATCTTACATGGTGCTCCTTGGCAACAACTATAACTATAATTTGCCTGAGAAGGTGTAAATCAAGATATTACTACTATATTTATAATAATGTTAGATGTTCAAATTAGATGGTTTAATCTCCGCATATGCTATCCATATGATTCAACAAAACACTTTCTGCTGTTGTTCAGGACACTGTAATGGACAGCTTTTCAACTAAGGATATAGTTTTGAAACTAAATTGAATCGTGACGTGATAAGTTATGAACAAAGCAGGATCTTGTTTGTACAAATTGCTAAGATCTTGTTACTACTGTCAATCATGCTGATCTTATGCAGGGTCTAACCTGAGTAATATTTTTCAGACGCAGTCTAGCACAAATCCTGGTTACTCTCCGGCTACCAAGGACATGGCTGTGATTTGGGAGAACACATTGTATGACTACCTGTTCAATCCTAACAAGGTATGGTTAATGCCCACTCCATGTCCTATTGAAGTGAACTGGTTACTCTCCGGTTACCAAGGACATGGCTGTAATTTGGGAGAACACATTGTATGAGTACCTGCTCAATCCTAACAAGGTATGGTTAATGTCCACTCCATGTCATATTGAAGTTTTTTTTCCAGTTGAGATGAGCTTCTGTCGCTGATTCTTGTGTTGCACTATTTATGCAATAATTTGGAATTTCTTGTTTTCCCCAAACCACACACGCCGTACTATGAATGGTTTCTCAAGTTTGTGATTCCATCATGCCATCTTACATTTACAAAACAAAAGTGTGAAGATGATGATCATTGGACAGCAATGATTATAAAAAAACTTATATAACTTACATAATTCCCTCCTCTTTGCTCCAAGTAATCATGCACTGCATTTTGCATCTCCTCATCCATATCCCTGCTCTTGGTAAAACCAGGTTTACCAATATATGCACTGGCAAGCAATAAAAATATATTATTAGCATTTGTTAATAATGTTAAGAAAGCAGTGGACTGCTGGGAAGATCATAATGTTGATTTTGTTACATGGCAATAACTTGAATAGTCTCTGTAATACGAGTAGATTATGCCCTCTTTCTGGATAATGCATTGCATGTCTCTGTTATTGAATCTGACGAGTTGCTGTCGTCATTGTCCAAGAGAAGCTTCTGAAGTAATTCAGGTTGCATTAGTTTATGTTTGTCCTGGATCATAATGTTGATTTTTCTACAAGGCTCTGAAGTAATTCAGGTTGACCCAGTTGATGTCACATCAGTTTATGTTTGTCCTGGACCTCTGAATGCAAACCAACCAAACCAGCGATAAAATCGGACCTAAAATAAAACAAAATTTCAGTCACCTCTAACCCATGACCATGCACCAATAAAACCTGCATACTCAACTGAAAAGTTACAAATTCAGTCACCTCGTCGTTGGATTGTAATCCAAAGGTCCCTGCAGAATGATTGAAATTTTTGAATAAATCAGGCGATTGTGCACTAGCTGGACACCTGGACCGTACAAGCGGTGTAGTGTTGGATCTTATTAGGAATCCTAGGTACCAAATTTAGAAAGCAATAACAAGCTATCAAGTTGATACACTTTTTCTATAGGCTATCATCTTGTTTTGGAATATACTGGTATGAAATTTGGGCATTGCCACATTTGGTTGCTGGTACAGTGTTGGGCATTGCCAACAAAGATGATGGTGGTTGCTGGTGCAGCTAGATGACACTCCCATGTGGTTCAGAAATTTGTAGCAAGACAACGACCGAGAATGAAGTTATGAAATAAATCTTCCCTCTTCTCCTGAGAAGAACTGTCTTTCTGTTCACGTCCGTATTGTTTACAGATATTTCCTTATACATGAAATCCTATTATTGTTTTAACTAGTGGGAGGTTATTTAGCCTCTCGTTAAAGAAATGTCTGTATCCTGAGTTCAATACCAGTATATTCCAGAGGATGAGCATGGCGACGGTTGTGCGGCAATTTCTCCCTCAACACGTCTCATGTCCTCTGATGTTCGCAACATCGTGCCCTTCCATGCGAAGGTGACAGTTCTCGTCTTGAGGAACTTAGTGTACCTAATGGTCATGTTTTCAGAGCTCTATGAAGCACATATGAAGCAACAATGAATTTAATCCAAGCAAAGTGTGGTTAGCAAGGCAAACAAAAATGCATGCATGGGAGCAAATTTCCGTTAGACAGGAGCGAATTTTCTTTTCTATGGAATTTTCAAATTTTATTCTTCATGGAAAAAATTATTTGTGTTATTCAAAGAAATTATTCGTGCACTTGTATACCGCCAGCCATCTATGTTCAAAGCAATTTTTTGCTTTCAGAATCGAAAATATATGTAATTGTTTTTGGAAAACATGCGCCTTTGCTACTTTGCACATGTAATACATTTCAAGTGCTTATGTGTTTTGCATCCATCGGTGCCCTCTTCTGCTTGCTAAGTAGAAGGATGATGCAACCATTGTGCGCAACCCAAGTTTGTCCCTTACAGTGTGCGTCCACCCGGAGACGCTGGTGTTCTCTAAGGCTGCACAAAAGATCACGTACACAGTAACGGTGAGCAGCCAGGGAAATGTGAGGAAAAAAATCATAGAGGGAAGTTTGAGCTGGGTGTCAAGGCAGCATGTCGTGCACAGTCCTCTCATTGCTGTGGCCATGCTGTAGAATATGTGTCATGAGATGTTGGAGCATCGCATATGTACTCCTTCCTTTAGTTATGGTCTAGAGCAATGACTGTATTAAATCTTTTAACTAGTAGAGCTTCCTTGCCTGTAAAGTAATTAAAGTTTGCACTTGGGGCTTCCATTGCTTTGTCACAAAATTGACCACACGTTCACTGAAAGTTAGTAATGGGGGCCTGTCTCCTCTGTAATTCTGGTACTTCGAAAATATAAATGATTTAATATCAGATCATTTGGTCCATCCGGTTTACTTACATATTTGAAATATATGCAACACTACGCTGTTTGGATACTGAACTGTGGATATTGAAACGTTTATGGTCTTACTTATGCTTCATATTATTTGTGGATTCATCTATGTGGACATGTTCTTAGCTAGGATGATTGTGGATCCAGACGAGTCTGAATAATGTTAAATTTATTCCCATATGCTATAAGGTTACCTTAGCCATCCACTCATGCCTCAGCATCATAGGACATACAATGATTTTTTATTGAGTTAATTGCATGAGGGGTCACACAACTCGTCACTCATGTGCACTTAAGTCACACATCTCAATAACGGGATTTTTTGGTCACACAACTCGACAAGTGCGTGCACGCAGGTCACTGGCCCCACTTGTCAGTCCGTTTTGGACGGTAAATTTTCAGAAAACCCCCTGGAGTAATATTAATATTACAAAATGGTCCTCCTAATATTACAAAATGGTCCTCCTAATTTTACAAAATGGTCCTTCTGATTTTACAAAATGGTCCTCCACAGGGTTTTTTTGCAAATGTACAAAAATACAGGGGTTTTTTTTGCAAAATTACGTGTCCAGTCAGCATCAACTTCAACGGAAAACGGCCTGACAGGTGGGGTCAGTGACTTAAGTGCACCAGATGACGAGTTGTGTGACCAAAAAATTCAGTTATCCAGATGTGTGACTTAAGTGCACATGAGTGACGAGTTGTGTGACCACCAGTGCAAATAACTCTTTTTTATTGTACCGTGTCCCTAATCTGCCTCATGAATTATTATGCTGCAGAATTAATGCCATACTTTTATCAGAATTTTTATCCCTGTATTTTCCTAAGAAGATGCTGACTTCTAACTTTGTTTGGATATGTCAGATATACACTTAAGCAGCTGCAATGTTATTTATTTTTCTTACATGAAGACTTGGGTTACTAGATACTTTCATTTCGATGACATGTAACTTTTGCAAGCTATGTCTTGTCAAGGCGGTCACATACAGCTTAGAGAAATTTTAGTTCAAGTGCCTTTTCTTGCTACTGAGGAATATGGAGTGGCTCTGGACCACAAGTCCACAAATGGTATTTTAGTAAATTTTCCATGTCATAGTTGCATTCTTGACTCGCAGTGTAATAACATTGTCAAAAATTTACAAGTTCTTGCCTTCTTCACTTTTTCCTTAAGTTTATTTGTGTGCTGCTGCTAAGGTGTTCAGCGACTACCTTTAATACGTCTCCTGATGCCGGCATTTATTTTCGATTCAGTTGGATGATTCTGTGGTACTTACTTTGCCATCACAAAAGAGAATCTTGACCCTGGTATATGTTATCTATACCCTAGTAGCTGAAACACTCCTTGCATTCGACTTTATTTTATTATACTCAATCCAGATGCAGGTGCTCCTAAAACCTTGCAGAAAGATATCTTAAATTATTCTCTCACTTGAATGGAACTCTCTTTGAATTTTTATTAACATAAACATGTGAAGTATTCTGAGATCTGTTATCGGAGTTCTGTAAATCAAAAGGGCAGAATGGAGAATCGGTAGTAACATCCTTGTCACATCATTTCCACTGCATACTAGAAAGAGAGCATTGATTGATACTCCAAGAGTCGGTCGTGCCTCTATATAAACAGCAGCAGAAGGAACCACCTAAGCACTACAACCAAAATCAAAAGGTTAGTAGAGAAAGAAAATAGCTTCGTAATGGCTATAATCCAGGGAAACACAAGGGTTCTGTGCTTGATGTCTCTTCTGATGATATCGACCACTTTGTTGTCTAGTCAAGCAGCAGGGAGGAACATAGGTACATTTCGTCTTGCAGGGCTCATAAAATGTAGAGAAATTTGCGTTTTTCAGGAGCTTAATTTTCATCTTATTGCATGATCCTTTTGTTGCCAATGATATGCGTTGAAAAATATTATCTCTACCCAAGGGTTCTGTTCATGATTGGTCTTTTGTTGATTTCAACCATTTTTTGTTCAGTCAAGCATCAGGGAAATTTCTGTATCTATGTTCCTCCTAGTACAAGTTTTTATCATGGTTGGCGATTTTAGGAACCGTCCAATGAGTCGATCCAACGGTAGGATAAATAGGAAGTACTAGGGAGTACTACAAATAAAGTACTGAAAAGTACTTGAAAGTACTGGAAATATTTATTTACCAGCACAAAAAGACTGATTTATCTGATTTACTAAAAAGGTATAATCGTAACTTTGAATCAGATGGCCCACATGTCGCTCTCTAAATCAGATGGCCCCACAAGTCACTCTCTTTTTCTCTCATCTCAGAAGTCAGCACGCGGACCCGATCCCGCCGCCGATGCGCCGACGAGCTCGTCCCCTACGGCGGCGGAACGCTCGCCAACAACCTCCACCAGGGAGGCGACGGCGGGGCTACGTTGCCGTGGTGCGCTCTGCTTGCACGGCCGCGTCCTTCGCCTACCTGCACGCCGCACGGCAGCCGGACATTCTCCTCGGCGTCGACTCGACCTCCGTGTCAATCTCGCCGACTTCGGCCTCTCCTACCTGCACGCCGGAGATATGGGGCCATCTTCTCCGGCGGAGGCGGGAGGACCGCGACGAGCTCGCCGCCAATTCGTTCATGGCTTCATCTTCTCCAGCGGAAGAAGAGGCCTTTGGGGCAGTGGCCGAGGCGGAGCTCAATGCCCAGGCCTCCCAATTGAGGCAGCCGCCATGGTGTGCCTGTGATCAGGATCGTAAGGTTGCGCCGTTGAAGTTTTGCATCTACCTCAAGCTGTGTGGTTCCTTCTCTGTCGTCAGCGGGTGCTGCTGCGATGGATGAACGCCAGTCGGCGGCCAGGAAGCCGAAGCAAATGCGAGCACAGGAAGCGACGTTGCGCCGCCCAAGGGGTCGCCCGGAAGCCCAGCACCGCCCAGGGCCTCACCCGTCCACGCGACGCCGTGGAGGATCAACCGCCCGCTCAGCGAGATATAGGCAGAGGAGAAGAGCTCCGGCGAGGCAGAGGAGAGAAGAGGAACGGCGGCAGCATCAGATCGTAGGTACTGGGAAGTTTAACCTAGTAACTTACCATAATATCCCTTGTTAACATAATTAATTTGAATTATTTACTCTGCTGATCGGACGGCTCTAATTAATTCCACCGGGAGTACTAGGGAGTACTCGGTAGTACTCGCCAATCACCGGAGCAGGGCTCTCCTCCTGGATGCTTGACTGAACAACGATGCATCGGGGAACCACCTACACACTACAACCAAAACCAAAAAGGTTCTGTGTTTGATTGCTCTTCCTACGATTTCGACCCAAACCATAACAGCAGCAGAAGAAAACAACTTCCTTATGGCTGCAATCCAGAGCTACACAAAGGTTATGTGCTGATTGCTCTTCTGACGATTTCGACCACCTTGTTTGCGAGCCAAGCATCAGGAGGATAGGTACATTTTCGTCTAGCAGAGTTCATTGAGAAATCTGTATTTTACGGAAGCTCGATTTTTAGCCTATTGATCCTCCTATTTCCAATGATATGCCTTGAAATTATATCCCTGCAATTTTTTTTACTGAAGTTATTCTGAAGCCAGGTCTGTTTTGTTCCCAATGCAAAAACTTAAGCTCTGTTTTTGATTGGCATGTCTGTCATAAAAATGGCCTGGAAGATAGCAGTTGTTCTGCATGTTTCTATTAGCACTCCGCTTCTATCCTGGAAATTGCACAGTACATGGAGCTTATATGGCATTGTTTTATTTTTATTGGCTTAGGTATGGAAGCCAACACTGGTGGCGTTGGCACAGAAGCCAGGTCCGGCCCTTACCGGGAACCTTATGTTGGACCCACATGTGCTCCTAAATTCTGTAATGCAGTCTGCAAAAGAGATAAGTACAGTGTTGGGAATTGCCATGGAGATGATGGTGGTTGCTGGTGCAACTAGATGACACTCGTCAGTCGCCAGGTGTTGTAGAAATTTGTAGCGAGAAAACGACCGGGAATAAATTTATGAAATAAGTCCTCTCCTGAGAAGAATTGTCTTCTGTTCATGTGCATATAATCAAAACCCTTTTATGGTTTTTATTAATAGAAATAGAAACCGCAGGTTTTCTAGCCTCTCGTTAAAAACATGTCTGTGCCCCAAGTTCAATACTTCGATTTTAACCTTAACAAGTTGTAATGGCTCACTAATTGAGATGGCAAATTAAGTACCATTGAAATCTTGACCCTGGTAAGCAAATAAGCCTCACTGTGAGCCTGGTTGAGACGCTATACAGTATGCAACACAACTCCAGTTATTCGAAAAATAGTTATATAAATCACGAGCCATTTAATTGTGCAGAATAAATGAATAATTTCACTAAAATATTAAATTCTTAACACAACTGTAACAGATGATAAATCTAATAATCATAAAAGAAAAATCTACATACAACATGTAGGTATTTATTCCATATGAAGCAAATTTCATGACATGCGAGAAAAGGGACAGTAAGAAAATATAGTTATTGACCACATGAACCCAGAAGTGGAGATGGACATCCCCTAAGAAACTGTTATGTTTCAGATTTGGTCAAGGCAGCAAGGGTTGCAGAAATTGATTTGTAATTTTTAGGATGGCAAATCTGGAGGTGGCAATGGTAAATAGGCATGTGAGGGAAAATGATTGAGGTTTAGGTACCTGGATGGATTTGACACCTCAGGATTAGAACCATTATTCTCTAAGGGTGATCTACTGCCTGCAGCACGATACAGGTGATAAGCTGGAAAAAAGAAGAAAGCATAAAATAACAATTGACCACAACAACTCCAGGTAGTGGCTTAACTCTTGTCAGCATTACACAAGTAAACTCAAGGAGAAAGGTGAAGACTACGAGAAATTCAGAAATTCGGTTGCTAATGAAGAATGTAACACTTACTTTTGGATTACCTCTAAGGTTTTCACAACCTTGCTGTTTATGTGTAGAGGGGACAAACCTAATAAAAAATTGGAAATACCATTTGTGATCCTGCATGACATTCCATATTCTACAGCAGTAATAAAGCGCTGGACAATTTGAACCAAAAGTTCTTCGATCTTTATGTGACTGCCTGCATGCACAACAAAACATAGCTTGCAAAAGATACATGTAATCGAAATAAAATTATATCTAATAAAACATGTTTTCATTATTCACAAAAATAAATAAATTGCAGTTTCTTAAGTGTGTATCTGACATATGTACACAAATTTACACATCCACTCCAAAACTCCCAAGATAATCAGTATCTTAAGCAAACATAGCGACATGATTGCTTATTTCTCTGGACTCTGAAAATTGAGATCGGTGCATTTTAGAGACTATGATGCCTAATCGTCCGAAAGGAAAATATAGGAAAATCCAGCACCTGTTACACCAAAGTATTACCAGCATTCAAATTAATCTCATGAGATGCCACTTACCAGATTGAGGTATAAGTTTTCATGGAATGGGAGGGGAGAATCTTTACGAACATGATCTTGACTCTTGAGCCATGAGCAGTCATTGCATGTAAAATCCTATTGTTATAAATAAATTCTGGTGATAGGTTGCACCCTGCAGTCTGCAATTCTATTTGAAACAGCAACTTGGACATGCGATCAAATAGTACGTAGAGAAAGGCAAACTGTTTCAAGACCTGTAATTCATTGGGAATTTCTATATAAAAAATGAGCTGATATGTGCTATTTAAGAAAATAAATAATGAAGTCTTGTTGAAATCAAATATAAGAACCAAAACAGATTCAGCAAAAGTTAAACTAATTTGTCAGCAATCCAGGGAGGCCGTGGCGCCAGAAGAAAAACTGTATAGTTAACATAAGGTTTATTAGCCCTGCTATCAAATACTGAAGTCTACACTGAACTGAAGTAGTACATTTAAAAATAAAATCGCATCACGTGCCATGTATAGATAATTTGCCATTCAGATACTGTATGGGTGAGCATCCTCAACCAACCAGCTTATGGCAGCAAAGGTACTACACGAAGGTCAAACTAATCTTCATTTTAAATTAATAGATTTCCAGCAAACAAGAAAAGTACATGAAGGAAATTAAGAGCAAGTTTATGGCGCAACTCACAGTTTAACTATATGAATCATCGTTTTCAGCTGCAGCAGATGCCAAGTTTATGGCGATATGAATCGTCGTCTTTAGCTGCAGCAGCGGCATATGCCAAAGGATCTTAGCCTGTCAAATAACTAATTAACATCATCAGCGATAACCTACTACCATGCAAATTATTTCATTTGTTGGGAATCCAAAGATTGATAGCAGTGCATTGTAGATACGAAGATTCAGCTAATGCTAAACTTATTTGTCAACACTCCAGAGAGGATGTGGCATTGTGCAGAGGTATCATTTGCAAAAAAAAAATGCAGTATGAAAAAAGGTTTATTAGCATGCTATTAGATACTGGAGAACTGACCTAGTACATTTAAATGAAAAAAAATCATCACGCTGTTGTTCTACAGGCCAATGGATATATTCCATGCACGCAGACAGGAACCGGAGACGATTGGAAATTTTTATTCTTCAGTATATAAGTATATACCAACTAAAAATAATTACTCTCTGTTTCTTACAGATGAAAGCATAATAAAACGTAATATATAATAAGTACATCAAGGAAATTTCGGTAATTTCAGGGCACAACAGGCAATTTAACTGTACAAATCATCTTCTTCAGCTGCCGTTGCAGCAGATGCAAAAGGATCGGTCGTAGCGGTTGCGCCTGCCGCCGGCTGGTCAGGAAATCGGAACTCACTGCCAAAACCACGGGACTGCTGCAGCGTCTGAGCAAAGGCCTGGTATTTGCGAATATCAGCATCACTGACACTCCTGCGTGCATACCTCATGCTCTCCTCGAAGTGAAGCCTTGATCTCAGCAATCTCATCCACCTCGTCTTCCTCCATGGCTTCAGGGTTCTCCTTCCGTCGCCTCTCCTTTTCCATGTCCTTTTCAATGTTCTCTCTGATGGCATATTTGCACGCACGCTGGCAGATTTCTGTGATATCTGCACCGCTGAACCCTTGTGTGTACTTGGCGAGAGCATTCAGGTCAACATCCTTCGCCACGGAGACTTCCTGAGGCAGGCTCTGAAGATCTGCAGCCTGGATTCAACATCAGGCAGAGGAATGTAGATAAGCTGATCAAGACGACCTGGCCTAAGCAAGGCAGGGTCTATGATGTCCGGCCTGTTGGTAGCACCGATGATGAACACAGTTTTCTTGGCGTTCATCCCGTCCATCTCGGTGAGAAGCTGATTCAGCACTCTGTCAGCGGCTCCTCCGGCATCGCCGACACTTTCCTCTCTGAGTGGCAATCGAGTCAAGCTCATCAAAGAAGAGGACACATGGTGCTGAACCCCTAGCCTTGTCAAATATCTCACGCACATTGGCTCGCTCTCACCAAACCACATGGTAAGCAGCTCCGGTCCTTTGATGCTGATAAAGTTAGCCTGGCACTCATTAGCGATTGCCTTGGCCAACAAGGTCTTACCACAGCCTGGAGGACCATAGAACAGAACACCTTTGGAGGGGACATACCAAACTTCTCAAATTTCTCTGGATGCTCCACCGGATACTGGACTGTCTCCTGCAGCTCCCTTTTGACAGTCTCAAGACCACCAATGTCTTCCCAAGAGACATTTGGAACTTCGACAACAGTTTCGCGAAGAGCAGATGGGTTGCTCGTCCCCAGTGCAGTCTTGAAATGATCGTTTGTGACAGCCATTGAATTCAGTATCTCTGCATCGATGGTCTCATCCTCGAGGTCTATGATATCCATCTTCTCACGAATGCACTGGAGAGCAGCCTCGGTACAGAGGGCAGCGAGATCAGCACCGACATACCCATGAGTGTCTCTGGAAACATGCTCCAATTCAACATCTTCAGCCAACTTCATGTTCTTTGTGTGAATCCGAAGAACTTCAAGCCGTCCAACTTCATCGGGGACTCCAATGTCAATCTCTCTGTCGAACCTACCAAATCTTCTGAGAGCAGGATCGATGCTATTTGGTCGGTTCGTCGCACCCATGACAATGACATGCGCGCGGGATTTAAGCCCATCCATGAGAGTCAGCAGCTGCGAAACAATACGCCTTTCGACTTCTCCGTGGTCTTTTCTCTCTTGGGGCTATGGAATCAATCTCATCGATGAAAATGATGGCCGGCGCATTCTTCTCGCTTCTTCAAACGCCTTCCTGAGATTGCTCTCGCTCTCTCCAGCCATCTTTGACATGATCTCTGGGCCATTAATCAGGAAAAGAAGGCACCTGTTTCATTGGCTACAGCTCTAGCAATGAGGGTCTTGCCAGTCCCAGGTGGCCCATACAGCAGTATGCCCTTGGGAGGCTTCACACCGATGGTCTTGAACAGCTGGGGATGGCGCAGCGGGAGCTCGACAAGTTCTCTGATCTGGGCCATCTGCTTCCTAACTCCACCGACATCGTCGTAGCCGACCTCGTCCAGCTTCTCCTCCTCGTCCTCCCTCCTGATCGGTTCACCGTCGCAGAATATTGCGTATCTGGTGCCACGACGCAGTACTCTGCAGGATCGGTCTCACAACTTTGAATTCCACTCCTCATCCCACCTCTCGCCAGAAAAGGTCCCCTTTCCTGAGAGGACGATAAGCTTCAAGGAAGTACGGCTTCAGGAAGGCGTCGAACAGGTTCCGGTGATCCCTTCGACGGTGTCATCGATCGGGAGCACGTGCACACGGTTCCCGTACTTGACGTACGGGCACTGGTGAACGGAGACGACGTCGCCTAGCCGGACCCTCAGGTTCTTCCTGACGACCTTGTTCATCCGGATCTTGGCCTGCTCGCACGTGTCGTCTGAAAGAACAATGCAGACCGTGTCCTTGCGCTTCTTGCCCTTGAGCAGCACGGTGTCGCCGCGGAAGAGCTGCAGCCTGTCCATGGCGTCCGGGTGCAGCGCGACCAGGGAGTTGTCGTCATTGCCGTGACCGCCTCGTCGACCACCAGCCGGTTCGGCGACTTCTTCCTCTCGAGAATCGCCGTCGAGTAGTCCTTCTTCACACTTGAATCGGCCATGGTTATGCTAGGCGGATTCGAGACGCTCGATTCGATCGCTTGTGCGTGGTGCGTTGGAAGCTGAGGGGACTAGCGTACCTTTATAGCTAGCATCGTCGTCTCCTCCTTGAACTCGAATCGGAGTTGGAGCTGAAAGGGAAGAGGAGTCGGGATCCCCCGAGGATTCTGTCTTCTTCAGCCGAGTTATTGTTGGTCTCCATTGTCGCACGAAATGGCCGCCGCTCGCCGGCGTGCACCACCTCCAATGGCCTTCGGTTCGACCGACGAGTACCACCTTCTCGCCACACCGCCAAGATTCGCAACGCACACGCCACGATCGACGAAGGAGCGTGCTGGAACTAGTCCGGAGCACGCTCTTCCGGCGAGCGGAGCGCAGCGCCGCCGTGGGCGGGCAAGTTTTCCGGCCGTGGGGATTAGGTTGGACGGGGCACTGTGTTGTTCCGACCTTGCGCCACGCAGTCTGTCCGATACTCCGATCTGATCGGACGGTGCAGAATGATAATGGGCCTCGTGTCATTAACGGGCCGTTTCGGCCATGGGCTGCCGGTGAGGCCTTTTGGGCCGAAACGAGTCATGTTTAATTCTTGTGTTATTTCAGTACAATTTAGATGTTTTTTATGCAATATGTTCAATGTTTTAACATTAGGTACATTATGCACTGATTTAAACGTTAATAATTGACTAAAATATGGTTGAATGTTTTAACATCAATAATGTTGAGAATGATGTGATCATTTGTAAGATGAATTAATCAGACGATTCTAGTTTCTTAGTGCAGCTTACGGAGTTCAATATTTTCAAGTAATGTTTTATGCACTAATTATATCGGAAATTGGCTGAATTTCCAAGGGTGAGTTATGATTGTTATGGGATGAAGCTTAAGTTCATGCCATGATTATGACGTTTATTAATGATGAGATCATCTCTATTGGACTGAGGCGACCGTAAAGAAAGTGTTAATGTTTGTGTCATTTGTTTTTCGCAACGCGCTATGCGGCGATGAGCCATAATGGTAAAGTATTACGTCAGTTGTACTCCTTTCTTTAGTTATGGTCTAGAGAAATGACTGTATTAATTCTTTTAACTTGTAGGGTTTCCATGCATGTTAAATAAGTAAAGTTTGTATGTGGAGGTTCCATTGCTCCGTCGTAGATTTGACCACACATAAATCGCCAATTTTTGATGTGGCCTACATCCTCTGTAATTCTGGTAGAGTTTCCTTGCCTGTAAAATAGTTGTGGTTTGGACGTTGAGCTTCGATTGCTTTGTCACAAAACTGACTACACGTACACTGCCAGTTTGTGATGTGGTACACTGCCAGTTGCTCATTCCCAACATGGTATCAGAGCTTAGGCTCAGCTCTCCTCCTTCCTGCGCGTTGCAACTCCACGTAGTTCACTGTCGCCGTTGTTGCCGTTGCTTCGGCCGACCTGCGCCTTTCCTCTTCCTCTCCGCCTGCTGACCGTAAGCCGCCCCTTCCCACGGCCTGTTTCCCGGCCGTCGTCGTCCCCGACCTTGGCCTGTCGCTTCCCGGCCACCGTCGTCCCCGACCTGGTCTGGCTCTGCTCGGCGAACGTCGTCCCCGACCCGCCCTGCCTTTGCCCGGCCGCCGCTGTCCTTGACTCGGTCTGTCGCTGCCTTGCCGGCCTGCAGTCGCCGCCGTCCGGCCTCCCGCCGCCGCCGTCCGGCCTGTTGCCCCCATCGCTCATCCGCCACCGCGTCTGTGCGTGCAGATCGGGGCGCTGCTGCTTCGATCTAGATCGATCTCTGTGAGTTGACTTAAAAAAACGAAAAAAAATTCAGAGAGCCTGTCATGTCTTCTACGGGCTATGTTGATGTTCTCCGCTATTCAGTGATCTTTGATGGCACCAACTATGCGGAGTTTGTGGGCTTTATGCGTATCCACATGCGTGGCCTTCTGCTTTGGAGCGTTCTCTCTGGCGAGGTTTCATGTCCGCCGTGCCCCGTTGCTCTTGTGGCTCCTACTCCCCCGGTGCCACCTGTTCTTACCGTAGATGCATCTCAGGGTGTTAGGAATAATAGTGTGCTCAGTATTTTTCAGGTTGATTTGAGCTAGTTCAGGTTGTCCGGTAGTACCGGACTTCAAAGTCCGGTACTACGGTCTGAGCCCCTTTTTCGTGCAGTGTTCTCAATTCAGTCTCTGGAACCACCGGTAGTACGGGGTTTGAGCCGGTAGTACCGCACCCGCGGAACTACCGGGCTTGCCCCTGTACTACCATCTGGACGAGTCTTAGTAGCTTTCAGCTACTGACTCCACCGGTAGTACCACACGTGCGGTACTACCGGGCTCGATCCGATACTACTGTCTGAGGAGAAGACTCAGCCATATATGGCTCTGGTTCCACTGGTAGTACCGGGGTTGAACCTGTAGTGATCTCGTACACCACTACATGTTGTAGTATACAAGTCTGATATAACACTTACGGAAGGACTTATCCGCAAATGTTACACCCCAAGAGTAGTACAACAGAAACATAGGCGGTCCATATAACACCGTAGAATTACAACGCTACCATACCAAATCTCGAGAACCTTTTTTATAGAAGAGAAAGTCTCGTGCAGATAAAATACAAGAAGATCAAAATCGTAACTCTAAGCTGAAAATCAGCTCTAACTCTAATCCCTAATCCACTACTGCTGTTGTCACAACCCTACACTATTCCAGCTGGAATATCTTTATCCAGCGGTGTCCTCCTCCTTCCAATAGGTATTGTCTCCTCCTTTAGCAATGGGTCGTTGAGACACCGTTGCACTTATGCCGTAGTGGCTCCATTGGCATGGTCGTCGTCATTCCTCTGTTGGTGAAGTAGCGGTTGACTCCTTGTCGAGGACCTCCTTGACATCGTTATGGCTAAGTGGCAACTCCCTTATTGGCTCCAAATATCTAAGCAGGGGGTCAACGAGGAAAGGGTGAGCAACACTAGCGTTACTCTGCAAGTTCAGATATTATAGGAAAGAGTTTTTGATTTTTATGCACTAACTACTGCCATGACCAACGGTCGTGGGCATAATGCAAGTTTTGAAAAACCTTTCTTCAAAAGTCAAGTTTTATTTTAGAAAACTAAGCTCCCAGTCTCCACGGGTTCATAGTCATCACTTGGGATGCATTTCCCGCTGCGGTCTGTAGTTCCTTCCGAGAACACGGATGTGACAGTCACAGTTTCTTGTTGTTGACTCTGCAGAGCTGCGTAACTTTACCCTTGAGAGTTCCCCAGCCTTTATGCCTTTCCGTGTGTACTTCCCATCCTACTTCCATGGTATGGGGCCAGGCCAAAGTTCAAAGCCAATCACTGCCCCTCTCCGCACAGCACATATCCGCCCCTTATGGCCCAGCTGGTACTAAGACCAAGCTCGCCACCACTCCCGAGCTACTATTCCAGTTCACCCCGTCGGGTGGGAACATATGCGATTCCACGCTGTTGGCCACCGCAACGGACGCAACCAGGAGATAGCCTGCCGAGGAAATATGCCCGAGAGAAGATAGCAGCTGACTTTACCGTCCCATGCCAGATCTCATGGTAAACGCTTCAATACAGCGCTAGGATCACTGGAACTTTTGTAATTAATCCTAGATATGTACTTTCCGTGCGATGGAACCTCCACCATGATATCCATACCATTCCATGGTTCCATCGCCCGCCAAACAATATAGGGAAAATTTTGTTTTTGCCACTGTAGTTTTTGCCCGTTTTGCTTTTTCCACTCTAAATTTTGACATTTTGCTGTTGCCCTCTTAGTTTCTGGTAATACATCAGTTTTGCCCTCTCTAGGGCAAAAGAAAAATGAAAATGGTAAAATTTTATTTTGTTTTTGCCACTCTAGTTTTTGCCCATTTTGTTTTTGCCCCAACTGTTGATGTTTTGCTTTCGTTTTTGCCTCTCAAAAGGGTAAATGCAAAATGTCAAAATTTAGAGTGGCAAAAGCAAAATGGGCGAAAACTACAGTGGCAAAAACAAAAATTTCCCAACAATATATATAGCACTTCACATCATTCGAAAATAGTTTTTCTTTTCCAAATGCAATGATAATAGTTTTTGAAAATAGTTTTTATAAAATATTTCAATGAGGATATGCAAGAATGAACTTGCCTGTGATAGAAGTGGCAATTCAATAATTCGGGATTCTAGTGTCTGCGATAAAACCCCGAGATCTGAAAATAGCAAAGTAATCCCAATAAGGATTACATAAAACTCTGGCAAGACGCTATTATGCATATATATGAGATGCATCGTGATTACCTAAAAAATACCCCAGCTCACAAGTGTAAGCTTCGTTTTTCGCAATACTTCGATAACTTATTTTTCTTAGAGTTTAAAGATTTATTTAGGATTTATAATTTTGATTTGTTACATCATTTTGATGTGTTAAAGTTTCCAAACTTAAGTGTTGTTCACTTTTATTAAGTTTGTAAAATATCATCATATTTAGAAATGATACTTAAGTAAAGTCGATTAATTCAAGTATTTAACTTGTTCAATTAATAATAGTTAGGAATATTAAAATGAGTTAGAAATTTTATTATTTCAATAATTTATTTTACTACTTAGAATTTTTTGGAATCTTCCTTAAAGAAAATTCTTATAAAACATCTTTTCTCTTAGGAAAATATTTTGGATAATTGTTTTAACTCCAAAACTATCATGTTATTATAATTTTAATAATAATGAGTATTATTTTATAATTTGATAGCTTTAAAAATCAAATCCTTATTTTTAAGGAGTTATTTGATTGAAAATATCATTCTAACTTAATTTCTTTATTTTGAAATAACAATCACTCTAATTTTTTTACCATGAGGTAAAATCATCAAAAAATTCTATTAAAAATTACTTTTAAAATAACGAGGAGATATAGATACTGAATCACATTTTTATTTGATTATTAGGACTTTTAGTTTTGTGTATAAATTGATTTGATTTTTAATATTTTTTATTTGGATGAATTACCCAAAATGCCCCCTGGTTCAATGGGTTGAACCCAACCCACTAGGCTAGGTCGGGCTCGGTCAAACCGACCGGCCCTCTCTCTCTCCCGAGCTTCCGCGATCCCCAATCGCCAGAGGCGATGCGCCGCCGCCACCCTCTGCTCCGGCCATTGCCGGCCGTCTCCGGCGCCGCCGCCACCCTCTGCTCCGGCCATTTCCGGCCGTCTCCGGCGCCGCGGTGCTCTGGAGATGCTCCGCCGTCCCCTACTTCTCCGATTCCACACCTCTTCTGGACCCAAGCGTGCGCACCTCTCCTCAGCTCAACCCTAACCCTAGCCGCCATGGCTCGGGTCGCCGGCGCTGTTTCCCGGCTCACGCACCTCCGCGCCTACTACTGCGCCTCTCCGGCGACTACGTTGCCCTCCTCGAGCCCCTGCTCAGTTACCTCGTCACGGAGTGCTGCCCCTGTCATCCCGGACCTACTCTTCGTCTCCGATGCCGGCGGGACGGCTCCCCAGACGGATGCAACCCCGGCGTTGCTGGTCTGGTGGTGATACGGTGTTGTGATGCTGCTCGACCTCCATTCGCCCCCTCCGAAGGTTGCACGGGCTCGCCCTCGTCGCCTTGGAGCTACGGCTGTGGACGAGAGTTTTGGTTCCTTTTCTCCTAACTCTATGTGCCCTCACTGCCCTCACCTGTGACCGGCCTTCGAGCCGACGAATGGTTGGTCTGTGGTACTCGTGTAGTGCTCCAGTTCATCCTAGTGATGAACTGGCGTGTGCTTCTCACTGTCTAATAATTAACTGAAGAAAATCTTCATTGTGCTTGTGTTGTCTGTGAGTCTGTCAATTAAGCTACTGCCAATTAAATTCAGATGATATTTCCTGCTTGATGTGGTGGATCATTTCAACAAATATTTAATCTGTGTGAGCTGTTTTGGCTTAATGTAGTGCTACTACTCGTGATGCTCCTACTTGGATGATCTATTCATCCAAGCATCTGTGATACTAGTGGTGACTTAACTCTGATTAAACTGAAGATATACCACCCTGCTACTGAAGAATGGCTCATTTTAATTAATTAACTCCTGTCTATTCGATTTGGAGAACGAATCTAGATGATTTCCTCATCTGGAGAATGTTGTGGATGCTTGCCATGAGTAATTAGATTTATTGGTGCTCTAATAGTGCCGGACTGAATCTTATTCACTGCCTTCTTATTTTAAATGCAGTACCAGATTATCTACTCATCTAGTAGTGGTTTGAATTACTGTTTTTAGCTTGCTGGCTTGTAAGCTTATTATCCATTGCTGCATGTATTTCCCTAATTTTGTGCCCATGTGCTCAACTGTTGAGCATAATTTATTCACTGTGGTGCCTTCTTAGGAGTTGCACAGTGCTAAGATCAATGCCAAGCATGATCTGGTGTTACTAATGATGCTGAAATGATTTAGGAGAGATATTCCTGAATAGGATTTGGTTAAATAGTTTGGTAAGAACATATGTTATGCTTGATATCTTAGCCTAGCCGATGATGCAAAGGCTGAGGCACAATAATTTTGTTAAGAACAGATGCTATTAGTCAGTTCCAATCTCTGTGATGAGCTATGCATAGCAATTCTATGCACAACTGAGAGATATACCTCTTTAACTCCAAAATGTGTATAGATGGATATATACAGTGAGTATATTTCACCTCTGGTAGGACCTGATGTATTACCTGTGCCTTATTGCTTGCTGGAATTAATTTCCTATGCTTTCCAATGTGCTTTTTAGTGTATTTAGGGTGTACAAATACATGTGAAGCCTCTAGAGGAGTGTACACATGTACTGAACATCCTTTTTATGCTTTCTTGTGCTGGAACAACTGTCGTGGGGTTGTCACGGCAGATGTTACCATAGGGGAACTTGAAGGTTGCGGCAAGGCATTTTGGTCCTTCAGGAGATTGTCACGCTCGTTGGGGAAAAAAGGTTTACCCAGTTTCAGAGTCTCCATTGGAGATAAAGACCTACTTCCTGCTTTGCTTGTTATTGATCTCGAGGTCTCGATAACTCGGCTACGACAACCGAACCGGGTTACGAGACAGGTTACAAGGTTTCGCTTGATAGCGGTGATACCGATCTCAGATTACTTGTCTATCTATGTCCTAGTAGCCTAGATGCCGGGTCTCCCGAACGTATAGGTCAAGACTGAGTTACATACGAGCTTGGAGTCCTACTCTAGGTTCTTCTTTACCTTCCTTAGCTTCCAAGTCACCCGGTTCCTTCCTTCACTCGGACTCCAGTTCTTCTAGGTCCTTCCTTCTGTGGACGAGTCATGTTAGGCATATTGGCCCAACTATAACCCGACCCATATCTTGTAAGCATCACCCGGACCAGGCCTTGGGCTGGCCGACTGATTCTTCCTTGGTCATGAGTATACCGGGTTATAATTCCCCCAACAGTAGTCCCCAAGTTTGACTTGGATAAGCCCATTGGTTTCTCCACTTGATGATCTTGACTTTGATCTGATTACTTGAGTGTAGCTGCCGATGGGATTATCCGGGTTAAACTCCTGAAAACAAAATAAATATCATAAACAATAAATGGCCGGGTTATGTTGTCAGACCAGCTCCTCTCGGCGGTTCATTTATAACCCGACTTTTCTTTTATCTCATAGTTCTTAAATGACTCGACTTTACTTCGCGCTTAATTTCTTCGAGTCAACGACCAGGGAACATTCTCTAACACATTCCCTCGTATCCTTGACCCATGATCAAAACAGAATCTTATCGTCTCGTTTTTTACGCTCCTAGGGTTTCACCCCAGGGTTATAAATACTGGGCCACGGTAAAAAGGACTTTCACTTTCCCCCATTCGCCGCCACTTCATCTTCAACCTCGGGTTTTCTCTCTCATGTTCTTAGGGTTAGGGTTTCTGCCAAGCTCGCCGCGCTGCCGCCAGCAACCGGAACTACTGCATTGCAGCAGTTCGTCGCCGGGGAATTCGCGCCGCACTCGACCACCAACGAATCTCGGTAAACTTTTCATCCATGTTCTTAATTTCTGTTTGCATCTTTGCAAGTTCTTCTTGGGCTGTTCTTGTGCTTTTTATTTCCAATCTTTTTCTGTCATTTTCTAGATCTTCGTGACTCATGGCTCCGAAGGATCCGAAGAAGCTTAAGCTTAAGGGTAAATCCGGCGATGGCTCCGCCACGCCGGTGACGAAGAAAATGAAGAAGGCCAAGCCCAGATCCGGAATCTCGGCCAACTGGGCCAAATCTGTGGCCACCCACTCCAAGCTTGAGGAAGTGGCCGAGTCAGGTGTTCTTCCTCTTGAGTCGGAAATCGAGTGGAGAGGAGCCGAAGAAGAGACCCGGCCTTCCACTCAAGAAGGTGAAGTCATATGTTTCTTAGAGCGTGTCACCCGGGGTTTTCGTCCTCCGGGTCATCCGTTCTTCAGGGAACTTCTTCACCACTACAAACTCCGGGTCTTCGATCTGGGACCCAACTCTATTCTGAACATTAGCAATTTCATTGTTCTTTGCGAATCTTATTTATGCATTCCTCCTAGCTTAGCTCTGTTTTTGGAGTTGTTCTTGTGCAAGCCTCAACGTGAACACAAAAATGGCCCCCTTCTAATCTGTGGAGGCGTCTCTATTCAGCGCCGCAAAGGCTCTGCCATGCCATCACTCGATCTTCATACTCATGTGAAGCACTGGCAGAAGTCATTCTTTTACTGCAAAGCCAAAATACTAGCCGGTGAACGCCCTCTCCCGGGTTATTCGGTTGAACCTCTTATTCTGAACAACAATATGAACTCTTATGTCTCTGAAACCGAGAGAGAAGCTATCCAGCCTCTCCTCAAGAAAATATCTGTCTTGGTCACTCACGGCCTCCGCGGAACTGATCTGATCAAGACCTGGTGGGCTGGCGAATCCAGCCCAACAGTATCCGTAAGAAACTCCTCTATGAATATTCAAGTCATCTGACCGACTCTCTCCGTTACTCGGAGAAGTCTTATCCCACCACTGCTCTGAACAAGGCTATCAAGGCCTTTTTAGCTGAAAAATTTGAAGTCATCAAGGACAATGGCCTCTTGCCATTTTATGACCAGCTCGTTGGCTCGAACTTGCCCTTGAAGGATGAGCCTATGTAATATTGATACTTTGTATAGCAGAATATTTGTAAATGTGCAGCCCCGAGCCTATCGAGCATGGTGTATGTGACAAATGCTTAGTTGTTTGTGTAATTACCCAGCCCCCGAGCATGTCGAGTGGGTGGTATGTAAGTAACATTTTTTCTAACTCGTGTTGTTTCCAGCCCCCGAGCCTGTCGAGTGGGGTGTGTGAAGTTAACTTTGCACCTTGTTTATTCTGAGTTATTTCCATATCATGGGTAATCGAACTACACTTTGAAATTATAACTTTTGTTATCACTTTTGTTTGACACCCAGCCCCCGAGTATTCGGGTAGGGCATAATTGTGTTATGACTTGTGAGAAAGTTTTATGATCCAGCCCCGAAGGCGGGTATGGAGAGATGAGAAAATATGCAAACAACTCATAGAGGAACATTCTTCTTTATTCCAAATATAGACCAGCAAGCCGCCTCATTAAAAACCTTCAAGTCCCCTTAGGTACCCTGGTAAGGGAAAGAGTGCGTCTGAAACCTGCTGGCCGTTTTGACATTGTGCTCTTATTACATTTATCGACTAGGAGTTTAGGCGTAGAAGCGACGCAGGTGCGCCACATTCCATGGGTTATGTGAGATCTCTCCTGTCTTCGCGTGCTTCAGTCGATAGGCTCCACCATCGATGACCTCCGTAATGATGAAAGGTCCTTCCCAAGGAGATGCTAACTTGTGCACCTTCTTCTGCTTCAGTCGAAGTACTAAGTCTCCCACGATGAACGACCGTGTACGTAGTCGACGACTGTGGTAGTTGCGAACATCTGTAGACAGTTGTGCGGGCTAGTGCTGTATTTCGCGCTTCTTCAAGTAAATCAGCCGAGTCTTCGAGTGACTTATTTGCGTCATCTTCATCGTACGCTTCAACTCTAGGTGCGCTGAATTTTACCTCCGGTGGCAATACTGCCTCTGCGCCATATACCATAAAAAAGTCGTGTACTGGGTCGATGCGTTTGGAGTTGTGCACAGACTCCATAAGACTGCTTGAAGCTCATCGACCCAGGCACCCGCAGCTCTTTTGAGTGGTACCAACAGTCTCTTCTTGATGCCTGTGCATACGAGACCATTGGCCTTTTCGACTTGTCCATTGGACTATGGGTGCGCTACTGACGCGTAGTTGAGCGTAATATTCCACTCTTTGTAGAAGGAGCGAAACTCCTCGGCTGTGAAGTTTGTGTCGTTATCCGTGATGATGCTGTTCGGGACTCCAAAGCGATACACGATGGATCTTATGAAATTGACTGCTGTAGCAGCAGTCGAGCTTGTGATAGGAACTGCTTCGATCCACTTTGTGAATTTGTCCACCGCCACCAGTAGATGAGTATGTCCTCTAGGCGAAGATTTTTTGAGTGGCCCCACTATATCGAGCCCCCATTGGGCGAAAGGCCATGCTAGTGGTATAGTTTTCAACGCCGATGCGGGTGCATGAGGCTTGTTTGCGAACTTTTGACACCCGATGCACCTTTTGACTATGTCTTCCGCGTCTTTGAGTGCTGTTGGCCAGTAAAACCCTACGCGGAAGGCTTTGGCTATGAGTGATCGACTGCCGGCGTGATGCCCACAGGAACCTGCATGAATGTCACGAAGTATTGCTTTGCCGTCCTCGAAATCGATGCACCTTTGAAGCATACCTGAGACGCTGCGTTAATACAACTCACCGTTGATTATGGTGTATGCTTTGGAGCGTCGAGTGACTCGTCGTGCGTCTGTCACATCTTCTGGTAGCTCGTCGTGGAATATGTACGCCAAGAAGGGTTGAGTCCATGTTGGTATCACCAGATCACCATGGCATAGAAGTACTTCGACTGGCGGATCCTCTGTACTGGGTGTTTTACCCTTTGATGTAGCAATCGAGGCGGGCGGAGGCCGCTGTGGTTTGATGGATCTGTGCTCGATGCGTTCCAAGAAGACACCTGGTGGAATTTGTGCTTTAGTTGAGCCGATGTTGGCTAACATGTCTGCTTCTTCGTTGCTTTCGCGCCCAATGTGCCGTAGCTCGCACCCATCGAATCCACCCTCCAACGTGTTGTAGAGGTCTCTATATGCAATCATGTTATCTGCTATGGCATCACAAGCTTTCATCGTTTGCTGTACAACTAAGTTGGAGTCGCCGTAGATCATCAGTCGAGTGCATCCTAGCACTTTGG